>CAWUFW010005927.1:620668-1241336 GCA_963921515.1 Calotriton arnoldi | reverse complement strand
CGCAAACAGCCCGTAGTGTAACTCGGCCTGCCACGCAGAGCCTGTGCGCAGCCTAGTTTATGTTATGCTTCACTTGGCAAAGTGCACACACTTTGTAAAGTCCCCAAACCTTCCTCTTTGCTACATGTTGTCACCCTAAGGTAGGCTCCACGGTACCCTGTGGCAGGGTGCAAGAGTTGTATATGCCCGGGTATGTAAAGGCATGTCCTGATAGTGAATTACAGCCTAGTTCGTTTTTCACTATTGCAAGGCTACCTGTTCCCCTAGGTGCCAGAACGGCAGTTTGATTACAGCTTGCTAATCCTAAACTGACCCCGGGAACATGGTAGAAATTCGAGTTTAGTATGCCTGGACTCCAGAATGATAAAAGAAAGGTAGGACATGCCCGGGTATGTGCGGCATGTCCTGATAGTGAATTACAGCCTAGTTCGTTTTTCACTATTGCAAGGCTACCTGTTCCCCTAGGCCAGAACGGGCAGTTTTGATTATTACAGTTTATAATCCTAACTGACCCCGGGAACATGGTAGAAATTCGAGTTTAGTATGCCTGGACTCAGAATGATAAAATCCATCTTTTAGTGAAGTTGGTTTTAACATTCTGTGTTTGAAAATACCACTTTTAGAAAGTGGGTATTTTCTTGTCTAACCATCCAAGCCTGCCTCTGCGAGGTTGTGTATTCCTTGTCTGGAATGTGAGTGACAGGGGCTGGGGGATGCCAGGAGACAGGGTGAGTCAGCGCAGGGCTGAATAGCCAGATCGACCTGTAGATGGGTGGGAGGGGTCGCACCTGGGCCCTGAATAGGACAGTGCCTTCCCTCCACAATGCTGGCTCCACCTCCTGTGGTGCGTCTGACGTCCCTGGCCTACTCACTGAAAGAAGGGACGGAGACTTGTCAACAAAGTGCTCCAGAACTGGTTTGGACTAGGCGAAGGCCTCTCTGCCTTCAGAGAACAAAGGAATTTGGGATATAAATATTGGGGCCCTGACCCCATGAATTTAGATCTCGCTGGAATCAAGGAACCTGCCAAGACGAAGAGCTGGAAGAGCTGCCAGGAGGAGTACTGCCCCTTTGCTGTGTTGTTGCTTTGTTGGGTTGGCCTGCAGCTGCTGCTTCTGCCTTGGGCAGTGAAAGGACTGGACTGAACTTTCTACAAACTTGTGCTGAGTATCTCCAAGGGCCAGGAACCGAGCTGGCCTCCTGTTAAGAAGTCTCAGGGACTACAAAGACTTCACAAGCCTCTGGGTACCGCTTCTGGAACGCTGTTTCAGTCGCCACAGAGGAAGGGAACTGCAACCGACTCCGTCAACCGAATCCATCCCTGGCCGGTGACCTGTTTGCACCGCAGACCGCATCGCCCCGCTCGCATCGCAACCCTGGTCTCACCGTGGACGATGTCCGACGCCGCCAACATCGAGCCGCTGCTTGCACCGTGACCTGTGGGCACCGCAGTTCGCATCGCATCGCTTCACTGGGCCA
Source organism: Calotriton arnoldi (assembly GCA_963921515.1). Classification (NCBI taxonomy): domain Eukaryota; kingdom Metazoa; phylum Chordata; class Amphibia; order Caudata; family Salamandridae; genus Calotriton; species Calotriton arnoldi. The sequence goes on along the minus strand of CAWUFW010005927.1, from coordinate 1,239,857 downwards.
GCCGGACCAGACCGACACTGTCGCTGCAACTGGCTCAAGAGTCGAGACCGCACCGCATTTGGGGCACCGCTCGCACGTCTGCGACGCACCGCTCCGACTCGCACCGCTGTCCGACGCCAGCTCCCGCACTCCGGCTAGGTCGCCTGCATCGCAACCTGTCAGCACCGCATCGAGCATCGTCTCACCCTGCATCGCACGCCTTGGACTCACCGACTCCGTCTGCACGACGCTCATCGAGCCGCTGCCTGCACCGCATCGAGGACACCGCACCTTGCATCGCTCCGTCTTGCACCGCAACCGCGACGAACGCCGTCCGGCTCGTACACTCCGTACCAGCCACAACGAGAAAGGTACTGTAACCGAGTCTGTTCACGACTCTGCTGGCCCGTATCGACGCGGTCGGCTGGAACTGTTAGACTCTGTGGTTTTCAGCATCACGGTAGGCTCGGACGGAGCTACCGACTCGTACGAACTTTGCTTTTGTGCTATTCCTGCAAAGAAGAAGTTAACGTATCAAGTATTCATTCGTAAAGTATAGTATTGTGGATTTTTGTCGTAATTGGTCTTGTCTTGAGTATATAAAATATTGGTTATTTTTCTAAACTGGTGTGGTGTCCGTTTGTAGTGCTTACACTGTATTACTGTTGGTTATGTGCAAATGCTTTACACACTGCCTCTGAATTAAGCCTGACTGCTCGTGCCAAGCTACCACGAGGGTGAGCAGGGGTTACTTCACGAGTGTAACAACCCTTACCCTGACTAGGAAGAAGGGTCCCTACTTGGACAAAGGTGCAAGCCCTTGCCAACTAGAGATCCCATTTCTAACAGTGATGTTACTAGACACAGCATCCCTGACTGAAATAGTGCCGTAAGCTAACATAGTTGAGTCTGGCTCAAGTGGGTGGACAAAACCAACATGTATTTCTATTATCTCGACGGCTGCAAAGTATGAGCTGGAGAAAGTCGACCACCTGAGACTTAGACCACTGTACTTGTGGCTTCCTTAAGGAGACCTAGTTATGGGACTTTATAAAAAAAAATACCCTGGTCTGGCCACTCCTAAATGGCCTGGCTAGTATTTTGCCCTGGTGGCAGTTACCACCCTATTGCTAAATTTCCATACTAGGGATCATTTTGAAAATGGTGTTCATTTCACACATTGAGCGCTACATCAAGGCAGAAGCCATTTTCTCCAAGTCCAGACTATCTGTATAGGTGAGTGAGTTTTAATGCGCTGGGAGAGACTGCACCAGCCTGCCCCTTGATAATGCCATACAGAGCTGCTCTGCTTCTAGCAGGCAGAGCGAGCCGTCACAGAGTCTTTCTGTGTACTTCTGTACAGTGACGTCAGACAGGAAGTCCTGTCTTCAAGAACATGGCGGCAAGCAGTGACTATGGAAGTCTCTTACTCTCTGTAGTGGCCCGCCCTCTTCTACGTGGCGGACAGGCTGGGACGCATGCTTTGTCCTGTATGTCATACTGGTTAGCTGAGTTATACACAGTATAATTATATGCGTTCATTCTTCTAACAACGGCTATTTTGATCCTCACACTGCCTTTCACAATTGTACCCTACCTCTTCAATTATTTGGGCCCCATCTTCTCACCCAATGGTATTAATGACTTCTGACTGTTTTTTAGCAACATTAAAACGTTCCTCCATGTAGTAGTTTGCAGAATGAAAATGTATTACATCATCTTTTGGGTAGCAAACACTATGTTTGAAAATTTATAATTTTGTGGGAAATGCTGCCTATGTAAATTCTGGCACAGTGAGTTTGATAACAGGAATGCAGTTTGGCATTTTTTTGCATGGACAGCTAGCTACATAAGGCCCCTGTTATCAAAAAATATATTTGCAATATTTGACTCGGACCTTCAGCTACATATTGGCCAATAGGCAATGCATATTGCTGTCAAACTTTACAGTGGAAATAGAAAGGGGCAAATATTTGTGAGGTTAACCCAAACATATTCTTATGATCTGGCCTGCGGACCAAATGGATCACTATTTTTAGGTATTTCGTTAGCCAAGCCCTTTAGATTTTATTAAAAATATATGCATAATATACTTACTTAGAGGGCCTTCCTGGCAGTCCTCTTCATCCATTGCTCTGTTATTGTATAATACTTATTTTTCTGCCCCCAATCGGCCATACAGGCTGGGGAAATGACTCAGTCCCCTTTAGCCAATGGCTAACTTCACTGCGAGTGACCATTTCTCCCCCTTTCACAAGGAGCACGTCCACCCACAAAGTAGTTCTCTTCAGTGCCAGGGACCTCTATAGCAATGGGTGTTTTTGAGACCAAATATAATATCTCTTTTAGCCACAGTTTTTTTTTTGGTTTGACGAGAACCAGCAGGTTCCCCGATAATAAAGTTTTGCAAAACCCATTACAAAAAAAGTATTTAAAAAGCCAAAGGCTGACAGCCATTGTCAGACCTATTGGCTTTGCCAGTGCTTGTTTCTAAAAGATTCCGTATAATTGTCTCACCCATAATAAATCAAGAAATAAATCTGGTCTTTGGACAAAGGTACCTAGCCTACAGAGAAACCGCAAGATTTCCTTTTAGGAGGGCTGAGACATAATCAGTGACGTGAGAGAAGACTTGTGACTGGCCGTGGCTCAGTCATATTCCCCTTTACTGATAGGCGATTTTCTTTGCCTGATCAAACTGGCATTTGAGTTTTCAGTGGAAATGAGCAGATCGCAGATTTCCTGGGTTTCTCTGTGGGCAAGGCTGCCCTTGGTCTTTTAGACCTGCTGTGTTCTATGCCTGAATCCCTTGGTCACTTTCATCTTTCAGTTTCCAGATAATCGTCCCTCATCTGTCCTGCTCCCTGAGTGATCTTCAGCATATGAGAGTAATCAAGGATCAAGCAGCAGCTGTAGACATACAGGTTTCCACTAAAGAACGCCCCTTTCTAGCTTTAAAGTTTCGAACAAAATCTTTGGAAACAGTCATAATCTGAATGGAGTGTCATTTCAATCACAACTTTTTCAGCCAAAAACAGACATCACTCAAAAGATGTTCAACAATCACTGACAAGACATGGCCTGCTTGGGGCTCGACAGCTGCATGTAGATGACGTACTTGGATAAGGAGAGACACATTCTGAAATGAACAAATTAAGTTCAATCGGCACTAACCTTTCCATGTATGTGCTCAATGATGGATGCTTTAGAAGTAGTCACAAAATACGAAACACATTAGCTCCTCTTTCAGGACAGTGCATGTTACTCGTGATGTTTTATTGATTCTGTTGACATCTATGTACAAAAATATCATCTTGTAGAATTCGAAATACAGGGGGAGGTATAATTCCTCTACTATTATTGATATAAACGCTATTGTATAGCTTTTTTATTATATTGTCCGTGAATTGTGCAGCGCGCCAGTTTGTTTCGGGATATGATTCACACTTTAAAATACGATATACATAAATAAAACAACTAGACTTGAGAGCGAATGTTTAAAAACGAGGCGCGCCCCTGGACCAGCAGAAGTCCAGACTTGCACAGGTGTATGCAAAACTACACAGATTATTACACAACTAGGTTACCAGTGGGAAGAGAGAACGCCTCATGAGGAACAGCATCCACCCTGCTCAGCCATCCTATCAACACAGATCCAGGTATCACCCCGCCCGACATTCCATATTACATAAAAAATACACTTATACTACAGATTAATAAATAATGTCACTAGTTCACTGGGCTCCTGTGAGGACCAACTAGGCTTGCCTGATCACTTCATGTCACAGGGCTTTCCTGTGAGAAGTCAGTCATATCAAGGATGTTGGCCCACTTGAAGTGAAACAGCAACTCTCTGAGCAGTGCCCTGCCACCATGATGACATGTACTATGTGATATCTACTGCTAGGCAGGGTTGTGGGCAACTTGGGTACATTTTGCCGCATGCATAGTAATTTCTCAACATACACAATAATATGTAACCATAACCAATGCATTGCCACTCACCCCTTCCATTGGGACCCTGGCAGTCTGGCTCCATCTGTACGATGCTGGTGGCCCACCTTGCAGCTCGCGGCTTCTTCTCGGCGATGCTGTCGCCGCTGGGCCTGCCACCCTCCTGAGTGAGTTAGACCTGACAATGGCCTGTTCGCCCCGGATACTCTCCAACAGGCGCACCAGTAGCAGGTTGGCGGGCAGCTCTTCGATGTTGCAGTAGACCTGCGTCCGGCACTCGGGACACCGAAGCTCCTTCCTGGCGTTGACGGCCTTCTGTAGGCAAGGCTGGCAGAAGGTGTGTTGACATGGCAGCACCCGGGCGCTGGCATCCAACTTCCCTCCACACATAGGACATGCCAGCAGGTCCAAGACTGTCAATTCATCCATGTCTGCACTCCTAGGACTGACTAGCGTGGCATGACCGCCCTAAAAGAGAAAGAGAGAAGGTCTGTGAAGCAGTGCAGTGGAGATGGGCTGTTGGGTGTTTCAATGTGGGATCTGCATGGTTTGCATCAACGTCATGGGGTCCCAATTGTTCCCACGCACGGGTTTACACCATTTCTCTCTCAAGATCTGAACCATGCACATCCCCAGAACCAATCATTCCTACCTGAGATTCAAATCCTTCCCATGTGGGGATCAAGATGGTTCCTGTCCTAGGAGCCAACTGGGTTCTATCCTGAAAGAGCTGGTCCTATTCTGGGATCAGGTTTGCTACAATTGTTGGATCCAAACTGCTCTCTCCAATGATCCAAATACTTCCTGGTGTGGTGATTCAAGTTATTTCTATCCTGGCACTGAGACCTTTCCTAACCTAGGATCTGCGTTCTCTCTGCCCGGGATCCGAATGGACTTCTTGGGAGGCCAGTCAAGTCGTCCCCAGAGTCTGCTGCGTTCCTACACCAGGCTCCCAGTCAATCCCATTCTGGCACTGGGGATATTTTTCTCTGGAGAACCAGCTCACTCCCACCCTGGGATTCCGATTGTTCCTGCCCCGGGTGTGAATCGATCCTGCCGAGCATCTGATCCATTTCTACTCCAATTTCCAAATAATTTCTAACCTTGAGTCAAATCATTTTTGCCCTTTAATCGGATTCGTTCCTATGTCAGGACCCAAAAGCTTCCTACTTCCTGATCCTTCCTATCATGCAAACTAAATCTTTCCTAACCCGGGAACCCAATACCCCCTGCCCCTGACTGGAATCTTTTGGCATCCACCTGTCCCAGGATCTGATGGTACCTACCCTGGGAGGTGAAGACCGCTCCTGTGCAGCCGAAGGGAAGCTGAGCCGCGGATCCCAGCAGCTGCCTCACACTCTGGTCGCCACCTACATGCGCGAGCGATGCCTCACCAGACAATGTGCAGATGTGCACTCACCTCGCACAGCCCAGTTTCAAGTGAGTCACTCGTGATTCAGTACTGCGTGAAAACACTGCCTCCCCCAGCAGCCTGCATGCGGGTTACTTAGTCAGGGGCTGGTATCATCTACGACAGAGAGGTGGGGGAGGCTACCGGGCTTGAAACAGACACGAAGAGGCCTCTGGGATCTGAGAGATGCCTCGCCTTCATGCCACAAACAAGGCAGGGCGACCTAGCACGGCGGTGAGAGGACTGATGTGATTTCACCCAGTGCCGCAGCTCACACGGTGCATCACTTACTGGTGAGGTCAGCGTGCAATAAGCTGAAGGAAATGTCGGCTCGTTAATTAGTGACAGCAGAACAGGAATCCCGAGTCTTAATCTATAACCGCAGTTCCCCTCTATTATTAAACGTGTGGGATCCTGGGCAAATCACTTTAGCGCTCAGTGTCTCGGTCTCAATCGATATAAACAATCATCAGGATAAAAACAATGCACCTGCGGTGCACAAGACCTCGAGTTGTTACTTGTTAGTGCCGCGCGCCATACAGGGAAGTGTTTTTCTTTGCTTTCTGGCGCTCGTGGTGTTGTTTTCCTCACAACACAGCGAAAACCACAAGTTCCTGAGTACAAAGAAGAAACAGGACTGGACACGCTACTCACACACGACCTGCGCTGGCAACTTAAGACGTCTGGGTTCTGTCTACAGTGCGGTTTTATTTCTCCAGATTTAGGTAAAGTCTTCAAATTGTATATATATATTCTAAAGTATAACATCTGCCTTCTGGCCACTTTTTGCTCGGGTTGGTTTGGGAACTGATACCAAATTACAGCATAATTCCATATCATAGGACAGGTTTCCAGTGTGGACGTTTTTCTGTTAAAATCAGTGTAATCAAGTGCGTTAGTTTAATCGCTTTAAGGCAAGAAAATAATGACTACAACTCCCAGAACACATTAGGTTGACAAGTGAAAGATTATGACTGGGGGGGGCGGGGGGAGCTAAGAATTTTTTTTGGGGGGGGGCTAATTCTTCCAGCAATAGCCAGAGTGGAGATGCAGGGGCTCTAGAAGGGGTGAAAAAACAACAAAGCCTCATTAACAAGCACATGGTCTTTTAAAGACCTGTGAAGTACTCGGGTGCCGCTGTGGGTGTGCCCAGAAGCTGTCTCAGCCGGGCTGACACCACACACGAAGGGGGGGGGGGGGTTCTGAAGCCCTTTGAGCCCAATGGGCGTTGGGCGCCTGCCTCTGCTGACATGGAACAAGTAGGGTGGACTGGGAACTGAAGCCGGCCCTGGAAAACTGCTCGGCCGGCCCCCCTGGTGCCTGTTTGCTAGGGCCGGTTTCGGCCGAATTTGTTATAGGGGGCCGATGTTGCCGACCCCCGTTAACAAAAACGGCCCCCCAGGGGCCCAAAACCGGCTCCCATCCGGGCGGCCCACGGGGAAACGCCCGGTGCCCGCTACAGCCAGTCTGGCCCTGGGAACAAGGATGCAACATTTCCTGCCTCGTGCTCACGTCCCGAGAGTCTCTTTCACACTGCAGAAGCAGGTCAGAGTACCAAAAGCCATCACCGCATAATTCTCGCCTGCCCTGGTTGTTTACCTACCACTAACCAGTTTTGCAGTTTGTTTCAGGAGTCAACTGACTCCATATAATGAGGGCGAGATTTAGCGGTTGTTTCAGACAATATCTGTCGGCACACTTGGACTTTTAGTTTTACTTTTCTACCTGTCGCTAAAAGCCTAAAAGTGTCAGGATGGCTAGTTCTGTTAACTTAGAAGTCAATAATGGCTGAAAGGCATCTATGTAGCACGGGCCAATTTAAAGCTACATGGTCAGGTGAAACTGTTTTCGGAAAGTGCAAACATGCAGTGACACCGCCACAACATAAAATGGCTTTATTTAGTAGATACAGAGATTCAGGGCTGGCAACTGCCCCACTACTGTTAAAAGGGGTATGATGGAATGCGCCAGTGAAAGTACTGTGTCCAGTGCTCGATTTGAGCCGGTGGTTTCAGGTGGGGCCCACCAGACCCCAAAAATTAGTGCTTTGAGGTAAAGAGCTAAGGGTGAGAGAGAAGTGTAGTAGGTGGGGGAGGTGTTAAGAAGGTGGAAAGGAAACATCGTGAGGATAAATGGAGCAGCAGTGAGGTGCAGCGAGAGAATGAGTCAGAGACAGATTTGTGAGGGAGAAGATATAGGCACAGAGCGTGGTCCATAGAGAATGGAGGCAACTAGAGGTGGAGTAGAGAGAGGTATATTGAGTGAGAGTTGGACATATGTGAGATAGAGAGGTGGTAGATACCCTAGGCCTGGGCGGAGCTCCGCTGCACGAGCGGAGTGGAATTTCACACCCAATATATAGAGATAAGTGGAGAGAGGGAGCCGAAGAGAGAGGCATGAGGTAGAAGAGGTGAGGTAAATTAAGGAGAGAGGCATGAAACAGAAAGATTATCTTATAATGTAATTGACACCATCTTCCTGAGAGTGTGAGGGTTACATTAGGGCAGGCCAGGCTGGCATTCGTGGGCCCTCAGTAGGAGGGCCCAGTAAAGTGCGGCCTGTGCACAAACACCTGTTTTCAGAGGGGTCAAAATTACCAGTTTGTCACAGTTTACCACCCTTGGTAATTACCAAGTGTGACAAAGTCTGACCCTGGAAATACATTTTAAAGTCTGCAAACATGGATTTTGGTCCAGAAAGTGCCAAAAAGCATGTTATTCCTATTTGGAAGGGGAAAACTCATAATAGGAGTTATTTCTTTGCCCCGATGAATATCAAACTCTGAGGAATCAGCATTTCCTGGGATTGATAAAGAATGACCTCTTACTGGGACCGTGGTCATGAAGGCCTACTGTTTCTTTTATGCAGGTCTAGCTGTAATATGAAACACTAATCTGTTTTTTATACAAATCGTCATTAGGACTGAACTTTTGATTGTCCTAATCACTTTATCAGAGGATTCAGTGGAATGTGGGGCCCCTGGGCAAATGTCCACTTGGCCCAAGCCTTAACACGTCTCTGGTTTGAGCCTCCATATTGTATTATGCCTAGACCAGTCAGATGAATATCAGAAGTGGGTAAACGTCACCCTTATGACTTTGGGCAGATTTACAGTAGTCCAACACTGGTTAGGTAAAGCAAAAGACAAGGACTGAAAAACATGTTGGCAAGGGCAATATTAACTTGCTAATAACCCTTGCTGCATCAGTTTATATACATTTTCCTAGCAAAATACTAATTTAGTACAAATTTAACTGTCACACTATGATGAAGCCTGAATATTATACCAAAGTGTTGCTTTCGGCATTTCCGGGGTGTAAGCTCATGCTGCTGGGAAACCTGGGCATCCACTCACCCCTGACACACTGGCCCAACTGTATGGAAGATCCACCTATCCCCAAACCAGCCAGAAAAAACCTGGGAATTTGGCTGGATGATACCCTCACACTGGACTGTCAATCCAAGAAGCTTTCAGGGACATGTTTTGCCCTTCTTAAAATGCTTAGGAAAATCGTTGATGTGGTTCCTGAGCACCTGAAGAAAACTGTGATTCAATCCCTCCTTATCTCATGACTGGACTGTGGCAACTCGCTGTATCTGGGTTGGCAGATCTTTCGTCAATCTGGTACCCAAGTTGTGGAATGCCCTCCCACTTGAAATCCGAGCTGCATCTAACGAAACCTCTTTCAGAAAAAAGCTGAAAACCTGGCTATGTACCCGCTAATTATGCGGTGGCTCAGTATTTCACTGGTAGAATTTCTCCTTTAGCGCTGGGAAGCCCTCGGGCAGCTATGCGCTCTACAAATCCCTTAAATAAATAAAATAAAATGAGCAGAGAATGAAACCCATATCTACTTTCAGGGAGCAGGCTTATAAACACAGTTGACAATGTTGTATTTAAAGAGGCACAGGCGTGAATTGTGCTGCACTCCTAATTACAATGCCAAGTTTTTATTGATTAGACAACCATCCAGCAGTGATTCCCTACGCGTTTCGGTCCTCCTTGGACCTTGGTCACGGGTGTATCCAAGACCTACTTTGCTTTTAATTACTCTATTTAAATGATGCTTCTAGAGTCTTTCAAATCAATGCATGTTGGCACCCAAAGTTCTCATAGCCTTGCTTCAGCCCCTCCAATAGGTAGTCCTTTGAAGTTTTACATTCGTACTGCATGCATAGCAAAGTGGTCACAATCTATCTATCTATCTATCTATCTATCTATCTATCTATCTATCTATCTATCTATCTATCTAGATATCTAGATATCTAGATATATGTATGTATATGGCCAGCCTGTGATGTTGGTACAGTAGCCACATGCTTTTCCTCTGTGTGCTGTAGGAGAAGCGAGTGGACACTCCACCTGCGTCTTGGCAACCTCTGTCTTCCACCAGTCGGCTAAAGGTTGCACAGTCTCCCTGGTGATGCTACTGAAGAAGGTCTGCCCTGCGGTGTCAGACTGTGCACTGCAGGAGAAGAGAGTCGCTACTTCACTGCTGGCTTTAAGAGGAATGTGTCTGCTGGAAGATTGGCCAACTAGGTGACTGGGCGGTGTTATCCGGGTGTGGCCTAATCTGAAAAGATGATAGGTGTTGAGTGAAAGAGCCGGCGGTTTCTGGTGCGCGGCTTTATGAAGTTGCCTGTAGCCTGGGTGGTTCAAGGGTGCTGTGCCGCGGTATGCTGGTAAGAGGGGAACGCGCTGGAGGGGGATGGTGAGACTACTTCAAGATAACATTTAAAAGGGAATCGCTATTGGCACATTTCGTGTTATCTCTGGGACTGGTCAATTTTAAAATATTTAGAGCATGCTAAATAGAGCATTGGTGGATGCTCTTCATCCAGCTAAACACACCTTTTATTAGCTCGCACTTCATGTATGTGGAAGGTGCAAATCGTCTGGCAAGAAGATTCTACCAGTGGGACGCGGGGTGGTGCTTGTACTCCAGTCTCCTGTAGTCTCAAAAAGCATTTTAGAGTGGGTTCAGGTTAATTGTGCTGTCTCTGTCAGGGTGACATTTGATTCCTTCTGTGAAGGATTTGTTCTGAGGGCCTTTGTGAGAGGAACATTCTCGGCTGAAGTTTGACCACAGGATGGGTGGGATGAGGACAACAGAACTATTTAGTATGACAAATACAGAAGGAGGAGGTACCTGTAGCCCTGTGTCTTGACTTGCGGGCATTTTGTGGGCTTGAGCCAATCTGACAACAGGCCTGCCTAAGAGTAGTCACAGGATAACAGGCTACAGGTTCTGTAGTTGTTAATCAGGTCTCACTGTGCTTTCCTCCCTTGGTTTGCAACTCAGAACCTACTTTGCATATTCTTGTGAAGTTAAAAGTGTAAAAGCCGAACTTTTAGCATCGACAGAATGATCTACTCACACCCAACTTTCAACAATTTGACATCTCCCGTTAACCTGTCAAATTAGCCAATTCCCAATTGTTCTACTTCATCACATGCAAACCAGTGACAAAGATCTCTCCCATTTCTAGTGGAAGGAAGGGCTGAGTGAGGTGAGAGAGGCAACACAACAGAAGGAGCCAAGGAATTGTCAGACTGGAACTGGACAAATTCCTACAAAAAGAAAAGAACGCCTCCAACTAAGAGCGCATAGTCTGAAGCAGCATTCTTCTGCACATAAGGCTGGAGCATCGCTCATGTAGTTCCAAGGAAGAGCTGGAGACCCATCTCTTCAAGGGACATCTCATCCATCATCAATAAGGATTTTCCCAGCTCCCACTGCACACCTGGACTCAACACATTGAGACCCACCTTCTTGCTTCTCTTACTGCTTACTATACATAATCTTGAGGCTTCCTCTTCCCTTGAAGTACCGCATGTTTTTTTGCATCCGAGCTTGGTTTGTGCAATATAAATACAAATACATCAATGAATATCAGCATTATGTTGCTGTTTTGATCTCTCACCTTTTAACAATGCACATTTAACCTCTTTATGGCGCTTTCCTGTGCCCTGCAGGCTTTATCTAAACACGTAACACAAAATGATGCCACTCCCAGCAGAATGTGATAAGGGGCCCCCTTGGTTTCCCATTTCTGAGAGATATTCGTTGGCCGTATGCTGAATTGGGCCCTCTTGAAGGATTGGGGCCCCCTGACGTGTTGGGGGCCCCTCTCTGCCGCAGTGGCCTCTGGCACCATAACCACTAGTTTCAACCATTCACTCTGACCTCGGTACCTAAATACATTTGAATCACATAAACCCCTTCCAAACAACACTGAAAGTGGACTCAAAGCAGACAAGACCCTATTATCTGCCAGTGGCATGGATCAGTGTCATCAGTTTATCTTGGCACAGAGGGCCCTTGGTATCGTCTACACTCTAGGTTCTTCCTGCTTTTGCACAAAGTTGGACATTTTTCAATCTTGCCATAGTTCTGGCACCTCAAAGAGGAAATAAAATATTCCGGGGTTGGTACATTGAGCTTGTGGCAGAGTAGATTCCACAAACTCAGTGGGAAAGTGGTGGGGGAGTGAGTATGGAACTGAAGAAGGGAGTGACTTGATGAAGGGGTGAGTAGGTGGGCGAGTGAGTGGGTCAGTGAATGTGCAAATGTATTCTGTGCTCCAACTCCTTAATAAGCTGGCACGTTTCTATGAATGGGGAACTTTACCGTGGTATAGAATCTGGCAGTTACAAATTCACATAAGGTATTCTTCGAAGATGCTACCGCTCCTGTGATTAATATTGTTTTATGAGAGATTTAGGGAAACTTTAGCATAGTTAAGGAACATATGCAGCTGATGGCAGGATTGGGGAAGCTGCAAACATATCCTCCTGCTCTCTTCATGCTCAGGAAGATTTGGGTGGTTCTACATAGAGCCAATCAATCAACTTGCAACTTTTTCTACTGAGAAAAATAGATTAAGAAACATTTTCAACTATGTGAGCTGGATGTTTGCCACTGGCGCCTGCCAGGGCAAGCTCTGCATATTTATAGAGGGTTGCCAAACTAAGTAAGCAGTTTGCAACTGCTTCAAAATAAAACATAGTTTCCACTGGGCCCAAACAGGAAGACTATGGGCCTGATTTTAGAGTTTGGCCGACAGGTTACTCTTTCCTAAACGTGACAAATAACCCGGCTGCCTTATTACCAGTGCCATAGGGTGTAATGCACTTGTAAATGGTTGATTGGCTATCCGTTGTATTTGAGATGGAGAAACCCACTCACCAAACTATCAATCTGTCCCTATGTCTTTTGTTTGCGACTATATATGACGTTTTTGATAAACGTAGGTGACATTGCTCCCAGGTGGTCTAATGTCGAGTGTGACTCATTTAGACAGCCTTGATTTTTCAAGATGTTTGGGCCAGTTTGTAAAAAGGGGAAAAGTGAAACAATATATATCAGAAATAAACTAGGCCACAGTCGCGGCCGGCATGACTCGCGGGTGGGGGGGAGTCCCGCGGGGTGTCGTGCAGGTAGGGGGGGTTAATTTAATTTAAAAAATAAATAAATAAACTTACCATCTCCTCCGGTCCCGCGTCGCGTCTCCTCTCCATACAGGAAGCAGGCAGCCTCCCTCCCCTAAGCCAATCACAACGCTGCAATGCTGGGACGGCGACCCCACAGGCGTCTATGGGGAGGCCATTTTCTCTATGTAGGCTGCATGCAGCCTACATAGAGAAAATGCAGAGTGCGTATGACTGGTTTGGTCGGCCCTGAGGCCGACCAAACAGTCAGTGCACTCAGAGTGGGCAAGTCACTCTTCCCCTGGACTCCTGCAGGACCGCCCGCCCCCTACCAGGCAAACCCTTCTGCTTTCTCGCAGTGCGAGAAGCAGAGACAAAAAATGGTATTTAAAATACCATTTTATGTTTCTGCTTCTTGCACTGCGAGAAAGCAGTGGGGCGTTGCTCCTTCGCCCATGTGGAGGAGCCGCCCCTGCTAGGCCATTTCATAAAAAGCTAAGACTGGCTGAAGGTGTCACTCATGATAAGTGGTCATTTTAGCAGCCCTGAGATGTGTAAACACTTGCACATTCATTCTGGAATCGGGAGATCTTGAAACCTTCATTTTGAGCGCTTACAGGTTCTCTTGTATAGTGTTCATTGCAAGTGCAATCACTTTGCTTGATATCTTTGCATACCCCGTCAAATCAACTTGACCTATACCTAGGGTGACCAGGCGTCCCGGATTTGCCCAGACAGTCCCGGTTTTCTGCCAGCTGTCCCGGCTGATTTCAGGAAATTAAGCTCATGTCCCAGTTTTTAGAGAGGGTCGGCTGAAAACGGTGGAAGGTATCTTTTTATGTTTTGCAAAGCAGGGATAGTTAGAAGCTGCTATAAGAAAGCAATTTAATTAACAGGCATGCTAATGCCTTTAAAAATGGCATTTTATGTATGTTCTTACTGCCTCTTCTGTAATTCTCTCCTAAGGAGCACTGGCATTCTGTGCGCTGGGTTGAAGTAAAATTATAGTCCTTCTTCTATTTTTGGGAAATGTCCCGGTTTTTGGCTTTAAAATTCTGGTCACCCTACCTATACCAGGTGAACTTCCAGGCGTATGCAAATGACATGCTTTTCTGGCTAGACTGCAGACCAGATAACTCATCCGATATTTACTTGTTCTTAGACCATGTGATCGACTGGCTAAAGGAGCGTTTTCACTGCCTGGGAAGCACTTTACCCTTTCACTGGTCCACAGGCATTGGTGCCCCTTCATCAACCTGTTTTAAAGCTAGAAACAGGCCATCCACCTATCCAGCTCTGAACTCTTGTTAACACCACAAGTCAATGCCACGGTCGTGAATAACAATCTTCACCTTTCACTGCTCTCCAATATCCCCCGCTGCTCCAAACTGACCAGCAGGTGTCGCTGACAAGCACCCTTGTCCTGGCACACCTGAACTACTGCAATAACTGCACTGATCTTCCTAAGAAACTTACTGCCGGGGTCCAAAGAATATAGCAGCCAAAGAGCCCTTAAATCTTATCTCCGCAAACGAGTTCACGTCCAACCCTTCTTTAAAGCTCTCTGCTTACATTTGAGGCGAGGATCAAATTTAAGACTCTCTGCACCGCCCATAAAATCCAATGCAGAGGTAGTTTGTGAAATGCTTATCTCAGACTGACTCATGTCGTTGTGAGTGCCTACCCACTCCTATTTTCTTTCCATTTTGATATCTGTAGGCGGGAAAGTCCATAGCAGAGACAGTGTAATATACTCCAGTGTTGGCACAGGATGACTAAAGACAGGTGTTGCTAGCCTGGCTTTTTGCCTTACACCTCGTTCCCACGGCCGTCCGTGTAAACAATGAAGCTAGAAGAAGTCTCCTACTACTCACCATACTACCGGGGCACCGCGGTGCTCTGTGTGGCACGCGTGGAGGGGGCGCATGTACCAGTTTAGTACCCGAACTGTGCCACAACCTGTCCGCACTGCTGCTGGCACCCCACTCCACCCCTTGCGCAAGTTAAGTTCCTGTACAGGAGAGGCTCAGAAAGGCAGCGACCACTATCTGTGCCAGTGCCACCGTGCCAGCCACTGCCCGCGCTGGCAGCAGCCACAGGACGCGCGCCTCCAGATGCGCACAGACTCCCACCCGTCCCGCAGGGAATGTCAGATGCAGGCCAATGGCAAGGGGGGTAGGCGAGGTGAGCTGAGGGTCCGTAGCCTACTGAGACGCAATCCCAAGGGCCGGAGGGCCCCATCACGAAGAGCAGCGCAGAGCGGAGGGCCTGTGTGTTTGCGATTTGACTTTGACGTGTCTAAAGTTCATACGTAACTTGGATAAAAGTTAACGCTCGAAATGTACACAGCACACGCCGTAAATGGAGAGAGGCAATCCCCTGCTCACTGTCTCCGACTTGTGCGGTTTTTACATTTCTTGCTTTAATTAGAAGAAATTCCAAGTTATATGAATTAATTTGAGATATCTCGAAATCAAAAAAAGCACAGGTGTTCCGCATCTGTGCTGAGCCAGCGCAGCTCCCGTAGACCCTTCAACTCCCGGCTAACCTATTGACTAAAACGATTTGGTCTTGGGCAAATCATTTACCTCCCGGATCCCGTTGCCCTAGCTCGCTCATCCGCTTAAGGTAAAACACAAGCTAAGGAGCGGAACGGACAGGTGTGTAAAGCCCATCGCGCGCGCGCCCCCGCCTTGCGCACTAACCTCATGTCCGCGGCTTCTTGGTTTCAAGGCAGGTTGTGTGGTAAAGCACGGCTCTGCGCTCCTCCTCGCGGGCTCCCGTCAGCGCTTCTGCCTCCTTCCTGCCAACTTTCAGGGATCAGTTTACAGCTCTTGAGTAGCACTTTTAACGCTTGCCTGCCCAACCGCGGCAGACTCAAGACGCTGTGAATGGCGCGCCTGCTTATGCGGGTGTTGCTGCGTCTGTGCACGCCCAGATTGGCAGGTACTCAACGCTGGCTTTAGCGGCGACAACATCTCTTGGCGCCCCCACCCCCAAATGTCCTGCTTCTTCACTGATTCCCTCACTACTACCCTCCTACGGCGCCCCCACATCTCTCCATACACTATAGCCCCTCTCTCACATGCATTTCATATGTTTTGTAGCGCTACCCAGGCCAGCGTAGGGTGTCAGAGCGCTTTACTTACAAACACACATTATACAGATAATGAATCATCCGTTTGTAAATCAGTGTATAGGAAATGTTACATGAAACTATGAGGATTACAAAGTGTAGGAGTCACGTGTCATCCATATGGCTGGGCATTATATTTTAAGAGTGCCTAGTGTGGAGAAGCACAAGCTCCGGCTTTAGAAGAAACACACTCGTTGGGGTTGGCTTTAATAATAAGAATGTATTTATTTTCAACAAACCCTTTTTACAACATTCGGATATTTAGATTTACATTCTCAATATACTAAAGGAAGAGCCCCACTCCAAAAAACATGGAACAGTGCTCAAAATGTATAATATAATATATGGGATTCTTCAATCCCTGTATGAAAACCCGTCTCTAATTTTTTAATAATTGGCAACTTCTGATTCACCAAGTCGCAGATTTTAAAGAAATGACATCAAAACTCAACTGTAATAAGTTATTACAGTTGAGTTCTGTCTTCATTATGGCTGCTGCCAGAGCGAGCAGCTAAGGGGAAAGGTAGGTCAGGTCACGGAGCATATTTAAAGCAGCAGTTTCAAGACCAGAAACAAAACATGGCTTTTCTTTCTTCTGCTCTGTTCTTCTAGCTGTACAGTGACAACCAGAAAGGAGATATTTATGCCAACATATTTATTTTTTGCGCTCCTTAGGTAATTACAGAAAAGTTAGAAACTTTCTGCATATTTCTACACATTCCAAGCTATTGCGCCTTTAAAAAAAAATGAATTGCATTAAACTGATTTTAACACCTCCTTGCAGCAAATATCTCACAGCTTTTTGATGTTTAATTTTGCACTAGAGATTCTATTTTTAGTCTTCATGCTTATAAACATGCCCTCTCTTTTATATGAAAGAGCCACTTTCTAGGATTTAAGGGTTTTTTGAGAGAGGTGATAGTGTGATCATGTATTATAAGGGCTAAGGTACCCGCTGCCGTACATGACAAGGATATTGCTAGTCACCTTGAGTTCCATAACCCTTCAGAGGTACTCGTAATTCGGCCTTGTTCCTCTATATAGTCATGGAACTCCTCAGCATCTTGCAATATCATTCTAATGTATTCAGGGGGTATTTTATATCTAATCAAATCTTTTATATATCAATTTATAATGCAACATAGCTGCATCTTGGAATTTGTTAATTGGCCTTAGTACCCATTACGAAGAAACCCATTTCCACCCTCGAAAGTTGAATTAAAGACTGTGCTTTGAGAACACAAACACACATACAAACACACACACACATACGTAGGCACACACACAAACGCATTCACACACACCAGGCAACTGAGGCAAAGTAAATCTGTCAACCAGTGCCTCATTTGTAAACGATCAGTTTTACAGGTATAAACGTATTTGTGTCCATTAAAAAGCATTAGTTGGTAAATATTGCACTACACAGTCACCATGGGGGCGGACATCCTGCTTTTCCGAAAGTCCTCTTGAATGTCAATCTATTTCCAAAGTAGAACGCAGTTATTGATTTTTATAGGTTTCTACTTATAACATGTCAAACATGACGAACCAAGCCAATGTGCCATATGGAGCTCGCTCCGCAAGTGAGTGGGTGGGCACACTCCCACAGCTTCTGTAAAAATC
Organism: Calotriton arnoldi; assembly: GCA_963921515.1. Classification (NCBI taxonomy): domain Eukaryota; kingdom Metazoa; phylum Chordata; class Amphibia; order Caudata; family Salamandridae; genus Calotriton; species Calotriton arnoldi. The sequence continues at coordinate 1,222,322 of CAWUFW010005927.1, read as the reverse complement.
AATTGCCTCAGGGGAAAATAATTTTGGAGTTGTACGTAGCATACTGACATTGAGTGGGAAAACGCTTTAGCTAAAGTAACTTTGAGGGTAGAACTTAGAACAAGCATTGGCAAAGCCAACAGGTTTAGCCTATGCAAATTCTATTGGCACTGTCAATTATTTTCTATACGCTTCACAGCAGTTGAGTTGCCGTGCAACATGGTTTAAAGTAAAAAACAAGTGCCATGAAGCAGACAATGCTGGCCGCGTCATAGATCTTTTTTTTTTTTACTGTAAGCGGGGGTGAAGGAGAGGGACTGCAGGGACATGCACTCAAAGAGTGAATGTTGAAAAGTAAAAAATGAGTGCCTGCACTGCAAGAGCTTGCAGTGTGAGGACACTGGCCACCGGAAGCAGTACGTGAGCCAGGCCCCTCAGCAGTACAAAGACTCGAAGCCCAGGAGGAAGGTCGGAAGCAAGGAGGAGGTGCTGACCAATAGTAAACACGGAAACGAGAGTGACGTGAGAGCTATGCGGGAGCCAGCCAATGGTAAATAAAAGTCACGTGAGAGCCACCCAATGGTAAGTAAAGGTGAGTAACTGGTGGGGTCTGAGCCCTTTTTCAATTTTTTTTCTTTAAAATATAAGAGATTTAGCTATCACAGCGCAAGCGCTGTGCAGACGAAACCTAAAATGGTACCTGAAACTGAATGTGATGATTCTGTCAATTGCCTTCCCGGTGTTTATTGATTCTCCACGTGTGCAGATGTGTGCACTGTCACGGGCTGTGATTTGAGAGCACCTCGAGATGCACTCTGATTCTGGAGTGTGTGCCTGCACTACCATGTAATTGTTGTATGAACATGGGTCACACGCTGCACACTAGGCCTCAACTGCATATAGGCTAGAGCAGTGGTTCCCAAACTTTTGACTCCTGAGGACCCCTATTGAGTCACTACTGGAAGCCGAGGACCCCCAAGCAATTCGTACGATTTAAATTTCAAACATTAAAACAGTAATTCGAAAAAAATACACACGTGTGCACACCAAACAGATATCCATATTACTAAAGCTTTTAGTATTTTATATTGAAAAAATTTGCAAAATCGAAACTTTTTAATAGGAAGGTTGGTGCTGCATCTCGGCGACTAACTTTTCAATATTTGGCTTTATTTTAGAGTATGAGGCTCCTGCTCCTGATGGGGCCGGACTGGAACCCAAAGCAGCCCTGGCAAATGTTGTCAGGTCAGTCCCCGTACGGTGCACACCAAGTGCAGTGAGTGAGCCTGGCCACTACAAAGCGGACTTTAGGGGGCTCTCCCACCAAGAAAATTTGGGGAAAAATGGTGCATTCTACAACACATTTGTAATTGAATTGTATTCGCTTTCAAAGCATAGTAAATGATGACCTTACTATGCACCAATACAACAAACTTTTTGGGGCTCTTCCATGAATCCCTCCCTATCATCCTCCCAACAGTGCCTCTCTTCTTCCCATAGCACCTCTGTCACATGTATTTCATTTGTTTTATAGCATCTCTCATACTAGTGTAGGGTGTCAGAGTACTTTACATCACACACATACAGAAACAATGGGGGAGATTTACAAAAAAGTTGCGCAAAGCAGTGCAGCCCCCCGCGAGGCTGCGTTGCGCGACAGGGAGGGAGCAGAGGAGCGCCATATTTCCAAAGCTATGGCTCTCTCCTCCCCTTTCTCTGGCGCCGGCGCTGATTTCAGTAGTCTCGCCATGCACACACCTTAGCGCTGTAGCGCTAAGGTGTGTGCATGAGTGTAGCATAGGTTTTGTACAGGAAGGGTACCCTTCCTGTACAAAATACTATGCTAGACACGAGGGAAAGCTTTTCCCACTTTATAGGCGTGCTGCACAGTGCAGCACGCATGCAAAGCCGGAAAAGGAAGGAGAAATGAAAGAATTTCTCCTTCCTTGTGCCAAAAGGGCGCAGTGTTCTCACGCTAAACCCAATCTACTGTTTTTAGTAAATTGGGTTTAGCGTGAGAAACCTTGGGTGGTTGCATGGGAACAAGTTTAGTGCTGGAAAGTAAATTACAAAAAAAAGATTTTGCGTTGTTTTGTGTCACTTTTGTGACGCAAACATAGCGCAAAAGCTTAGTAAATCTCCCCCAATTAATCATACGTGTGTAAATCAGTGTATAGAAAATGTTACATAGGGGAAAGGGGACTTCAAGGTGTAGGATTCACGTCATTCATACTGGTAAGCATTTTTAAGAGTGCTTGATTTGGAGAAGCACAAAATCTGGTTTCAGAATGTAACACAGTGGTTAGCGTTGACTTTAATTATAACAATTTAATTCTACCCAAACATACCTTTTTGGCAGCATCAGGATAATGAAAGACTGGGAAAAAAAAGATGGCATACTAACTTGTACCATGCAGTTTGTTTGCAGCTCTTTGATGGCAGTTCATAGCTGACGGTGCTAGATTATGATTGTAACTTATGAACTGCACAGTAACAAAAGAATCTCTGTGACAAAAGCAGTAACCCAGCTATGCACATAAAATACTGTTTTATTAAAAATGCATGGTAGACGTTCTTTGGAGCAGGCATATTAACCCTCTGCGCTACCTACCATCTCTCTCCAGCAGGTACATTAATCACTCAAGTTATCTTGACACTTTTATTGTTGTTGTAAAACTGCAGATTATACAAGGAACTTTGCATTGCTTTTAAGACAGCTGCCTGCGGACCCCCTGGGAATGTGTCAGGGACCCCTGGGGGTCCGCGGACCCCAGTTTGGGAACCACTGTTCTAGTACATTAAATGATATCACTGCATTGGAATCAGTTAATGGTAACAGTTCTTAAACATGAATTTTTCCCAAACTCCTAAGTGCTGACAACATTGCCATGAGCGAAGGAAGAGATGTCAGTGTATCATGTGCACTCCATGTATGGATGATATTGTTGTGTGTGAAGCAACATTCATTTCTTGTTTACTATCCGGGTCTCTCATTCAACTCTGCATTTTGGTTACTTTATATCACCATGCTGCCGTCTGTTCTTAAACACATTTTTGTATGTTTATCCTCTTATATGTACAATGCTCATTATTTACATCTTTACTTTGCTTCTCTGTACAGCGCTTTGATACCCTGACAGGTCATGTTCGCGCTATATAAAACTTTTCAAATAAATTATAAATAAATGTCTTTTCAGCATTACATAAGAGAATAACTTATGTTTCACACACACTATACTAATTCATGTGGCTTCAGTTCTGATGCTCCATTAAAATAAGTACAGTGATTTGCATAGATCACGCAATTTGGTCAAATGGTGAAGATGGGAATTGGAGAGAGTTTCAAGTTATACTTTATACTATTCAGCCACTGGCTGACTCTCTCCTTCTCTGCCTCTTTACCACCAAATGCCAATGCTCTGTGTATAATTGACTAAATTCACCTAAATGAATAGACTGTTCAATAAATACAATTATTCTATGTTAATTCAGTCTGACTCAATGTATGTGTAAAATGTCAAAATATTTCTCCAAACAGCTTTACTTTTAGGGGTAGGCAGGAGATTATTTTTGTGTTAATATCACTACAGCCCCCTGTCTGAATAAACAATAATGAGTGAGAGGGTCAGAGCACCGATGACAACACTTGCATTGGTGATTTAAACACAAGCGAGTCTGACTTTCGCCCGGTCTTCAGTCGGACACTGGACTTTGGGGGACAGACAACCAAAGGGAGGTGTGCCCCGGGAAGTTTTTGACAATGGAACAGCGCGGGCTACATTGGGGCTCTTTGGGCTCGTCCTGGGCTAGGCTGTGTTGGGCTTCAGGCCCAATACACATGAGGCCATTTTATATGGCCAGTCACCATTTTGGTAGGTGACACAGTGACTGTCAGAACCAGCTAGTGATTTTTCCTGATCGAGACCGTAAGCATTTAATCAGGTTTGTGGTTGTGAGAAGGTGTAGTATTAGATAGGGTTGATGAGCATAGAAGACTTCAAGGTGCAAGAGGCCATACGCCTTCTCGCTGAAGCAGGATGCACCGGGCGCTCATGTCGTGGCGCACCTGGTGAAGCGTGCAGTGAATAGTGCGGCGGTAGCGATACTTGCCTGCGCAGGGCCGGCTTTAGCGCTGGTGGCGCCTGGTGCGACAATCATTTTTGGCGCCCCCACACCCCATGACCACCTCCTCGGATTCTCTCACTACCACCGGGCATAAGTACCCCTCATCTCTCCAATCATAAGTTATTGCTAAACACAGCATCCCCTCTGAGGTCGGCGCCCCTCCAAAGGTCAGCGCCCAGTGCGCTGACCTTTTATTCTTGTCAGCTGGCTCACCTCTGGTGGCCAATAGTACCTCCTTTTTGGTCCTGACCTGCTTGCCCCCTACCCTCCTGGGTCTCTGCTCTGCCGGAGAGCTGCCTTCGTCCGGAGTTTCGATCCAGGACAGGGTAAATGTCTGTGCCTTTCACTGTGATCAACTAGGTGACACTCATTTCCACGCTGGATTCCATACTCGGAGGGCATAATCCCTGGTGGCAGGGTTGGCCCCGTTAATGGTCCCTTGCCCACTCCGCCACTGGAGTCAAGCTAGCCTTTTATCCCACCGGAATGATGTATTATAGGGGAGTTGGACCAGAGTCCTTGGCCCTGCGTTTCTAGTCGCCTCCTGACCACAATCTTATTGGATTATTCTCACTCGATTTCCGGAATATGCGCACTCCTCTTATTATACTTCTTTGCGCTATCGCCACCCTAGTGGCCCCTTTCTCTACCCCCCCACACCCCCCTTCCCCTCATCTCCCTATCATGGCTCCCATTCGAATTAAGTCTGGAGTTAACTGCTTTAAAGTCATTTATCCCCTAATCTGTCCAAAGCAGCAGCAAAACGGTTCAAGCATAACACCATTGAACAATTCCCTCTTTGTTGACCAATTCCATAATGGGCGTCTAGGAAGCTCAAAAATGACTTCGTTTTTTTCACTCACGACATCCCTTCCTGGTCCACCAGCTTCTTCAATTCCTTCAACGTCTCCTCCTCCTCATCTATCCCGCATGGGCAGCGGCTAAAAATTTCCCCCTCCGCTTGCTTTAATGGTTCTCTCACCATTACACTTTACAACAATGGCACTGTCATGATTCAAGCTACAGACTCCTGTCTCTCTCTCTTTGACCACCTCTTCCACTCCCTTCGTCCCACCCATGCGACTATGATCTCCCTCGATTCTTCTTCTAGCTCCTCTCCTTTCTCCTTTTCTCCCCCCCCCCTGATCCCCCTATACTCCATAAGGCCGCTCTCCCGGGAGACACAGGATTACCCTTTGTCCCCCCCTCTCTTGCTCCCTCCTCTCCCATTCCTCCCCCTTCCCAATATGATCTTCCCACTATCTCGTCTGCCTTACCTCCGGCTTCCACTCCCCCGCCCCACCCTGCATCTTCCCGATATTCCAATGCTATCTCCTCCCCCCTAATCCTACCCACCTCCCCCTACTTAATCCACCTTTCTTACAACCTGGTCTACCGATCAACTTTCCTTACCTTCCCCCTTCCCTCCCCCTTTCTCCTCATCCCTTTCTGCTCTTCCCCCTCCCTCGTACCCTAAATCCTTCTCTTACACCTCCCATCTCTCTTCAACCTCCCCTTCCTCATCCTTTGCTTCACAGCCATGTCTGCCCTCTCGGTAATTCCTTCCTCTTCCCTCCCTCTGACCTTACTGTCCCATACTCCTCCCTCAATTACCATCTAGCCCAATCCCCCCCACTCTGCCTGTTGCCTGTCCCCCTACATTCACCTTTCATAGCCTACAGTACCTGTCCAGCAACTTCTTCTCTCTTCTCCCCATACCTCTGGCCTTCCTTTGAACCCCCTCCCTCCCCTCCCTGTACAGCCCCTTCTCCTCTCTTTTCCCCGTACCTTTGGCCTTCATTTGACCCCCCTCCTCCCCCCCCACCTCCCGCCCTCCCTCTCTACTCCTCAACTGTCTCCTCCTATTTATGATCTCTACTCTTCCCCTCTGTTCAACAACTCTCTCTTGCCACCACTGTATCACCATCCACTCCTTTCGACCACCATCTTTCCCCTCCTTCTACCCTTCCACCCCAATCCCCCCCCTTTCCCCCACCACTCCCCGTCCTCCCTCGCCTACTGCACTCCCTCCCTTATCCTTCGAGCCACCCAACACTCCGTGCTCAGCCCTCCTCTCCCTGGAAAATAAACTTGATTCTCTCATCTCCTCCATTTCCCAGCTTGTAGCGTCCATCTCACTTTTAAGCGCCAAGATATCCCCCTTCCCTAACAACCTCCCGGGGAGTTCCTTGCTCCCACGCCCCAATAAAGCCAACCACAGTCTGTCCTCTGCAGACATCGCCAACTTACTGGCTAGCTACAAGACTACCAACGTCACTCCCCCTCCACCTTCCTCTCCTAATAATTCTACTCAGTTCACTATTCAGACCATCTCTTCTGTCAGAACTTACCAGCCTTCTTCTTCCCGGGCACCCTCATTCAAGAATCTTATCCCTATCTCCCTTAACAGCCCAAACACCCCCATCACCAAAACAGTTGCGTCAGAGCTGCAGTGTTTGCTCCACAACTGCAGATCTGCAGTCAAACACAAACTGGAAATTTCCGACACTATCACCCACCACAATCTTGACATGCTCTTCCTCACTGAGACCTGGTTTATCGACTCCTCTCATACTTTGTTTGATCTTCTGGTACCCACTGACTACTCTATCCTCAGAAAAGACAGAACAGACAAAATTGGGGGCGGTGTCGCTATCATCTTCAGAAACTCCCTTCAAATTAAAGCCTTTCCTACCACCCTCTTCCGTACATTCGAATGCCTATCCCTAGAACTTCAAGTACATCACGGCTCACCCTTCAGATTCCATGCCATCTACCACCCGCCCGGTAACTGCTCTTCCTTTCTGGAGGAACTCACCGACTTCATCAGTGACCAATATTCTCAAAGTGACAGACAGATCTTCCTGGGTGACTTCAATCTCCACTGGGGCTCTTTGGAAGACTCGGCTGCCAACAAGCTTGCCACCTTTCTCTCAGCCAATGATCTCTTCCAACATTGCTCGGAAATTACACACTCCAAGGGCTCAATTCTGGACCTTGTTATATCCAAAGCAGACCTGCTTACTATTGCTCCCCCCATCCATGTAGACTGGTCAGACCACTTCCTCATTCCCTTCCGTTTTCACCTATCGCACGTTACAACTCTCGGCCAACCTAAAAGGGCTTCTACCTGGTTCCGCAACACTAAAAACATTGATCTTGACACTCTGTGTGATTCTGCTATGCGTTCACTTCCTAGACTAGACCCGAACGTGGATGTCAACGATCTCACCTCCCATTGCCTCTCAGTCCTTGCAGTCGAAATCGATAATGTCGCTCCACTCCAAAGCAAAAGGAAAAGACCCACCCCCTCAGCACCTTGGTTCAATAAAGCTCTCTATGATGAAAGGAAGAACCTTAGAATTTTGGAGAAACATTGGAGACAATCTCCATCCACCGCCAATCTCTCTCTTTTACGTTCAGCAAAATCCAAATACCACAATCACATCTTCCATGAAAAAGCATCACATTTCAGATCCCTCCTTGACTCAGCCAAATACAGACCCCAAAAACTTTTTGCCCTCATCAAAAACCCAAACTGCACTCCCCTAACCATCAAGCCTGAGGATTCTACAAAGAAAGCAGCAGAATCTGCTATATTCTTTGATGAAAAGGTCAAATCACTGGTGGATCAGGTCACCCACCCCCATTGAGGAGCGAAAATCCTTAGTCACTTGGCAGAACTTTGCCGTCATCTCGGAAGATGACCTCCTCAAATGCATCCTCGAAACCAAACCCTCCAACCATTCTTCCGACCCCATCCCTAGTGACATCGTCATTGATTTCTACACACATACTCTCGCTTACTGGACCAGGCTAGTTAATCTCTTCCTCAGTCAAGGCTCCCTCTCTGTTGCCATCAGGACAGGTTACCCCTCTTCTAAAAAAAACCCTCCGCTGATGCGAACGACCTCAACAACTTCCGCCCCATCACCACCCTCCCTTTTCTTTAGAAAATCACAGAAAAATGTGTTGCGAAACAACTTTCTCTACATATTATGGACAATAATCTCCTTGACGTTTTCCAGTCTGGCTTCATTCAAAATTGCAGCACTGAAACAGCCCTGCTGCAAGTGATTGACGATGCGCTGCATATACTCGACTCTGGGGAATCGTGTCTTCTGATTCTTCTTGACCTCTGCAGCCTTTGACACTGTTAATCATAACACCCTCCTTAACACTCTTCAACAGAGAATGGGCTTGGAAGGCACAGTGCTTAAATGGTTTGCCTCATTCCTCTCGGACAGATCCCAAATGATCGAGATAGCGAACAGTCTTTCGTCTCCATTGGCGGTAGGTCAAGGCATCCCTCAAGGCTCTATCCTTGCACCCACTTTGTTTAATCTCTACCTGGAACCATTAGGGAACCTCCTAAGTAAATCTGGGATCCATTACCATCTCTATGCGGATGACACTCAAATCTACCTCAAGGTATCTTCCGCACATGATCTCTCACTACTCAACTCTACGCTCAACTCTATTCACAACTGGATGTTAGCTCACCAACTCATTCTAAATCCCTCCAAAACTGAATTCCTCCTCCTATCTACCTCTCTCTCCCCTCCTCCTGTTCAATCTTGGATGGATCAGCTGAATTTACTCAACAATAAACCCATCATTGTCGACAGCGCTAAATCCCTAGGTGTCATACTTGACAAAAGACTCAACCTAATCTCCCACATCAACTCTATTGCTAAGAACGCACGTTACCAGCTGCGCCTTCTGTGGGGGATTCGTCGGTTCTTCCCGGAGAAAGACCTAAAAACCTTGGTACAATCGCTGGTTCTCTCTAGTCTGGAATATTGCAACTCTCTTCTGACGGGCCTACCCAAATCCCACCTCTCCCCTCTCAAATCCATCCTCCACTCAGCAGCTCGCTTTATTTCAGGGTCCAAACGAAGCGACCACATCACTCCTATCCTGTCTTCTCTTCGATGGCTTCCCATCGAGGCAAGATCTATTTACAAAACTGCCTGCATCACCCACAAAGCCTTGCACACTTCCTCCCCTCGTTACCTGGCGAATAAACTGAAAATGTCTGGAAGCTCTAGACCTTCTCGTAATGCGGAAAAGTTTCTGCTTGAGCCCCCCTCCTTCAAAAGGGAAAGATCGATGGCGCAATCCTTCTCAGGAAATGCGGTGAAAATCTGGAACTCGCTTCCTCCATTGCTCCGTGCCACCTCCTCTACCCGGATCTTCAAAGCTGACCTCAAATCTCTTCTCTTCCAAAGACACTTTCAGAACTAATACTTTAATTCTCAGTCCCCTCTAGGAAATTCGTTCATCATTGTAAATTTGTAATTTTTTCTTGTACAGTCCTCACCCTTGCTTGCTGTGTTGGATATTGTGTTTTTGTACCCTACCTTTTCTAGTCTCCTGTTTATTTTTGTAACGTTCTATTGTGTAACACTTTTCTCATGTAACGTAACTGGTTCTATTGTACAGCGCTCTGACACCTTCGGGTAATGTCCGTGCTTTATAAAAATGCATTAAAAAAAATAAAAAAAATAAAAGTGCGCCCGCACCAGTCGCACTGCCCTAAAGCCGGCCCTGCGCCTGCGTGCCTCCACGATGTGGCCGGAGTTCTGAGAGAAGGCAGCAGGTAAGCGTAAGGGGCCGCTCTGTAGGCAGGAGAGTGGCCTGAGAGGTGCATGAGGGTCGCAAGCTGAGAGAGGCCCAGCGTAGTGACCCGCGCTGGAATTTATGGGAGGGAGGGGGGTCGGGACCAAGGTACGGCTGACAGGCCTAGAGAAGGCCACACTGGGGGAAGCTGTCACAGCAGCACAGGAGGCAGCGTCTGGCTCCTGCGAGGAGCATATGGAAGTGGGTGGGGCTGGAAGGGGGAAACTGGTTTACCGGCACGAGGGAGGCAGAAGGGGAGAAGAACAAGCAACATGAGCTCTCTGCCAAAGGGCAGCAGAGAGGAGAGATGGGTGTAGAACCGAGCTGCACTATGGATCACCCTTCCAGCAAAAGGAGGGGGTGTGAGGACACAGGAGCAAAGGGTGAGAGGAGGAAGGGGGGCAGATGTTGTCAGGGATGCATTGAAGTGGAATGACCAATGTCATTATCAACAAGAGGATGGTTAGAGAGGACCCCCAGAGATTTAAAATACTTCTGGGATGAGGAGGGTGGCTGGATTCAACAGAAGCCAACAGGGTCGAGTATGCAACAAGGAGGGGGCTTCAGGGACATCGGTTGTAGGCGTTCAGCCCTATGTAGAGGGCACAGCTTCAGCATTAATAGCGGCAGTGCTGGAGTGAAGTGACGAGGAAGGACTGGGGAGGGAGGGCTGGGGGAGGGGCAGAGATTCAGGGTGAGGCCCCCGGCCCAGACTTACACGCGGGAAAACATAGGAAAGGAGGTTGCACCAGCGAGGAGATGGGTCACTCGACGGGAGGGGGACAGGGGGAGCGGAGGCGTTGTTCGGGACACTGCAGCAAGTGCTAGACAGTGCACAAGGCAGAGCGGGTAGTCAGGATGAACTAGGTAGTGGGAATTGGCGTTGGGTGGCAGGCCAGGGTGAAGAGCAGGGAGTTAGGGACACTGATGATGGCACACCGGACCGTCCTTTTATTTTTCAGGATCAGCGCCAAGGCGTACATGCAGACTCGGGAGAGTCTTATGCGTCTCATAGACCCCAAGGGGAAGAGATGGCAGGGTCGTGGGAAGCCGGCTAGATTGCCACGTGGGGTGCTACAACACTACCACATGAACGTCTGGGGTGGCTTTGGTAGTGCATCAACCGGATCGGGTCCATGTGGCCCTTGGGACGGTGAGCAGCAGCGTCAAGGAGCAGCAGATTGGGGATCGGACAGGAGGGCATAACACGGCACCCTCGCCTCCCTCAAATAACACAGTTGGTCTGGAATTGTATACGGATGACAGGTTGGATACGCAAGGCATGGTGCCCATGGGGAGATGGGATGTAGGTGAAGAGCAGGAACAGTTGGACTACGATGAAATGAGTCTAGAAGAAGGTGAGGTAGTGGATGACGAGGTACAAGAAGAAGAAAACAGGTGGTGTGCAAGCCGCTCTTTGGGGGGATTCACATAATACAGTTGGTCCTTGTTTTTGCAGGAGTGTCACGGCGGCCAGGGAAGACAATTCAGAAGGAATCAGCAGGTGGTGCCCCTTCTCAACTGTTTGGGCGGGTGGATCCAGGGAGGAGGCTGACCCTGATGCCAGGTAAGGGTGCTGGAAGGGCTGGGGACAATACAGTACACAAATGCAAGATGTCTGTGGGGTGAATGCGGGGGGAGATGAGGGTAGCGGGGACATATGTCTGCGAAGAGGCCGGTATGTCAAAGATGCCGGAGTAAGTACAGAGGTGCATTCTGACAAGACTAAATCGGGTGGTAGGCTGAGTACAGACTGAAGTGGTAAGGGGACAAGTACAGGAGCTGAAGGTGCCAGACACAGGGGCAAAAGTAGTACAGGACACACGCAAGGGAAAACAGAAGAGAAGGAGGTACCGGGGAATGACAGGGACAGAGGACAAAGGAGCGAAAGGAAATAAAGATTAAGATATTGCCGTATATGAGGGTGACTAAGCTAATCAGAGATCATTTAATGCTGGCAAACAAGGAGAGAATATGGAAAGGGGAGCATGTGGAACTGCTAAAGCTCCACTACAGGGAACTGAGGGCTAAAGAAGGGTCCAAAGAGGAGGAATTTGAATTGTCTAAATGGCCTAGGGTGCCTATGGCATTAGAAAATTGGACAGAGGCGTTTCTAATTTTCGCAAGCGTATATTGCGAAAAATACCCTGAACGGTGTGTTTACTTATTTAAATATATGGACTCAATATGTTTGGTGCAAATCAAGTATGGAGGGTATGCCTGGGCACACTACGACGAGGAATTTCGGACGCAATTAGCATTGGACCCGGAGGCAAAATGTGGGAGAAATTGACACTGACTTATATCAACAGACGATGGGTTCAGTAAAGCTCGGGAAAACAACATATACAGGAAGTGGTCTACTGTTGGTATACTGGCCCTTTCAGCCCTGTCCTACCTGAGGGGGTGGGGACTGTGGCCAAGACACAGGGAGGAACACTTGGAACACGTTGGGACTTTACTATGGGCTCATTTTCTTTTTTTGCAGAGTTTTATATAGCGCGAACTTGACCCGCAACCGGGTATCAGAGCGCTTTACATAGCACCAGTTACAAGAGACTACTGTGAGTTCCGGCACAAGTGTTCCAAGTGTGCGGGCAGACACCCTCTCGTGCAGTGCTATGGGGCAGGAGGTAGTGGACAGGGTACACAGGCAGGGCAGTGGAATCAACACCAAGGGGCCTACAACAGACAGCAGGGTAATCAAGTGGCAGGAAACAGGAGAAGACACAAGGCACATGGAAATATGGGCAAAGGCTCATACTCCAATTGATGGGGAACGACTTGACGGTTGGTTGAGACATTGCCATGACAAAGGGGACGCAAAGTTGTTGAGCAACGTTTCCAGAAGGGATTCACCTGGGGTGCAAGGGTCCCAGAATTACAACATGGGCAGAAAACTTGAAATCTGCCGTGGCACACAAACAGGTGGAGCGGGAAAAGATGTTGAAGAAGGATCAGGAGGGCAGAATGGCGGGGCCATTTGGGCACTGGCCTATGCCCAATTTGATTGTGTCACCCATTGGGGTAGTGCCAAAAAAGGAAAGGGGACAATTTCAGCTAATACAGCACTTGTTATGGCCAGAAGGGATCTCTGTTAATGATTTTATTCCAGAGGAAGTTGCTATCGAGGCAGGTGTTAAGTCAGATGATGGGTGCGCTGCTGGCATTATGCAGGGAAAACGGGGAGTGGGTTCTGTGTTCAACTGTTATGTCATGGATGTTTTTCCAGGCCTTCAAGGTTTCTGAGTTACTGGGAAGAAAAGGGGTTCTAGGGTTGGATTAGACAGACGTGGGAGTTAAGAAGGGCGAGATTGAGTTGTGCATCTGGCAATCTGAGACAGATCAGAGGGCACTGGGGAAGAGGGTGCTACTTCAAGTTTTTCCAGTCAAGGAAGTGTGTCCAGTAAGGTGGGGAGCAAAGTGGAGGGCGGTAGCGGTGGCCACACGAGTAGAGGGTTTCCGCCCCAGGATGTGGCTCAGGTTACTGCGCATAAGCTGCTGTGGGTAATGAGGAAGGCATTGACAAGCATTGGGGAAGATTTTGGAACACATTCCTTTAGAATTGGTGCGGCCATGGAGGCAGCTCAGAAGGGTTGGGGCAGGGATAGGATTATGAAGTTGGGGCATTGGTCGTCGGAGTGCTTCAAGAACTATGTGCGCATGGAGTTCAGGGGAGGTTTATGAGTAGTATCAATTCGGTGGCGTCTCACATTTTGTGTTCTTTTCAGGTGCAGTAGCTTGGCCGGAAGCGATTGAATTGCCAATATGGATCATAGGACATTCATTTATTAAGTGGGCTGAAAGGCACGAACTCCAGAAGGGACAAGGAGTTAACCTCAGGCTTGAAAACAAATGTTTAGAGTCACTTAGCATGGAAAAGGTGGTATGAGATGGCAGGAACTCTTACAATGTCTGAATAAGTTACTGAGGAGACACAGTTGTCCTGATATTATTGTTTTGCACCTAGGCAAAAATGATTTGGTGGTTTGCAAAGGGTTGGCCTTTCTAAAAGAGATGAAGAGGGACATGCTTGAGATTTAAAGGCAGTGTTCAGGGACATTCGTCATCTGGACGGAATTCATTCCACGCAAACACTGGACAGGGGTGGCGAAGCCCGTCGCCATTGATAAGGCCAGGCGCAAGATAAAAAGGGACATGTTTGTAGGGAGGAAAGGTTTGGGTGAGTGGAGCATCTAGGGCTGAGGTGTGATGCACCGTTGTTCTTTAGAGGGGATAGGGTGCATTTGTCAAAGTACAGGACAGAGCTGTTTTTGCTGCAAATAAAAGAGGTGCTCGAGAGGGCATTGAAGGGGAGAAGATGGGGAGAAGGTTCCTGTGGGGGGGGGTCAGAAAAGTGTGGGTAGGCATTTTCTGAGTGGCGGTGGGCAGTTGCATTTGCCATGGCTATGCATTAAGATAATGGTTGTGAACATAAGGGAAGCAGGACAATGGGGGGGGGGGGGTAATAAAGTTAAAACATGGAGGAAGGAAATGAAAAGTTCAGAGTTAGGATGCTTAGACAGTTAGATGCGAAGAAATGCAGATTACAGTGTTAATGGATGTAACGGTTAGCAGTTCAATGCCAGGGTAGGAGTTACAGTTGCAAGACAAAGATGTTAAGGGGGGCGTGAGACTTGGGGGTAGGGGGAATTAGGTGAAGTACTGTATAGTGAGGTCTAGTTTTGTGAGGCAAACGCCTAGGGTTGTTGTTTGATGTGATGTGAACCTGTCTTCAATAAAGCAGCCTTTTTCACACAAGAAGCGAGTATGCAGTCAGTGCTGCCCCTTTTTGGCCCAGTGGGATTTGGGGGCAGGGCTGGACTGCCATAGTGGGCATCGGGCATTTCCCCAGCAGGACTGAAGGGTGAGGGCTGGGTTTGCAGCAGTGGGGGCCGGTTTTGTTACTGGGGGCAGTTTTGCAGCGGTGCTGCCATATCGCTCCCCAGTAACAAAAGCAGCAGTGCTTTACACTTGCACCCCCAACCCCCTTCTGGGGGTGAGTCTGACAAAATTGCTAGGGCTGCTTTGGGTTTCCAGTCCAGCCCTGTTTGGGGGGCAGCCGACCAAAGGGAGGTGTGCCCTCCGGGGAGTTTGGGACAATGGGACAGCCCAGGCTACATTTGGGCGTCTTTGGGCTAGTCTTAGGCTAGGCTATTTTGGGTCTCTTTCCCAATATATACAAAGCCATTTTATATGGCCAGTCACCATTTTGGTAAGTGACACGGTGACCGTCAGCACCAGCTAGGGATTTTCCCTCCTCCCGTCCCCTTAAATTATGGTTTCTTTTTTAGATAAAGGTGGGGACAATTCATTGGATATCTTTGGGCAGTTTGTGTTGAGCACAGGTGCGCAAGGGGGGATTTTTGTATTTGGTTGTCGCTTGGAGCAGGTGCAAGGCTGTGGGCAGTTTCTGTTGCCATGGTTATACATTAAGATGATAGTTGTGAACATAGGGGAAGCAGGACAATGGAGGGGTGGTAATAAAGTTAAAACATGGGGGAAGCAAATGAAAAGTTAAGAGTTAGGATAGTTAGATGCTAGTAGATGTAGGTTAATGTGTTTATGGATGTAAAGGCTATTCAGTCTTACCGGCCCAATAGAAGCCTTCGTTCTGAGAATATGAATCTTGTCATCGTCCCTAGGATCAGGAAAGCCAGAAGCGGGGGCCGGCAATTTTCTTTTAATGCGGCTAGACTCTGGAACTCTCTTCCCTCCCATTTACGTGCAGAATCTAATCACTTAGTTTTTCGTAAATTGTTGAAAACCTCGCTTTTCCCTAACTGATGAAACTCACTACTGCCGTTACTGCCAGCGCTGGGATGCTTCCGGGTAGCCATGCGCTTTAAAAATGTTATTTCAATTCAATTCAAAGGTTAACAGTTCAAAACGAGGTTAGGAGTTACAGTTGCAAGACAAAGATGCTAAGGGGGGGCGGGAACTTAGGGGTTGGGGGAATTAGGTGAAGTACTGTATAGTGAGGTCTAGTTTTGTGAGGCAAAGGTCTAGGGTTGTTGTTTGATGTGATGCGAAGCTGTCTTCAATAAAGCATCCATTTTCACACAAGTAGTGAGTATGTGGTGTGTGCTGCCCTTTTGGTCCAAATGCAAATTGCTGCTCAAGCTAGAAGAAAAGGTAGTTGACATTTTTTCAAATGAATGGGGAAGATGCAAAATCTGTGTAGGCTGATCAACAGAGCAATCCTTCCGAAAAATATTAGTCCTTGACCGTAGAGAATTTTATGGTAAGTTCAAAGGCTCTTAATAGAGGGGCACTTTTGATGCTGATTTCTG
The DNA here is from genome assembly GCA_963921515.1 of Calotriton arnoldi. Taxonomy (NCBI): domain Eukaryota; kingdom Metazoa; phylum Chordata; class Amphibia; order Caudata; family Salamandridae; genus Calotriton; species Calotriton arnoldi. The sequence goes on along the minus strand of CAWUFW010005927.1, from coordinate 1,206,303 downwards.
GACCAGGTGAAGATGGCGGATCATACAGAATGACATAACTTACTTCAGAGTATTACAGTACCCCATGTGTGGACCTTCAAGGGCCAAGGTCGCTGAAAAGCATCCATCAGCCGACAGAAAGGGAAGACTTGTCTTAATTATCCTTAGCTAACAGAAGCAAGTAGAAAAGACCATATTGATCTGGAGAGCATGGCCCAACTCATGGGATGCTGGAATCTCATGGACCCTCTAATAATATTTTACAGGGGAGCCCCAGCCTTTTATGTCGTGCCATCATGGGATGGCGAGATCCCGAGAAGACCGGAGTAGGTGAGACAGGCGGGCGATCAGCCTTGATGAATGTTTGACTACAGGAGTCCACCCCTTCCGGGATCTAATTTAGCTACTGCAAACACGTAGCTAGTGTTTTAATCAGACGGTGGGTCCGTAAGTACGGTTACACCACTGCATGCACAACACACCTTAGCGCGTGTGCTGAAATATATACACATGGCTTATTTTTGCCACAGCAAATTTTTTCTCACTATATGGTCCTGAAGAAAGCCTCACTATTGTTGATGAGGCTGAAACATGTCGACCAGTTTTCGAGGGATAACAAAGACTAATTGTCCGTCTTCACTCTATCCCCCTTTTCTCTGTTAACTATGTCCTGGGCTGCTGGGAATAAAAAAAATTATCAGCAAGGAGTCCCAGAGGCATTTTTAACATCATTCCCTGGAAACTAGAGAACCAAAAACCAACGAACTGATCACATGTCACGACTTTTACCCCACTATCCAATCATATAAAGAAAGTAATCAACCGTAATTGGAAGATCCTCAACAGCGACTCTTTAGATCTTCCACCACCCTGCTTTGCGTTCAAAAGAACGACGAACCTGAGGGATCAACTAGTGAACACACGTCCACGGTGCCCCAAGATACCCAAGGAATCCACACTGTGGAATCTCCCTGCAGTCACAGGCCATTACCCATGCGGTACATGTGGAGCATGCTCCTCAACGAGACATACCAAAACTCTACAATTGGGCGACTTCGTGTGGGAACAGCGAAAACACACAAATTGCAACACTACCAACTGCGTATACCTTATCACATGTCCATGCTCCCTTAGATATGTCGGGATGACAACACAAGCTATCAAGGTGAGGATCAGTGAACATAAAAGTACAGTGAGACGGGGACGCACTGCGACAAAACTAACAAACCATTTCATTGAAAAAGGTCATCCATGTGAAGCAATACACTGGACTGTACTTGAGGCAAACCCTAGATGGACCAGCCATTCACTACTACGACGAGAGCAACGGTGGGTTCATCGCCTTCGAACGAATACACAAGGCCTGAATGATGAAATCCCGTGGTCAGAGCTGTGACCACATTTCTCTCGCTCTTCCCATAACCCTTGGGATTAGCCACATGACACACATTGTGCTTTAATTACTCCCCCTCCACAAGATAAGCACATTCATGTATCTGTTCTACCTTAATGGTACATGCGCTCAGACGCATTACTGTCGAGATGTGTCCCTTCTCTCCTTCTCTCTACCTCCCCTTCTCTCTTCCCCCCACCCCCCCTTCTGTCCTTATGCCCGCTCAAGCAACCACTACTCTTGCGGGCATACTCCTGGACCTTAGACTGATCACTGACTGGTCCAAGGACTTTTATGGGTGTTGGGAAACTACTCACGTACACACCGGTACCCGGGCATGGGTACCGGATAACCTTAAGCCATTTTTCTTAAGTGAGACAGTGTGACTGTCTCACCGACATCTACAAACTGCCACATGTGTTTGCGCTACTTCACTACCTCTCCCCACGCACATGCGCATACTGACATCTGATCCCCTACGCGCATGCGCGCCACTGATTCAGCGCGATGATTTTGACACGGAGACGCACAGAAACCGGGGCTGACGGGGCATTCCGGAAATAGGAACCTCCCGCACCCGTGATTGATGACAGTACATTAGCACGCCCAGAAGCCACAGTCCTCCACCTTCAGGCAGGCGGCAGGACGGGGCAGGTATTCTGGAGCCGACGCCCAAGCCAAATCGTGAGTACATCGGCGAGCGCTAAGGAGACAATTTGTTTTGAAGTAAGTCCATGTACTTAGCTGTCCACGTGAGACACGTAACTCACCGGAGCTCTGCATATGCTTTCCCTTTATTTTTTCTTTACAGCACAGTAAGGTGTGGGCACCCTACGCCTTAAGCCTATGGAGCATTGTTAGCTCCCCTTTAGGTAAGCACGAGAGAAAACATATTGTGCGCATAACGAGTGGTGTGTTAACCATGTAACAAGATCTTGTGCGCATACCGAGTGGTGCGATAACAATGTACCAAGATTTTAGCAGGGGAACTATTGACGCGCGTTGCTAAGCTGCTCACAGTGGCCCCTACAGCATAGTGGTACAGTGGAACAGTGGGGACACTGTGAGGAGCACGGCGGGCGGATCTTTTGCATAGCCTGCTTTTATCCATTAACATAACCCCCACTCACTACGAACACCTGTGACCCAGGTGGCATCTTGGGGTTTGTTTGGACGGGGAGCCGTATTGGTCGGCCGCATTTCACAGGCGGTCGACCTGCGGTTCTCCTCCATCCACGCTCCTTAAAGCTACCACACAGGGTTCGTGCAGCAGAGGGGTGCAGTGTACCTCTATAGCCATGTCTCGTTTCTTAAGCTTAATGCTATATATTCCACCAGAATACACACTGAGTGGAAGACCGTTTTGCATTTGGCAAACAAGCACTTAAGACTTGTATTTCTTTCTTCTTTTTTCTCCCCTATATTTACTTTCTAGGTCATGATCAGGAGGGTAGATCGGACTATTTAGTCAAAGCCACTACCCAAAAAACTCAAGGGAATGGCACCCACTGATCACTCAGAGGACTAATGTGACTCCTCTATTTTTACCACCTTCGTGCACACACATCACTTCCACATCACTTTCCGGTCCTGATGAAACGCCAGGGATCTTTATGACCAGCAAGGCGTGAAACATGTCGACCTTTTAAGTTATCAGGGCACATTACGCTCCATTTGGTAACTCTTTAACCTACCGGTTTTTATTCTGCCAAGGGTACCTCTCCATTAAAATATCCCTGTTGGTAACCCTTAGACAGTTTTAAAACGCACTGCACGCACGATATCACTCTTCACCTAGGACTCTATCCACACACCCCCATGCACCAAACGGCAGTTCTCAAAAGATCTCCGCTAAAGAGACCCTTCGGGGACCCGTAGGGCATTGCACCGCCGGCCCGACGAGGAGCAACTGCCCAATGATGAAGCATGACATCCTTCGGGGTGTGTGAGGGCATCAAGAGACAAGACTTGTCTTCCCCCTCTTCTCACTGAGTCCCAGACCTAGCACGCTATCTTTTCTTGTTTCCTATTTGTTTCCCCTCCTTTCCTTGGAGTGAGTGCTCGACGTTTGACGCCACTCTCTCTGGAACAGTCCCCCCCCCCTTTTGTTGTCTGCATTTTTAACATCACCACTTTTTTGAGCACACATTACATTACATTACATTGTAGCTTGTAGAGCGCACGGCTACCCCCAACGGAGGTGTCCCGGCGCTTGCAGCGGAGACTAAACATGGTGAGGGCAAGTTGTCGGGTGCCATAGTGTACTAAGGAAGGCTGAAGAGCCAAGTCTTCAGGGCTTTCCGGAAGGTAGATTCTGATTTGGCCTTTCTGATGTGTTTGGGCATGGAGTTCCACAGGGTTGCGGTTCTAACTGGGAAGGATCGTCCTCCTATCCTGGCTTTTGCAAATCGCGGAGTGATTAGGAGTTCAAGATGATTCGACCTCACCTATACCTCTTATAAAAGCAGCTACCCCCATAAATTAGTTTATGTGGACCATATGGGTCCACTCACATCAGAAAATATATATAAATATAATGGACCTTGATGTGTGAATAAAGAAACTTATCTACATCCCTGCTTCTGGAGTCTGTGCCCTGGTGTTGCGCCGCTGTGGCTGGGATACTTTGGGATTTCGTTATATATATATATATATATATATATATATTTGCAGCTGTAGATTCATGCTTATGCTTTATGTGGCTCTTGCTTCCGCATAAGCTATAGCACGTGTAGTAGCAAAAGATCTCATTGGGTGGAGTGCATACATTTCACTTGGATCAAGAGCAGGCATTTACTTCTAGAGCATCCTCAACGGCACTTTCCACTGTGGGTGTACAACTCCAACTATTCACACCTGCTCAAAATGCAATAAAATTGAGTGGTAGCGAGGTTGAATAGCATGCTCAAACAGGCTTTGACTTCATGGGTCTTAAGTAACGTGCATAATGACTAAGTAACTTATATAGGGCCAAGAAACAGTTAAATAAATGGCTGATATGTGTATTACAGGACCATAAATGTATCAAATTCGGATTAAAATGTACGCCCCTGGTCTCCTATAGGGCATAAATCCTTTTGATTAACCACACCTTGGTGTCTGGCAGGACATACACTCAGGGCCACTGGAATTATGCGACAGGAGAGGGCCAAATTATGTGGCAGGGTTGAGTAAATTATGTGACAAGAAAAGCCAAATTATGTAACATAATGCAGCACATTTTGTAATAGTGTTACTTCAATATTTCGTCATTTTTAAACTTGCTAACACTGTATTGGCATTAGTTGCACCTCATTAGTACCAGTTTGACACCTAAATATAGCAATAAACAACAGAAAGTTGACCAGTCCAACATTGCAAGGAGCCTTCTACTGTGCTGCAATATGTGTTGCTGCATTTTTAGTAAATGTTGAACCGTTTGAGCTAGTAAAAATTGTTTTTTTTGTAAAAATCCAGAGAATATGTAGCAAATGTTAGATTATGTGGCAAATGCGGCAATTCTATAATTATGCGAAAATCGCTGCAGCCGCACAATTGCATATTTCCACTGGCCCTGGACATATTGGAGAGGTGATATTGCCTGTCTGAAGCTCAAGCTCCTTCTCATACTGCTAACATCTGCGGCTCATTGGTTAAGAAAGGCTGGTGACCTTCTGGCGGAGCAAATCCCAGAGAAAGGAATTGGATTTGATTAACATACACCACTTTGCCTGCTCTTGACAGCCATACAGTGACACTGTTGCAAAGCGTGCAGATCACACCTCTACAGGAAAATGCTCTCCATGATCTGCAGTCTTCTTAAGAAGCACTGTGTGCTTTGTTCCCGAGAGAGGAGGATAACGTGGATCTTCCTCAGGGCCGGACTGGCTGTACTGGGAATCGGGCATTTCCCTGGGATGCTGGAAGGGTGGGGGCTGGTTTTGCAGCCGTGAGGGCCGGTTTTGTTAAAGGGGGGCTGGTTTTTCAGCAGAGCTGCAATATCGGCCTCCAGTAACAAAAGCAGCAGTGCTTCACACATGCCCCCCCCCCTACAGGGTCTGGTCCGATAATAATGAAAAAACTACTTTGAGTACCCAGTCTGGCCCTGATCTTCCTCTTATCATTCCATCTGCACCACCTATGTTGGATATATTCAACAAGGTAATGAAATTGAACTTAACAAACTTGGCACCAGAAACATATCAGATTCACATTAGGAAGTTCTCAGTGTGAATCTTTTACAGAGCAACTTGAACGTGAAGAGCCTGTCGATGCATACACCGCTATTTTCTACTTGTACAGATTTTAATTGGCTTTGAGTCAGAACTTGAATTAGTGAGGCAAATAGACTGCATACAGCCCTGCTTTCAACAAACACATACCTTTGACTTTTATCTGGCTGATCCTGACAAATCAAAGCATTTGCTTCACTGCGGTGCGTCTTGTTCAAGTGGTGCATCGTCATTATCAACCAAACCTCTTGGAACCCATGCCAGTTGGTTTCCAGTTGAACCTGCAAACTCTATTCCATCACATTGTAAGTGTGTCTGCATTTGAGTTAGTGAATATTCCACTGTCAGACGGTGTCTTCGGGACCAATAGGTACAACACAAGCCACACCTTCTGTTTCAACCTTCTTGACATTGTATCACCAGTGGCAGCTCTTCCGCTAAGGCAGAGGAGCGTCGCCCCACAGGAAAAATAAAATGATAATAACACTATGTTATTATCATCATTTTATTTTTCAGTACTGTCTTTGTAGTTGCAGGGCTGGGCGGGGCTGGGCTGCCCACAGAGCAGGGGGAGGAGTGGTTGGTGCACTTTCCAAGTGCGCACAACAGTTTGGCTGGCCGTCTTGGGCCGTCCAAACAGACATGCGCACTTAGCATGTTCTCCACCGCCGGGTGGAGAACATGCACAGGCTCCCACTACCTGTCTGAGCGCCGAACCAGGCTGCTCAGACCAATCACAACGCTGCTGGTCGTGATTGGCTCAGGGGAGTTTGAGATGCTGTGTACTTCCTGCGTCGACTGAAGAGGACGGAGGCGAGGCGGCTTCTGGCAGGTAAGTGAAATTTTCTTATTTTTTCCCTTTCATTTATTTATTTTTTAACCTGATTGGAAAATCTGTGGGAAATCAGACACTGTAATAGGTGGTAAGAGTCTTGCTCCTATCCCAACTGCACCGACTACCTTTAAACAAGCCTACGCCCTACCCTCGTTATCGCCCTGATTTTTTAATCACATGGATCCCTGAAGCACACCAAATCTCCTTCAACAAAGCCTTTGAGATAGAAAGAGCCCGACTTTTAAACCGAAAAATATGTCCTCCCCAAGACCACTGATCTTCAAACTGCTACGCCACCTACATACAGAGCAAATCCTGGCCCATATGAGGAAGATCACAATGGTTAAATGGCAGCACCATAAAATTTCAGTCTTTCAGGACTATGCTAGAGAAACCCTCCTATGTCGGAAAGGCTTTCTAGTAGGCGCGGGCGGAGAACTCCGCTCCGCCAGCGGAGTGTGCAGAGATTTCTCTACTCCGCACTCAGCTGAGAACGCGGAGTAGGGAAAAAAACTCCGACTCCGCAGCGGAGAGGAGTTAGCCAGCCCCCCACTAAATTGGCCTCCCGCCTCCACCCCCCTAATAAAATAATAGTGACTACCTAATTTAAAAGAAATAAAGTCACTTACCTGTATTGCGCATGCGGAGTTCGTGCTAGATGTACGGCGAGGAGGAGGAGGGCAGACCGTGGATGCCGCAATACAGGTAAGTGACTTTTTATTTCTTTTAAATTATGTTGTCACTATTATTTTATTAGGGTGGTGGAGGCGGGTGGCGGAGCGGAGTTCCACGGAGTTTTCCCCCAACTCCGTGGACCTCCGCGTAGTTGCACTCCACCAGCTCCGCCCGGGGTTACTTTCTAGCCCTAAGTAAAAGACTTACAGAAATGAAAATTCCATACACGTTCTCTGGCCCTTCGAAATTCCGAATCATGTTCAAAGATCAGATAAGAATTTTCCCTGACCCTTCGGAGTTATCTGACTTCTTAGACAATAAATCTGAATCACAGACGGACTCTGATTCTTTTCCTAAAACTACAGCAAGACTTTGTCCCACCTGACAACTCCAAAATGCAACTGCTCAACGCCGATATCACCCACATATCCTTTTTTTTTCTTTAAAAATTTGGATCAATATCGTTTTAGGAATATTTGCAGATACTGGTACAGATGCAAATACTGATCGACACACGTGTGTATAGGTTCAATAGTGAGACCACTCCCTCTCGTGGGGTCTCCTACCTAATGGTGTCATATTACAACTGGCCTGTTAGGGCATCTGACAGGACTACAGTATCTGAGACACCTAGTTGGAGCCAACTACACTCATAGTTAGTTAATTAGGTCATCCACCAAAGCTGTCTCAACTTTGATATGTACTTACACTGATGTTTAAACAGATAACTTGTTCTATTCAAAACATGTTCTGTCCTATACTAAATGTGTGGTTAAATGGATCAAGCATCAACGCCAACCACAGCGTTGTTTCAATGAGATGCAATGTTGATATAGGAATATTTGCAGATACTGGTACAGATGCAGATACTGATCGACACAGAGTCATAGAGTCTTGCTGTTTGCTTCAAATACATGCCCACACTCTTGGTTGTAATCTGTTGACTTTACCATACTATATACCTACAGACCACTTGTCAATATGACAACATCTGTCTCATGAGTTGGGTGTCTAATATTTACAATGTCTGTTAGCTAAGATTGTCTACTGAACTGTGTTAGGTTAGAGTTGCTCACTTTAATGATTAATAGTACATGGATCAATCCAATTATGTCGTGTGTATAGCCACAATTGCGAGACCACTCTCTCTAATGGGGGCTCCTAGTCTCCTACCTTATTGTGTCTTATTGAGACTGGCCTGTTAGGGCATCTGACAAGATTACAGTATCTGAGTCACCACACTGGAGCTAATTACACACATAGTTAGTCCATTAGGTCATACGCTTAAGATATCTCAACTTGGGTATGTATTTATACTGATGTTCAAACAGATAATTAGTTTGATTCATAACCTGTGCTATGCTAAATGCGTGGTTAATGTGATCAAGACACTAGCATCAATCACAATGTTGTTTTAATGAGACCCCATGGTAGGCTGCTGGCTAGGCAGATTGCCTCTTCATCACTTCCCGCAGGGACACCCCATTCGCTATATATGGCACACATCTAGTTGCTGCCCATATATCCAACCTTATGACTCACTCATCCGCCCAAGGTGAGTCATAGACAGGTCAAGTAACATAATCAGTCGCTCCCTTTTCACTACATGCACATAAATCCATCCCGCATGACTCCTCCCCAGGTGGGCCCTTCTCGCTGGACATAGCCGCTACAGCTGTCCACCACTACGAACTCCCCTACGCACCTCACCTCTTACGGACATCCCCTTGTGGGAAGGGGCTCAAAGTTGTTTCGGGTAGTCCTCAGAGCCCGTGTAAGTTCTAAGAGTTGTTTGTTAGCACCCCCAAGGTTTTTCCATCCCTACACCCCTCTCACTTTTTCCCAGTGGGTTAACTGATCCAAAGATGATCTCAAAGACACACAAGGCCTTTGTTAGGCCCACTCAGCCAGGAATTCTACCCATTAATCATAACAATTACCAATGTCTTCATTAAACATTATTTCCTTGAACACTAAGGGTTTGAATCACCCAGTAAAAAGAACCAAAATACTAGACTATTGTAAAGATCTGTAGGGTGACATAGTCCTCCTCCAAGAAACAAAGGTCAGTTTTAAAGAAGCTCTATCAATGAGAAGGGGCTGGGTGATAGAGGTGACTTGTTTTGGAACCTTCAGGAAAAAAATGGAGTACTCACCTTAATCTCTAAAAATTCTGAGCTAACAGTAATCGCCTCAGAACATGACACTAATGAGAGATGGCTACTTACCAGACTGAACAAAGCAGAACATGACCTTTACGTGATGAACATCTATGCACCAAATGCAGACAACCCATTATTCTGGCGCACACGGAATAAGAAATTAGCAGACATTCCACAAGACTCGAAAGTGAAACACAGAGCTGATTTTAATCTTCCAATGATCCAATGGACAGCCATTCAGCCTTCAAATTCTCAACCCCTAAAGCACACAAATAGATGCTCAATCTATGCACCTCACACCGCCTCCTAGATGTTTGGAGACTACACAACCCTAAGGGCAATGGCTATACATTCTTCTCCCCTCCCCACTCAAGTTTCTCCCACATTGATTCTCTCCTAGAAGATGCCTTTCTTCTCCGGGCCACCTCCAAGGTTAAAATCCATGCTATTCTCATCTAAGATCATGCTGCAATCTCAATGTCCATTTTAAATCTCCACAAAACAGAAAAAAACATTCAGATACTGAAAATCTGAAAAAGGAATCAGATATAATGGATCTAAAAAATGAAATTGAAAAATTCTTCAGAGAAAATGAACACTGTCACCTCCTTGGTGAGTTTCTGAGACGCGTTCTAGTGTACCATTTGATGGCAAATCTTTAAACACATGTACAAAAAAATTGTGAAATTAAAGAAACTCTACAAAATCTAGGCACTGATATCAAAAATAAAGAAATGACATTTAGACATTCAAAAAGAAGAACCTCCTAAACGACATCAAGCGACTAAAATACAACTATAACTCCATTGTCAGTAAACAGGCATATCTATGGGTACATGCTCAAAAATCCAAACAATTACTATTTCGCAACAGATCCCGCAAACCCTAGCAGCCACCTTCAAATTTAAAAACCTTAATAACCAAGTCACACACGTTAAGGCCCAAGATGGCTTTCAGAAATTTAGAACTACGGCGATCCTGGAGGTATTTAAAGACTTTAATCCTAACATCTCCAGCCCACAAACATTGTGCACAGCTTACCTAGTATCCCTTCCTTTTACCTCAGTCTCCGACTCAAATAGAGCCCGCCTAAATATACCAATATTGTCAATGCAATAAAATCAATTCTCTCTGGGAAAGCACCAGTGCCCCAATGGCTTCCCCATCATCTTCTACCCAAAAATTACATCATCAGACATCTTAAAAATACCTTGAAACACTTCGCCCTTCAAAGCAAGGTATCTGGCACTGCCTCCCAAGCCAGAATTGTGGTGATTCTCAAAGAATGCAAGGACCACTCTGACCCCAAACATTTCTGTCCCATTTCACTCCTAAATATGGAAGCCAAAATATTCTCCGAAATTTTAACCAAAAGAGTAGAAACATGCATTCCCGAACTCATCCACAACTCCCAAACGATTTCGTCAAAGGGAGACTTGCCAGAGACATACGCACATTCTGTCACATAATAGTAAAGGCCCACCATGCCCCTCTACCTGCAGAGGCTGTCACACTTGATGCAGAAAAGGCCTTTGATAAGGTCTCCTGGCCTTTCCTCCATGCAGTCCTCGAATCTCACAACCCCGGAGACTCATTTATCAAAATGGCCATGGCCTTATATGCCAACCCCTAAAGTAAACATGAGAATAAACAGCGCGCTCTCTACTTCCTTTGATCTACACCAGGGCACAAAACAGAACTGCCCTCTCTCTCTCCCCTGCTTTTTCTACTCGCTATTGACCCCCTACTTAAATTAATCAATGCCGAAATTAAGGGTTTTCAATTCGGCACTCAATCGTACAAAATGTCAGCATACGCGGATCCTCATTTCCTCAGAGGACATTGAAAATGCAATCCTGACGATCACTAACATCATCCACAAATTTTCACGGGTCTCTGGTTACACCTTAAACAAAGATAAAACCGAGGTGTTTCTTCTTAACTCATTATGCTTTCCCTTACATTTAGGTGATTCAGGACTCAAGTGGCAACCCTAACGCCTCAAATATCTGGGATTTTGGTTTTCCAGTAACCTAGCCGAAACATTACAACATAACGAATCCCAAACCATTATTAAAGTCAAAGATCTGCTCACTTCCTGGTCACTTAAACACATCTCATGGTGGGGAAGGCTTCAAACGCTCAAGATGATGATCACCCCAATAGTAAACTTCGTAACCTACATGTTACCCATGAAACTATCCCCCTCCTTTTTAGAAAAAAAAAAAGATAAAATAACATCAAACGTTCTTTGGAATGGCAAGAGAACAAGGATCTCATATAAGGCTCTTAGACATAACTTTGCAGAGGGAGGCTGTAACCTTCCGAACTGGAATCTCTACCAATCCCCTTTCCAAGCAGCACAGGGTGCATTCTGGCTACTCCCAGACACCCCTAATCCCCCGCCCTGGATTGATATAGAACGCGCACTATATACTCCTTTAGTATTACCTCCTTCATTACAATGTTGAAATTTAAACCCACTCAATCCCAATGTATATTTACAGACACTGCGAATGCACTAACTACTAGACAAACGTATGCTGGACTCCACAAATGTGTCACTCTAGCACAACTCCAAAATAAAGGCAGAGAACAGTACTAATATAGCCCATTCTTGGGCCTCCAAAGGCATCAATTTAATCCGAGATCTATATGATAACAACAATGACCCACGCCCCTTTTCAGAACTGGTGAAAATATATAATCTCTAAAATATATAAAACTGTCCAAACTTAGTCATGTCAAACATTCGACTATCCTTTGGCACTACTCAAGTCATATAGCCTAAAAAATTTATAAAACCATATATAATCCTTACTGTTGCACCAATTGCTGTGCCCCTCACTACCACTTTGAACGCCTCCCATTCCACCAAGGGAGATGATGCTGTATTAGCGTTATTGTAGAAAAAAATCGCTTATCACGCCCAGCATCTGTGCTCTAAAGGCGCTATCCTCTAGGTATGGGGGGTTAAATCTCCACGTTGGAACTGATGTGGGGACCCGACCCCATTGAAGAGTAAGCTCCAGTGAGCTGTGATCTGATAATGTTTTGCCTAAATATGTAGTCTCCAGAATATGTGTTAACAATGCGGGGGAGTAGAAGATACGATCTATTCATGTGTGTAATGCATGCATCGGGGAATAAAAGGAGTATTCACGCACTTCCACATTTTTGCTGCGCCATACATCTTCCAGTGTCCACCCTTTCGCCCAGGTTTCCAGCGCTTTGGCCTGTCATGTGGATATTGCCCCTTTAAGTGGAGGGTGCGATCTGTCCAGTTGCATATTTAAGACTGCGTTATAGTCCCCACCCAGTATCCATGGGTAGTGTACCCAGTCAGCTAGGGCTGCACTTACTTTCCTTAAAAAGACTTCTTGTTCCGAATTGGGTGCGTATATATTGCCCATTACCACTGATAGACCATCTAGCTCTCCTCTTAACAACACGTATCTGCCTTCCCCATCAATACCTTGCTCATGGAGCTTAAAAGGGACGCCCGCCCTAATCCATATTGCAGCATCCCTAGCAAATGCAGAATATGTAGTATTGTACAATTGTCCTCTCCATTTTTTCCGGAGTTTGCCTGCTTCGGCAGTGTTCAGGTGTGTTTCTTGTATAAAGAATATTTGCGCCTTACGCCTATTCAACTGTGAATGGATACGATATCTTTTAGGAACAGAACCCATTCCCCGCACATTCCACGCGAGAAATTTATATGATGATAAGGTCGTCATTTGTGTGGCGTGTGAATATTAATGGTTTTTCACGCTTCTACTTTGCAGATTTAGTACAGTGCCCAATTGCGTGCCCTTGTAACTCCCTAACATACGCAACCCAATTATCCCAATACACCGGTCCAACCATAAACATGTGCTCGACCAAACATACTCCAAAAGCGGCAACAGTTGAAACATGATACTTGCAATCGCCAGGGGAGTTAGCATTCCAGCCGTATCGTCTCATTCCTACACAGTTCTAATATGCTGTACTAGAGATCTGTCCTATGTTGAATATCCTGGGGATAGAGAAAGATAATAGAAAGAGAAAGAAGTAGAAGAAAAAAGAGAGAAGTGGAATTTGCTTTGACCCATGCCACCGGGGCCCGCACCCCCCCATCCCATAGAGTCATCATTGTGTCTGCATAAATGACATCCGTGGCTACCGATGTTACGGCAACTTTTCCCATCGCCTTTGGTTAACGCGGCAATGTGGTCTGTTTATTGTTTGCAGTTGTTTCAGTTAGGCAATGGCTTCATCCAGATATGCCCCGTTGTTCAGTGCGCACAATGCTGTTACACAAGCATTATTTGCGCAAATTGTCTTCTCATTCCAGCAGGTCTCGCGCAACTTGGGGGGTCATAGACGGGAATAGTGGTTGACTGTTCTCAGAGTCAGTTAATGGCATTCCATCCGAGGATGAATCGCGCCTTCTGGTGCCACCCGTCGTTCTCAGTGCCTCCGCCGTCTGCAGCGACGCTCTTTTACTCGCTATTTTTTCCACCAGAGTAGGTGCTCTCTCTGGACCCAAACTCGGTCTTTTGGTGTTCCTCTGCCTGTTACGTCTTCGTCTCTGGCTCATCCTCCGGGGCTGCCTGTGTTCTTCCAGGATTTCCAAGTCCGGGAAGTTAGTTTCTATCCATGACCAAGCAGCCTCTGCATCTTCGAAGAAGTGACTAGTATTTCCGTGCATAATTTTGAGCTTGGCAGGGAATAGTATGGCATAGCGTAGGTTGAGCTGCTGTAAATGTTTCTTTACCCCAAAGAAAGTTTCTCTCTGCCTCTGTACTTGCACAGTATAATCTGGAAAGAGGGATATTCTGGTGTTTTCATACAGCAGTGGGGCGCATTCCCATGCTTTTCTGAGGCGCGTGTCTCGGTCCTTATAGTTCAGAATTTTCGCCACCATTGGTCTTAGTGTCAGCCCAGGTGGGCGATTCACAGTGGGCACCCTGTGGGCCCTCTCCACACTGAACATATCAGACAGTCCTTCCTCCGCCATGGCAATGCGGAGCCATTGCTTTACGAATTGCGTTGGGTAACGTCCCTCAGTTTTTTCTGGCATACCAATTATGCGTATGTTATTTCTACTCGCGCGACCCTCTGCATCATCCACCCTGCTTTGCAATTCCTTGACTTGCTGCTGCAGTTGCGTGACCACTTCTGTCTGTGTTTTGCACCACGGAGTTATCTCTGACAGGGTCAGTGCGTGCTTTTGAACTTTTTCTGACAAGTTTTTATGATCGGCTCTTAGTAGGCTCACATCAGTCGTGAGTGTACCTAGTTGCTGCTCCAGCACGGCTCTAGATTCCCTTATCTCTTTCAGGATTATGTCCAATTTATCTAAAGGCGGAATTTCTTGGGCAGGGGTGTCTGGGATCACCTCCGACGATAGTGGCGAGTCATTTGTAGTGTTAGTGCTAGAGTCTCCTGCTGGACCCTGTTCAGCCTTCTTGCCTTTCAACCTACCCATATTCACTCTCTTAGGTTGCAAAATGGCCGCTACTGGTGATTCGTAATTTGGTAAAGAAGGGGACCCCTACTATAAACAATGAGACTTGCTAGCTGTAGGGAAAAATACAATTGGGGTAAAGAATTCGCTAAATGCAAGTTGGATGGTCAACAGAGCATATCAGGCCTAACTTTTCTGTGTGTTAAAAGAAAAACATAATAGAATACATGTACATGAACATATATATGTAACAGAAACCAAAAATGTTTGATGTATAACAAAATATTTTTATTCTAGGTATTTAATTGATAGAAAATACTCTTATTTTACAACCATATATATAACATAACTTATACAAAAACAACACTATACATAAAATTAAAATATACAAGAGGACAAATTATACAGTGATACAAAAACTAACAATGAATGGAGACAACACACAACTATATATATAACATGAATTATACAAAAACAACAGTGTACATAGAATTAAAATGTACAAGAAAAGTAATAGGTTATAAAGTGGTACAAAGGCTGGCGGTAGATGGAAACTACGCGCGTTTCGGCATGTATGCCTTCGTCAGGAAACCCAGCTATACTTTTTCTTATGTTACTGTAGTTGATAGTACTCTTTTACGTTAAGAAACAGCAATTCTTATTTCCTAAGAGCTGATTATAGTTTTGAATACAAAGATGTCTATATTTATACGTATCCTCCTTTTGTAGGTATTTTTCAGTATATAGACAGGACACCACTTTTCTTTGCATATAGGGCGCAGTTAAAATCGGCACACTTCTCTTGTCCAACAGAGTTGGTTCAAGGGCATATAAGATTAAAACTTTATTGATTGGAAAATTCACAACGTTTTTTTATATATATAAAAAGATTCAACCGAATTCAGATTCGTGTTTTTGTCTGATAATTGGATGATTCAGCACAGTCGTATCCTAGAGTCCTACCATGTTTAAGACTCGATTGATTATATGATACTGGTCTCTATAATGCCGTGATGCCTACTGATATTACCTCCGAAACCTACTGGTGATTCCCCCTTGTACAGTAGAGGAGTACAGCGCTCACACCCCACTGTGCAGCTATACACTTTGGTTCCACGGGGGGAGGGGGCAGTCCTCACATCAAACCGATATACAATGAACCGTCTTTGCTCGATCCACTTCAGCATATACTATTGTATGTTATGCAATATTTGACACTGGCATGCCCTTTCCTCTGCACACCTCGCGTTAAATTAAACATGGCACTGCACACTGTTAAAAATAGCTTACTAGTCCTCCAGATAAGAACACCAGACTGTGTGGCTTAATCCGGAGCACTTGTTCAGCTTGTAGAGTTTGCCGGAAATCTTGTGACGCGCAGAGAACAATTTACAACGTGGGGGAGAGGAGGGGAAGAATCCGTTCCCTATTCCCGCAGAGCTCCGTGGCCAATAATGTGTTGTGCGCCGCACTGAGGAGTGGCGCCTCGCGTTGCAGCCGGCTGCGGCCTTCTCTGTGCTTCCCGGGCTCCTGGGAGAACCCGGAGTACCTCGCCTCCCCGTAACTCCGCATGGCACCAACGGCCGTCAGCCCAACAGTGTGGCAGTGTCAGCCGCCTCTAAGACAGTGAGTCCGTGAGGGTCTTGATTCAGCAGCCCAGCGTCTATCGCCTCGCCAGATCTCGCGCAGCACAGAAGGGCCCAGCCGCCACACGCGCCCCTCTCACCGCATTGTCTTCATGGGCGTCACGGATCTCTGCACCCCACCTTCACCATTTCCCGTTTCTGTCACACCTCGCAGGATCTGTCTTTCAAGCCACACTGTCCGACACACAAAACGGCCGGCTAGGTCTGCAGGGTGTTCCGTTCACTATCAGGCACAGACCATGCCTGTCGGCTGCACCAGGCCCAGTCCGGCGGCCTCGCGCTCTTCCCTCACCCGGCTGCGACTCGGATCGCCGTTGGTGGGCTTAGCATTGCCGGTGCACGACCGGAGCCGTGTCTCCATGTAGCAGTCGGCAGCCAATTGGCAGCTGTGTGCAGGAGCACCACGGATGAGAGTCTATATGGGGGATGGAGGAGAGGTAATGGCCCGGAGCTCCGCAATCAGACGTCCGCCATCTTCCACGGCTGGCCACGTCCCCTCGTGCTGTGCAGTTCTTGTATATTATATACATGTGCTGGGTGTATGTGTGCTTGGGAATGGTACAATACATAAAGGATGTAGTGCTATACAGCACGTGTATGCTATATGCATGTGCTGAGTGTATGTGTGCCTGTGACTGGTACAATACATGGAAGACACTTGGTTTCATATTAGGAGACCCAGTGCTGACTGGAGGAACATGAGGAGAGGAGGTAGAGGAATCCTCCCAGACAGATTTAGAGTCACTCCTCTTGTGACAGACTGCTTTCTGGAGAAAAGGGGAACAGAGGAGTGAGCACTTCAAAAGGAAGCAGACCCCCAATACTAACTTCAAAGACTCAGACTCTACATCACAATTGGTATCTGGAAATGGACTATAAGAATGGGAGCTTGAACCATCCAGAATTGTCAACTGTCAAGCAGCCAGTCATGCTGTGCGAGGAGGAGAAGCTCTGCAAGACCTTCGCCTGTAACCAAGGGGGGCTACTTTCTCAGCTGGGTGAGGGGACATCACCGAAGGAATCCAAGCCCACCTGCCCCTTGAGCCTGGACCACCAGGCCTTGCCTGCTTGTCAAGGCCAGTGTGACCTAAGAGGAAGAGGAGAGCATTGGAGGGAGAGAAGTCTAGTGTGGGGATCCTGGTGATTGGACCCCTGTAGGGAGGTGTGAGGAGAAGGCTGCTGCACCGATTGGTCGTGGCCCGTGTGCAGTGAAAAGTCGGTGACCCCCGTATGTCAGAGGAGAACCACTGTGAAGTGAGCTGTGTCTGTTGTAGTGCTAGAGGCCCTTTTGTGGTCTGACACCACGTGATGACCTTTGACTACCATCATTTTAATTGACTTTGGTGTGTTATTTTATCCTAGCCTGAATGTGATGGAGCAAGGTCTCGTAAGAAAGAGACTTACTCGGAGGCGATCCACTCGTTTAACTCATTAACAAGTTATTAATCATGTTTCGTGAATAACTAATACGCACCACATGAACACGCGGGTTAGTGAAGCTTGCCTATGTGTGTACTAATGCGGATAACAATGAAGACGGACTAATACCGCTTAAACGGGGAAACTGTTGTGCGCATGCGTCATCTGCATCTACGTAGTATGACGAGGTAACGCTTGGAGAGAAATTCTGACGCATGAGCAGAAGACACTAAAATGGAGTCGTGAAGATTTGCGTGCATGGCATCTGCTTAACTGAAACGAAAATAAGCTATTCTATCAATGCTAATGCGGGAAAAGTATTAATAAGTAAAGGGGAATAGAGTAGAGGTGGGAGGTATACAGTGCGACCATTTTATTTGTGAAATTAATATTTGTCTTTTTGACTTTATTATTAGTGCGCATTTGGGCCTCTCATGCATAATTGAATTAAGCTGAGTAATGAAAAGACTGTGCATGTCCATTGAAAGTTAACCCGGAATGATGACTTAGATATTGAACGGGAGCCAAGGACACGAGTGATACACCCTGGGAACGGATGGTGAAGAGTTCAACGATGAGGACTCTTATTCAGAATGTTATAATAATGTTTCAAAGTAAAATGTGAATGCGTATGAGAACTAAATTTATGAATAAAAATTAAGGGGATGGGTTTGCGAACAATAGCTGAACTGATTATAATGACATGTAAGCATGGTGTGATGGAGCTTCCCCCTTGCCTGACCAATCATATTTTCGTATTTTTACGATATTGAAACTTTAGTGGGTGGAACATGAAGAAAACAAAGGTATAATTAAGATAGTTTTTAGTTAGTTAGAGAGAGAGAGACTTGCAGAAGATTTTGCTGAGATGCTGAGATGCTGATGGGCTGAATTGCTGCAGAATTGCTGTGCTGGGGGAGATGCTGTGAGATGCTGATGAAGAGCCGAATGCAGAATCTGAAGCAGAAATTTCTATCCTAACTTAATTGGGTTAGATCAGAAGATCGCGGAAGAATCTCGAGGAGGAAGAGAGTGTCAGAGAGGGGTGCGGCGCAATCGTCGGTATTCCAGAGAGGTCAACTATCCTATCCTGAATCCTGTTCTGAAGTCTTTGTCTCCTGACTTTTCCCGGGGGACCTTTACCAGCCCTTTGGCCAGGGGGTTGGTCTTTCACACCATTCTTGGTAAATATAATTTCTCGTTATTTGTGAATGTTCTTTTTTCTCTATCCTCTCCCTTTCTGAGCATTGATTATTGTATGAGACCGAGGTAAACGTTTTCTTTGAACTTAATGAATTAAATTTTCTCTCCTATGAATGATGGTGACTGCACTGTATTTTGAAATGGTTCACATGCATTTAATTTAGATAAAGATTTTAAACCTTCCTGAGTCTGTGATCATTTACTTCAAATAAAAGAATAGTTAAGAGTTATGTTAATTATCACCATCAACTAGTTCAACTAATGGTTCATCGACCAGAAGAAAGAACTTTTTGATCTGTGAAGGGTTAGTTAGGAATATTAAATAACTAATCCTGAATATTATGAAATATATAAATAAAAACTTTGTCACTCCAGCGGTTTATTCAATTGCGTGTTTATGGGCCCAGGTGAGTATATGGTAGTGGAGTGTCTGTTGTTAGTATACCGCTGGATCAGTTTTCTGGTAGCAGAGTTATGGTTATTATTGATTAGTTTGGTGATAAAAAAAATTGATTATTGATTATTGATTTATGTTTAACAAAAGAGTTAGTGTCTTGTTTTATGTCGTCTAGAAGCACAGATACAGTGGATATCTGGGCATCACGGGAATGGAATTTGAATAGCGGGTGGTGATAGAAGCCACACTGCAGAAGGTTACTCGTCTGTTGTCATAATACTGAGAAGCTACGGAGGGCTGGCAGTGTTATACTTGGGACTATATCGTGTAAAAGTAGAGTGCGAGTGATAGCAGAGGGTTCGCTGGTTTGGTCTTATTTCCCAAAAGGGGTAACACTGAAGGAGTAGCAGGTTCTTCCGAGCTTGAATGAAGGGTAAACAGAGGTTTTTACTTGTTGAGTAAAGGATTCTGGAATAAGTTATAATCCTGATTTAGTGGAGCAGACAGAGTAGCGCTGTTTTATGTTGTTACCAGCGGATTTTATTTTAGAAAAGTAAAAGAAAATAAGTTATCGTATTACCTTGTGAAGGGAGGGTCAGTCGCAGGAGTTATACTGACGTCATAAAGAGCCGCGCTGAGATTGGTTGAAACAGCGGGCGTGAGCTGGAAGCAAATTGTAAAGGGAGGGTCAGTAGTGAGGAGCAATACTGATGTCACAAAAGACCGCGCTGACATTGGTTAGACCACGAGCGTGAGCTTGAGTCTGATTGGTTGGTAGATAAAAGCTGCGCTAGGATTGGTCGAGAAATAATTGTATGTTGAGTTCTAATTTGACTGTGGGTGTAAGTCGTGCTGATATAGGACGCAACGTAGGTAATAGAGCTAGAAGATATACGGAAGACTCTTTCCTATATCGACCATCTGAAATGTTTGGAGAACAAAAGAAAATGACGTTAATGAAGAAAATACAAAATTTCTTTAAAAAAGACAAACCGGTAATGACTAGAGAGGGAATTCCTATTCCGCCACCTAAAACACCTGCTTCATTTATGATGATGGAGAAGGGATATCACACGTATGTATGGTTGGAGAATTGGGTGGAGTATACTAAAGGTGATGGTGTTTTGGCTTTTCCAGAGCATGGTACTTTTAATGTAAAGATACTTCAGAATTTGAGAGGTAGAATGAATATGTTAGAACCAAATCCTAGAATGACACAGTATGAAGCTTTGGAAGAATGGGAAATTGAGGCATTTGATCGTGAAAAATTTAGAAGTGGTCGGAGATTTAGAGGATTTTTGCCTAGATATCCGTATGAATCAAGTGGAGATCAAATGAAGCGTTGGAGAAGAGCTGTGGTGACTGAGGGTTTATATCCAGTATTAATGGCTGAAGAACAGTTAGGAGGAAAGTGTAAAGAAAAAACGAAACACATGAATATGACAGGATATGGCGAATCAGATGATGAACTATTAGAGGATATTTTGATTAAAAACCCTCCACCGTACCAAAAAGAACCTAGTAAGGTCACCCCAAGTGCACCGGTGATAGGAATGCCTTTAACCCCACACATTTTACATGATGTGTCACTTAATAGGGTGTTGCAGGATAATGAGAGAGAAGCTTTAAATAAAACTAGGGAAGAATTAGTTCAGAAAATAAGCCAATTGAATTTGAATGCCGAAGCTTTGACAGTACCAGTGACTATTGGTCCTGTAATCCCATTATATGGAGATAAAAAGACTTGCCAGAAACCTCAGACTGTGACAATTCCGTTAAATAGTCCCAGAAATGAAGTAATAATTACGGATGATCAGGCCAGTGAAAGTGAATCAGTTATCTCATTAATAGATCTCCCGAATGTGGAACATTTAACCGAAACTCCGAAGAAAGTTATACCAGGAAATTTGAGAGAAAAGAGATCTTTGGTTCCTATAGGAACTGGAGGTTCAACAGCAGTTACTCCTGAAGATTTAGAGAGATGGGCACAGGGAATAGAAAATCGAAACCCACCACCAAAGATTTTAGATATCAGTAGATTGAAAGTAGATTTGGAAGAAATGATAGCTGGCAATGTGAGCACAGAAAGATTGAACATTTACAATGATGAGGAGTTGCTATTCTTATGTAAGAGCATAACCAGAAGAGCAAGAGTAGTTCATGAGAGATTAACAGAAGTTGCCTCAGAGATTGGAATAGATATAGGGAAATCAAAACTATTGCAGAAACCATATCGAGTGGAGTTTACTGAAAAGGATTTAGAAAGTGTGAATACTTCTGGTAAGAGACTGCAGATAAAAGAGTTGATGAATATTTTGCGAAAATGGGGAGACATTGACAAATGGAGAATTAGATGGATAAGAAAGAAAGAGGAAGTACAAGCAAGAGAAGCGTCATCTGCATTTCCAGTAAGAGAATCAGATAAGATTGAGAGAATGTGTCCAATGAGAGAAGTTCCTGGTGGTGTATATGTTCATGTTCCTTGGAGCAGACAGGATATCTTGTCATTTACGAATGATTTCCCTAGGTTGAGAGAAAAACCAGTTGAATGGTATAAACAGGTGGAAAGATTTGTGAAAGTTTCAAAGGTTTTGTTGAAGGATTTGGATGGTTTATTTGATATTGTAGTACCAGCTGATTTATGGACAGAATGTAAGATTACAATTGATTGGCCAAATGAGGAATATCCAAGGGATTCCAAAACAGGAGCGCCATCAGGGGAGGTGATGAAGAAGTATCACCAAGTAATTACTTTCTTGAAAGGGAAAATTACTCATAAAGAGACTGATTGGGTGAAAATAGATAGAACCACTCAGGAGCCAAAGGAGTCTGTACACGCGTACTATGAGAGGTTGTTACAGGTATTCAAGCAGTATAGTGGATTTGAGAACATTGGAGATAAGGATATGGGACATTTTGTATATCGGTTTGTGTATGGTTTAAAACCAGAGATTAGTCAGATGATTCAACAACACATGTTGTGCTGGCAAAGCAAAACCATAGACGAAATATTGAAATATGCGAAGTATTGCGATGACAACATTGAGGCAAAACATCGAAAATTAAAAGAGAAAATTATGTGGGCACAAGTGAAATTGGCAGAGCAGCAGGAAGCAAAATTAATTTCCCAGAATGATAATGAGATAAAAGACCAGAATCAAAGTGAACAAGTGGCGAGTGGTGGTAAAGGACGAGGACGAATGAGTAGAGAGGAGGCAAGGAAGAAATATCCTTGTCATGCGTGCGGAAAGTATGTACATTGGAAGAACGAGTGTAAAAATGTCCAGAATAATAATGGGCCAAATCAAAATTTAAATCCGCAGATGCAGAATGAAGTGGTTGTGAAACAGCCACAGCAGCAGCAAGTAACTACCCCACAGTATCAGGTGCCACAACCTCCTATGCCAAGCCATGTGAACATTCAAAAATACAGTGTGAACACCGGATTTCACGGAGAAAGTGGTAAGAATAACCCTGTGGTTTCACAGTATTTTTTGCAGAATGATGAAGACAAATCGGACTACGTACAATGACGGTGCCTGAGGGGGGAGGAAGAGGAGTGCATGCTTGGCGCATCCTTGCCGGTAGATCAGACAGGTCCATTTATTGAAGGGAAAGTTGAAGGTAGTGACATCACTTTTCTATTGGACACTGGTGCTACCCGGTCTACTGTGAGAACAGCAGACATCCCAAACCTACCCCTCTCGGGAGAAACTATCCAAGTTGTAGGAGTGTCAAACAAACAGATTAGAACCCCAGTTACAAGACCAATGGAAGTGCATATTGGAAACTTTAAAGACATGCATCGGTTTGTAGTTTGTGACTCAAGCCCGGTAAATCTGTTAGGGAGAGATTTATTGTGCAAAATGAATTGCACAATCTACTGTACGCCGGATGGTGTTGCTTTCCAAACACCTGATGAGGATGTTGCATATAAGATGATGTTAGCTAAGCAAGGTACAGAAGTGGATGAAATGTTTTCATTACTAACTGAAAGTGAATTACCAGAAGAATTGAGAACCACAGTAAATCCAGAAGTGTGGGACTTCTCAGGAAAAGATATAGGGCTAATGGCGAATGTAGACCCCATAAAAATAGTGGTGAAAGAAGGTGCAGTTTATCCAAATACACGGCAGTATAAAATGAGTCCAGAAGTGAAAGCAGGAGTTGCTCCAGTAATTGATCAAATGATCAAACAAGGAATTCTAAAAGAAATAATGAGTAGTCCATGTAATTCGCCAATCATGGGACTAAAAAAGCCTAGTGGTAAATACAGGATAGTGCAGGATTTGCGAAAAATAAACAAAATTGTAGTGCCTTGTTGCCCAGTGGTGCCAAATCCAGCAGTGATCCTTTATCAAATACCTTGGGATGCAAGTTGGTATACAGTAATTGATTTGTGCCAAGCATTCTTTTCCATTCCTTTGCACCCAGACAGCCAGTATCTCTTCGCCTTCCGGTTTGAGGATCGTATTTTGGCATGGTGCCGAGTTCCTCAAGGGTACACAGAGAGTCCCTCAATTTTCAATCAGATACTGAAAAAGTGTCTGGAGTCATTAGTTATGCCTGGGAAATCAGTTCTGGTTCAGTACATTGATGACCTATTGGTGGCATCAAAGACACAAGAAGATTGTGTCACTGACACAATTGCCTTACTGAACCATTTGGCCGAAGGAGGACACAAGGTGTCTCCAGAAAAATTACAGTTCTGTCAACAAGAAGTTAGATATTTAGGGCATAAAATAGAAAGAGGAGTTAGAAAAGTGACACCGGAAAGAATAAAAATAATCAAAGAAATGCAACTACCACAGACACAGAAGGAGATGAGAATGTTTCTGGGAATGGTTGGGTACTGTAGGCAGTGGATAAATAGCTTCTCCCTGCTAGCAAAACCATTAATACAATTAACTCGGAAAAGAGCGAAAGATCCAATTGATTGGAATGATGAATGTTTGGAAGCCTTTGTGAAATTATGAAACTGTCTATGTGAGGCTCCTGCTTTGGGCATGCCTGATTATTCAAAAGAATTTGCGCTGTTTTGATGTGAAAGAGAAAATTGTGCACTTTCAGTTTTAACACAGAGACATGGATTGAGCCGACGTCCAGTGGCATAATTCTCTGCCACCTTGGATCCAGTGGCCTCAGCCTTACCTGGCTACTTAAAAGCAGTAGCTGCTACTTGTATGAGTCTGGAGCAAAGTGAGTCAATTGTGATGGGACATCCTGTAAAGGTCTACGTTCCACACTCAGTTGAGATTCTTTTGACAAGAACGCGAACACAACATCTCACTCCTAGTCGGCTGACTAAGTATGAAAGAGTGATTTTGGGAGCAGAAAATGTGACGGTGATAAGATGTACAATAATGAATCCTGCCACATTATTACCAGATCCATGTTGTGAAGAGGTGAAAGATGAGATTGATCATGATTGTTTGGATGTGACTGAATTGTGTACTAAGCCCCGTCCAGATATAAAGGAAACTCCATTGAAGGAATCTGATCATTAATTGTTCGTGGATGGGTCATGTCTGAGAACAGAAGGAGGAGGGTTAAGTGCTGCATATGCCGTATGCAAAATATCAGGGGTCATTGAAGCATCCTGTTTACCGGGAGTCAAGTCTGCACAAGTAGCCGAATTGGTGGCCTTAACAAAGGCATGCCAAATAAGGAAAAATTGGAGAATAACCATATTTACGGATAGTCAATATGGTTTCGGGGTTGTGCCCGACTTTGGCCAACTCTGGATGCAGAGGGGATTTCTGACTTCTTCAGGATCTCCTATCAGAAATAGTAAAAATGTAAAAGATTTGTTGGAAGCATTACAATTGCCAAAAGAAGTAGCAGTTGTTAAATGTGCTGCACATCAGTCAATAAATGACTATGTGACGGCCGGTAATAGGTATGCAGAACAAATTGCTCAATACTGTGCAAGAAATACAATGTCAATTAACAGAAAAATTGAAACGGGTGAAACCAGCTGCCAACTTATGTTTTTCTCAGTTCCAGAAACATGTGATGAGGTCAGACAGTTACAGAAAGAAGTTAAGGAAAAAGAAATCTGGATAAAATCAGGTTGTACAAAAAGGACAGAAGATGAAGTGTGGGTGTACTTAGATGGCAGACCAGTCATGCCAGATTGTCTACTCTCTCAAATGGCAAGAGTATACCATGGGACAACACATATTGGCAGGGATTCAATGATCAGAATATTTAGACAGAGTTGGTACAATCCGAAGTTTAGGGTAGTCGCAGAGAGCCTTTGCCAAAGATGCTTAATCTGTCAGCAGCAGAACCCAGGCAGGAAGACAGTGGTTAGTTTGGGAAAGCTTGGAAAGGCAGAAGGACCCTTCACCAGACTGCAGTTAGACTTCATTGAGTTACCTCCGTGCAATGGATTGAAGTATGTACTTGTATTAGTGTGTCTGTTCTCGAGATGGGTAGAGGCATACCCCACTAGAAGAAATGACAGTCTCACAGTTGCTAAACTACTATTGAGGGAGTTGATACCTCGTTTCGGTTTTCCAGTCACTTTGGAATCAGATAGAGGACCTCATTTTAATAATGAGATAATTCGATTAATCTGTGCTGCATTTAACATTGAACAAAAACTGCACTGTGCTTATCGTCCAGAGGCTTCTGGAATAGATGAACAGCTTAATGGCACAATCAAATCAAGATTAGGGAAGGCGTGTGCATCCACAATGCTGAAATGGCCAGATGCATTGCCTCTTGTACTGAAGGGTCTCAGAAGTATTCCTGACAGAAAAACAGGATTGAGTCCACATGAGGTACTCATGGGAAGGGCAATGAGACAAGCATTTATTCCTGGAAATAAATTGATGAATATAACTGATGATCTGGTATTGGACTATTGCAAAGGATTGGCTGAAATGGTGCGTTCTGTCTCTCATCAGGTTGGAGAAGACGCAGTTGAAAGGCAGCCAGACCAAGCACATGATTTGAATCCTGTAGACTGGGTGTTAGTAAAGAAACACGCAAGGAAGTCGTGTCTAGCACCCAGGTGGGATAAACCACGCCAAGTCATACTAGTCACTACCACAGCAGTAAAGTGTGCAGGTTTACCCAATTGGATTCATGCTAGTCATACCAGAAGAGTTCCGAGCCCGTCTGAACAACAAGAGCAGGCACTGACTGAACAAGCTGAGACGTCAGAAGTTGAAAGTTGTGAAGTTGAAGAATCTAGAGTGATAGATTCTGAAAGACAACTATATGACGAACAGCCAAGTACAAGTCAGGAAGAGTGGATACCAGTGATTGAAATACCTGATGCTGTTGTCGAAACAAGAAGAACAACTGAATTAGAGAGACAGGAAGGTAGAGAGGAAAAGACAGGGAAAGAAGAACACACTCGGGTAGAAATAAACAAAGCTATTCAGAAACCTGAGCAGGGTAAGATAGAAGAAGAAGAAGAAGTTCAGGCAGAAGAAGAACAAGTTGAAATAAGACCTGAACGGGATCAGACAGATCTAGAAGAACAAGTTCAGGCTGAAGAAGAACAAACTATAATAAGACCTGAACAGTTGCAAGTAGAAGAAGATCCAAATACAGAAAATACAGAACAAAGACAATTAGAAAGGGAAGAAGAACAAGAACAGATTGTGCCCAGATTAAGTGAAAATAAAAGAACCTTAGAAGAAGACGGAGAAGGTGAAAGTGCAGTTCAGGACAAAAGAGTTAGAAAAGGAGACAATTGGCCAGAAGGAGTGAAGAGACTAAGATATTATCTAAGAAAATCAGAAAAGAAACCACAGCAAATAAATGAAGTTACGAGTCAGATGCAACCTAAACAAACCTTAGTAAAACTTATGCGAAGAAGCCCAGGATTGAGAATTCTGAACAGAAAATACAAGGCCCCTGAGTGGACCTATGTTATACTAGAGGAATTTGAAAACTTAGATTTACGAGAAGAATCAGAGAGAGTTCATGTTGCACAGATTGATGAAAACAAATTATGGCCTCCTTAAAATAAAAGACAGGATTTTTAAGAAAATTTAAATAAAGAAAGTAAAAGAGAAAAGAAATTTTCTCAGATTAAAATGGCAGAAGTTGAAGACACTGAAAGACCGAAACGAAGTTTTAAAAGAAAATGTTTAAGATTTTGTTTATGTAGTATTTTACTAGTAGTATTAGTGTGGTTATTTCTAACAGTGGGAGTACCTTTGTTAATGGAAACAAATAACAAGAATAGTAAAATTACTAGTGAGAAAGTAAATAGAATAAAGGGAACTAAAATAGAAATAGGGGTAGAAGATGAGATCAACTATCATAATGAATCAGACAATGATTCGTCGTTAAATGTGTTTACTAAGTTGTTATTTCAGTATGTTAATACAATGGAGATTAGTAATTGTTATGTCTGTATGAAGTTACCCTCATCAGTGTCAGAAGGGGTGACTTATCACCATATACCTTTAACATATGGTGTATCATGTAGTGTTTTATCAAGTTTATTTTATGTAACCGGGAAACTTCAGTATTTTTATTCAAACTTAGATGTAGTATTTTCAGAACTACCTACCCAAAAAAATATGAATCCAGTATTTAGTAGTAAAGATGCACAGTTCATGGGTGAATTCTTTTTAACAATGAGTTCAATAGATATAGCACAAGCACACAAGGATAACCTAACATGTATATTACGTGAAGAAGAAAAAGAGTTTTTGAATTTAGTAGAAGAAAGGAGACAGGATTTAACAAAGAAAGCTGCTGAACAGAAATCCCATGTACCTCCATGGGCTGAGAAAGAGGGAATTTATGCAAAGGGTGAGGCTCATGTTGCGATGTCCCTAGACTTTGTGAAAAAGGGAAAATTCTGCTTCCATAGGTTAAAGACAGATTATAATAACAATTTCATTGGTGGTTCCAGTGAATGTGAACACAACTTCCTAATTTTAGGGGGATGGGGACTAAAAGGGGGAGCCGATCCTGTATTTCCAGGAATTTATTATGTATGCGGGAATAATGCCTATTATAGGTTACCTGCAAGATGGTATGGGAGTTGTTATTTTGGAATAGTTTTTCCAAAGATCTACCATGTGGACAGAATCAATGGAATCAATGAAATATCTAATGGACTAACACGGAGAAGAAGAGCTAGTTTTTCTGAAATAGTAGGTGATATATTTAGTGCATTGATACCCTCAGTTGGAGTTATTCTAAATTCACGTAAAATTTGTAAATTGTCAACAATAGTTGATCGTCTTTCTACAGATACTGCTGGAGGATTCTTAATAATTAATACAGAAATGGTTGCAATAAGGTCTATTGTTTTACAAAATCGTCTTGCTCTTGATAAGAAGGCGGAGTCTGTGGTATGTTGAAAATTCAACATTGCTGCACTTACATTCCGGACAAAAGTAAGGAAATTAAAGGGCTTATTGGAAATAGTACAAGAATGCATAATGACTTGACCCAACTGGAGGTTGACAGTGTATGGGGAAGATTAACAAAGAGTATAACATCAATAGGGAAATGGCTTACTAATTTTGGAAAGAGTTTTCTAGGTCAAATAATATTACCAGTAGTTGTGATAATGACAGTAATGATCACATGCAAGTGTTGCAGAAGCAAGGGAAAAAGAAGGATACATGCAGAGAGGGAAGGAAAGGGAAAGAAACGAAAGAGGGAATATGAAGAAATTCAGTTGGAGGAAATGAAAGGAAAGCTATACAAAAAGATGAGAGATTTAGAAGGAAAAGAAGTAACTGACAAAATGATAAAAGAAGAAGGAGAAAACTGAGAATTGTTAAAGTTGCCATCTGGGAAGGGATAGGTAATTTTGTGATGGCTCAAAAATGCCATCAGAGAGGGGATTGATGGAGCAAGTTCTCGTAAGAAAGAGACTTGCTCGGAGGCGATCCACTTGTTTGACTCATTAACAAGTTATTAATCATGTTTCGTGAATAACTAATACGCACCACATGAACACGCGGGTTAGTGAAGCTTGCCTATGTGTGTACTAATGCGGATAACAATGAAGACGGACTAATACCGCTTAAACGGGGAAACTGTTGTGTGCATGCGTCATCTGTATCTACGTAGTATGACGATGTAACGCTTGGAGGGAAATTCTGACACATGAGCAGAAGACACTAAAATGGAGTCGTGAAGATTCGCGTGCATGGCATCTGCTTAACTGAAACGAAAATAAGCTATTCTAGCAATGTTAATGCGGGAATAGTATTAATAAGTAAAGGGGAATAGAATAGAGGTGGGAGGTATACAGTGCGACCATTTTATTTGTGAAATTAATATTTGTCTTTTTGACTTTATTATTAGTGCGCATTTGGGCCTCTCATGTATAACTGAATTAGGCTGAGTAATGAAAAGACTGCGCATGTCCACTGAAAGTTAACCCGGAATGATGACTTAGATATTGAACGGGAGCCAAGGACACAAGTGAAACACCCTGGGAACGGATGGTGAAGAGTTCAACGATGAGGACTCTTATTCAGAATGTTATAATAATGTTTCAAAGTGAAATGTGAATGCGTATGAGAACTAAATTTATGAATAAAAATTAAGGGGATGGGTTTGCGAACAATAGCTGAACTGATTTTAATGACATGTAAGCATGGTGTGATGGAGCTTCCCCCTTGCCTGACCAATCATATTTTCGTATTTTTATGATATTGAAACTTTAGTGGTTGAAACATGAAGAACACGAAGGTATAATTAAGATAGTTTTTAGTTAGTTAGAGAAAGAGACTTGCAGAAGATTTTGCTGAGATGCTGATGGGCTCAATTGCTGCAGAATTGCTGTGCTGGGGGAGATGCTGTGAGATGCTGATGAAGAGCCGAATGCAGAATCTGAAGCAGAAATTTCTATCCTAACTTAATTGGGTTAGATCAGAAGATCGCGGAAGAATCTCGAGGAGGAAGAGTGTGTCAGAGAGGGGTGCGGCGCAATCGTCGGTATTCCAGAGAGGTCAACTATCCTATCCTGAATCCTGTTCTGAAGTCTTTGTCTCCTGACTTTTCCCGGGGGACCTTTACCAGCCCTTTGGCCAGGGGGTTGGTCTTTCACACCATTCTTGGTAAATATAATTTCTCGTTATTTGTGAATGTTCTTTTCTCTCTATCCTCTCCCTTTCTGAGCATTGATTATTGTATGAGACCGAGGTAAACGTTTTCTTTGAATATAATGAATTAAATTTTCTCTCCTATGAATGATGGTGACTGCACTGTATTTTGAAATGGTTCACATGCATTTAATTTTGATAAAGATTTTAAACCTTCCTGAGTCTGTGATCATTTACTTCAAATAAAAGAATAGTTAAGAGTTATGTTAATTATCACCATCAACTAGTTCAACTAATGGTCCATCGACCAGAAGAAAGAACTTTTTGATCTGTGAAGGGTTAGTTAGGAATATTAAATAACTAATCCTGAATATTATGAAATATATAAATAAAAACTTTGTCACTCCAGCGGTTTATTCAATTGTGTGTTTATGGGCCCAGGTGAGTATATGGTAGTGGAGTATCTGTTGTTGGTATACCGCTGGATCAAATGTACGACGTCCTGCATATGCCTTGTTTCTCTTGAAGATTTCTTCTTGTAGTTTTGAAGTGGGAGCTGTCACAGTAGAACAGCTTGCCAAGAACAGAACATGTGGGATGTGCATTTGAAAGCATGAGAGAGAGAGAGGTGTGGAATGTACTTTTTGGTCTTGAAGTGCAGTGTTATGAGCAGTGGTGCACAAATGTGCACTGTGTTGTACATTGAGAGATGAAGTATGTGATGCTATAAGAAGTGGTGAACAAATGTGCACTGTGTTGTACATTGAGAGATCAAGTATGTGATGCTATAGGCAGCGGTGCACAAATGTGCATTGTGTTGTACATTGGGAAGTATTTTGAAGTTCCTACTATTGACTTTGACATGGCCTCATGTCATCCTGAACTTTGACTCTGCCTTGCTTGAGCTTTTCTGTGCGCACAGACAGGCCCCCAGAGTGTTTGCAAGTTACTTGGGTTAATCACGTTCAAGGTTTGTTTTGTGATAAATTGTTTAATGTACCCTGGAAGGCTTTCTTAAGCTTCGTCAAGATAAAGGCTGGAACATGTGAGAATGTAGAGGGAACGTGGGAACTCCTTCTTGCCGTGGAATGCTTGCCTGGAAACTGGCCAGTTCCAGGAGGTTTCCTTGGCGCAGAGGGAAAGACTCTCGAACCTGCTAGTGTGTTTTGAGATTATAAAGCTGAGGGTTGTTGACTTAGAAACCGGGATTTTGGAATCCGAATGGGGATGGACGTGTCAACTTCGGTACAGCGGAACCCTGGTTGCTGAGGCTCTTATCCCCGGCTGTTAAATCCCCCGGTCTGGAGTGGGCTAAGATGCAGTGTTTGCACCAGGTGAAGTGTTGAGTTTTGATTATTGCCATTGTGATGTGTGGCCAGTGGCTTTGATCATTTGAGGTGTTTTCTTTGTGATGTGTGAGTGAGTCAAGGTGCACATCAAAGCAATAATTTGATGTATTTAGTGTACATATATCTTTCTGATCTCTTGCAGGATGTCCAGTATATTTTCTTAAATTTTATCTCATATTATTTGCTGCTTGTATTTCATATTATTATCCATGCATTTACCTACTGCATTTACCAAGTGTGTTATTATTGCTTGCATATAAATATATATCTCTATATACATTTGAATGTGGTTCATTTGGCATCTGGGAAAGCCTTTCTGTTAGAGAGCATTGCATAAATAAAACCCCAAGCCTTATTCTAAAAAGAGAGTCTTTGCATTTTGTAAAGGGAAACCCCTTTCTAGGTGTTGTTATGTTTTATGTCTCCTTCTTCGCCGTGTTTGAGCCACCGTGTGGAAGTGGTATTTGTGGAACTCTGTATAATCTGAAAGGCGAAGCAAGACAGTCTGTTGCTACACTGAACAGGTCATCGCCTGTGTTCAGTACCATGTCAGTGACCCCATATGCCAGGCAGGGCGTCGTGAAGATTGCTGCTGTGTCGATTGGGCTGTAGGTCTTGCGCAGAGGAGAAACAGTGAACTCGTATTCTGGCGGGAAGAGGGGATGCCAGGAGCATAGTCTAGTCGAGACCATCAACAGGGGAAGAAGGCCGCCGTGGTGACCTGAACTGGACCAATCTGTGACTGAGGACCCGCACCAGGATCGTCACATCCTCCTACCTATGGGGAGGATACTGAGAAGCTTGCCAAGCATTGTAGGAGCATAGAGAACCCCCTCCGGCCGCAGCTGCTGGAGTACCACCTGTGAGGAACTCAAGGACACCTGACCGCAGCCCCCCCCCCCCCCTAGGCCGTATGTGAAAGATTTACTGGAGGCATCTGCTGCAACTTCAGCACCCATGAAAAGGCATGCTCAGAGATTCCCGTTGCTCGGATCCTGCTGGTAAAACTGATTTATGGACCAGACAGCCACGGAGGGAACTTGCCTGCCAGATAGGGCTTCAGTGCTGGAACACTTTTGACCTTAATAAAAAAAGGTGGAGTGGCACTCCTGAGACTTGGACTATTAGTGGCAAGTATTTGATTAGACAATCATTTATTGCTTCTGCTGTGTGTATTTTGAGTTGTGAGCCTGTGTTCACCCCCTGTGTTTACCCCATTCCCCCGGGAAGTCTTGGACTGCTCAACCAGCGCTACCACTGAAAATCAAGAATACCTGGCCCAGTTGCTCAGGATCCATAGTAGGCTGGGTCCCGGACATCAGGAGTAAAAGACCTCATCCCCCACGGTTGGGCCCAGTAGCTCCTGCTTGCCCTGTGGCACTTGAAAAGGGGTTATAACAATTGGCAGTAAGTGGTGGGCCACCTAACATTTTGGAGCGTTGGATACAGGTGTGGCATTGGCCCTTTCCAATATGCACCAGTAATATAATAAATTCCGTTTTTACATACAAAAAATAATTTCAAGTATGTTAAAATTTAATTTGTAATGGTGTTTAGTACATTTGACCTGTAAATGTTTTTAAACTGCTAAAAGCTCTGCAGCACGTGGTCAGTTACCCACCCCACACACACCTCCTTTTATAAGGCCGGCCTCTTGTACATTCAGTACTAACCCTAAACTAAGCTCTGCATCAAGAGTTCAGTCTCCCACTAGATACATCATCTGTTACTAGGCCGAGCCTCTACTACATGGAGCTGTCTCCGTAAATAACGCTTTGCATCAAGAGGCCGTACCCTGCTAGAAACATTACCTTTTACTAGGCTGAGCCCCTTCTACATCAACTTTCTTCCTGAGCAAAGCTCAAGCCTGAAGACTCCAGTCCCCCACCACACATATCATGTACTGGTAGAGCAAGTCTCTTCTAGATACAGCTGTCTCTCTAATCAAACTCCAGGATCAAGAAGCCAGTCCCACACCACATACACCCCCTTTAGGAGGCAGAATCTCATGTATTTGCAGCTGTCCCTCTAATCAAAGGTCTGAATCAAGAGACCAGACCCCCACTAGATACATCACCTATTACTAGGCTGTGCCACTTCTACATACAAGTTTCTCCATGAACAAAGCTGAGCCTGAAGAGTCCAGTCCCCCACCACGCATGTCACGTGTTGCTAGGCAAAGCCCCTTCTATGTGCAACTTTCTCCCTGAACAAAGCTGAGCCTGAAGACTCCAGTCCCCCACCACATGTATCATGTACTGGTAGTCCAAGCCTCTTTTACGTGGTACATCTCCATGATAAAGTTAAATAGCTAATATATTTACCCTGTCATCTGCTTAAACCATTTTAGAAAATTTCAATTACTCATGCCACAGAAACCAATTAAATGAGGATGACTCTGCTCTGCTCAGAGCTTGTTCTTGTATATTAAATAATTGTACTATAATTTTCTGGTTCTCACATGATTTTACATGTATTTTTCTGTGTACTAAAGATCCTTCTTTCACATTAACTATGGAAAATAAAGGCCTGCTGTGAATTTGTGTGACCCCACAGATCCCCTTGCTGGTGGGACTATTCACTCATTGCACGCCCCTGCAGGAGGATTTCCGTCCCCCATTGTAGTGCAGGCCACGTTGCGGCCTGCACTGTGAAAGGGAGACTGATGGCTTCAAACAGCTGGTCCACCTTTCACTAATGCGATGCCAGGGCAGGCACACGTTTGTGGCTGCTATGGGTGCACCATATTAACTGTAATAGAGCACAGTGTCACAGTCTGAGCCCGATGGACCCATTTAATGGCGCCAAGGGACGCAAACAGGTACAATTATGTATATGTGATGTGGACCCAGCAGACAATGGAAACAGGATTCGAAGAGAAATACTTAATTTCTTTAGTATCGCAAAAATGTGGGGCATGGAATGCACCTTGTGCCATTATTAGGTTTTAAAGGTTGTGTGATGTCCCTTTTGCTAACCCAGGCATTTGGTGAATTGAAGGAAAATCATACAAAGTCTAAAATTCTAACTGAGTTTGCTCATTTTCCTTTATTTTGCCGAGCATTGATACCCTCCCCAGCACTGTACTTTGTTTTCGCTATCCTAGTGTTTTCTCTGTTAGCCGCAGACTTTTCGGTTTTCCTCTTCTTTGCTACACACCATTGTAACACGCTTTGCTTCTCCATATTGAATATCTGGATTTCGCTTTCGGGCAGGGAGAGGCCAATTGCGAGCAAGGCTTACGTATTATGCTTCCATAAGTGGGGGCGCTCTCCATGGCGTCATGCCCAGATGCGTAGACCTCCAGGAGAGGGTGCACATTTGAGAGGACAGGGAGACACAGGGCCCCATCAAGGCCCCCCCAGCCCTGAGGGTTCCAAGATGCCGATGCTGCCAGGTACCATAAAAAATAATTATTCAGGTAAAAGAAAATACAGGTGGAGTAGTATGTACACACCCCAGAAGCATTACCTTTCTTACGTACTTTATCAGCTGACCCACTTGGTCACTCACCCTACAAAACAGCATTTACATCATGTATTCTGTGCTTGAGCAGGGATACCCATGGGACCACGCAAAGTCCTTTCATAGTCACACATGATGTTGCACACCTATACCAGGACGCAACACAGGACAAGGCAATACAACAGTGAGCCCAGACTGGCCAAAGGTGGCATTAATGTAAGGTGACCGGGGCAGCCTCCGAAGATGTAACCAGGCCTGAGGGCCTCAAAACAATTATGTGATTTTTCTAAATTAAGGAGCTTTTTGCTGCAAAATATTTTAAGCTACAAGCGGCCAACGTGCTGGTTTCCAACTTTAAAAATCAGTTTGCAGTGGTACCCGTTGAATGGTTTGTTTCGTCTTCTCTGACTGGTTGTTATATAGCGTTCCCTGCCAGTGATATCATCACAAGCAGAATCTGGAATGCAAACCAGCTCGTTGGTTATTTCAACATAGATCTGCAAAGCTGTAAAACACTCCACACACGGTTCTTTCATTTTTATGTGGTGTATTTTGAACACAAACATTCCTTGTCATGGAATTCAGATTTGTGCCACCAGTAGAACACAGACACAAACTTCATCAGACTACGCTCGCATTATCGCATCCTGATTCGGGCACAAACCATTGTTTGTGCCCAAATCAGGATTCCCAGTTTTAAAACATGTAGTATTACAGTTTTATCCCCTATTCTGAGCCGCAGGTCTAGGAATGATGTGGTAATACCGCACCCTCTGCTATCGATATTGAATGGGTGAAGATTACCATACACACCTATGGGAAACTTGTAACAAAGCTCACAGTTTATTTTCCGATGCCATCTGATCCTCCCTTGGGGTTCATATATGTGTATCGTTTATGGCCTCATTACGAGTTTTGTTCAGCCACCTGCGAGATTTCCCCTGCAAAACTTGCAATCTACACCCGGGCACAAATGAGAGTGCCCAGATTCCGGAAGAAGCAGGAGGAGGCACTTGGGGGAAGATTTGCTTAGTCTTCACTCAATGAGTGCAGTTGCCAGGTTTGCTGTGCTGCTTAACACAAGGGGGAAACGCTGCACACAGCCATATCTATTTAGACCGGCATGCTGCTGCTGTCCTACCCGGTACTGCACTCTAAGGCTGCCTTGTGCGATACACAGCCTTACACCACGGTGCAGAGGTGAGTGTGCGATGTCTAGCATAGGATTTGTACTGGAAGCATACTCTTTATAGAATGATCTCATGAATTGGATGTGTGCTGTACACTGCAACAGATGTTTGTTTTAGAGAAATGTAAACATTTCCCTTGCCTCTAATACCCCAGTAACTCTCCCTTGATACAAAGGTATGCAAAGAAGCACAAAGCACTTTTTGCACTGAGAAAAGGGTGGATTTCCAGCAGAAAATACCCTTTGTGTTGGAAAGTAAATACCAATGTGTTGCTTTGCATCACTATTTGCTGGTGCAAAGCCTTAGTAAATCTGGGCTACATTCTACCCGGCCCATACACAAATAACTTATCTCCTCAAAGTCAGTCTTCAGCACTCAGAAATCACTCTCTCAAGGCTATTTTCCTCTGTATTGCATTATGACAGGTTATTGTTATCTTGCATTCACAGATGGCAAAACCTGACCTTCTTGTGGCATCCTAGCTCCCTTTACGCACCTCGCTTCATGATATTAGTCACCCCCAAAGTGCTCAAATGGTCGGTGTTATTATAACCCAAAAGTACTCATTTGATGACTCAGCATGTTTGGGTTTTGAACCTATGCCCTGCTCAGTGTATGTAGACAGATCTCTTCAGTGCACAACCCACAGGGCTAACTTACTGTCTGGTAATTAAGGACTACCAGAGAATTCTGAAAGTATAGTGTACTGTCGCTTTAAAAAAAAAAGTGCTTTTGTATCATTTTTTTTGTTATTGACGAATACAAATTATACACAATTCACTCAAATGGTGGTACAAAGTACCAGGTCATGACGCCATTCATATCCATCAAATCGAAAATGATCTAAAAAGAAAATATGGCACATCCTGCAGAACAACAGAGGGATGCAGCTGGTCTGTCATTAAGGTGGCAACCTACGTCTCCCATTACGCTCTTGCTCACTCTTTCCGTCCAATTTCCCATCCCACCTGCCCCCGCGAGCAGAAAGTAGAATTAATGCCAGTGGAATGAATGAAATGAACCCGTGATTATCCCGTTCGTCTTTAGTGAAATGGTTCCAAAAATAACTCTCAAATTATCTTTTCACTTAGCCTTTTTAGCCTTTGCCGTTCGAGAGCTATCTGACCTAATTAGGTATGCAGCTAACTAGAGGGACCCATTTCTGTGAGTAACACCAGAGACCAGCTCCTGTTTGCCGGTAAGGCAGCTCAGCGGGCTAATATGTCTGCTGCAGAGATCTGCTTCTAATCTGGGAGGGTAGCTCGGTTAGCGCCGGGGCTTCGGCAGCCACCAGGACAGGTCATCTTATCCTACCCAATTGGACGCTGTGGTCGGAAGAGTCTCAGAAAGACCGACTTCAGTCCCTGTGGAGAGCCCCCTTCAACGCAGCCTCCAGTCCCAGGTCCTGCAGCTGTCCTTGGTCAAGCGACTGGCTGGGTGGCTTCACCCTGCGCAGGGCGATGGACACTTCTCGGATAGTCAGAATGTTCAGAGATACTGCCTGGTTTGATCCATGGTTTCTCCCTCAGCAAGAGTGGGACTGTAGCCAGAGACACCATGTCCATATCCTTGGCCGTTTCTTTCTTGCTAAACTGTCCAAGGAGTTTAGGAGCAGGTAGAGTTCTACCACGCCTCACAGAAACTGAATTGCTGTCAGATGAGAAATGGCTTCAAGTTACTCTAGTCTAAGGGGTCCATAATAGCGACTTAATAGGTCACAAGGGCACTAAGAACTCCAATGTGAGATATATATCTCCTGTTATTTAGATGTGTAATCTGCAGATCATTGGGCACTCAAGCACCTTGTACTGATCCCATATTAGTACATTAGGGTAATTATCATCTGGCCCTGAAGAATTGGAGCAGACCCATTATAGGCTAGTAGGGCACGAAATATGTCGACCACTATCTGGAAACACAGGTTCCTCATTCCTCCCAGCTGGCTCACACTACGTTTTAACCTTGGCATGGACACTCACTTAAAATAAAATACATTTCTAAGGTTACCCAGAGCCAATTGTATCTCAATCTACCACACTCTCTTTACAGCTCCAGAAAAGTGGCTAATACCAGGCTCTGGGATCAAAAGATCTCCAGAAAAGAGGCCTCTTGTGGGGCCCGCTGGGTATTGCAGCACCCACCACACCAGGTACACAGTCTGATGATGAAGCATTCCACTTTGTTGGAAGAGGGCTCATGCATCCTAAATAGGATGCCTCCAATGACCATATCATTTTCGCTCTAATTGAGATTCAGGCGATCAGCAGAACGGCATACAAATTTTGATTTTGATTTCATTGCTTTCTTGCCCCACAAGGTGGAACTGGTGCCACTAGCTCTAAGGACCTTTTGTAAGTAGGATGACCGACTTTAAATAATCATTTTCCAGGATACTATGCACAAAGACGCAATGCACATCTGGAGACATCAGAGATGTTTATTTTAGGACGGGGGGCTGTACCATAAGTTCATTGCAGCACGTACATTTGGGGTTTCATTCCATAGAACTCTCCTCTAAGTCAAGTCCCTTTTCTCTTTGAAGAATGTGGTGTTAACTGGATCTTGAGCTTATCAAATGTGTTCTGAACTGTCCACAGCCTCCTGGTGTAAGCCTCAACAGCTCATTATTGTTATCCCTGGAGAGTACAGTGAACAAAGAGAATAACTTAGTTCTCCAGTAGGAATCATATAGTAACTTAGGCCCTAGGACACCAATGGTAAATAAGAATATCCATCAATGGATTATGCACAGTAACCGCTGACTACCCAAGCTCTCAGAGTAAATACTTAATAACGGGCCAGATGTAGGAAGAACAGGTCACAACATTAGCAGTCGCAAATTGCACACTGACGTTTTGCAACCTGTCTATGATTTTTCGATGCAACCTGTGTAGTAATAATGGGTCTCGTTGCAAAATCTCAGTCATTTGGGGTTGCAGAATGAGCTGCCTATTGAAAATTAATTATGCAGGTTGCTGTTTGTGACTCACTGTGATTAGCTACAAACACAAGGAGGTTGGCCTGCGAGGCATGTCAGAGCACTAGCCCTATTTATATTCTCAAACGGGAAACTTTTTTTTTTATAAAGCAGCACAGGTTCCTTCAAGGAACCGGAGCTTTAAAAAAGATAAGGGAAGACGTTGGGGGTAGAGCAGGCAGTGGACTCGTGGCCCACTGGCTGTTCCCCTGAAGTTGCCTGACATGATTCTGAAAGGGGGAGGGGTCTTCGGGGGCACCTTCTCCTTTGTGAATCAGTTACCACCTCCTTTGAAGTGTGTGTAACTGGTGAATGGATGGACACAGACCATACTGATTAGCAATTCGAAAGGAATCCCCTTTGATGCCTCTTTCTAATTGCGATTTGGTATGGGTCACTAAACCCATTTCGGAAATGCATTTCTGACCGCGCAAATCACAGGTTTGCATCCACAAAATGATTTTGTATATCTGGCCCAGTGTCCTACATTTATTTACTTAAAAGCCAATGTTTAGAGTAGTTAGGAAGAGGCTCAATTCCTAGTTATGCGAGTATAATAAAACTTGGAAAAGATCCCCAAAATGTGGGCATTTCACAAGGATGAGCAGACATCACTCCCACCCTTCCTCTCAACACAAGACATGGTCCACTGGGTAAGTTTTAGCCTTGAAAAATATGTTGGAATAAACACTGTATTAAAAATCTGGGCATCTCCCATAATTCAGTTTTTTTTTCTTGAGCACCTCATCTTTGCTTTTAGAAATGTCTCCACCCGTTGTGGTCTAGTGGGCAATTTGGAAACAGTAAAACCACTAGAAACGTTTTTTAATGTTAGCCTCAACATCTGATAAAATTGTGTGATTTTGGGCAAAAAAAATTCAAAAATATCCTTCTGCATTTGTTTTTTTCCAAGATTGGTAGTCTTTAGATTTTGGAAAAAACTGCTAGCTAGTGTGCAATAGGAAAAGTGGACTGCAACCCAACACACCTTGGATATTACATCTGGGATACAACACAAAGTCTAAGGTTCTATTTACCAAAATTTGGTACATCTGGAAAATTATGGGCTTTGCAGCAACTAGTTTTGCATTGGAATCTTGATTCTCCTGTGTGAACAAATTAATTGGTCGTGGGTAAATAATATTCATTGTATTCCTCTGAGTTCTTATCTCCCATAATATGAGCACTTAGACACAGGCTCAATTCATGAAATGCTATTGTCCCAAGAACATATTCCCAGGGATGGCCCAGTGTGACTTTCACTCATAGCAGATTATATAACTTACACCCCTGAAATGCACTGCTTTTGACCTCACATATTACATTACTCATGACATGGCCAGTGACATCACTGATGACATCTCAAATGGCAATACTGATGACATTATCCACAGAATCACTCACACATCCACTCACACCCCCATACAACTTCTCGTACGCCCACTCACACTCCCACACAACCACTCACATACCCATTCACAGACCGTTACAAGTACTCACACAACCACTCACTCCTCCTTAGAGCCACTCACACACCCACTCACTCATTCATACAGCCACTCGCACAGCCATTTACTCACTAATACAGCCACTCATACAACCATTCAGTCACCCACACAGCCACTCACACAGTCAAACACTCACCCATGCAGCTACGCACACACAAACTTGTTCATCTACCAAGCCACTCACACACCCACTCACACACCCAGACAGCCTCTCAACACACCCACTCACTCACCCATTAAAGCACTCACTCACACACTCACTCACACACCCACACAACCACATACATACCCATTCACACATCCATACAAGCACTCCAATATCTGCTCTCTCCCCTATCCCCAGGGCCAAATACTTATTTAAAACTGGGAGCAGGGGCTGCATAGCCTCCCCTCCGGGCCATATATGGCCCCAGGAACCACTACCTCCCCAGGGCCCGCTCGTGCAAAGAAAAGGAGGGGTCCGCACAGCCACCCTCCTGAAGCCAATTATGGCCCCGGGGACCACCACCCCCGGTGCCAGCTCCTGCGATCTCCTGAGGTGCCCACTCTCGGGAGACAGCTGTTTGCTTTCGCTTGGCAGGAGCTGTGACAGCTCCCACCAAGCAAAAGCAAACACTTACTCTACTCCCAGCAAGCGGGAGCTGTCAAACTGCTCCCACTTGCTGGGAGCGGAGCTTTCATCTGTTTCCCTGTCTGCTGTCATGCGGGCAGGGAAACAGATGAAGAATTGCTCCCACATGCAGGGAGCAGCATTTTTGGCTGCTCCCTACGAGTGGGAGCAATGCCAGCTCCTGCTGGAGGCGGGGAGTCAGCAGGGACCGCGGGGCGTTTAGGCTCCCCCACGGTCCCCAACAGTGGTCATACAAAACAAAAGGAGCACACAGGGCCCCCCTCCTGTGGCTCTTTTGAGCCCTGGGGACCACCACCTCCCCAAGACTGAAATTATGAAGGCCCTGCCCCATTTTTCCACCACTCTGCAAACATACCTCCTGGCGCACTACTCATTGGGTGATGAAGTCCCCTTGGATGCTGAGGGTCCTTGGGGTCCAAGAACACCTCCTGTTACAACTAGTAAGTCCCACAAAAGGGGATTGCTGAGAGCTTGTCAAATGCCCGCCCTCTTCCTCCACCACTCTGCAAACATGCCTCCTGGCTTACTACTTGTTGGGGGATAAAGTCCCCTTGGATGCTGAGGGTCCTTGGGGACAAGAACTCCTCCTGTTACCACCAGTAAGGCCCACACAGCTGGATTGCTGAGAACTCATTGGGGGCACCACCCCCTCTGTCCACCACTCTGCAAACCCGCCTCCTGGTGCTCTAATCATTGGGGATGAAGTTCCCTTGGATGCTGAGGGTCTTTGGGGGCCAAGAACCCCTGCTGTTACCACCAGTAAGTCCCACACAGCAGGATTACGTAGAGCTCATCGGGGGCCCCGCCCCTTTTCTCCACCACTCTGCAAACACCCCTCCTAGTTCACTACTCCTTTGGGGATGAAGTTCCCTTGGATGCTCAGATTCCTTGGGGCCCAATACCTCCTCCTGTGACCATCAATAAGACCCACACAGTTGGATTCCTGAGAGGTGGTCAGAGGTCCCGCCCCCTTCTCCACCACTCTGCAAACGTGACTTCTAGTTAAAAACCATAGAGATTTACTTAAAAACCAAAGGTTACAGGGACGTTATAGTTAGGAAATAGAATTTGAAAAACCTTAGAAATTCACTTAAAAAACCAAAGGTAACAGGGACGTTATAGTTAGGCTCAGATTTCACTCATACAAAAATCATAGAAATTCAGCAGTTAGCAGTTATAGTTACCTGAGCTAACTATAACTTACGCCCCCACAACAATGCTTATGACCTCACATATTACATCACTCATGACATGGTCAGTGACATCACTGATGACATCTCAAATGACATCACTGATTATATCATCCACAGAACCACTCATACACCCACTCTAACCCTCATACAACCTATGGACACCCACTCACATTCCTACATAACTACTCACATACCCATTCACAGACCCATACAAGTACCCACACAACCACTCACTCCTCCTTAGAGCCACTCACACACCCACTCAGTCATTCATACATGCACTCACACAACCATTCACTCAACCATACAGGCACTCATTCAACCAGACAGTCACCCACACAGCCAGTCACATAGCCACACACTCACCCATACAGCTACTCACACCCACTTATTTACCTAAACAGTCACTCACCCATACAAGCACTCACACACCCACAGAACCACTTACATATACCCAATTCACACATCTAAACAAGCACTCACACATCCGCTCACTCACCCATACAGCCATTCATGCAGACACTCACTCTCCAATACAGCCACTCACACACCAACTCACAACCAAACACCCACTCAAACAGCCACTCACTCACCCATATAGCCACTTACACACCCAGTTACTCACTCATACAGCCATTCAGAAACCCACTCACTCACCCATGCAGTCACTACACATCCACTTACCCACCCATAGAGCCACTCATACTGCCACTCACTCACCCATACAGCCACTGACACAGCCACAGACTCATCAACACAGCCACTCACACAGCAACTCACTCACCCACACAGCAACTCACACAGACACTTATACACCTATACAGCCACTCACACACCCATACACTCAAGGATACAGTCACACAGCCACTTCCATAGTATTATCACTCAATAGTAGTGCACCTAGTATACTAATTTAACTTTTGTAGTAGGTTAGTATATATGTTTAACAAACATAAACTCTTGGAAAATACTTACAATTACTAGATGATTTTTTCAGTGATGTCATTTGAGATGTAATCAGTGACATCACTGACCATGTCATGAGTGATGTAATACGTTAGGTCATAAGCAGTGCATTGCGGGGTCGTAAGTTATAGGTCTCGAAACTGTAACTGCTCAATTTCTATAGTTTTGTACTAGTGGAATCTGAGCCTAACTATAACGTTGCTGTAAACTTTGTTTTTTTCAGTGAATTTCGAAGGTTTTTTTGATTCTATTTCCTAACTATAATGTCCCTGTAACCTTTGGTTTTTTAAGTGAATATACATATATATATATATATATATATATATATATATATATATATATATATATATATATATATATATATATATATAATTACCTACTGGCGGTCGCCAGTAGGTAGTTATAGTTAGGACCACGTTTCCATAGGAAAAGCATTTTTGATGTGCTTATAACTTTGGCGTAGTTTGCCGAATCTT
The DNA here is from genome assembly GCA_963921515.1 of Calotriton arnoldi. Taxonomy (NCBI): domain Eukaryota; kingdom Metazoa; phylum Chordata; class Amphibia; order Caudata; family Salamandridae; genus Calotriton; species Calotriton arnoldi. The sequence goes on along the minus strand of CAWUFW010005927.1, from coordinate 1,162,131 downwards.
TACGAAATTTTCCAAAAGTTCCTCTTTTGAGGTGAGCTCCTATCCTGAAAGTTTGGGGGTGAGTCGTGAAGGGGGGGCTGAGAAAAAAGGGGGGCCCCAAAACGTGTTTTCTCCATGCAATTTCCATAGTAAACTTTAGACAAGGCTACAGGTCAAACTGCTGAACGGAATTACGCCAAATTTGGCAGGGAGAAAGGTCTTGGTCCAGAAAGCACGCTTTGTTTAAATGGGGTAAGTCAGTTCAGTAGTTTTAGAGAAATATCAAAATTTACAGATATCGATATTTGAGAATTCTGACATCTGATTGGCTGAGGCGTTACTGAGCACGAGCGTGCGGCTCATTGGTTGCAAACTGTTGAAACTAGGAAGTGTTGGCAGCCATTTTGTGACTGAGTTGAAAGGCGTAGGGTGAAACAAAAGAGAAAAATTGTATAAGAGGGTATAGTAGGGACACTGTGGTCTTAGTTTAAGCAGTCTGTACGGTGCAGAGGCAGGGAGTTTGAATGTTGCGTAGGCTGTGGAAATCACGTCCGCAGAACAACGGTGCGCGGTATTGCGGCAAGGTTGCGTAGGCTCTGGAAATCCCGTCGGGAAAACAATGCGCCGTATTGCGGCAAGCAGTGTGTAGGGTGCACACACAGGTAGTGTGAATGTGCGGTATTGCGGCAATAGGCTGTGTAAATCATATCGGGAAAATAACAATGCGCCGTATTGCAGCCTTCCTTTAATATAATGCGCAGTAATGTTTACTTATAATGCGGTGTTCACTTTTATCACGAACAGTGCCACTTTCTTAGACGAAATTTAATATTATGTGGGAGGGCGTGTTCTGTTCGTGTGTCTGGAACAAAATTAACGTTTAATTGGCTGAGGTGTTCCTACAACGAGCTCAATGTTCATTGGCTGCGAACCATTGAAAGTAGAAGTGTTGCCAGCCATTTCCTCCCCGTCCGCGGAGTAGCAGGGACATCTGATTGGCTGACGTGTTCCAAGCAGGACCTTCCCAAGCTTAATGTTCATTGGCTGCGAACCATTGAAAGTACAAGTGTTGCCAGCCATTTCCTCCCCGTCCGCGGAGTAGCAGGAACATCTGATTGGCTGACGTGTTCCAAGCAGGACGTTCCCAAGCTTAATGTTCATTGGCTGTAAACCATTGAAAGTAGAAGTGTTGCCAGCCATTCCCTCCCCTCCGCGGAGCATCAGGGACATCTGATTGGGTAACGTGTTCCAAGCAGGACCTTCCCAAGCTTAATGTTCATTGGCTGTAAACCATTGAAAGTAGAAGTGTTGGCAGCGATTCCCTTCCCTCTGCGGAACACCATGGACATTTTATTGGCTAAAGTGTTCCTAGTACAAGTTTGCTCATTATTGGCTGGAAACGGTTCACTGTTGTGAACCATTTTGTGACGCACTTCAATGGAGTTCGGGAAAAGAAAGTAGTAGCGGGAGGGTAGCAACACTATTAACTCTGTACAGTGGTCACAAGGTGGTGGAGAGGGATTGTGAAGGTAAAAATAGTTTTTATATATTTTAAGGGCCATTTATATAATTGGCGTGGGGTGTACAAATCACGGCGGGAAAATAACAAAGTGTGTTGCGGTCTTCTTTTTATTAAGTTTGCGGGTGGGATAGTTCCCAGGAGCACTGTTTAGTTATAATGTGGTGTTTACTTTTCTGACGGGGAGCTCTGGTTGCGCACCAAAAATTTCAGTCTAGGTTTGAAATAGTTTTTATTAAGCAATTACAAATATACTTTCTTCGGAAACTGAAGCTGTATATAACAAAGGGGTGACAAATAAAAACGCAATTCATAAAATATCCCTTAAGCGTGGGCACACCCTCCCTTTTTTTCTGCTAGAGTTTGTAAAAGTGTTGCCCCATAATCTTGATAATATAAGAGGGCATGAGTTACTTTTAGATAAAGTAGAAAAGAAGTGCTACAAGAAACACTCCCGCACTACATCATCTCAGGTCACAAGAACAATAACAAGTAAAAACAGTTAAACACAAATCACTTTATATTACATAGAAATGTACGCTTTATCATTTTTTATAATTTCTATTCTGTAGAATTCGGGAAAGTTCGGTCGTAGTGCTTAGAGGTCGCTTACTGCTCCGCTAACAAATCACGTACTCCTTTAAGAATATATAGGATAGTAGTATAATAATATACACTACTGGTCGTATATATTCTATAGGGAGAAAGTGAATAGGAACCGCAACAGACAAAAATAGAAATAGTAAAAAACATTCAGAAATGTAGGGTTTATCAAAGGTATTCAATAAGAAAGTATCTATGGAAACTATTTTTTTTTAAACTGCAATTTCCAAAAATATTGTCACTGTAAAAATATCTGATCAAGTAAGTTATAAAGGTCAGTAAACTGTATTTCAGATGGTTTACTCCTGGCGGCGACAAATCTCCAATTCCTGTTGTGTGGAAATATCACACTCTTACAATATACACAGTGTCACTGATGGCACAGAAAAAGGAAAATGAAAATGAAGTCATCAATACAAAACAAGATCAATAACGAAATACTTTCCAGCGATGAGTATGTTGAGAGCTTCTTTTCTCCGGGACTTCGAAATCTTTCATCTTCCCGCCAACGGGTCATAAAGTGCTCTGAGATCACAATGACTGTTAATATTATAATATACATATTCACAGTATATGATCCCAAGGAACAAACAGAGTAAGAACGAGAAGGTGCTGACGTTAAATATAAATCTTTAGTCTTCGCGTCGATGAGGTCAGTATAAATGTTAATATTACAATATACATACTCACACTATATGATCTCAAGGGAGAAATAGACTAAAAACCAGAAGCTGCTGACGTTACATATAAATCTTTAGTCTTCGCGCCAACGGGTCACAAACTCCTCTGAGATCATAATGTGTGGTTATTATAATATACATACTCACACTATATGATCTCAAGGGGGAAATAGACTACAAACTAGAAGCTGCTGACGTTACATATAAATCTTTAGTCTTCGCGCCGACGGGTCACCAACACTTCTGAGGTCAAGTACAGTGTCAATATTATAATATACAAAGTCACACTATATGAGCTCAAAGGAGCCAGAACAGGAACAATGTTTGCTGTATTCTGTCTGTTTCTGAAAACAAGCTGCTGACGTTACATATAAATGGCAAAAACAACCAATAACACTTTTTTCTAAATAAAAGTGTTTAAATATTGACAAATAGCTACGTATTATAAATATCTAGTATGCCATAATCAAACAACTTACAACTCAGGATTATGTTTTGTGGCCGCAAAAGAAGAATCCGACTGTAGAAAAGAGCACCTGCATCACTGAATGGAGACGCGTAAATAACTCGCAAAAACGAAACTAATCAATCAACGGGTGTGGTTTATATACTTTTTTGGTTATTGAGCAGTCTGTGGAAGGAAGATGCGGCTCCGCCCATTTAAATGTCACATTTTACTGTTGACACGTGCTCACGTTTTAACTGTTTAACTTGTGCACGTGTTGAGAAAAGTTACAAAATATGAAGCGGAAAAAGTTTCGATTTCGAACCTAACACGTATAAGGTCCTTAATATGTACATACGTTGGAGAGCTTAAAAACTGTTACCCGGAAAACCGTGTCATTTCCATTCTCATGAGTAACTACATTTATTAATTGCCGTAATTCTAAATAGAAGACATTAAAAAAAAGATCTATCAGAATAGAAGAAGAAAAAAACGTGATAATATTTCTCATCACTATGGTTTTAAATTAAAAAAATGCGAGCATTTGTAAAGCTACAGCTACTCCTGGAAAGGTGTGCCGGCGCTCGGGGGCGTCGGAAAGATTAAGCAAGGTGTTGCCCACAGTGTCATAGTGGTGGGCTAACGTGCCGCCGGAGCCAGGAATCGAACTGTGAACGCTGTTGTTCGAAGTCGGGTATCATAGCTGCTCCGTCACACTTTTTCCACACTTATATGTTAATTAGTGCTAATTAAGATTTAAACATTGTTAAATTATAACTTATAACAGAGTACTGTTACAGTTAGTTTTTCACTACAAAAAGTATGCACGTCTTTTTTAACCCCTTCGATGCTCATAACGAGCTGGACTCGTCATGGCACACAGTGGTCGTGTGCTCATGACGAGTCCAGCTCGTCATAAGACCACCCACGGGGGAAGCGCTGGCGCTCCCCCGTGGTAATCCGATCGTCGGGTTTTTTTGGGGAAGGCAGGGGAAGGGCTTCCCTGCCTCCCCGCCCCTCTCAATGACGCCAGCGCGAGGCGCGCTGACGTCATTGGGGGTTTCCTTTGTTCCCGACGCGCTGGAAGCCATTTGCTTCCAGCGCGTCAGGGAATAAGGTTAGTTTTGGCTCCGGGAGGGGGATTTGAAACAGAAGAGGCATCGAGGGAAAGGAAAACCCTTTCCTTTCCTCGATGCCTCTTTGTGCATTCCTGCTGCACGATCATGCGATCGTGCAGCAGGAATGCCCACTAGACGCCAGGGAATTTTTAAAAACGGAAAATACTGTTTTGGGGAGCGGCCCTTGGGCAAGGGTCGCTCCCCTTTGGGGGCCTTATGTTTTGGTGCTCTGCCCCCTGGGGGGCAGTTTTATTTATATAGCGCGGGCTTTACCCGAAGGTGTGAGAGCGCTTCACAATAGGAACAGTAACATTACATGATGAGAAGGTTACAAGTGAGCATAATACAAAAGCAAGCGTTACATTACATGAGGAAAAAGTGACAATTGTGCATGATACATGAGATACAAAATACAAATAGAGGTATAATACTGCAATAAGTGGCAGAACACACTGGGAAGGCACTTCTATAGGCATGGAGTACAGAATTTCCTATAGTGGAAGAACTTCCTTGAGGGAGTAGAGAGGGCGTGAATTAAATGAAGGGTACACAAATCCAGCACAGCACGCAAGGGTGAGGAATGTACAGGAAAAAGTACAAATTTACAATGAAGAGCGAACTTCCTAGAGGGGGCTGAGAGTGAAAGTATTAGTTCTGAAAGTGTCTTTGGAAGAGAAGAGATTTGAGGTCAGCTTAGAAGATCCGGGTAGAGGAGGTGGCACGGAGCAATGGGGGAAGCGAGTTCCAGATTCTCACCTCATTGCCTGAGAAGGATTGCGCCATCGATCTTTCCCTTTTGAAGACGGGGGCTCAAGCAGAAGCTTTTTCGCATTGCGAGAAGGGCGAGAGCCACCAGACAATTTCAATTTATTCACCAGGTAACGAGGGGAGGACGTGTGTAAGGCTTTGTGTGTGATGCAGGCAGTTTTGTAAATAGATCTTGCCTCGATCGGAAGCCATCGAAGAGAGGACAGGATAGGAGTGATGTGGTCGCTTCGTTTAGACCCTGAAATGAAGCGAGCTGCTGAATGGAGGATGGATTTGAGAGGGGAGAGGTGGGATTTGGGTAGGCCCGTCAGAAGAGAATTGCAATAATCCAGTCTTGAGAGAACCAGAGATTGTACCAAGGTTTTTAAGTCTTTCTCCGGGAAGAACCGACGGATCCCCCATAGAAGGCGCAACTGGTAACGTGCGTTCTTAGCAATAGAGTTGATGTGGGAGATTAGGTTGAGTCTTTTGTCAAGAATGACACCTAGGGATTTAGCGCTGTCGACAATGATGGGTTTGTTGTTGAGTAGGTTCAGCTGATCCATCCAAGATTGAACAGGAGGAGGTGAGAGAGAGGTAGAGAGGAGGAGGAATTCAGTTTTGGCGGGATTCAGAATGAGTTGGTGAGCTAACATCCAGTTGTGAATAGAGTTGAGAGTAGAGTTGAGTAGTGAGAGATCGTGTGCGGAAGATAAAGGTATCTTCCCACTAGTCCACCAGGCATTTATTTGTGGAGAGTGACCCCTTGGGTGGCAGAATAGCAGTATGTTTTTAGGCCCATCTGCCCCCAAGGAGGGCAGAAGCCACTAGACACCAGGTTTTTTAAAATTTTTGTGTTGGGGAGTGGCCAAAAGGGCAAGGGTTGCTCCCTTTTATGGGGGTGAATATTTTATTTATACTCTTTGGCCCACCTACCCCTTAGCTTGGCTGGTGGATTGTGTGTGGACTGGTGCATTATTTGCATATGTGATTGTAATGTTTTTTTCTCCTTTTTATTCTAGTGTAAAGCTTTTGATTCCTGTTTGCGGTTTCGGCAGTGGTTGTTCTGCAGTTTTGCGTAATTGCATTTATTTGGTAAGAAAAATATTTTTGTTGTGTGTACTCCAAATGAGTATTATTGTCATGCATGAATGAATTTTTTTGTAAGTGGTGTCATAATGGCAGCATATTTGTTAGTGTTCAGAGCATGAAATTCTTTGCGATGTTTTGCATTGTCTTATGTATAATTTATTTTTTCTTCTTTTTTAGTGGGATATTGTTGATCCTTGCTGTGTCTGTGCAGAGTAGGTGGTGGTGAGTCTAGCTGCTTCTGTCACGTGAGTGGTATAGTGTTGGAGTATATAGGTCTTTGTGATAAAGCTACATTTTGTTTATTTCTTTTTTTTACAAAGGGTTTGTTGTTGTTGACTTGCTTGACAAGTAACCTTTATTAGTAAGCATTATGGCTAGCCGTAGAATGACTGCTCAGCAGGTGGTTGGTTTTCTTCTTGAATCTTCCTCTGAGCAGGATTATGAGACTGACAGTGCGTCTGAGGGAGAGGAGGGAGGGAAAGATTCAGGCAGTGAGTTTTCTCTCCACATGGAATCATCGGATGATGAAGGTACTCTCAGTGCAGATGAAGTGCCTGTTTTAGAGGAGGATACTACTGTGCCGATGGTGCAAGAGGCATCTGGATTGCAGCCTGGGGCTGCTAGGCTTCCTACTGGAAGTGCTGAACTCTGGGTTGATCCAAACATGGTGCAGCCGGTGTTGCCTGCCTTTAGTGGTTATGCAGGGTGTAGAGTGGATTGTGAACATTATTTGCCTATACAGTATTTTCAGTTGTTTATGGATGATGTATTTTTGGGTGAGATTGTTGAGCAGACTAATTTGTATGCTGAACAGTTTTTGAGGGACAACAGTGCCAGACTTAGGCCCCATTCTAGAGCTACCCGGTGGAGTCCCACAAATCTGGAAGAGATGAAGAAGTTTTTGGGTTTGACTTTTTTGATGGGTTTGATAAGGAAGCCGTCCATGGGTTCATATTGGTCTACCAGTCCCTTGATGGCAACGGCCATATTTCCTGCAGTTATGACTCGTGATCGGTATTTACTTTTGCTTCGGATGCTGCATTTTGTTGATAATGGTTTGGCGTTCCACGAGATCACCCTGAATGTGACCGTCTTTTTAAGATTCGGCCTGTTCTTGATCACTTTGTAGATCGATTTTCAGAGATCTATACTCCAGGGAAAGAAATATCTATTGATGAGTCTTTGGTCCTGTTCAAGGGCCGTTTGGTTTTTAGGCAGTACATTCCTAGCAAGAGGGCACGCTATGGAATTAAGCTGTATATGTTGTCTGAGAGTAGGACAGGATATGTTTTTAATTTGCGTGTGTACACTGGTAGGGATTCCACTATTGACCCCCTGGTTGTCCGTCCACTTTTGGAGTTTCAGAGAAAATTGTGTGGGATCTTGCTAGAGGACTGTTTAATAGAGGCCACCATTTGTACCTTGATAACTTCTACACTGCTGTGCAATTGTTTAAGGAATTGTTCAAAGTGGACACTTTTGCTTGTGGCACAATCCGCTCTAACCGTAAAGGTTATCCAAAAGAGCTTGTTTGCAAAAAACTTCAGAGGGGACAGTGCAGTGCCTTGCGTAGTGAGGAACTGCTAGCTGTGAAATTTGTGGACAGGAGGGATGTGTACATGCTGACTACCATCCATGATGAGAGTACTTCACCTGTGGCTGTTTGGGGTCAGATTGCTGAAGTGCGCAAACCTGTGTGCATTTTAGACTACAATAAGCACATGGGTGGTGTTGATAGAGTAGATCAGAGGTTGGAACCTTACACTGCTATTCGTAAGGCTTACATTTGGTATAAGAAGTTGGCCATCCATCTCTTCAATTTAGCAACTTTCAATGCTTTTGTTGTGTTCAAGGAGTGTTCTCCTGCGTCAAAGTTGACTTTTGTTCAGTTTCAGCAGTCTGTCATAGGCAGCCTTGTTGTTGTGGAACAGGCAAGTGTTCCTAGAGTTAGAGTGGTGGAGGATGTGGCTCGATTGAAAGATCGCCACTTTCCTGATCACATTCCTCCTACACCCTCAAAAGACTTTCCCACTAGGAGATGTAGAGTCTGTTGGCGAAGAGGTACGCGGAAGGAGACTCGTATGTACTGCCCTGAGTGTCCTTCTAACCCTGGGCTGTGTGTGCCTGCTTGTTATAGAGCGTACCACAAGCAAAAAATTATTGGGAGCAACCATGAGTGGTAAAGTGAACTGCCTGGTCTGTAATGTTTAAGAATTGTTGTTCTGTTTCAAGGTTGGCATTAGTGCAATGTATTTAGTTTCTGATTTTGTGTTAGTAGATTTGTATCTATTTGCAATTTGTTTGTGTTTTCTTTTTGTATAAAAAAATCCTAAATGTGATGGTGGTGTGTGTAGGCTGGTGCTTGGCTGGCGGTGTGCGTGGAGTGGCGCTTGGCTGGTGGTGTGCGTGGAGTGGCGCTTGGCTGGCGGTGTGCGTGGAGTGGCTCTTGGCTGGCGGTGTGCGTGAAGTGGCGCTTGGCTGGCGGTGTGCGTGGAGTGGCGCTTGGCTGGCGGTGTGCATGGAGTGGCGCTTGGCTGGCGGTGTGCGTGGAGTGGCGCTAGGCTGGCGGTGTGCGTGGAGTGGCGCTAGGCTGGCGGTGTGCATGGAGTGGCGCTTGGCTGGCGGTGTGCATGGAGTGGCGCTTGGCTGGCGGTGTGCGTGGAGTGGCGCTTGGCTGGCGGTGTGCGTGGAGTGGCGCTAGGCTGGCGGTGTGCGTGGACTGGTGCTCGGCTGGCAGTGTGTGAGTAGTGACTTGCTGCTGGTCACTACACACACTGCTAGCCGAGCGACACTCCACGCAATCCATCAGCTTGTGTGGTTGCTGTGTTAGGAATGTGGGCGGGTGAAAGTGATGGGCCCTTGAATGGCGCTGTCTGCTGGTGTGAGTGTTGTAATGTGATGGGCCCGCGGCTGGTTGTGTGAATGGTTTTGTATTTGTCACACGTATGAAAGGTGTATGAATGGCCTGTAAAGAGGTTGGTGCCTTGTCGTGGATTTACAGCTCACGAGCTGTGAGTCAATGGTTCATTTTCTCGTCCTTTCAATTATTAACAGTGCATTTCATTTTTGTGAAATCACTTGTTAATACAATTGTATATACTGAACCATCACTCACCCTCATGCCAAATCCAACCAGTATGTGTGTGTGCTTGAGGATTAGATGGCTGTGCAGTAATATTTTTTTTGTCTTTCTCAAGCAGGGTGTACCTTGTCCCTTTTTGTGAATGTTGTAATGTGTTTGTTTCGTGCCTGGTGGTGTGAATGGTCTTGTGTGTATCACGTATGAAAGGTGTGTGAATGGCCTGTAAAGCGGTTGGGGCCTTGACGTGGCTTTACAGCTCACGAGCTGCGAGTCACTGGTTCAGTTTTTTGTCCTTTCAATTATTGACAGTGCATTTCATTTTTGTGAAATCTCTTGTTAATAAAATTGTATATACTGAACCATCACTTGCCCTCATGCCAAATCTAACCAGTATGTGTGTGTGCTTGAGGAATAGATGGCTGTGCAGTAATCTTTGTCTTTTTAGTCTGTCTGCCAAGGTGTACATTCCGTCTAAGAATAACCTACCAACTGTAGATATTGTCGTAAACGAAACACCCATGGGAGTACATGGTGATATCTCTCTTGTGGATCCCAACAAGTTATGGTACCCACAATGTCCTGCAAACCTCAAAATGTCTGTCACATTTTCCTTGCAATATTGTGCCAAAATGTTCACGCTGCAGAAATAAACAACACATTATCTCAAAATGACCTGGTTTTGCAAGGGGTTCACCTGGGTTTTGGCCCGGGCTCGGCGGCCACCTAGGGAAACCTACCAAACCCACACATTTCTGAAAAGTAGACACCAGGGCTTCCAGGGAGGTATGGCTTGCGTGGATCCCCCAACGTTTCCTACCCAGAATCCCCTGCAAACCTCAATTTTAGCAGAAAAATCACTTTTTCACACATTTTTGTGTGGGAAAGTGTGGCATCACGGGCTCACACAAATTTCCTACCACCCAGCGTTCCCCAGGTCTCCCGATAAAAATGGTGCCTCACTTGTGTGGGAAGCCCAGAACCCGCGACAGGCAAGGGCCCACAACATATTGAGGCGACCTCAAAATGGCCTTTCACAAAACGACCTAGTTTTGCAAGGGGTCACCTGGGTTTTGGCCCTGTGCTCGGCGGCCATCTAGGAAACCTACCAAACCCACACATTTCTGAAAAGTAGAAACCCGGGGCTTCCAGGGAGGTATGGCTTGCGTGGATCCCCCAACGTTTCCTTACCCAGAATCCCTGCAAACCTCAATTTTAGCTGGAAAAATCACTTTTTCACACATTTTTGTGTGGGAAAGTGTGGCATCACCGGGCTCACACAAATTTCCTACCACCCAGCGTCCCCCAGGTCTCCCGATAAAAATGGTGCCTCACTCGGGTGGGAGGCCCAAGTACCCGCGACAGGCAAGGGCCCACAACGTATTGAGGCGACCTCAAAATGGCCTTTCACAAAACGACCTGGTTTTGCAAGGGGGTCACCTGGGTTTTTGGCCCTGTGCTCGGCGGCCATCTAGGGAAACCTACCAAACCCACACAAAGTGATTTGTTCAGCTAAAATTGAGGTTTGCAGGGGATTCTGGGTAAGGAAACGTTGGGGGATCCACGCAAGCCATACCTCCCTGGAAGCCCCCGGGTGTCTACTTTTCAAAAATGTGTGGGTTTGGTAGGTTTCCCTAGATGGCCGCCGAGCACGGGCCAAAAACCCAGGTGACCCCCCTTGCAAAACCAGGTGGTTTTGAGATAGGCAATTTTGATGTCGCCTCACTACGTTTTGGGCCCTTGCCTGTCGCGGGTACTTGGGCCTCCCACACAAGTGAGGCACCATTTTTATCAGGAGACCTGGGGGAACGCTGGGTGGTGGGAAATTTGTGTGAGGCCAGTATGCCACACTTTCCCACACAAAAATGTGTGAAAAAAGTGATTTTTTCAGCTAAAATTGAGGTTTGCAAGGGATTCCGGGTAAGGAAACGTTGGGGGATCCACGCAAGCCATACCTCCCTGGAAGCCCCCGGGTGTCTACTTTTCAGAAATGTGTGGGTTTGGTTAGTTTCCTAGATGGCCGCCGAGCACGGGCCAAAACCCAGGTGACTCCCTTGCAAAACCAGGTGGTTTTGAGATAGGCAATTTTGATGTCGCCTCACTACGTTTTGGGCCCTTGCCTGTCGCGGGTACTTGGGCCTCCCACACAAGTGAGGCACCATTTTTATCGGGAGACCTGGGGGAACGCTGGGTGGTGGGAAATTTGTGTGAGGCCAGTGATGCCACACTTTCCCACACAAAAATGTGTGAAAAAAGTGATTTTTTTCAGCTAAAATTGAGGTTTGCAGGGGATTCTGGGTAAGGAAACGTTGGGGGATCCACGCAAGCCATACCTCCCTGGAAGCCCCCGGGTGTCTACTGTTCAGAAATGTGTGGGTTTGGTAGGTTTCCCTAGATGGCCGCCGAGCACGGGGCCAAAAACCCAGGTGACCCTCCTTGCAAAACCAGGTGGTTTTGAGATAGGCAATTTTGATGTCGCCTCACTACGTTTTGGGCCCTTGCCTGTCGCGGGTACTTGGGCCTCCCACACAAGTGAGGCACCATTTTTATCGGGAGACCTGGGGGAACGCTGGGTGGTGGGAAATTTGTGTGAGGCCAGTGATGCCACACTTTCCCACACAAAAATGTGTGAACAAAGTGATTTTTTTCAGCTAAAAGTGAGGTTTGCAGGGGATTCTGGGTAAGGAAACGTTGGGGGATCCACGCAAGCCATACCTCCCTGGAAGCCCCCGGGTGTCTACTTTTCAGAAATGTGTGGGTTTGGTAGGTTTCCCTAGATGGCCGCCGAGCACGGGCCAAAACCCAGGTGACTCCCTTGCAAAACCAGGTGGTTTTGAGATAGGCAATTTTGATGTCGCCTCACTACGTTTTGGGCCCTTGCCTGTCGCGGGTACTTGGGCCTCCCACACAAGTGAGGCACCATTTTTATCGGGAGACCTGGGGGAATGCTGGGTGGTAGGAAATTTGTGTGAGGCCAGTGATGCCACACTTTCCCACACAAAAATGTGTGAAAAAAGTGATTTTTTCAGCTAAAATTGAGGTTTGCAGGGGATTCGAGGTAAGGAAACTTTGGGGGATCCACGCAAACCATACCTCCCTGGAAGCCCCCGGGTGTCTACTTTTCAGAAATGTGTGTGTTTGGTAGGTTTCCCTAGGTGCCGGCAGAGCTAGGGTTCACAAACTACAGCTAGGCACTTTGCCAAAAAAGGGTCATTTTTCACTGCGAAATTGAGGTGTGACCACGTTGCGTTTTGCGCCGTTTCCTGTCGCGGGCACTAGGCCGACCCACACAAGTGAGGTACCATTATTCTCGTAAGACTTTGGGGAACGCGGGGTGGGCGGAAATTTGTGGATCCACGCAGATTCCAGAACTTTCCACCACAGAAATGTGGGGAAAATGTGTTTTTTTTGACAATTGTTTAGGTTTGCAAGGGATTCTGGGTAACAGAACCTGGTGGGAGGCAGTCAAGTCACCCCATCCTGGATTTCCCTGGGTGTCTAGTTTTCAAAAATGTATAGGTTTGCTAGGTTTCCCTAGGTGCCGGCAGAGCTAGGGTTCAAAAACTACAGCTAGGCACTTTGTCAAAAAGGGTCATTTTTCACTGCGAAATTGAGGTGTGACCACGTTGCGTTTTGCGCCGTTTCCTGTCGCGGGCACTAGGCCGACCCACACAAGTGAGGTACCATTTTTCTCATAAGACTTTGGGGAACGCGGGGTGGGCGGAAATTTGTGGATCCACGCAGATTCCAGAACTTTCCACCACAGAAATGTGGGGAAAATGTGGTTTTTTTGACAATTGTTTAGGTTTGCAAGGGATTCTGGGTAACAGAACCTGGTGGGAGGCAGTCAAGTCACCCCATCCTGGATTCCCCTGGGTGTCTAGTTTTCAAAAATGTATAGGTTTTCTCGGTTTCCCTAGGTGCCGGCAGAGCTAGGGTTCAAAAACTACAGCTAGGCACTTTGCCAAAAAAGGGTCATTTTTCACTGCAAAATTGAGGTGTGACCACGTTGCGTTTTGCCCCGTTTCCTGTCGCAGGCACTAGGCCGACCCACACAAGTGAGGTACCATTTTTCTCGTAAGACTTTGGGGAACGCGGGGTGGGCGGAAATTTGTGGATCCACGCAGATTCCAGAACTTTCCACCACAGAAATGTGGGGAAAATGTGTTTGTTTTGACAATTATTTAGGTTTGCAAGGCATTCTGGGTAACAGAACCTGGTGGGAGGCAGTCAAGTCACCCCATCCTGGATTCCCTGGGTGTCTAGTTTTCAAATATGTATAGGTTTGCTAGGTTTCCCTAGGTGCCGGCAGAGCTAGGGTTCAAAAACGACACCTAGGCACTTTGAAAAAAAAGGGTCATTTTTCACTGCGAAATTGAAGTGTGACCACGTTGCGTTTTGCGTCGTTTCCTGTCGCAGGCACTAGGCCGACCCACACAAGTGAGGTACCATTTTTCTCATAAGACTTTGGGGAACACGGGGTGGGTGGAAATTTGTGGATCCACGCAGATTCCAAAACTTTCCACCACAGAAATGTGGGGAAAATGTGTTTTTTGGACAATTCTTTAGGTTTGCAAGGGATTCTGGGTAACAGAACCTGGTGGGAGGCAGTCAAGTCACCCCATCCTGGATTCCCTGGGTGTCTAGTTTTCAAAAATGTATAGGTTTGCTAGGTTTCCCTAGGTGCCGGCAGAGGTAGGGTTCAAAAACTACAGCTAGGCACTTTGCAAAAAAGGGTCATTTTTCACTGCGAAATTGAGGTGTGACCACATTGCGTTTGCGCCGTTTCCTGTCGCGGGCACTAGGCCGACCCACACAAGTGAGGTACCATTTTTCTCGGAAGACTTTGGGGAACGCGGGGTGGGTGGAAATTTGTGGATCCACGCAGATTCCAGAACTTTCCACCACAGAAATGTGGGGAAAATGTGGTTTGTTTGACAATTGTTTAGGTTTGCAAGTGATTCTGGGTAACAGAACCTGGTGGGAGGCAGTCAAGTCACCCCATCCTGGATTCCCCTGGGTGTCTAGTTTTCAAAAATGTATAGGTTTGCTAGGTTTCCCTAGGTGCCGGCAGAGCTAGGGTTCAAAAACTACAGCTAGGCACTTTGCCAAAAAGGGTCATTTTTCACTGCGAAATTGAGGTGTGACCACGTTGCGTTTTGCGCCGTTTCCTGTCGCAGGCACTAGGCCGACCCACACAAGTGAGGTACCATTTTTCTCGTAAGACTTTGAGGAACGCGGGGTGGGTGGAAATTTGTGGATCCACGCAGATTCCAGAACTTTCCACCACAGAAATGTGGGGAAAATGTGGTTTTTTTGATAATTTTTTAGGTTTGTGAGGGATTCTGGGTAACAGAACCTGGTGGGAGGCAGTCAAGTCACCCCATCCTGGATTCCCCTGGGTGTCTAGTTTTAAGAAATGTATAGGTTTGCTACGTTTTCCTAGGTGCCGGCAGAGCTAGGGTTCAAAAACTACAGCTAGGCACTTTGACAAAAAGGGTCATTTTTCACTGCGAAATTGAGGTGTGACCACGTTGCGTTTTGCGCCGTTTCCTGTCGCAGGCACTAGGCCGACCCACACAAGTGAGGTACCATTTTTCTCGTAAGACTTTGGGGAACGCGGGGTGGGTAGAAATTTGTGGATCCACGCAGATTACAGAACTTTCCACCACAGAAATGTGGGGAAAATGTGTTTTTTTGGACAATTTTTTAGGTTTGCAAGGAATTCTGGGTAACGGAACCTGGTGGGAGGCAGTCAAGTCACCCCATCCTGGATTCCCCTGGGTGTCTAGTTTCCAAAAATGTATAGGTTTGCTAGGTTTCCCTAGGTGCCGGCAGAGCTAGGGTTCAAAAACTACAGCTAGGCACTTTGCAAAAAAAGGGTCATTTTTCACTGTGAAAATGTGGTGCGTCCACGTTGCGTTTTGCGCTGCTTCCTGTCGCGGGCACTAGGCCTACCCACACAAGTGAGGTACCATTGTTTTCGGAAGACCTTGGGGAACGCGGGGTGGGTAGAATTTTGTGGATCCGCGCAGATTCCAGAGCATTCCACCACAGAAAAGTGAGGAAAATGTGTTTTTTTAATCAATTGTTTAGGTTTGCAAGGGATTCTGGGTAACAGAACCTGGTGAGAGCCAGTCAAGTCACCCCGTCCTGAATTCCCCTGGGTGTCTAGTTTTCAAAAATGTATAGGTTTGCTAGGTTTCCCTAAGTGCCCGCAGAGCTAGGGTTCAAAAACTACAGCTAGGCACTTTTCAAAAAAAGGGTAATTTTTCATTGTGAAAATGTGGTACGTCCACGTTGCATTTTGAGCCATTTCCTGTTGTGGGCACAAGGCCTACCCACACAAGTGAGGTACCATTTTTATCGGGAGACTTAGGGTAACACAGAAGTGTAGAGCAACTGTTATTACCTATTGACTTTCGATGCATTTCTGCCTTCCAAATGAAAGACAATGTGTAAAAAATAAGTCATTTTGAAAAATGTCCTATAATTCTCATGCTAGTATGGGTACTCCCAATTTTGGAAATGTGCAAATATCTACTGTTTCTAAAATCTACATTTTGTTCCCATTTCAGAAATACATAGGTGTCTTTCATAACAATTTTTCCATGTATACATTTTCCCAAAATAATTGCTATATACCTGGTACATAATAAAAAACCATTGCAAGATGCTGCTCAGTTATTGGCTCTGGGTTTGTCGGGTTCTTGGTGAACCTACAAGTCCTATATATCCCCACAACCAGAAAGGTCCAGCGGATATAACGGTATATTGCTTTCAAATAGCTGTCATAATTAGAAGAAGTTACAGGTGAAAACGTTGACACAAATGGCTGTTTTTTTCAACTAATTTTCAATTTTTCCTTCATTTAACTGTTAGTTTCTATAAGGAAAACTTTAAGGATCTACACAAATGACCCCTTGCTGAATTCAGAATTTTATCTACTTTCCAGAAATGTATGGCTTTTCAGGATCCATTATTGGTTTCATACCCATTTCTACCATTAACTGGAAGGAGGTTGAAAGCACAAAAAATAGCAAAAATAGGCTATGTCCCAGAAAAATGCCAAAACTGTGTAAAAAGTTGGTTTTCTGACAAAAGTCTGCTTGTCCCTGAAAGCTGGGAAGATGGTGATTTCAGCACCACAACCCCTTTTTGATGCCATTTGCAGGGAAAAACAAGACGCTTTCATCTGTAGCCCTTTTTTAGCATTTTTCCCAAAAAAACCAAAATTTTGCTGTATTTTGGCTAATTTCTGGGTCCCCTCCAGGGGAATCCACAAACCCTGGGTACCTTTACAATCCCCATGATGTTAGAAAAAAGGACGCAAATTTGGCGTGGATACCTTATGTGGTCAAAACGTTACAGGGGCCTAAGCGCGCACTACCCCAAATAGCCAAAAAAAGGCTTAGCACAGGGGGGGAAAAGGCCTAGCAGCGAAGGGGTTAAATTTAGTTAAAAACAATATAGGTTTCAGGGACATTGTAGTTAGAAATTAGCATTTATAAAACCTTTCAAATTCACTGAAAAAACCATAGGTTTTACAGACGTTATAGTTAGAAATTAGCATTTAAAAAACCTTTGAAATTCACTGAAAAAAACATAGGTTTCAGGGGCTTTATAGTTAGCTGGACATTTCACTCGTACAAAACCATAGAAATTCCACTGTTATAGTTAGTTCAGCTAACTATAACTCGCGCCCCCGCAATGCACTGCTCATGACGTCACATATTACATCATTCATGGCATGGTCAGTGACATCACTGATGCCATCTCAAATGACATCACTGATGACATCACTGATGACAAAATCCACGTGAAAATCTGATGCACCTCCTCACAGTCTAATATAACCTTTAATACACCCACTGTAAAATACAGACTACCATTTTCAAAACCGAGACACCAATACCAGTTACTACATACGCACTCTTTGATTCCTAGGTCTACACACACATCCACTCATTCACCCATACATTCACTTATACATGCAGTCACTCATCAATACAACACTATGATATGCACTCATACACCTATTCAGACACTCACACACCGCCACTCATCCATGGAGTTACTCACACACCTAGTCAGGCCTGCAAAGAATCAATCACACTCCCATTTACTCACCTATACAGTTATACACACACCACCTCACTAATTCATACAGATACTAACGCATAATTATGCTCTTATATAATCACTGATAGAAGTACACACTCATCCATACAGCCACTCTCACATATACTTATTTATATACAGCATCACTCACATATACTGCCTTTTACATATGTAGTTACTCACACATGTACCACTCAGACATCCATTCACTCACCAACACACCCATACACACACTCACCCACATATACAGCTGTTTCCACTTGCACTCTTGAACCCATACACCCAGTGAATCACGCACTCACACATCAATGCACAGAGTCACACACCTCCAACCCACCCACACACACACACTCAGTCTCCCATACAAATACTCAGGCAAACAATCAATAACCCATATAAACACTCATGTAGCTACTGACCAACCCATGTAGCAGCTTACACAACAACAGACAGACTGATACACACATTCACACAGTTTAGTCACTAACCCATGCATTCAGTAAGACACGTTTAATCACTCACTTATACAATCAGTCACACACCTGTAAAATCCCCCATCCAGACACTTATACACCCACTCATTCTTCAATACACCTAAGAATATATGTAAAACATATTTAAAAATTACAGAAACACACAGTCACTGGATGATGTCATCAGTGATGTTATTTGAGATGTCATCAGGGATGTCACTGACCATGCCATGAATGATATAATATGTGACGTCATGAGCAGTGCATTGCGGGGGCGCGAGTTATAGTTAGCTGAACTAACTATAACAGTGGAATTTCTATGGTTTTGTACGAGTGAAATGTCCAGCTAACTA
This sequence comes from Calotriton arnoldi, assembly GCA_963921515.1. Lineage (NCBI taxonomy): Eukaryota > Metazoa > Chordata > Amphibia > Caudata > Salamandridae > Calotriton > Calotriton arnoldi. Next base: position 1,143,922 of record CAWUFW010005927.1, on the reverse strand, counting down.
TAACGCCCCTGAAACCTATGGTTTTTTCAGTGAATTTCAAAGGTTTTTTAAATGCTAATTTCTAACTATAACGTCTGTAAAACCTATGGTTTTTTCAGTGAATATATATATATTGCAAAACTGTCCTAATTTCCTGATAGTAGATATATATCGAAGGTGATTTATTATTGATATTGACTGTAACTCTGTACAAAGTCTGTCACTGCTTCCTGTGCCTATATATTTAAAAAACTATTCTGAAAAAACTACTACTTTAGGAACACACATTTAGTATTATGAAAGATTGAGTTAGTATCATTGCCAATGTTCCAGTGAGTATGTTTTTCATTTCATCAAAGCACAACAGTTCATCTGTCAGCTCATTAGAGAGACATTGATACCTTGTTCGGGACAGAATGCAGCCATCAAAGGGTCCATTGTGGGCACTTCTCTCTTCAGACAATGAAACATTCTAAGGTTACACCACAGCTGGCCCATTTTCAGAAATAAAGTGGATGCTGCCATGAGGGTGAAAGGCACCATATATACTCACACTGAATATGTATGTATGAGCATGCAGCAGTATACAGGCTAACAGACACATCCTGACAAACGGCGCAATTCACATTAAAGGGGCACTTTCCCCTCCTCCCTCTGCATTGAGGTAAGGAGATAGGGTGCTCTCTCCGTGTAGGGATGACATACATTAACATCCAGCTTTCACTAATGCTTTAAAAGTTTGTAAGTCCTGGCTCATGTGCCCTAGTGAGAGTCCACCTGTGGCTCTGACTCGTGGCTAGAACAAGTCACGAGTTAAGCAGACCAGCTTAGGATGGAAAGCCTCCATGATTTTCTGAAGCTTGCTCCAGCTGGGCTCCATTACACAAAGGCAAGTGCAACCAACATTTCCAGTCCCAAGCCATGCCATCCTTGGGCACCAACTCTACCACCAAAGGAAATAAAGATTCACTGTCTAGTTGGTGGGTACCATACAGCTAATGCTCTTTCTTCCGTATAAGTGAGCTAGCTAAGGCAAGTGTCTGGTTCAGGATTGACTCTTCAAAGACAGGTCACATCGGAGTGAGGTCACTGAGGCTTTTCTGACATAATCACATTCCAGCACAGATTTAATATTAATTCATGCAAAACAATGCAGCAACAAAGGTTGCTGTGTTACGTTGCATGAAAAGGAGACCACAGGATGGCTCCTGGGGCGCAACTAGGCCTGAAATTTGGTGAGGGGCTAACAGAGCAATCAAAGGAGGAGGGGCTAACACTTCAAATAAAGGGGGGAGCTATCCTTAGAGTCTCTGCATAGACACCATTCCAGAGAAAAACCATGCAATGTATATGTTAAAGCAAAGTCTACATCTGTTTTACAATGCACTTTGAGAAACTAATTATAGAGGTGTTTGCTTTAGGTGGCAGCAGTATGCCTCTGGTTAGACATAAACAAAAAAGGAGCAGAGGGACACCCTTAACCATGCTACCCAGGGCTATTATCATACAACTGGAAGTGGGGAGCATGAGGATAAATCAAAATTAATCACTCCTAAAGCATAGCAGAACAAATTTGTTTGCAACACAATTTCCAAAGCTCAAATCACAAATCACCACACATCTTTGTTTGTCCATTTGTATGTATTCTCTAGATGATATAGTACATTAAAGAATGCGTTGTGAAACATTCTATGTAAACCTAACATCATTTGCAAAAAGACAAAGAACAGAACATTCCCACATTCACAAAATTCACAAAAAGACAAAGTTCACAAAAGGCAAAGAACAAGACGTTACCACATTCACAAAATTCAAAGACTGAATCATCGCTTCGAAAAATCACCACATCAGAAAATGTACATAGTACATGGTCATTTCATGCCTACCCTAACAACAATTATGTAGACAACAGATGATGTATACATATTGGTGTATGAATATATTTATAAGTATATCATCCACGGGACGTGGCCTAACAACATGGCGGAGTAGACGCGTCTACCATCGCTCCCGCCGATCATTTCTCTATCCAACATAATCCTGTGCCCCTGGATGCAGTCAACCCCCAGGCCAAACATATAAAACCCGACTAACCTTCAGTGACTCTGCATTGATCTGGACGGCGGGGGCCAGCAATGGAGAATCAAGGCCGTGGAGTGCCGGGTGCCAGCCACCATCTTTCCTCCTCCCTGGCTGGGACGGACTCGGCAGAAGAACGCTGGATTTAAAGCCTAGCCCGACTGCGGCCTGACTAGAGCGGAAGCCTCCCTGTGCACACCTTCTCCACAAGTAAGTGCACCACAGGAAAGGTATGAGAGGCCGAAGATAAGCGGACGGCCGGGGGATCGGTGCAGGCTGGAGCTGCGCGTCAGAAGCCTGCCGGCTGAGACGACGGCCTCGTTGGCGCCGTAACCGTTGGCTGGGAAGGACCAGGAGGGCTGGTGGAGGAATACAAAACCAGCAGCTGAAGCCGACTGTCCCTAAGAACGGACGCGTCGGGAGGGGAAAACGATCTGTGCCGGCCTGCGCCGCCCCTCCCCCTAGAGGTGTTGGACCTTACATGAAAGACTGGCCTAGGATCTGCATGAAACATGGAGCAGATCTGATAAGTGCCTGTTAATGGAAAAGTCAAGTATAAACCCTACGCCCAGAGGAAAAGAGGCAAGCACACCCCAAGTTTACCGGAAAGGCATGCTGGAGAGGTGCGGCTTGAGGAAGTGGAAGAAGGCACCAACAAGAGCACAGGAATCCTGCCTCATATGAGACTCTGGCAGCAAATTACAGGTCAAGAGCGAAGGGGGAATCAGCATAGGCGGTAAACGGCACTAGAAGACGGGGAGGCTTACGGATGCACAAAGCTGGGCAGCAGTGGTGAAGGGAAATTGGCACAATAAGAGAAGCGATAACAAGAAGGCCAGAACGAAAGGAAGCACGACGAGCATCCCATATAGACCCAGGTGAATACAGACTATATTGGGGACATAACAGAGAACAACATCCTCCGCTACACTACCTGGAATCATGGTGAAAGACAAAGGAAACCGGGTAGCCCAGACAAATAAAATCTCGAATTATGCACACCCCCTTCCTGCTGAGAATGAGGTACAGACAATACCTCAGACAGATCACGCGGAGACGGCGCAAATAGCAGTGGACCCGGCTCCATCTATAGCTGATGTACTGACAGCCATCCACACAAAGTGCAATGAAATGTTGCATAAAATTGATACAGTTGCCGTCAAGGTAAATCTGTTACGCTGCGATCTCTGCAAAGTGTCAGAAAGAGTGACCACGACTGAGCAAAAGGTACACACGCTACAGAAGGAGGTTCAAACTCTTCGGGGCATGGTGACAAAACTCAAGCATAAAATGATACAAGTGGATGAGCACGCTGAAGACGCGGAAGGGAGATCGCGCAGGAATAATTTACAATTTATCGGATTTCCTGAGAAAGCGGAGGGCCCGTCTGCTGAACTTTTTTTAGAGGACTGGCTCACAGCCACGATGGCCCCCACGAAGCTGTCCAAGTTCTTCACCATTGAAAGAGCTCATAGAGCACTGGTGCCTCCGCCTAAACCGGGAGCCCCGCCAAAGGCAATGATAGCCAAGCTCTTTAATTTCCGGGACCAGGATGCAATTCTGCAAATCACCCGTACTCGGGGCCCACTTATGTTTCAAGGACACCAGATCTCCGTATACCTGGATTATACGCAACGAGTCCAGGACAAAAGCAAATCCTTTTTAGCGGTGAAGCGATGCCTCAGGGACCTAAACCTTAAGTACAGCCTCCTTTTTCCTGCCAAGCTGAGGGTCGAAAACAGCAGAAGGGTGCTGTTCTTTTTTTCAGCTGCGGAAGCCAATGACTGGCTGGACATGCGGGGCCCCGCCTGGGGAGAAAGGGCCTTCTCCACGGCCACGCCGAAGGGTAGTGGCACACACCGCCCACCACGGAATACAGGGGCGCAGACTGCAAGAAATGATGACAGCCACATGCGCAGCACTGGCAGAATCCGGGTGTGCCCTGATGGCACATTACAGGCGTCGGACACAATACCTGAATCGGGAGACTCCGAACTGGCCCAATTGCTGGTCACTAATACAAGTGAAGAAGACAACAACTAAGGGGACCTCTACCTCCAGCAGATGTGAAAGGAGTAGCCTGGAGTAGATAAGTACTTCTACGCTGGAGGGGAGGGGGGTGTGGAGTGTATGCTTTTCTGTTTGCAACAATTTAGTAGAGTCACATATATGACTATACAGTCTGGGGCTCCAGAAGCTAAGACATCTCCGATCGGCGGGTGGCACGCTCCCACATAGAGGTGGACACCCAGATTGGAGCTGGAGGCATGTCCTCGCACCCCTGAGGGGGTCCACCGCTTGCATGGCAAGAGATTGTTACGCTGTTAAATCGAACAGCAAAAGACAGTACAAAACTGGGACTTTGAAGTGATGTTGGAACACTGTTGTTGTATTGTTGTTTTACGATTGATGTTAGGGGGGAGTGGGGCGGCATGTGCAGGCCCTTGCCTTATCTGTACTAGGGTTGGGGAAGGGTCCTGAACTGCCCAAGGGGAGGGGGGCATTTTGTTTCAAACGGGGTTGGAGAGGGGTGTTTCTCCCACTTGTTACGGATACCACAGACACAGACTGATGCTTCAGGCTTTGATGCATCACAACATGAGAAGGGATAATTGGACATATGGAATGGAAGATAGCGGATTGTATATAGTATGTCGCCCCCCGTAAAAAAGCTGATCACATGGAATGTCCGTGGTCTTGCAGCTCTGGATAAGCGTAGAGGAGTGTATGACTATTTGAAACGATATGGAGTCGCTATAGCGTGTTTACAGGAGAAGCACGTCTTGGGGGACTCACTACCCTGTCTCAAAAACGATGGAGAGGGCAAATGTATGCCACCTCATACTCTGGGTTTGCCAGGGGGGTCCCACATGGGTGGCACCGGGGGGTCCCTTTCCAGCACCTACATCATGTGGTTGATCCCGAGGGACGGTATGTTATCTTACATGGGAGGCTGGATGGGAAGGAGTTATGTTACATTAATGTGTATGCCCCAAATGCTGATTCTCCCACCTTTTTTCCTAATGTGATAAACGCGGCAGCCCATATGTGGGGAATTATACGTTGTTGACCGGGGATGTTTATTGTGTCCTTGATGGTAACTTGGATCGAGAACCCCCGAAACCCCATACTAAGCCATGAATGACGGACACCCTACATGACTGTATGGTGGGAGTACAGCTGCTGGATATATGGCGACAGCGATATCCAACAACACGACAATTCTCCTGCTATACCCCTTCCACTGGTACTTTTAGTGGGTTAGATTATTGGCTCCTTTCAGCTGCGATGGGGTCCGATGTACGGGATATAACCTACCTCCCCAGGTTTCTCTCCGACCATTCACCTGTATTGCTTAGTCTAAACGGTTCACAAACCCAGTCAGCCATTCCCCTCTGGAGACTTGGCACTGAGGCGCTGTCGGATCCTCCGTTTGCGGCGGTGATCTCGGAAGCATTAACAAATTATTTTAGGGAAAATTGAGGATCGGCATCGAACAGGGCAAATTAATGGGAGGCCATGAAGGTGGTAATAAGAGGCGTATGCATTAAAACATCGTACGGGGTGAAACAACAATTAGAAAAAGATATAGCCAAACGGGAAAAAGTACTGGGGGAATCAGAGAGAGCTCTCCCAGAAGCCCCACACAAATTGAAAGAGTGGCAGGAAGCACGAGAAGCAACGCTACTAGATTTGCACAGACTAGAAAAGCACATACATACTGCACGTAGACGGAGGCTGTACATGGAGGGGGATAAAACCGGGGCACTGCTGGCACACTTGAGGTAAATGAAAACCCTATCGTACAGATTCAGGACAGACAGGGTGAGGTGGTATTCCCACAGACAGCAATTGTCGAGGCCCTTGCAGACCACCTAGAGCAAGTGTATACACAACGATCCCCCCCCATCGCAGGACAAGGTCCGTGAATTTTTAGATGCAGTTGAGCCTCCCCGGTTAGCGACAGAGGAGATGGAGACACTAAATGCCCCGATTCAGAAAGAAGAACTTCTGGCAGCCATCCAGCATCTTAAAATGGCTAAGAGCCCTGGAGCAGATGGACTGCCCGCAGAGTTCTATCGAAGGTTCGCCCCTCTGTTGCCGATTACCTGCAAGAAGTTTACAATGAAGCGTATTAAACAGGTGTGCTTCTTCCATCCATGAGGGAGGCCCTGCTGGCCATGATACCAAAACCAGACAGGAACCCTCTATTACCTCATTCGTGTAGGCCAATCTCCTTATTAAATATCGATGTAAAAATATTAAGTAATATCAGGGCAGCACGCCTTCTTCCGTGGATACCCCACATAGTTAAAACGGACCAGGCAGGATTCATACCTAAGCGGACCACAATGCACAACCTGAGGAGACTGGCGCATATTTGGCATGCTCCCTACTTAATGGAAGATGATTATGCAGTAGCCCTATTAGACATAGAACAAGCTTTCGATTCTGTGGAATGGATATATTTATGGCAGGTTCTACAGAGGATCGGGGTGGGAGAGGTCTTTCTTAAATGGACTTGGGTACTCTATACATCCTCTATGGCACGGAAAAAAGTGAAAAATGTGGTAGCCAGTAGCGCTCGGCAGAGGCACCTGACAAGGGTGTCCGCTCTCTCCACTCTTGTTCGCGCTGAGCATGGAACCATTGGCGGCTGCCCTAAGGGACAGATTTGGGGGATGGGGTGTTCCGTTAGGGATGTTCGAACACGTGGTCTCGCTATATGCTGAGGACATCTTAGTTTATATACGTCAGCCATCAACCTCGCTGACACGCTTGTTGGCAAGCCTACAAGAATTCGGCAAGGTATCTGGTCTTAAGCTCAATGAAGGGAAATCTAAGCTAATTCCCATTGGTAGACTAGCAGGGATACCCCAAGTGGAGCTACACCGAAGTGAGTTACAATGGGCAGGTGAAGGAACAAGATATCTGGGAATTCGATTGGAGAATACAGCAGCCGTCTATCACGTCCTAAACATAGGGAGGGTAATAGAAGGGTTGCGGGGTTCCACACGTTTTTGGCAGGGCCTACCACTCTCCCTTATGGGTAAAATAGCAATAATAAAAATGATTATCTTACCAAGATGTCTGTATGCAATGCAACATACACTATTTATCATCCCACGACACTAATTTCGGACCCTAGATCAGCTCCTGACGGACCTTTTATGGGGCAATAAACATAAGAGAGTGAGCCTGACAACCCTACAGATAACTTGGGGACGGGGAGGACTTGAGGTTCCCTGTTTGGAGCTCTACTATATGGCGTCACAACGGCAACATGCAGTACATTGGTTGGATACTGAAAACAACTGGGAGACTGATCTGTTGGCAGGTACATACGGTGACCACACCCTGCTGCAAATCTTAATGTGTGGAAAGCAGCCCCCACCCTCGACTCCATACGTTGTTTGACATGTCACCTTTATGTGGGATACGGTAGTCCGGAGAGTAGTACAGCGCGCCCCATACGCCCCTGATATGCGGATTTGGGCGCTACGCCCCTCTACCCGAATTGCGCACTCTATGTCCGTATGACAATGGAAGGAAGGAGGGTGTCAAACGCTGGGAGACCTGTATGTGGATGGCAGATTTATTAGCCGAGATGAGGCATTCGACACCTTCGGTCTAGGACCGTGGCAATATTTACAATACGAAAAAATATCAAGCGTGACACGTAAAATATGGCAGGGGTTTCCAGCAGAAACACCCACCACCAATATACTTTGGGTAATGCTCTATATGGCGCAAGGCAAGCGATTAATATCACACTTATATAGAGCTTTATGAGATGACTTGTTGAACACAACATTACCAGTAAAGAGAAGATGGGATGCCGTGATGGAGGAACCATTATCGGATAAGGAATGGGAAAAAGGTCAGGAAGGGGTGCGTACAGTCAGCTCCAACGCGCGTTTTAACCTCCTACAATATAACATGGTGCACCAAGTCTACCTTACACCGACCACCCTACATACAATTTACCCGGCGCATAGCAACGAATGCCCAAGACGCAAAGCACAAGCGGCAGATTTCCTGCATATGGTTTGGGCGTGTTTACAGTTGAGCTCTTACTGGGACACTATAATCACACATTTACAAAGGACGACTGGATGAACGATCCCCAAAAATATCCGGCAGGTATTGATGGGTTTACTCCCCACCCCCAAAAATTAAAAATTAAGCAGACGATTTATAACACTGGGTTTAGTGATAGCGAAAAGGCGCATAGCTATCAGCTGGTTCAGACCCGACCACCACAGTTATATCCTTAGGGAATATTCCTTGGCGCGAAATAAAGTACAACATGCTATTTAAGATACTTTTAGACCATTGCCAGCACAACAATGTTTTACACTGGATAGTAAATAGCTTATCTAGACTTTGCATCAGCTGCGATAAAGCTGCCCTTCTTTTTACTTAACCTTTTTCTAGAAACGTTTCCAGCATAGGTTTGGGTTAATTTATCATGTGATCTGTATATGTGTTATAGTTGATCTTTATTTGTGTGTTATGGAAACCCAACTTCGAATCCCAGCCCCCTCCAATTTAGCCAAGTTGTATGATGCTCAGTAAAACAATGTATTGCACTGTGCTTCAGTTTGCAAAAGTTTAACACAAGAGATAACTGAAGAGAGCCAGTTAATCAAGTGTGTGGTTATAAAACAAATGTAATAATTGAAAAATATAACATACACAAGAGGATTTTACTGATACACATTGATGCTATTACTGACCACTGACAGCAAAATAAATTGAATTGCTCCTGGGTCACTCACAGGACTGTCACTGGAGCGTTACTTCCTAAATATTTCTGGGCCTCATTCGCAAATCCTTCCATGTCAGTAGACATGACTTATTTATGTATGTATGTATGGGATTTAAATTTCAAAATATGGACCACAAAGTAACTGAGAATTGAACAAAAATGAGCTCATCACCACTGATAGCAATTGTTCTTGGTAACCATTTTCCAGCCTTTTGGGGAGCTAGAATCTTGCTCTCCAATTTCATGCAAGGGAAATCTGAGATAATAAGACTGGAGTCTCTGGGCTGGCTAGACAAATCCAAGGAGGCAAGTGGAGCAATAGCAGACAACACAGTAGAGCCTCTGCAGAGCATTAGGCTTAGGCCCTACCTGAAGGAAATGTATATCACACGGCTCCACATGCATAAAACCATCAGGAGAGGGCCCACTCAGGTAAGGCCAAGATCATCCAAGTGTTGAATTGAGGCTCCATCCTCTATTTGCAGTCAATAGCAATTGGGCAGCGACTTGCAGATAATCACTAGTCGCACTTCTTTACAACTTTAATTTCGACCTCTTTGTTTGGACTTGGCTTTCCTGCTCTTGAAGAACGACATACACTGTGGACAGTGGCAGGCTTGTCTTGCTTCTGTCATGCGCTACCATAGCAGAAACTGGCAGGAACATGCTTCTACACAAATGCTAGTAATATGATAGGAAACTTCAGATATATTACAACAAGGCAGTCCTGGGGCAAAAGAAGTGGAGTTGTATTTCCCACATTTTTTCTGTTTGAAACATCCCTTCTCCCATCTTGCACTCAGCAGAACATCTAGCTTTTAGCGATTTTGTGGATCACTAATTTGGTGCAAAATTACAAAAGGCATGAAAAACAGAAACTGTCTTCTCTTTGTGTTTGTTTTCTGGCTTCTCCTCAAAGATAATACTTTTTAGTTCTCACCTAAGCCAATTCATGTGCTGTCTCTAGTGAGACCTTTGTTACCTTACCATGGGTTTAGAGGCCGTCCGTTGCTTACCATTGGTTGGCTTCATTGTCACTGTAATTTGCTTGTTTATTATCTATCAGCTTCTGTAGGCTTTTGCTGGGGCGGGAATGAATTTAAATAAAAACGATTTGACATCTCTATCTCACACCAACAGGCTTGATTCCTGCTCGGGTGTTTGCTCTTACTCCTCTGCGGCAGACCTTTGCCGTCATGTATGAGAAGATCAGGAGCTAAGATCTCAAAAATCATAATCACAAATCTAATTGTAATTCAGTCAATAAACAGTGTTTAGATTAGTTTTTAAGGGTTTTATTTTCATTTAACTTTTAGTAATTTCTTTTTCTTTATTCAGTTAGTTAAATGTATCAATCAAATAACAGAAATGATAATAAAAATATGGTTAGATCAAATTACATCAATAAGTGCGTTCCACAAAGGAAAGAATCCCTATTCTAAAGAATGGGTTGAAAAATGGTGTTAGCTGGAACCCATAAAGAGTTCAAGTTCTAGAGGCAAGAGCGAGATAGAGCATGAAGCTGAAATTCAATCAGCCAAAAACAGCTGAACTTCTTTTATAGAGAGGTTCAGGAAACTCAGTGGAGTCTCAGCAAAATAAGACAAAAGTAATCATGCAGTAACAGAAGCAAATTGCAATCAGCAATAAATTCAGAAAACTGATAGCAAATCAGTGTTCAGCCTTCAGCTTAAAGCCATTAGCATTTAGCTTTAGAATGGATATGTCGAAAGAGTAAGAGCATAAAATGGAATTGCGTATGGGGTAAGAGTGTGTTAACCTACTTTAGGAACACACACTAATATAAACATTCAAAAAGAATGTTGCAGTCCAACTTGTATCTTCTTTTCCTCTTGTCTAATCAGCTTTCGGTATTCTTCAGAGAACAGACTTCCCTCTTTCTTTCTCACGATTTAGCACAATAAACTGCAGAGAATTATCACGAAGTATGAAACATTATTAAAACTATGTCTACATATGAGGCCTTCTGATCTTTGACCTCCTTTCCCATGGGCATCACCACATGTCTAACCTTATAATAAAATTAATTGTATGTCAGTTAAACAATAGGCTATGTGAAATAGAAACATCAGGTGCAACAAATATTATTCAGCATCAGCATTCACATCTGTCCATTATAAAATGAGAAAAATATGTTAAAAGATCAACATTTTCTATTCATTCATTGTATTTAGTGTGCGAAATAAGAATTAATTTTATTCAACGATAAAGTGTTTCTAGCAAACATTTTAAAACGTTATTATTAATCAGGAAAATTCTGCAGTTTTATGTGAAGCTTCCATTTAAGACATGTCTTTTAAGCATTTTGTGCAAGTCTCAGCACATTTGGCTTAGTTGCTTGTAAAACGAAACTTGCTTTAAACATATTGTGGCCTAGTACTAATAAGTATAGCAACATTTGCACATTTTAAATGTTGTATCAGTTACAATATAAGTTTACACTTTATCATTGCACATAACTATTATTTTGCTTTTCAATAAAACTCTTTTTCCCATTCCTTCCTCTTCGTGTGTTTGTCCCTCCCCTGAAGCAGGGACTCATTACGGTGTCCTTCCACTGCTTGCTTTTTGAGGCATTACTTATTTCTTTTTGTGTATTCACTCTACAAAACTATGTTTTCCATCTGGCTCCCTTGTACTTCTTCACCCTACCTATTTATCCCTCGTTCCCTCTCCGCACCCTCCATTGTCCATGTACTGCCCTAGCCCCTCCCTCCCGCCTTCTGTGGACCATGTTGGTCCCTAACCCCTGCCAGCCATCCTCTGTTGTGCGTGAACTTCTCCAATCACCTCCTGTCCACCCTCTGTTGCCTGTTTGCTTTCCCTGTGCCTCCCATCCATCCTCAGTTGTCTGTTTGTTTACCCCAGCCCCTCAGTTGTCCTTGTGCCTGCTGCAGCCTCTACTGCCCATCCTCCATTGTTTGTGTGCTTGCCTCAGACCTTCCTGCCCACCCTCCTTTGCCCGTGTGCTCCTCCATACCCTCTGCCTGCCCCCTACCCCACCCGCATAAAGTAGTAAACTATGAGCAAACAGTCATGTCATTGTGAGAAACAACATGCAACCACCACTAGGAAATCGGAGATTTTCCAAAAAGTTGGGTCCTTGGAGGGCAAGCATGGCTGGGGGAAGGGCCTCACGCTTGCCCATTCGCGGTCTGTGCCTGAACTGTATGCTTCTACAAACAATTGTTTGGATTGAAACCCTATATTGAATATTTATATGGTTCTCACCGCTAACTGAATTTCACAATGATAATTAAACAATAGGTGGAGATAAACAACTGAACCAAGCTGAACCTGCGAGTAACAGGGAGAGGGGTTTGCAGAAACGCTCAACCCAATGATGTATTTTACCACCTGAGCTGTGCCAGAGGAGGGATGAAAATGGAGCAGTTCAGGGCTGCAGTACACGTTTGAGGTTACAATATCTGGGAATGCTGTTATTGTTCTGCTGAAGTGAAGCGATTGAACTGAGTTCTTCCTGGCAATGGACGCATTCACTGATTAGTGATTTTCAAAGCCTTGCCCTGCTGCTCCCTATTCTTGGTGTCAGGATACGCTTCATACCAGTGCATGAAACAGGACTGTAGAAGTGCAGATACTCACTGTCCTAGGGCATCTTTTTGCTCCTGAGAAGTGCCAGTATTACACACCTGCTGAGAAGTGCCCGTACTTTCCGTTTCAAATGACAGTGACGGCTCGCCGAGGGAGTGCTGCGGGGCGGCGGGTAGGGGAAGGGCCAGGGTTGGGGGTAGTAAACTCTGGCATACGGCGGTACGGAGTTAAGTAAATAAATAAATAAATAAATAAAACAATTTACATTGCGCGCTGCAACGCCAACTCGGCGTTGCAGCGCGCGCAATCTAAATTGTTTTATTTATTTATTTACTTAACTCCGTACCGCCGTATGCCGGAGTTTACTACCCCCCACCCAGCCCCTCCCCCGCCCCACAGCACTCCCTCAGCAAGCCGCCACTGCAGTCACAGTACCTTCACATTGAAAGTGTTGCATTAGATCTTTAGTGCCTGTACCTGCAGGCTGCTACTATTCAGTATTTAGCTGGACTAGGCCTCCTACAGATGAGGCTAGCATCACCCGACTCCTGAAACAGCCTTCAAGTCCAACTAAATGAGCTGAGCAAGATGTGGGGGTGAAGTTGGGGTTGCAGGGCCTGTTTCAAGTGCTTGCATGACTGGCACTCTTACCCCAGTGCGCAGTGGAAGTTCAGGACAAAAAACAGTTTGATGAGGAAGTTCAGGACAAAAAACAGTTTGATGAGGTTCAGGCCCTAATTGATTCAACTGAAGAAGATATAAAGCGAGGGTGGTTGCTTTTCAGAAAACACAGTTTTAAATACCGATGTATATGCATCAAGATGGCCGCTGCTACACCACTGTGGTGCGTGTGATTCAAGAAACTCTGGAACAGATGTGGCTGGTGGCAGTGGCCATGAAGGATGGAGTGACCCACACATAGCACCACAATTCGTACAGGGCTCAGTATGTGAGGCCGAAAGCTCCAAGTATTTCATAGTACTGAAGGTAGTCTCATATTACTACAATTACAAAGGTTATACTTGAAGTGGAATGGTGCGCCGGGAAGGTCCTTATCCAAATGATTGATCAAAACAGTTTATGATGAGTATTCCCTTTTATTTTATGTTTACTCTTCTTTCATGTTCAACATTAATTCCTTATATGAAATCCAAATACATGAAACATCCAGCCAACGCGTTTCGTTCAAAGTATCCCACTTGAACTTCGTCAGGGCTTCTGTATATCGAATATGGAATGCTATCATTCAAATAGAATGTAGATTGGCTACAGAGATAATACTCCTCCTCCTTGTATTGGAACATGTATAGTCATTGTGTCCTTTAGGTTAATTTAATCCATACGTATGGCAGCGGGTTAAATTTACCCATCAGTGGCACCTCAAAAGTTCCGGTGCCGTCCTCACGCCGAAATCCGGTCGCGGATTTTGGCATGAGGAAGGCACCGGAACTTGCCGGTGCCATAAATGGCAGGCTCCAAAGTCCAAATGTCCTCATAAGGAAGAGATTTCAGAAGCATGGACCAAAATGTAAAACTTGCCGGTGCCCCAAATGGCAGGCACCAAAGTGCAAATGTCCTCACAAGGAAGAGATTTCAGAAGCATGGACCAAAATGTAAAATGTTACTAAAAAATATGACTTCCACCTTCCAAGTATGGACTCAATGAAATCAAAAGGAGACACTGAGACAAGCAAAACTCTGTGATAGGATGGGTGTGTCACTGTCACTCAATGGGTAAGGCTGAGGCTGGAGCTCCAGGGTGTGACAACCTACTCTCTGGTGGACAGGGAAAGAGGATCGACCACGATGGCCTCTTAAGCAAAGAAGCAGGTTAAAGAGAGGAACCAGTGTCCTGAGCATTCTGTTCTTAACCACAGCCTAGTTTTGTTGTTATGCATACATTTGCATGCACTAGAATGCAAAAGGTTGTAAAGCAGTAGTCGAGCAATCACTGATCATCTCACATCTGGCAATGTCAGCGCTCTGCATTCTTTCTCATTCAGTCTTTCATTCACTCTCCTTTGTCTCTCTCCCTCTTTCTGTTGCCCTGCTCTGCTGTGTCTATCTTTACTGACGCTTTTATGTTCAAAATATTTATTGAGTTTTATAAATACATGAACAAGAAAACATACAAAACATATCAGCAAAAATGTAGTGAACAGTCAAGGTAGTGATATACATATGATAACTAATTATGCACCAAGAAATGTATTGGAATGAATACCAACCTTAAAAAGTAATATAAATTATACAGACCTAAAATTGAGTTAGAATGCAAACAAACTTCTGTTTTGCGATGCCTCGCTACTGAAGGTTGGCACTGTTTGTGAGAAAACGAAAAGGAGCCAGGGTGTGAGGTATCTGCCACTCCCATTCCAGTACGGATGCCAACTGTAACATTAGGCCATGACTATCTGTTTTTTTTAAGTGTGTGATTTAATTTGCATGTTTTGTTTACACGGCTGGTTTGTCAAAATGTCACTCAGACACAAAGAGAAAACATTGTACAGCAGCAACTGCGAAATCGCATCTCCTACTCAAGGAGGGAGAGAAAATGGTTTAGCTGCAGGGGCCAGAAACAAACACAAAAGGATTTTTAAGTTCTCTTTACTACGCTTAAACTTAAATCATATGCCAGATCTATACAATGTTATGTTATGAATATTTGTATAGCACGCTAATCACCAGTGAGGGTACCCAGGCGTTTTGCAGCTATGTGGTTAGGTTATTCAAAAAGCAAGGTCTTCCGCTTCTTGCGGAATATGAGAAGCAATGAGAAAGCTCTGATGTGGTGTGGTAACTCATTCCATGTTTTCGGGGACATGTAGGAGAAGGTGTGACCTCCTGATGTGGCTTTGTGGATATGGGGTACATGTGCTAGTGAGAGTTCAGCTGAGCGGAGGTGCCTGGGAGTTAGGTGGAGATATATAGGTGGCTGTTGAGGTAGGCAAGGCAGTGCTGTATAATGCTTTGTATGTATGTGTGAGCAGTTGGAACTGGGTGCGTTTGTGTACTCTTCCAAAAAGTATGAAGGTTAATAGAATGACATGTAGCAAAAAAGCAGCAAAAAATTGAAATGTATGCTGCAAAAGTTCCATTTTGGTGCCGCACCAAGCTGGTGCAGCAAACTCCAACACAAAGGTGTTCAAGATCATCTAAGAGTAACTATAGGGAGGTGTAGCAGACATGAAAGTGATACAATTTTTTCTCTTTCTCATTCCAATGATTAAAATAGTTACAATCATTATAAAAATGATAATGATTGTAAACATTGTCATTCATATAAAACATGAAGGCCACTATACTTAATTTACATGGGGGTAAGTAGAAATCACCGCATGGGTAGTTAAGACACCTCAAAACTCTAGAGGCCTCATTTACAAGCCCCTTTCGCCGCTGTTGCGTCACTTTTTGTTTTACACAGCAGCGGCGCAATCAGTGCGCCACACTGCTCCTTAGCTACAAGCTGGCGCATTGGGCCCAACGCGCCAGTTTGTAGAGCCCTGCGTCACATTATACCTGCACCAGGTATAATGTATGCAGGGGAGGCGTTCCCACGCTAAAAGCCATGCATTTCACTACGTCACTCTATTGCATGACTGTGTCAAAATCTTTATGCCTGCTCAGACCAGGCATAAGGATGGACGCAGGGCTTTTACAATGGGACTTGCCTATGTGTTCTGACGCATTGCTGGAGTTGCATCAGTTTTACGACCAACTCCAGCAATGCGTCACTTTTGCGCCAACGGATCCTTCAGAATTTCTGACGCATCTGTTAATCCTTGCGCCATGGATTATAAATACAGCGTATCCATGGTGCTGCAAGGGCATTTGACGCAGGCACAAGGAAACTGATGCATCAATGCTGATACGTCAGTTTCTTGTAAACAAGGCCTTAGTTATTTTGCCACAAGGAGTTAAAGCAAGACATTGAAGGCCCTGTGCCCTCAAGACATAAGAGTTTGGAGGCCTGTTAAGGGTGTCTGCTGTCCAGAGATCACCAAGGGTGGCTCTACGGTGCCTAGATTTGTATTTTGGGGGTCGCTTAGATTAAGAAACCCTCAAACGAATGCTGTCCCAAACAATTATGTATAGCAACTTTTCAATGTCTGAACAATCACAAAGCCTACTGTTTGTTTCTGCACACATTTTACTATCAGAGGCAGCAACTAGTGGAATGCATCTCGTGTTCTCAATCTTTTTCTTTGATTTAGGCCAGGATAACCCCAGTCTCATGGTCATGTGCGTCATTATGAAAAATTTAAACTTGGGAGAACTCCACTACCTTCAAGATTTGTGCTCACAGAGAACTTTCTTGATATTATGAAAGGCCCGCTGACTCTCCTTCTTCGGGACTTTGTAGGAGATCAGCACCTCTTCAGGTGACACTGTGGAAACACAGCACTCGACAACATTCAGATATCGTTTGTGAGGATAAAGGATGGCCCACATGAGGGGCAGTGGTATCAGGGTAGCCATTATCGACCTTCAGTCTTACCAGACAATGGTTAGTCTTACAGATCATGTAAAACATATCCATCATGCATCCACATTTCCAAACGTTTGAACTGTATGGCTATGTCTCCTGAGGAAAGTTGGTATGTGGACCCTGGATAAGCATATTCTGCTCGAAGATCAAAATCACTATGGGTAGAGTTCCTTATAATGGATACTCCTCTTACTACCCTGCCTCATAATCTTTGTATCCATTGAGTGTTAATATTGTTGATATGTCAATTCATTCATTTTAGTAGTTTGGTCTGGAAACTGTACTTCACAGGCTGTACAGTTATTACATTGTGTCAACTACCACTGAAGTAACAGCTAATAATACTTTCTCATATTATTAAATGTAATCTACAAATTTCTTAAAATGTACTATTTATGCAATCACATTTCAGGGTTTGTGTCTGATGACTACTAGTTTTGTGCAACTAACCTTCCTCCAGCTATCTGGAATTCTCTAATAAATTCTTCAGATTCAGTGATCAGTGGACTTCCGCGTTGTAAGATCAATGAAGCATAAAGTAACACATCTTCAATCATTTTTTTAAAGAGCAGATTTAAATTTTGCTCATCATTTGTAAAAAGACTTTGAGGAGTACAGGAAACTTAGATGAAACTAGGCCTGAAATATATTAAACTTGTAAGTTTGTCATGAAAACGAAAAAATGTTTTAGTAATAGCATGGGATAATGTAGCACATTGACTGGAGGAGACTTCACCTGGTAAAATAATATATTCTGGGACCAATTGTTATATTTAAACTTGATTACGTTGGAAACTCCTGGTGTATATATACACACACACAAAACACACGGCCATTCAGAGTTCATCTGCAGTTCCAAAAAGCGTGTTTACTCCATTATATCTCATGATGCGTTTCAGACAAAGACTGGCTTGATCATATTAGAAAACATGTATAAATATAAATATATATATATATATATATATACTGTCCACAAATCCCCGTCATCACAGGAAACACTCGGACTCCCAAATTGCTGCAGATAATTTATTGGCAGTAAAAAACGACGCGTTTCGGCTTTATGCCTTGCTCACGCTCGTAAACATACAAAATCGCCATGTTTAAATACACCTCCTAATCCTCATTAGAGGACAGACTCACCCACACAAGTGCCTATACATAATAGCAACTGTTGTGGCCATTTTGAAATGGCAGAATTACATTGATTAATAGTATATAAATTCATAAATCGGCTGTATTTCGCTGGACAGTACTTAATAAACCTCATATTACAATTTAACGCATTATATACATTAATTACACAGATAATGTGAATATTAAGTTCTTTTCCAAACATAGTTAACAATTCATATAATAATCCATTTAAATATCCATTAATATCTTTTACGTTGTTCTCCGTAAATGTGCTCCTCTTTGCTAGCTAGAGGCAAGCGTTTGTACGAGTTAAGGGCACAGCGTCCCGCCCATCCGGACGTTCTGATGACGCTTTGGTTACCTCCCACCAGTGGATTTTATTGTTATTAGTCACTGGTAGTCAATAAAGAACTGTCATTGACAGTTCTGTACGAATAAATTCTACCCAAGTGGGCTTACGCACAGTGACTCAGTAAACATGTCTAATGCATAAGATTCCGCCCAAGTGGGCATAAACCCGCCTGATATAAACTTTCTAATTCCTTTACCGACAGGGACCCTGGCTCAAGGTGCTGCTAGTCTAACCACATTATAAACAAAGAACGACATACATAAAGCCCCAACGGGCATTAATATACATTTTACAATCCATGCGGCGATTACCATCAGTCCAACGTTTCCGCATAGGTTACACAAAACAGTTGCAAGAAGAAGTGCCCAAACCTGTAATAAAAAATATTACTTAAAAAATTTAAAAATGATGAATACAAACTGTTGATCAAAAAAATTAAAAAAATTCTCAATACATTTAATCATGTAAGTGGATTGCCAGTTCTTCGCTTAAATTTAACCCTTTAGGTGCCAAACTTTCCAGGCCAATAATATATCGCGATTCTAATTTTCTCAACGATAACTCTTTATTGCCACCTCTTAAGCCCAAGTTTACGGTATCAATAACCACCATCCGAACCAATGTGTCATCCTGCATATGGTTGTCATGAAAATGGCGAGCTATAGGGTACTGTTTGTTGTTATTTCTTATGGCACGTAGGTGCTCCAACACTCGTTTCTTCGCTTGGTGTTTGGTGCTACCCACGTACCATTTGTTGCATGGGCAGTTCTTTTTGATCACAAACTCCCTCTTGGAATTCGGTACCAACAATTTGTACCGAATTGTCACAGTCAATACTACCTCTACATGCTTTACAATTTTGGCAGCACCTAAACCCAGGTGTGCCAGTCCATCTGCCTGCATCCTGCTCTGTCACATGATTGTGACTCAACTCATCTCTTAACGATCGACCTTTTCTAAAAGTGATCTGGGGATTACTGCCCAAATTTTTCTTAAGATGATCGTCGGTAAGTAGTACATGCCAATGTTTCTTAAAGTTTCTATGTATCTCGCTCGCCTGGCCTGAGAATGTAGTAATAAACCTAATACATTCACTACTTTCCTCCTCCTTCTTAGAATACAGTAGTTCATTCCTAGACTTCTTTTCTACTCTAGAAACGGCCTCACAGATGGTCTTCTTACTGTAGCCTCTATCCTTGAACCTCTGACACATAACTGTTTCTTCACATTTGTAGGCGATATCAGTGCTACAATTTCTTTTTGCGCGTAATAGTTCCCCATATGGAATGCTGTGCACCAGATTCCGGGGATGACTACTGCTGGCACTGAGAATGCTATTTCCAGCAGTCTTTTTCCGGAAAAGTTTGGTCGTCAAGTTATCTTTGACTTCCAAAAAGACATCTAGGAATTCCATTGACTTTTGACTAATATGTTCAGTGAGTTTCAGATTGAGCCTGTTAACATTCAATTTATCAACAAAACATCTGGCTGACTCCTCATCACCACACCAGATGAAGAAAATATCGTCAATGTATCGCAGCCACAGGGCCACATTGTTGTCAAATTCCGCCATCTGTGAGACAACCTGCTCCTCCCACCAGCCCATGAATAAATTTGCATAGCTGGGGGCGAAGCAGGTTCCCATGGCTGTGCCCTGTGACTGCCTATAAACGATGTCATCAAAGATGAAAAAATTATTCATTAAACAAATCTCAATCATACTCACAAGCATCTGTGAATGATGAAATAATGAAATAGATCTGGTCTTAAAAAAATGTTTAATGGCCTGAAGTCCTAGATCATGTTGGAACCTGGTGTAAAGACTGCTTACATTGAGGGAAACTAAAACATAGTTACTCTCCCAATGTATTCCATCAATTATCGTTAGAAAATGTGTTGTGTCTCTAAGATACGAGGGTAATGCCACTACATACGATCTTAGATAGTAATCAATGAACCTGGACGTGTTCTCAAATAATGAGCCTATTGAGGAGACTATTGGTCGTCCTGGAGGATTACAGATATCCTTATGTAGTTTCGGGAGTAGGTAAAGAATGGGTGCCTTGGGGTGTGCACAATACAAGTAATTATATTCCTCCCATTCCACCAACCCTCTTTCCCTCCACTCAACCAATGCCTCTCTGTACATAGTGTTCGATTTCAGTACTTCAGCCATACTCGATTTGCAGTAACAGTTGACATCACTTAGTTGTCTCAGCCCTTCAGCCAAATATTTGTGTTTGTCTAAGACAACAATATTTCCCCCTTTATCCGATTGGCGGATAACAATACTTTTGTCTGCTTTTAAGTTGTCAATAGCAGTTAGTTGTTCAACTGTTAGATTTTTCTTACTGCATGGGATCTTTCTATAGCTTATTTTGCGCAGGTCATTTAAGACTCCCTTTTCGAATACGTCAATTGCCTCGCATTGTATGTTAGGGAGAAACACAGATTTGGGTTTAAAGTTACTTCCTGGATTCCCTCCTAGGTCCTCCCCCCAGGCTTCCCAATCAGGTGTCATGTTGTTTGCATATATTTCACTATCTTCCATAGAATGCAGTGCATGTAACATTTCAATATCAGCCATATTAAGATTACTCACTCTGGCCTGGTTACTTTCAATCATCAGTCTCTGCGGTCTGGTATTGAACCATTATTTTAACTTGAGTTTTCTTGAGAAAAAAAATCAATCAATCCTAGTTTGAGTATAGTTCATATTAAGGGATGGGCAGAAAGATAGTCCAAGGGAGAGGGTCTCTATTTCCACACAGGAAAGAGACCGCTGGGAAAGATTTACGACAGTCATATTCTCTGTTTCCTGCCCCTTGTTTCCATTCCCATTGGTGCTTTGTCCACGCCTCTTCCTCCTTTCTTTGGCTTGTCTGTTCCTCCTGTTTTTCCTCTGTTTCCTCGTCCCCTTTGTGCCCCT
Organism: Calotriton arnoldi; assembly: GCA_963921515.1. Classification (NCBI taxonomy): domain Eukaryota; kingdom Metazoa; phylum Chordata; class Amphibia; order Caudata; family Salamandridae; genus Calotriton; species Calotriton arnoldi. The sequence continues at coordinate 1,122,612 of CAWUFW010005927.1, read as the reverse complement.
CCATCTTGATGGAACTCTGTCCTGTTGTGACTCATAAACTGGAACTGCAATAAAAAATTACACATCCTGGATACATATACTGTGAATAGGAGGGATTATTTCTGGACACAAGATATGTGCAGTCTTAACTGTGTGTCTAACATTGGACCCTATTGAATCCCATTCGGGACGGAAATACAACCGGATTTAAGGATCTTCACGCATTGAGTATAGCCCTGAAGAAGTCGCTGCGAACAACCGTAAGGGCGACGAAACACGTGTTGGCTAAGGCTGTTGTGAATAAACTGAAGCGCATGTTCCAGCAAAGACTCAAGCTTTTGTCACACAGTTATTGATATAATTGATACACTGTTAGCGTGTGCAGGGGACTGTTGTTCTAGTTATAGTTAGTGGCCAACACCATACCCTTCTCTCTGCCAGCTGGCCTCCTCCTGTATAGGAGTACCGAGCCAGCAAGAATTCTTACCCAATAAGAAATGCCAAACTACTGCTCTTTGTAACCATACTTATGTCTGATTTAATCCCTTGTGCACTGCGTGCAGTATGTGCCTTACATTTAGGGTTGACTAAGCCCTAGTTTACCCCCCGTACATGGTTATTCCCAAATGTGCGGGTTCAAACTGATAACCGTGTGCCGCACCAGCAGTGGGAAATTTACCTGCTCCTTCCAAATTTGAATGCACGCTGTGTGCTAGTAACTGTCAGCATTTGTGCTCCAAACCCTTCTTTCTCCACCTTATTGGGGTCACAGCACACACTTTTATGGAATGGCAAACTTACGCAACCCACCTTTTTAAAACCCACTCTATTTGCGTGTTCCTGGCACTGAACCCTTCTGCCAGTTTATGGCCAATGTAACACCTAGCGCATCGCGCCTGCCCCCCATATTCTGCATGTCCATATTGCATGCCAGCCCATCACCTTCTGACTGCGCTATTTAGCTGCTGTGTCGCCATGCTGCTGTCCCCTCCCAGCGCAAGTCGTGCACTTCCCAACTTCTGCTAATGTGTACCATGGAGCAGACAACTGGGTGGGAACTGGAAGGAACCATAGGTACATCTACCTGCCTTTTCTTGAATAATGGAATTGACAAATGTTCTTTAATACATTGTAGCCTTTTTGTGCTCTAACCCATTGTTTCCCCAACTTTTGGAACCGCAGCAAACTTGTTAGATGACAACTTCCACAACCCGCCTAGCTGCCATGGCTATCAGGGTGGGTAATTTGTTGCTTAACTGAAGCAACCTTTAACATGCCCTCGGGTACAGAGTGCACATACTTTGCTGAATTTGACCAGATGTTTGCAAATTTTTATCGCTAACCATGGTGAACACATTAATAGTGTCAATTCTGGTATCAGGGAATGTTTATATTGTGCACACTATTGGAGTCACCGCACACTTTTTGGAGTGACAAACGTACGCAGTCCACCAGGCTTGCTTAATTGCAGGACCCCGTTACCCATCCTCTCTCTTTTACAGGGTGCACATCACATCTTTTATAGACATGACCAAAAGGAAAACCTATTGAAAACCCACTCTATTGCAGGTTCCTGCCATTGTACCCTTCTGCCCATATGTGGGCACATGTAAACGCCTATAGCATTGCGGGTCCCACTGCCCTACCCTCTAATGCGATAAGGTGAGGGAGGGAAGCCCTGCACCCCGAGTATTCTGCTTATTCCATAACCCTATTGCATGCCAGCCCCTCACAGTCTGACTGCTATTTGGGTGCTGTGTCTATGCTGATGTCCCCACCCTGGCATAGTCGTCCAATTCCAAACTTCTGCTAAGGTATACCAAGGAGCCGGCAAATGGGTGGGAACAGGAGGAGAACCCTATGTACAGTTGCCTGCCCTTTTTCGAATAATTGGAATGCCAATCTTTTTACTACCTTGTAGCCTTTTTGTGCTCCAACCCAGCGTTTCCCTCAACTTATGGAACCACAGCACACTTGCTAGGTGACAACGTCCACAACCCGCCTAGCTGTAGGCGAGTAATTTCTAGCTTAACTGAACCAACCTTCTGTGGTGTGGTTTGAACTGCTATGACTGTGCAACCTGTAACCTGCCTTTGTTTACGAAATGCACATACTTTGCTGAATTGACCAGACTTTTGCACAGACAGTCTTACTGATAAACCTATGGCGAGCAAGTTAATGGTGTCAAATCTTGTCCAGTGGGGGGCAAAGAGGGTGGCCAGTGGGTGGGAACAGGTATAAGTACCTGTCCCCAGCCTACTGTGCACCAGAAATGACGCTGCAGAGGCACCGGACGTAGGAGGGACTCCCAGAGTAGGGGGTCCCTGCAACAGAGCATGAAGAGGTGCCTAATGCAGCACTAAGGGAGCCGCCCTGGCCTACTGCGTGCAACGCGGGCAGCCGCATTCTTCGCTGCTATTTTAAAACTGAACCTGAACCAGCGCATTATTTACTTGCACATGTCTGGGGGGATTTTAAACTCAGCCAGGGGGCTTTTATTGTGTTTTAGCCCGGTGTATTGTTTACGCTGTGTGTGCTTTTACGCTCGTCCATGCCTGTCAGAGCGGGACGTTTCTCGTCAGCCATTTTGGGTGACACTCTAGTCTTCACTCTTGGAAGACTATTTCAGGCCGATGCTGGTGCAACCGTGCAGCTTACTAAGGTACTCTTCACTGCTATTTTAAAACTGCACATAAACCGGAACATTATTTACTTGCACATTTCTGGAGAGATTTTAAACTCAGCCAAATGGCTTTTATTGTGTTTTAGCACAGTGTATTTTTACATTGTGTGTACTTTTACGCTCGTCCACGCTTGTCGAGTGGGACGTTTCTCATCATTAATTTTGGGTGACGCACTAGTCCTCACTCTTGGAAGACTATATCAGGTTGATGCGGGTGCGACCGCCCAGGAGGCGTGTCGAAGGCAAGCCCGTCTGCGAGCTGACCACGCATAGCGCCAGCCATGCTGCCGGTTCACCCCAGATGTATGGGAGACTTCTCATGCCAGCATAAGACCCAGGATTTGTTATACAAGAGATCAACTGCTACATATTGATAAGCAGTGCAATAACCCCCTCCCCCTAGGTCTACTATTAGTAGGGTACAGCCTGGGCACCCTCCATGTATTAACAGTAAGAAGTCTGTGCTCTTGAGGTGTGGCCTAGAGACTACAAGGTTACTAGTGAACCATGCCACGGAAATCAATCGGCTGCTAGAGTCTGGTAAATGGGATGCAATGTTTATAACAGAGACCTGGACCACCCCCAACTCAGCAGCAAGACTAGGTTTAGCTTGCAAAGCAGGGTTCAAAGCTTTTCATAAACCACGGATTAACAAAAAGGGGGAGGAGTAATCTATAATGAAAAATTGAATATCTACTCACCGTCACTTAATGAGCCAGGAGGTCCTAAAAACCTGCGTTTTACCCTGTAAACAGTAAAAGGCAATGCATCCAGGACTTCCACAATGTCTGCAGCCGGAGAAAGTAGGTGCCCACTGTCCCGCTCTCATCATGTGTAATGCTCTGGAAATAGGTATGCTAGCCTCACTGACAGCTTCCAAAGCAGGTTTTTGCAGCGGCAGACCTTGCAGGTAAGAGCGGTGGGGCGGTGGAGCCGGGTGACGAGGGGAAATGAATTAATTATTTAATTTTCCCTCATCGTCGTCCGTCGAAATCCCCCCAACCCAGCCCCACCGCCCCACCGCTCTTACCTGCAGGGGCCCCGGCTGCAGAAACCTGCTTTGGAATTTGTCAGTGAGGCTAGCATACCTATTTCCAGAGCATTACACATGATGAGAGCGGGGCAGTGGGCGCCTACTTTCTCCGGCTGCAGCAGGGGCGTAACAATAACCCCCGCAGCCCCCGCGGTGCACGGGCGGGCCTGAGAAGTCCTGACTGGGTCGGGAGCATGGCCCAGCAGCCCTGCAAAGCATCATGGGTTAGCCTAATGCATTTGAAGGCATGTCCCCGAATCACTGCAATAAAAAAGATTATAGCGCATATTGAGCACCTCTCCATTTGTCAAGGCGCTTTAGAGTGAATTTGGCAAGTGCGCAGCCAGTGCTTGTCTGTTTACTTATTTGAATGTGTCCCAGGCAGTACAAACCAGGCCCAGAGACGAGGTGACTATGGTTGCCATGGAATTCGCATCTGGGCCCGGATTGCTACAATTTTATTTCTAGCATGCATGCCTTTTGTTACATTTCGTCCGGACCCCGGGACTCCTGTGCTGCTGTGATTGAATCGCGCTCTCTTTACGGTATGTAATGGGTGGTGCCTTGAGAGACCAGAAATGTAACACCAGGGTCACCGCCACTCCTGGGCACCATGTTTACCAGATGCACAGACGGCCCTCTCAGCAGCATGTTGAGAGCCAGCTTTTAAGTGAGAAGGTAAGCGCTTCACACAAGACCAGCCCCCAGAGCTCTGCTCAGCCCTTTCTCCAGGGTCGGGTGAACTCTAAGCAGAGGGCACACATTGGCAGCCTGACCTGCACACTCAGACAGCAGCAGCAACTAGCCAGCTCAGCCCTCGCGGCCCCCGGCGCATGTACACCATGGGCTCTGCTGAAAATCGGTAGTAGAACAGACACTGTAAAATTTCAAGTAAGCCAATGACAGAAACTAAATTGTCTTGTATGCAGGCAGAGTATTGGATAACAGAATTCGCTGATGTTTTAATCAGGCACATCAGAGCAGGGGTAGCGCATTTTTTATTACATGAGCAAAGTCTCACGTAGATTCAGATTATTGGCCTACATGCCCTTCTAGAATGTTCTTGTTTTCATTAATGTTTAGTGGTGTCATTTTTATCCACAAACTGGAAGCATTTCTTTGAAAGTAGTAGCTGGAACTGAAAATGAAGGTGAATTGCATATGGATAATTTTTCCGTTAAGCAACTTAATTGGTAGACAAAATGTCTGATTTTAACTTGAAAACCGACCTACAAATACAATTGGTGCTAACAGTAATAATTATAGTTTTTTCAGGAATTAAGAGTAATTTGCAAAAGAAGCACTTCACAGCTTCTCACCCCCATCCAAAACAGCCACCCCCTACAATATTACACAACTTTTTATAATTGAACATTATTTATTTTCATATGTGAAACGTTCCTGAAAAGGTAACTGGCAAATATTCATGGGATGGCCAATAATTTGTGTTCGGTGAAAAGTTAAAGGTCCTTTATCTGTCCATAAAAAAGACTATCACCCTTAAAAATCTGGAAAAGGCTGTCAGGTGAATGAAGGTCACCCAGCACTAGCAGAACAACCAATCGAGTTTGGGAACTTGGGACTTTGAGAAAACAAAAAGATTCTGCAAAATGTATCCGTAAACTTCAATTTGGTGTTTGTGGGGTAGCGGGAGTGTGGGGATGCAGGGCCTCGCATGCCTTCTGTGGATATTTTTGATCAAATGCACAAGACACAGGCTCAAATGTCGACAGGGCTGTCTCTGCCACTCATCCTCATCGGGCCGATAACACCGGGACTGCTCAGCATTCGTGGCGTGTGTTAGATACATCCTGTAAATTACTGCGGGTGTGGCAGAGAGGGACACCACAAAATACATTCATGTAATAAACCATGTCACAAACACAACAAACAATTCTGGGCTATCTAGTTTTGAGGGAAACTCCTAGTTGTTTTGCCGAATCTTTCAATTTATTTATTGCATATAAGGGTGAGTCAAAGAGAGCGCCTGTGAAATGGACAGGAATTAAGTGATATCTGGACTGGAGGGGGTTAAGGTTTCCAAGATCAGGGGGGTGCGGGTTCTCTTGGTATTGCCAAATATAACTTGTATCGCGCACAACCAGGCCACGGGCCAGTACCTTTGGGTTCTGCAGGAGGGACCGGGTGTATCGATAATCAATCAATCAATCAGGGTTGGTAAAGCGCAGCTACTCACCTGTGAGGGTCTCAAGGCGCTGGGGAGGAGGGAGGCAGCTAAGTTGAGTGCTGCGGTAATCCGAAGAGCCAGGTCTTGAGGTCCTTCCTGGACTGGGGCAATGTGGGAGCTTGCCGGAGGGGGAGTGCAGCAGGTGCTGTGGCACTGGGACAAAAGCCTGTGATGGGATCACTGTACCCCAATTATTGCTAGATTTTGATCACCATTTTGTTGAATGTGTTCATTGAGGCGACAAGAAACGATAGAAAAAGGATCAGGCATAGAAATGACTCACAAGGTAGGATCTGTAGTCCCGCGTGGAGTGCTTCTGCTTTTTTTCTGCCCCACTGGCTCTGTCTCCCCCAATCAACTTTGTAGAGGCAAGATTCAACAGTTTATTTACTTTGTGCATGCGACAAAAGCACGGACTCCCACACCAAAGCGCCAGGTCTGAACGGCAAACACACTGGGCATGATGATACAGACTCGCTGGAGGAGAAAGGGGATGGGGAGCCCAGATATGGATGGTGGTGGATGACATTCAGTATATGGTGGGAAAGGAGGCAGAATGTGGAAAGGCAGTTATAGGGCTAGCCTTATATATTTGACTGCATTGACTGAAAAAAGTCTTAATTATTAACACAACCAGTTTGTTTGTAAATGAGAGATGCTAGTAGGTGGATACAAAAAAGGAAGCACTGGTTTAAAGCCTAATGTCCTGGTCGTACTGAGCCAGCGGTAATTTCACTGTAATTTCTCAATGCAAAACATCATTTACCTCTAGTTTACCGCTTTAAAGGTGATGGACCTTTGCCACCGTGTATCACCTTCAGGAGACTTTACATAAACATGAAAAATCAAAATGCAATTAATATTTAAGCCAATAAAGAAAGTTGTGAGTATTTTTAAAGGGTTTTATTTTCTAGTTAAAAGTTAAGTTTCTCTGATTCTTTATTCATTAATCAATTTTCAATCAGGTTACAGAATTGAAAATAGGAAAAATAGAATTAATACAGAACATATTAAAGGTTGCATACAAAGCACTCCACAAAGGAGGGAAACCCCTAATTCTATGTCAGTCAGAACTCTTTAAAGAGTTCAGGAAAAATATAATTCAAGAGTGAGTTTTGCAAGCCTAACCAATAATTAATAATTGACAAAAATCTCCCATAAAGAGAAATAAATGCATAAGACAAATAAATCTTTTCAAAACCAGTTAGTCAAAAGCATGAAACTTAAAGTTTTAGCATCAAAATCTGTCCTGATCTCTCAGCTGCTCTTTCTCTGTGTTCGCCTGTTCATCTCTGCCTCTCTGTCTGACATAGAGGAGCTGCTCCTAAAAAGCCCTCCCTTCACAAGACCACAGAGGAATGTGATCTGCCAAAAAGCAAGGTCAGCCTACACCTCCCTAAAATATGTGAACAAGGCCCCCTCCTCCCTCTGTGTCTCCTCGGACACAATCTCCTCCCAGGCTGCACCCGCGACGTTCACGTACCTAACCCAAATGATGTCTGGTCAGATCTGCTTCTTCTCCTCTCCTCCCTAAGACTGACACGCCCCCTAAGGGGTCATTATTTATACTCTAATTCTTGGCTAACTATTCTAATAATGTTGCAGTTTCAGTAGAAACTCGCACTGTGATTGGTTAGCACAGGTGACATAGGGGTCTCATCATCCTGTTCTCATTGCAAATCCAACCCATACCGGTTTTAACAAAGGAAGCGTTAAGGCTTAATACAGTCATATGTATCACCATCAATAATTATACAATACTGCAACATTTAAGCGACAAAAATGTATCAGTCTATTTCCGCCTTGCTTTCACATCGCACGCAGGGATGACACTCTCCCACCAACACTGGTACATTGGCACGATGACAAGAGTGTGCAGATCACTGTGGCCTTGACCCATGTGTCTTCACTTGAGGCACTTGGCAGTTCATGCAGCTGGCACAATCTTCTGCGCATGCGTCTCTCATTCAGCACACTGCTAACAATTCTCAGCCATGCTGGATTCCTAGGCAGCCATTTTTATTGTGGGCCCAAAAGTAAAACAAACACAAAAGAATATTAATTTATGAAGTAAAACCCATTCTGTTCACCTCCCACCATTCTAGTACCCTGTATTAATTCTTACCTAGCAAAAGCTATTAATTTAAAGCAGCTTTTCTATTATTTGTGCACAACATGCAAAATGTGCAATGTTCAACATAGCATAAACATCAAATTTTCAAAGCGCAAACAGTTAGTACATGCTCATAGCAACATGCTCTAATGTTTTAAATAGCTTTTCATGCAAAATGCGCTTGCCCCACATGTAGTGTTGGTGCTTGGTTGATTAATTAATACACATTATAAGAAGATGTGTTATGAACTGAATATGCATTGTCTAAATATGCAACAAAGCCAGGGTCTCTTGAGATGGGAACAGGGGTGTAGATTACAAGGAAAAGAAGCTGGGAGGAGAGAACACACATTCCATTCTTATCTTCAAAGCTAAAGAGGCCACGGTGAACCTTCTAAAGGAAACTGAAATCACGAGTTTTCTACACTGCAAAAACACATGTTAATTCAGCACAATTATGTGCTACTTTAAAAGTTCAAAAAAACCATTCTCTAAATTAAATGTACATTCTATAGTGAGGTTAAATCTAAACTAAACACATTAAACATCCATGATTAATTAATTAAGCATGGTTTTACATGATTTCATTTGCAGGCCTCTTTCATGTTTTTCACTTTGCATGCACCGAAAGTGCCACTTTTAAAAAGCATTTGACCAGGCCTCATTTCATGTTTTTCACTTTGCATGCACCAAAAGTGCCATTTTAAAATGCAGTCTGTCTGAAACACAAAAATAAAGCAATGCCTGATTCCATATGAAATCTGAGCTACATCAATCCTCCCTTTGATAAAGTCAAATCATGATGCCTCCATTGATTTGTTCTTTATCACACTTATTTAATCTCACAGGGGACTTTTTTATTGCAAAAGCTGAGCATATAACAATTTGACCTCTATTTCTAAGGCAACACAAGTTTTGTCTGTAATCAGATCATATATATCCAAGCTCAAAATTGTAGTGCAGAGTTCTGTAAGTAGCTTCCTGGAACAGTTAGTCTTCTTTAAATTAAGTAACTAAAATATTAAAAGGAAAATTCAACAGAACAGTTCTCTCTTTTTTTTTTTTCTTCTTTTCTTCTTTTTCTTTCATTATTCAAAGATTCTTTTTCTCTTCAGTTCTTGACAATTCTCAGTTATTTGTTTCAGCATTTCTTTTTCTCTTTGTCACCAGCTTGCCATCAGGGTGGCTCATACAGTTCATTCAAAGTGGCATTCTGTACTTTTTCCATGCATTTTGACCACTCAGGTGCTGAGAAACTCTGACAGAGCACCATCAATTCTCTGCACTTTTTCAATCCAAGCCTTTTACTTTTATTTTCACTTTGATCAGATTCAGATGTTTCAGCTATGGGTGCAAATGATTTTTCAAGGGACCACTGCAGACGTTTTGGATACCCTTTCAGCCAGCTTTTTCCTACCTCCACTCGTAGGCCCACAGCACTAATTTCTTCTTCAGAGGCTGCACCTGACTCATTCACCCTTTTGACACCGCTTTCATCTGAGTCAGTTTCCACTTTTTGCTTTTCCAGTGCAACTTCAGTTTTCTCTAGTGCTGCTTCACGCTCTGTGTGTTCCCTTACAGCTTGACTGGCCCTCTTCTGTGGACTTTTAACCACTGCTGGCATCTTTTCTTGAAGAGGAGCTGTTTTATCAGGGGGACACAGGACCATACGTGTATGAGAGGCATGCACCCTATTTGGAAGGCCACCACATTTCACAACAGTCTTTGCCAGGATCATTTGGAACAGGCCTTTCCATTTCACAGCATCTCTCAGATCAAAGTTTTGGCACCATCCATTATGCAGATCTTGTGTAGCAGCTGCAATCTGGTGAGAAACTGCACGCTCCACATCAGCCAGATCTTCACAGCAATGGCTAGTCTTTTCATTTGTGTTTTTCACAAGTGCATTTGCATGTACATATTCAAGCCACTTCAGTGATGCTGAAACACAGTCTTTTGCAAAGTGTGACTCTGTACTGTCTTTGTGTTGCTTTATTTTACTTGGAACTTCAGGCAGCTACAATCCAATCCTTGTTCAATCTGTGGTTCTGCACACATCATCTTTGAAACCTCATTATGATCTGATTTCAGAGAAACTGGCAATCTATACCTGGGCATCAGTTTTTGCAATAACACATTTGCTACTATGCAGTTGTCATTTTTCTCAAATTGTTTTCTGATACAACCTTGTTGTTCTGTTTCTGAAACATTTTCTTGAACCTCTATTAATTCACCTGTGAAAATTGCATTGAATGTATATGCTAACAGAACACAATTTTGTGCAACTGAATTAGCATTTCTCTCTCCCATGACAACAGTGACTCCCATTTGAGCAGATATACTGCATGTTATGGTAAGGGCAATCAATTTTGAATTTTGGGCTGAGGTAACTACTGAAAGCCATGAAGCTTTGACAACATAATGTATAAGGAGCACAGCATGTGCTGCTTTTAATGTGTCATTGTTACCTTTCAAATATGGGCCAACTACAAAATGGACATTGTTGGGCTGATTCAGACGTTCATCATTAAAGTCTAACCTTGGCTTCATGCATATATTCATGATATCTAGACACTCATATTCAGTTTCATCACAAACCATTTGATTTGCTGGCATTTCTGTGACGTTAGGGTCAAAGGTCATTGGGAAATACATCACAGACCTTTAAACACATTCATGTTTTTGAACAGGCACTGAGAGAGCGCAGCCCTCCCTCTCACTGCAAATTGGTGTATTTTCTTTTAAATAAGCTTGCATTCCTAGTGCCGGGGCGCAACACTTTTTCTCTTTCAACTCTAGGAATGCTCTTGTGCAATTGTTGTCCATTGGAAGCGGATCAGACACATCCTTGTGTGTCAGCCTCAGTAAAGGCTTAGCCACTAGGGAAAGGTTTAGTAACCACTCTCTACAGCAGCTAACCATTCCCAAAAACTTCCTGACTTCTTTCTGAATTTGAGGTGGATTTATCTGGTGAATTATTTCCACTCTCTCTGGTGACACCTTTCTAGCTCCTTTTCCAATTATGTGTCCCAGACATTCATCTTCTTTTTGACAGTACTCCTGACTATCTTCATGCAATGGCATTGTGACATGAACTTGACAAAAATCAATAACAGTAAGCCATTCTTCAGCACATGGAATGTGAAAAAATATATTGGCTGGATTCGGTACCATAGGACAACATAGAAAGGTTATGCTGCTAACCTCCTGCATTATTCTGTTCTTTTCATTTAATTTCTGTGAAGCTGTGATCAGAAAGTTACATAAACTTCCAATCAATTCCATCAAAAATCCTTTACTCAGTTTATCTCCAATTATTGGTAAAATTTCTGCAACTGATGGTGTTCTTGAATACATGTCACCTGATTCTAATTTGAATAAGACATGTTGTGCACATTTTATTAATCTGACATCCTTCTCTGTGAACTCCCTTATTTCTGTATTTATTATTTCTTTCAAATCGGAAGGTAGATTTTCAGCTGTCATTTCTGCTATAGCTGTCTCTTGTTGGGCCATTTTAAAATGTACATCCTCATCAGGAATCTGAAAATTAACATCATCTGGTGTACAGTAATCTGTGCTGTTTAATTTGCAAAACAATTGTTTTCCTGCCAGGCCTGAGTCACAAACAACAACTTGGCAATTTTTATCAAATGGGCCTATTTTTGCTCCAGCCTTTTCTAAAACTGGGTTTGTAATTTCTTTGTTTAAAACTCCTACAACTAAGGGGCCGATTCCGATCTCGGCCGGTAGGGCACCGAATCGGATTCGGCTTAACCGGATCCGATTCGGAGCCCTCTTTTCCGACCGACTCGTACGTGCATTCGGCCGAGCGAGTACGATGCGAGCGCACGCGAAATCGCCGACCGACTCGTACGCGGGTCCGAACCGCTCCGACCGACTCGCACGGACACGACTCGCACAGCGCAATGGAGACGTTCCCCGGCCGGGCAAGTACGATGCGTGCCGCGAGCAGTCTGACCGACTCGCGCCGTCCGGCACGAAAGAGCTGTCGGAGCCGGACTTTGGGGGTCCGTGTCGGACCCCCCTGTATGCATAGCCACGCGAGTCGCACACAGGGGGGACCCATGGGTCCCCCCTACCTGTGCATGTACGGCGCGATTCGCATCGAGGCGTACCCGCTGTAGGGGGCGCCCTTGTTCGCCTCGCCACCCATTGAGTCAATGGGAGCCCGCGTTCGCGTTGTACGACCGGCTCCCATTGACTTCAATGGGAGTCCGACCGAATCGAGTCCGATAGCATGCGTACGCATCGTACTCGTTCGGTCGGACTGCCAGAGTCCGATTCGGTCGGAAATCTCTCCGAGTCCGGCTCGGTCGGAGAGATTTCCGGCCCGAATCGGAATCGGCCCCTAAGTCTGGACCTTCCACTGCTTTCACAATGGACTTGGTAAATTCAGAATTGTTAGGGTTAAAACTCTCATTTTCAAATACAGCAACCTGTTGAACTGGATTCTGATTTTGTTTCTGGAAAGAATTCACATTTGCTCTGGACAACTTATTTAAATTAATTTTAGCATTTTCCATATTTTGTGGGAGCATCTGAGCTTGAAAAACTCCTGCCGTTGGTACCTGTTTCTGAACTGACATATGCAATTGCTTGGCTGGCACATTTTGCACCTGCATTTCTCTCTGTTTTTGCACATTTCCAATTACTGCATCATGTTTAAATTTATATTTCTTCTTCCAATGCTCAAATCTGTTATAAAGATGGCAAAAGGACACTTTTTCCAGCAGTGCAACATCCATACCTGAATTTGCACAAACCAAAACACCTTTACTTCCATCCTGTGTTCTTTTAATCTGTACCCAATTAACATCCTTTGCTGGCACTCTGCCCTTCAGGAAAGTAATCACTGCTACGTGTTTCTCCATAACAACAGAAAATAATGGTGCATTCATGCAAACCTTTTTCATTGTCTCCTCACCTGGCCTTGCACAACAACTTTAGATTCAAACCACAATTCTGCATGGCAGTGTCAAAAATCATTTTCAAATTAATACATAACTCCTTTAAAATTTCAACAAATCCATCAATTTGTGGGTACCACAGCATAGGTTTGTCTCTCAATTGTGGGAATGTGTTCAGAAATGCTGCAAGTTCACTTTTGTTCCGTGGCACATGAACATGCACTTCTCCCACCTTTTCTCTCAATGAGTAAGCAAAAGCTTCTACCTCATCCTGTTTATTATTTTCCTCAACAAGGTCTGGTGGTTTCTTTTTCTTGTCCAGTTTCCTTGCTAGGTCTGGTGGTTTCTTTTTCTTGTCCAGTTTCCTTGCTAGGTCTGGTGGTTTCTTTTTCTTCTCATTTTTTCTTGCCCACTTGTCTCCTAATTTCTCAAACCCATTGCATTTGAAAATATATTTAATTATTTCTGCAATGTGCAATTGCATTCCTGAAGAACACATTGTCTCATTTGCCTCATCATTCATATGTACCCTAAAACTTTTTTGAAATGGAAAACTTCCTGAAACATCAATTTCATATTTTTGAGCAAAATCACTCAGTCTATCATGTGTAGTTACTGCACATGTAGCTGTTTCCTTACTCAGGGAAATTAATTCTTTCTCCTGACACTGGTTCACATTTTCATGATTTAAACAGCAGGGACTGTTAATTTCTTCATGTTCAAATGTTGATTTTAAGACACTAAGGGGTCTATTATGATGTAGTGCGGATCGCCACCGCCATGCGGGCGGTGGCGATCCACCCTACATCATACCCCGCCCGCCACCCATTTCCCCCCGCCATATTAGTATGGCGGGGGGGACCCCGGCGGACGGAAAGACCGTCCGCCGGTTTTCCGCCGGTCACACAGGTGACCGGGCGAAAAAGGTGCCTGATATGGTGGCGGTGTCTGCTAGACACCGCCATCCATATTAGCATGGCAGCGGGAAGCAGCCTTTCCGTGGTGGCGTTGCCGCCACAGAAAGGCATGCGGTTTCCATAGTTGGGGGCCCGTTCGGGCCCCCAGGATGTTGGGGGGGTAGAGGGGGCACATGGGGGGTACCTATGGTACCCCCCAGCATTTGCATGGACGACGTGGCAGGCACCGCGCGGTGCCTGCCACGTTGTGCATGCAAATGCACACATGCCTTTTTTTGTGTTGCGGCGGGTGCTGCTGAGAGCACCGCCCGCCGCAATACAACAAATGCGAGATGCGCCCGCCAGTGTGGCGGGCGCATCCTAATTGCTCATGCAGGACCGCCGCATCCTTAGCGGGTGGTCCCATTTCCCGGGGCGATGGCGGGCGGACAAAGTCCGCCCGCCAACATAATAGACCCCTAAGCTGTTTCTCTTTTTCAGGGTCTGAGTTAATTTATTCCCCCATACTCTCTATCTTTTTAATCACTGCTGCTTCCTCAAAGCAGGTTTGAAAAATCCCATCTTCAAATATATTCATTTTTTCCTGGGCTGCAGATGTTGTAAAGACCATTTTTCCCCCACCTTTCAGTGCTTGAACTGTCTGGGGTAGTTTCTGTTCAATAATCTGTGAATTCTGAGTTTCTGAAATAAACCCTGACTTAATTACTTCTTCTGCAGCTCTTTGAACTTTTTGAATAGGGGCCATATTAATTGGGACAGTCACAATTTGTCTAGGCACTGCCTGAGCATCTGCAGTTTGTAATATTTGGACTGAAACAGTCACATTTGAAGCAGTAACACCTGGAGATATCACTGTCAGGGCTGAATCAACAGATAGTGGGTCAATCTGAAATGTCTGCACAGTTCTCTCAATCTGTGTTTCTCTCTGTTTAACAGAAGCAGTAGCCACTGTAGTACTTACTGGTATACAATTTTCAGTATTTTTAATGGGAACCACATAAGTTGGTGAACACTTAGTTAACAATGCATCCATTATTTCATCCCCTGAATCACTATTTATTTGAAGCTTTTTGTCATCTTTAATTTCCTTCTCCTGTATCTGGTGCTTTACCTTTTTATCCTCACTTGCTTTGTCTCTTGCTGCCTTTTCCCACATGCTTAAAGCCTCAAATTGTGCAGCTCTAGATGGTGTCTTTATTTCACATAACACTTCCCTTAATTTGTCAATAATTTTCAATTCAAAAGTACCATCTTTTGGAAATCTCAAAGGACCGTCTTTTTCAGTAATCTTGCACCATTGGTGAACCCACATACATGAATTTTGTCCCAAATTGGTAGACATAAAATGCACGGGTGTTCCTTCAGGAGCATCACCAATTAAAAACGAATTTTTCACTTTACCTTCCAACAGTTTCTTTAAACCTTCAAACAATTTTATTTCTGCAATAGTTCAATGCAATTTCTTTTCTCCAATGCTGTCAGTTTCAATTTCAGTCAGTTTAACTCCTACTATTGACCCTCTCAAACAAAATCTTACTGCAATATTTTTCTGAGTTTTCTTAATCAAAATTCTGTTAATAACAACATAAAAACATTCGCTACTCTGTCTGTTCCACTAAATAAAGGATAGATTTCTTTTCACTGCGAGTAACACATTCCGCTTACTCTTCACAAAGTAAGAACTTCCATTTACTCTTCAAACACTGCGAGTAAATCCCTTCCGCTTACCCTTCACTCAAGCTTGGAAGAACCTGCTACTCCTTCGGTGTTACCCTTTCTAGGTTATGTAAGACCAAAGTTTCACCAGCGAACTCTTTTGCTGTCACTCAAGCTTGGAAGAACCTGCTACTCCTTCAGTGTTACCCTTTCTAGGTGATATAACACCAAAGTTTCACCAGCTAACTCTTTGCTATCAATCACTCTCACTTTTACACAGAAAATAGTCCCTACTTTAGCACTGCCAGCCCTGCATAGCTTCTCAGTGTTATTCCAACAGACGAGTAACCTCACTGCAGTGTGGTTTCTATCGCCACCCGCTATTCATTCCCCGGGAATTTTGCAGACAACATAAAACAAGACGCTAACTCTTTTTGTTAAACATAAATCAATAATCAATAATTCTGTCCTATGAAATTACCAATATAATCAATAAAACCATCAAGTCAAAATGAGCAAAATTTCAGCAACAGTCAAAACCCTTACTATTTTTTTTTTCAACACTTCAAAAAAAAAAACATACCTTCTAGCACATTAACAACATTTCACAACCCTATTGATACTCACATCACTCCAGCAATCTCCTTCTTGCATTACCTTCCAGTACTGCTTTGCCAGTCTTCAGGTTCTGAGCATTGGAATCAGGACTTTTTGAGAATCTGGACATTTATCTAACTTGGGCAATTATTTTCTAGCGCTATTTAGGCTTTAAACTAAACTATGCTCCTTTTGGTGATGGTGTTAACCTTACCTCTGCTACCAGTACCATCCCTTAGCAGTTACATGCTCGGCCTTGCTGTGTTTTCTTTACTGCAGCTACGTGTGGCTGAACTCAGCACATGGTGACACCAGTGCTTGCTACAGAAAATCCCAGTGTAGCCAGCCTGCTATTTGGATTATTTTCTTATATTTTCATAAGTTAGCCTGGGACGCATGCAGCACTCACCATGCTATGTCCCTTTTGCAGGAAACAAGCACATGCCTACCTAAATTCACCTTCACTCCACTTTTTCAGGGTTGCTCAGGACATTCTGAAATGAACATTATTACACAGACACAGCTACTTTGATTTGCGATAAAGTGTCACTCAAGTGTCACACATAAGCCAATGCAATGTCACACATACGCACACTTCAGCCATTGAACTCTCACACATAAGCAACTTGGAACTGTAGCAACGACATGTGGGGGGCCCCTCTATGTACTTTGCAGGGGGGGCCCCTCAAGTTTTGTTACGCCACTGGGCTGCATACATTCAATTTCAGTAAGATCCTTCACTCAAAACTGAATAATCCCTGCACTACCAATAAGTAGTTCCAACTGCTGTACACACAGTGCCCTTGGGCACCTACCACTCAGTTTTTGATGACTCAGCTCAGCCTGCGATAGTAACAAACACACATATTCTGCTGTCTGTAAAGCAGTGCAGGAGGAATTTGAAGGCTCCAAATTTAAGCCTTTGTGGCGCACACCAAAATATTAGGTGACTCCTCTGCATACATAGTGCAAATAAATACATTTATGCCAACTGGGAAAAATGCAACTTGAAATACTGCAGCAAAATGGTGACAAGGATGGCAAATTAAGGTCAAAGAGCTATCATAAAGGCTAGCCAAGTTTCTAAACAATCTAGCTCTAACGCATGTGCAACAGGCTATGGTACATCATAGTTAGCAGTGCTCTCTAAAAGATACAACCTAGCTCATTCAGCCACGCAGATGGCACTAACAAAGAGACCAGACTAGACTAGACATTGTGCAAACCCTGACATTGTTCTGGTGGGCTGCAGGCTAGTGAGCTACTTTCAAAGCAAGATGGACTGTCACACCCCAACTTTTCACCAATGCCCCCTTGCCAGCCACAGTCTCCTGCAGCATGGGTCTGATTTGAAAATGTTTAAACATTTGGCAGGACTGATTCTTGTTTCCAGTCCGCTCTTATGTAAGAGCCTGCAAGGGAGCAGCCATAACTAGGTCACAAATAAAAATAGACCCGCACATAGCAATAGCAATACAGACAACTTTAAAACCTTTCTCAGTCAAGTATAAATGTATTCAGTGGGCTGTGAGCAGACCTATTGTGTCTGTCTCTATAATGGGGAAATATATACATTTCAAATGAAACTGAAAGGGCGGATTTTATTGAAGCAGAACTAGTCTCTGCTCTCACTGGGGAAGCTACGAATTTAACACTGCTTCAGTAAAGATGTTTGTGCCACTGATGCGAAATTAGACAAAAAGTGTGTAAATTAATAAAAATTTCTTCTCTTGTGAGACCTAGGTCCCACCCTCTAGCTAAGGCTTCCAAGCCTTCCAAGAAGGTGTGTTTCGCCCACATCACTCTCTCTCTCTCTCAACCAGACAAGTCCAGATTGGTTGCTGTAAAGTCCTGTTCAAGATTCTTGATGGTTGCTGTAGATAAGTGTTCAGGGTTCTTGTAGATTTGACTGCAATAGTATGTGATGCATGCAGGCTGCAAGTTTCCCTGAGACAATGGAACTGCTTTTCTTGCAAAAGCCTTAGCTGGTGATTTGACTGCGTTGGAAGTGCAATTGTGATGATCCCATCCCTTACATTCAGAGATGCACACAATTGTTAGGAGGGCAAGAAGGATTTTAAGACAAGACTTGAAGGGAAAAAAATGTTTGTCCTCTAATTACCTTACTTCATCAGTAACTACCAATAATAAGGATTCCGGAATGTTCATTTGTCTGATGATGTCTATTTGGGTTCTAAACCCTATTGTGACTATTTTCACTTAATTTACTTGATGACCACTTTGACTGAATTGCAGGTGGTTCATGGTATCTTAGTTTTATAATGCTCATTTTACCCTTAATTATCAGATGAGAAAAATACTACAGGACAAAACTCCATTATAAATACGTTTTTAGGTTCGTGTGTTCAGCCCAGATTTCCCAGGGGTGAGGAGAAGTGCAGTGTCTCTACAATAGCCATGTCTTAATCTGCTTTAGGACCTGAAGATGCCAGAATACACGTGTCAGAGATTCACAACCCTCAACAAGCCGCCCCAGAGCTGCTCAGAGTACGGAATGGAAACCTGAGTGAGGTATTCTCATCAAGAAAATTGGCCAATGATAGGATTAGAAGGGGTATGCACTCCGATTCTGCTAACATCACCAGGATGACAGAAGAGTCTCCAAGCTTCCATTGCCTCTTTTGCCTCATTTTGTGGCGAGTTTTGCTCAATTGGCCTCCCACAACAACCAGGGTCTCATTACGAGTTGGTCGCCAGTTATTGATATGCATGGTAGTTTCCGTTATCTCACATTGTGGAATAATGAGATTTGCATTTTTTATTACACCCAGTGATGTGTGTTAACAGACGGATCCACATTATATGTCAGCAGGTTAAATGTGCCAGAATACCCAGTAAAAATACTCAGTAATTACAAGGAACTGCAGATGCTGGTGCTTTTTGCAGCAAAATCTCCAGGGCGGAGTTTGCAGAGTTCTGCTACACGGAACTCTGCGAAGTGCAAAAAAAACTCTGCCACGCTACGCGGAGCTCCGCAAGCGGCAGAGTGCGTTAGATAAATGCCGTTCACATTGCTTTTCAGTGTCGGGTGTTTGTCCGCACTGTGCAATCATCACGAATGGCACCATGCACAGCGCAAACAGGCGCAAGCGGGCGCTGCTTCCTTTCTGCCGTTCAAGTAGATTTTTTACTCGAGCGGCAGCTTTCTCAACGCGAACGGACGGTTTCTCAACGTGAGCGGGCGAGAGCACACGCTACCACTCGCAATGAGAAATCTGACTGTCCGCGTTGAGAAATCTCACTGTGAGGTTGATTTTCCACGCTCGCACTCACTAACTTGACATTGATGATCGCGAACAAGGAAAAATCTCGCCGGGAGGTGGATTTTCCTCGCTCGCACTCGCCAACTTGATGTTGACAAGCGCGAGCGAGGAAAAAAACTCCGCTCTGCGCAGCAGAGTTTTTTGGAACTTCGCGAGCTCCGCGTAGCACGGAGTGTGGAAAACTCCTCAAACTCTGCGAGCGGAGCGGAGTTCACCGCCCAGGGTTAGTCATGGCCCATTTTAGGAGAAAAACTTCTACAAAATGCTATTTATAGTACCTTATAAATAACTTATCCCACAATATTGTTATTTATCAGTGCGATAAATATTCCACCTAACACTGGACTGCTTGTCATGAGGGTTCTAGTCTTCAGCTCTATACTGTCTCACCTGAATTTTGAAATTGGAGATAATTCAGCAGCCTCTGTCCCACATGTATCGTATCCTGTCCCAGCAAATCCAAAACTTAAGCACAACAGGATTACCACCCTCAAGGAGCATTTCAATAAATATTTACATCTGTCTTGGGTGGATGGATGGATGGCCAATTCACGATCGGCTTTCATTTTGAAGATCATTACATTGGTGATTGCTTCTCAAATGGTACATGAATATCACTTGTAGAATCATAGAACTGCAGTCCCAATGAATGTGGAGCTACATTTACATTTGTTCTCTCACTGCATTGAAACAAGCACATGTCACTTGGATCTTACTCCACTTCTTCTAAAAGATCCTCTTCTTCCTCAGGAACAGTGCAAAGCTCAATGGGGGCCCATCTTCAGGCAATTTAGACTCTGACTGCTGTTATAGTGCAGAGAATTGTATTGTACTGTAATTGCATTTATATAGCGCTTACTACCCCTGACGAGGCATCAAAGTGCTTTTTCGGCGAGTAGCACGCTTCTCCGGAACATATAAAGGATTAGTAGTGAATTAGTATAGTGAAATATGAAAGTGATTTGAGTGATGGATATGTTAGTCAGTTATTTGCATTGAGAAGGATAGTGGAGGGATAGAAGAGGGGAAAAAGGTTTGCATTTATATAGCGCTTGCTATCCTTGATGGGGTGTTGAAGCGCTTTTTCGGCGAGTAGCACGCTACTTCGGAACCCATAAAGGCATAGTGGTGAATTAGTATAGTGAAAATATGAAAGTAATTTGAGTGGTGGACATGTTAGTCAGTTGTTTGGATTGAGAAGGATAGTGGAGGGATAGATGCATACAGCCAGATGAGGGGACGAGTTAAGAGAAGGGGACCACCAGGATGGAGAACTGAAATGACAACAGGAGGGAATCTGTACCCAGATGTGAGCTTTTTGGAACCCTTTTATGATGATAAAGTACAGAATTGAGTCGCCGTTGCGTCATATTGATTTGACATTTGGTTATATGCAAATTTACCCTGCTTACAAATTGAGGAAAACAGGTTCTTCAAATGTCTTCTATCATTATCTCATAGCTGATCGTCATATATTTTACATGAAGAGCTGGGCCAGGGATATATTGTTGATCTTATTAAATTACACCCTCTCTTGTGGGAGAGGTGTGGAGCAGCGGCTAGAGCGGCTGACTCCGCAGCACTCACGGTTCGATCCCTGGTGGCAGCTCAGCTCAGCACCATGTGACTCTGGGCAATAGCTCACTTAATCTCCCCGACGGCCCCCAGCGCCTTGAGACCCCTAGGGATGAGTAGTTTGCACTTTACAAATACCGGATACATACATACTTTGGCTCTCTATCTGGCTTAAGCTGGAGACTGGGTACAATCAGCTAGTCATAAGGACTGTCTGTCTCAGATTGGATTCAGTATTAACAATTCCCAGGCTCAGCTATATCAGTTTCACTTTACAGAACTCGGTCATCTGGACCTGTATTTCAAGCCAGATTCAGTTGTTAAAGCAGATGTATCAGACCAGAAAGGCCTTATTAATGCGTGGATCTGTTCTTAGAGAAGAAGTGGAATTGAATAAGCATCCGTTAGATTTTTCATTCTTTGGGGGCGTGGCTTAGGCGCCGTCAGGAATGGACGCTCTCCCTTGAGCTCCGTGGCAGCGCGAGAGCTTTCTTCTGTTTTTCGGCAGTTGGAGCCGCGACGAACGGCTTGGAATGAAGCCGCAACGTGAATGAACTTGGTGGCATTAATATACCATGCTCCAGGAGGTCCCAGCGGTAAGCGGACGGAGTTTTTTATCTTTTGTGTGCGGATGCGGGTGACTTGTGACTCGCGTCCGCCATTTTGTTTTGTTTTACCGCGAATGCCGTTTTTTACCACAGAGCGAAGCAGCACTCTTTTAGAGGCATGGGACACAAATTTCACTACTCTAATTTCAAGTTTTCAATGTTGCTTTCTTTTGGAGTGCCTATTTTATGTCACCTACATGATTTTTGAGGTGGGCTCATTTATTCTCTGACACCTTTTGGCATTTTCTGACAAAGGGATTATATTGTCCTGCTGTACCTCTCCTTAACCTTTCGTTTTTCATTACGAAACGCAGCAACGCGCTCTTAGAAGCATGGGGACATGAACTTTCAAACTTTCAATGCTGGCTTCTTTTGGAAGAGCTTATTTTTCATCTCCTGAATGATTTTTGAGGTGTACTCATTTATCTTCTGACTCTTTTGGCATTTTCTGATAGAAATATGCACTGTCCTGCTGTACCTCTCCTCAATATTTTTATTCCTGCTATCTTGTGACTTTCATGTATGGGGAGAACAAAATCATCTCAACGCTCCAAGGCAATGTGTTCTACTTCTATGGTGGATTACAATCCTTTCAGTGTTCTTCAGGATAATGTGACTGATTCAGAACAGGTTTCATTAAGCTCTCCCATGACTAATGTTTCATTACCTACTTCTAAGCCTTTATCAAAGCTGCCTGGTACGTCGACACAACTTTCTGTGAAGAGGGTCAAACAAGACCCTCCTTCTCCAACAATATCTCCTCCCCAATCTCAATGGAGTTAATTCTGGAAGAAATTCGAGCTCTTAAACCCTATATGGAGGAAACTAATATCCGTCTTCAACAATTAGACGACAAATGGTCTCATATGGAAAGTAGGGTTGTCCAGTTGGAAAATAAAGTGGAATCTTTTCATACTACTATGGTGCAGGTTCCCTCTATGCAGTCTCAGATTTCAAGTCTTCAAAAACAAGTTGAGAATCTTGAAAATCGCAACAGACGCAATAACCTACGCATTTATGGTTTAATAGAGGGACTTGAGGGATCCAATCATCTCGCCTTCTTTCAATCTTTTCTTCCGAAACTTTTGGTCATCCCGAACTCTCCACCTTTGAACATTCAACGAGCTCATCGCTTGGGCCATATCTCGAATTCGACGTCTTCATCAACTAAACCAAGAGGAGTAATATTGTATTTTTAGAGTACACAGATTTGTTGAAAGTTTTACAGGCTGCTAGAGTCAAAGGCAAAATCTCTTGGCAGGGCTCTGCTCTTTTCTTTTCACAGGATTATGCCAAAGCAACGGCTGATAGAAGAAAACAATTTTTGGACATGAGACCGGCACTACGGAATATTAATGCCAGATTCGGTCTTATCCACCCATGCCTTTTTAAAGTCACGTACAAAAATAAAACTACAGCCTATGAAGATCCCCGTCTACTTCAAGAATTTTTGGAGAGTTGCAGACAGGAAGACATGGATGTTTCAAGATCCAGTGTTTGAACTTTATTGTTTCTCTTTGTTTTACTGGATTGCTCCAATTGTTTGTTGGTATAGCGTTCTTGTTATCGTGTCTATAACATGTTCTATTTTCTTTTCTCTTTAGGTTCAACCCTCTCATACCCGTTTATGTGATTGCCCGTTCATCTGATGATATTTTGTCTCCCTCCCGTGCTCGTCGCGAATGCTCCGGGTGATGTTCCATCTCCTTTTGTGGCTCCACCACCCTCGATCCCTTTGTGTGTTTTTCTTGGTATGTCATTTTTTGTATCTTATCCATGGTTTTGGTATTTTTCTTTTTACATGGTTCTTTTTCTTGTACTTTTTCTTTCTTTCTTTCTATCTCTTTCTCATTTCTCACAATGTTTTTCATCGAATATTTATTCATCTTTCTTCTCTCTTTTTTCTTGTTTACTGCTTTTCAACACTAATTCTGTCTATTGCTTTATTTCTCATTTCTTATCTTTCTCTTATCTTCTGTTTTTGACTCACATTCTATTTGCAATTCTTTATATCATGCTCTCGATCTGATGCCTTTTAAATCTAGTTGTTCGTATTCTTCTTTTTCTCATCTTTTTTCTATCTTTTACTCTTTCTCTCTTTTCTTTTTCCTATTTACAAGTTTGTTCATCTTGCTTTCATTGTTTCAACGTTATCTCTTATTCTACTTCTTCTATTGTTTCTCATAATGCACCAGTTATTGCTTTTCTTGTATATGGTAATGTTCTTATGTTCCTGTTATATGATAAATGACTTTAAGAATCATTTCATGGAATGTTAAAGGTTTAGGTTCTCCTATAAAACGTCAAAGGGTTCTGTCTCAATTCTCCCCTTTAAAAGGGGATATTGTTCTGTTGCAAGAAATACAGATTGTTGATAAGGAAATTGCTAAATTAAAACGTCAGTGGGTTGGTCAGGTCTTTGCCTCCCCAGGGTCAGGAAAACGTAATGGGGTGGCTATTTTAGGTCATAAACGTCTTAATGTACAATTGCTTACCCAAGACGTGGACTGTGATGGCAGATGGGTTTCTGTTTCTTTATTTGTTGATAAAATTCCTGTAACTATTGTTAATTTGTATGCTCCTACCGCACCTGATAAGTCGTTTTGGCCTGGAGTTTTATCTAAGTTGATGACCTACTCTGATGACTATTTAATTGTGGGTGGGGATTGCAATATGGTTTTTGACCCTATCCTAGATAGACAATCTAAAACTAAATTTATCCCTCTCATATACATTCTCAATTTACATCAACCTTTTCCCAACGATCTCTTGTTGATGCATGGAGATTATGTAATCCCACCCTCCGAGAATATACTTTCTCCCCCCATTTCTCGCAATCTAGGTTAGATTACATTTTTATTTCCAAGAATCTTGCTCAGAGAGTTATCAATTCTGATATAGGTTCTATATTGATTTCAGACCATGCTCCAGTAACTTTAGATTTAGAACTCCTTCCCCCTCTCCATGGTCCTCGACGATGGAGGTTTAATAACACTCTTCTATCAGATCCACATTTTACTCGCTCATTTGAACAGTTTGCTCAAACATTTTTCAAGGAAAATGAAACCCCTGGGATTACTCCTCAAATTGTTTGGGACTCTTTTAAAGCCACCTCTAGGGACTTTATTATTAACTTTGTCTCTCAAAAGCGGAAGTCTGATGCTAGTAAGTTAAAAATCCTTACTTCACAGATTAAGAAACTAGAATGTTCTTATTATAATTCCTATTCTTCAAGCGTTTTAAATGATTTGTTAAAGACCAAGTTTGAATTTAATCGGATCTCTACTGAGAATGCTAACTCAGTCAGTCAGTCAGTCAGTCAAAAAACTTTATTCGATTCAAGAATCATCAAAGTATACAAAACAAATCTTTATCCATATTAATAATTTCATGATTCTTACAAGTGTTAAAAGGTGTCAATTGCAGAAGGATAAGGGTAAAATATATATACATTTTAGTCTTTCTCCTTTTAATCGTCACCCCATCTACAACAAAATTACTTAAAATTCATGCCTATACAGTATAAGGATAACTATTCTATTGTCGCACGCAGCACCCATTTAAATTTCACTTGGTCCCTGAGTTAACCAATGGTTCAATCTAAAATCGTAACTAATTAAAACACATATTAAATTCTAAAAGTCAATATTTTATAAAACTTTTTAAAATGTTTTAAAATTTTAGCCCTTTTCTATGTCTTATGTGGCTGGCAGCCAACAAAAGTTTGCTAACACCAAATACAATAAGTTGGCTGCTGTCCGATTGTAATATTCTAAACGACTCCAAATAGCTCCTGATGTTCAAACTTCTGCACAATGGCTTAATCCACTTGCATCTAGGAGTAGTGTAAGCTGCGCAGAAGAATAGGACATGTACAATGTCCTCATTAACACCTAGTGTGCACAGTGAGCATTTAGGGTCATTGGGCGTCACCCGAGAATTTGACCATTTAGCTGTAAAACCATTAACTTGTAATGTTCCATACCTAAATTTCATGTAAAGTGACTTAGCCAATTGCGGATAAATCTCATCGAGAAAGGGCTCAAAACTCGGAATCAATTTAAAAGACAAGAATTGGGTAGTCAATCTCCCCAACTCAGGATTTAAAGTGACTTTGTGCAGTGTAAATTCCCAGTATATAGACCTAATCTCTCTCTTGAGTCCATAGTCATCAAACTCGGAGTTACCCAATAGCGGCTCATCCCCAAGTCGGTGAGCCATTTACGGATATGGACCAACCAGGGAAAGGTAACAAATTCATCTAGATGCAATAACTCCCTCAAAGTCTGCCTATAGATCTCTAATTCCTCAGTTGTCCATATCCTAATCCAATAGGCCAGTAACCTCCATACTGCTAGATGTCCCAGTCTTTTCAGCCCAATATCATGTGTAAGAGGGATCATCGGGGTGTTTTTGGGCAGCCGAGTAAACATTCTAATGATTTTGTTTTCCCCAATGGTAAGGGGCTGGAGATTTTCTCCTCCCCATAACTCAGATCCATAGAGTGTCGCCGATTGGGCTCTAGCTTTGTATACTTCTAGTGCGGGAGTAATGGCCTTTGATAAGGTGGCATGTTGTTTCTTCGCTATGGGAATGGAGTTCTGCATTAGGATTATACTTGACTTTTTTATTTGCGATTTCCAGGTAAGTTTTGAATCGATTGTAACACCTAGATATACAAAGCTGGAAACACATTCCAAGAGAACCCCATTCAATACTAGTCTTCTCTGGAAGTTTTTATGAGGGTTGATAGCCATATACTTGGTTTTATTGGGATTTATCTCAAGACCCTTTGTCTTGCAGTAGTTGTCTAGGCTATCAAGTAAGTTTTGGAGACCCCTTGGTGTTTGTGACAGCAATATTGTGTCATCTGCAAAGGTAAGGGCACAAATATGTGTACCACCAAGCTTGGGGGCGTCGTGTGGGGCTGAATACAAGTGTGTTACCATATCATTTACATATAATAAAAACAGAGTTGGCGCCAGGACACAGCCCTGGCACACACCTCTCTTAATGGGAATTTCCTCCGTCAGCTCCCCTCCTTGGCCCCAGCGCACCTTTGCAAAGTTGCCGTCATGGAGTCTGATAATCTGATCTAAGATCTTCTCTGGGACTCCCTGGCTCCGTAATGATTTCCATAAAAGATCTCTAGGAATAGAGTCAAAAGCTGCCTTCAAATCAATGAAGGCAACATATAAATGTCCGTGTTTTATCTTGGTGTACTTCCAAGCTATACTCAAAAGTCGGAATACTTGGTCGATTGTATTTATTCTCTTTCGAAATCCAGCCTGGCAGGGTGAAAGAATATCGTTTTCTTCTATCCAAACATTCAACTTGGCCAGAATTTGTTTAGCATAGACCTTTTGTGTAATGTCTATCAAGCTTATAGGCCTGTAGTTCGCTGGGTCATCCCTACTACCCTTTTTGTAAATAGGGACGATCTCAGCCCCCTTCCAGGTTTCCGGGATAGGCTCTCCTCTAGCTATTGCATTGCATAATTGGTTCATATATGGAGCCCAAACATCTGGTGCATGTTTCAGAAGGTCCCCAGGAATTTTGTCTGGGCCAGGCGCTTTTGCTGACTTTAAACTATCTATAGCTATCCTGGTGTCCTCCAAACTAAATTCAAGGTATGTAGTATATACTACTGTCGAGGATACCTCAGTGAGAGCTTCTAGGTCAGAGTCTAATACAACTGGTGCAGCATACAACGTGGAAAAGTGTTTGCACCATGTACCGGGATCCAGAAAATGGTCAGTAGTCACCTTATTCGCTTTGTTTCCTTGTGCTAATAGGCTCCAAAATTTGGATTGATCTCTAGCTTTTGCAGCTACAATGAGGTCACTCCAGCTAGCATCCTCCCAGTCCCTCATGGCATTCATTCTTACTTTTTTATAATTAGATCTTTCAAATCTAATCTGGATTACATCTTTAGATTTTAAATCAGCACGAAGTCTGCAATTGGCATTAGCACATTCCTTATTAAACCATAAATTCAAGGCTTCAGGTCTCAACCTTGGTTTATCATTGTTCTTCGAGATCTTAGTTAATTGTGTTTTTATGATCTCAGACATTTTTAAATGGATTTGGGTGAACTGTCTAGATCCCGGTCTTGATTCTACATAGTCCATTAGTAACTCACTAAAATTATTATATATATTAGTGAGAGGCTCAACCTGATCTAATATTGTTGGCCATTTAACAGTTCTCCGGTTATTGCTTACTATTGGAAACCTAACTTCTTCTCTTCCACTTGTTAGATTCTGTGAATGCTTAGCAAGCCAGCTCCCCTCTAAGTCTAGGCATAATGGGAAATGATCACTTTCACATCTTTTATCAACCCTAAAGTCTTGAATTTGGTTCCAGTGTGCTGTGCTTACCATCATGTAGTCTATGCAGGAGGTGGCATTTCCTCTAGTGAAAGTATTTGAGCGCTCAATATCAGAAGGAAACCACCCATTGCATGCTCTTAACCCTCTTTCTATAGTAAACTGCAACACTTGTGTTGCAGACATAGAGCATGCCACCTTCTTATTTATTGCAAGCAGAGGAATTCCCCTAGCCTCGTCTTCCTCATGGAAGATCGTGTCCATTCCAATCATCGGTTCGTAGCAGCAATTAAAATCGCCGCCCACAAGAACTGCTCCATGTGGCTCAATACTGTCAAGCACTTCCTCAAGTTGGTGAATACCCGGTGCTTCATTTGTGCACCCTCTTGGTCTTAGATATATGTTAAATAAATGTGTCAATGTTCCCTTGGAAGATCTTAACTTTAGTGCTAATATGTCCTTAGAGCTAGAGTTCACTATCTCTATGATAGTGTTTAAAATGATTTTAACCCAGATAATCAACCCCCCGATGGTCTACCTTTCTTTGATGGAATGGCCCCTATATAGAAAGTTCTATATCCTAGTTTATGTAAGGGCTCGACCGCCCATGTTTCCTGAAATAAACACAGGTCAAAGGTGTTAACATAGGCCTGCCAGTCGGGATCAGGAAGTTAATGGCGCAGCCCCGCAACATTCCAGGACAGTAACTTTAACGATTTTGGAACTAAATCAAGAGAAAACCTGTCTGAAGTACTATTTAGGGAATTCAATCTATTATTATCAACATTCATTAAAGGTGTTAACAAGTCTTGTTGATAGTTCTTACACAACTCTACATCATGTAGAACAGGGGGATCTTGCTCTGGGCTCAGAAGTCTCAAATTTATATCATTGCATAAGTTGCCCTTTGATGGAACCCCTCTAGGCCATACGTATAGTCAGTCAACGGATTCTAAGCTCTGTGTCCATTCCGTTGATGTTAGAGGACAATTTTCCCCCACTACTGGTGTTTTTATTAATCTAAAATTAATTTTTGTATCAAAAAGTGAATGTGACCTTAAATTCATAGTTATTAAATTATCTACAATAGTTTTAGTGCAAAAGTTAGTTTTATGTCATCCAGGTTCCTGGATTCTTGTCTAAAGCGTTCTGCTATTAAGATATCGGATCTAATTATAGAGCGGCATTGACGTTTATTTCTAATCCAGTGGGTAACTTTGTTTATTAGGGACTCCTCATCCTCTCTAGCTTCGTTGCTTAAGCTTGGGACGTTTGTAAGGAAAATGCTATAAGTGTTTTCCCTAGAGTTCCTTGTATCTTGCGATGAAGAGGAAGATTCCCTTTGACATTGGCTATGACTACCTCCAGGCCCCCGATCTACTCTGAACGTCTGGCGCAACCCTTCCTGTCCTCTAGAAATTGGGCCACTGTGTGCATTAGTCTTAAAAGAATTGCTGTTAGATGCCCCTGGTCCCAAGGACCGGGGCATTCTGGGCCGGGTATCCAGACCGCGGTATTGGTTATAGTTATTAACAGGTGGGGGTTGACAAGAGTTGTTACAGGCAGGAGAGTTCCTATTGTTGACCACAGCCATTGTGGCCGAGCTAAGGAGTGAACTAGGCGGACGCATATCCATTTTCCCTGATATCTGATTACAGGGAACTTGCCCCATTGTACATTTACTGTTCCCTTGATTTTTGTATACAGTAGGTGTAGATCGTGATGGGCAATGACCAGCTATTTCCTTAAGGGTTTTTATCTCGTCATGTATGATATCTAGTCTCTGATGTAAGTTTACTATGAGAACATAGATGTCTACACTCTCAGTCTGGGTCTCAGTGTCCCTAGTACTGGTTTTCATATGGGGAACATCATGAGTTTGTATTACCTGGTCTTCCTCATGCCAGGTTTCTAGCACCGAATATCTATTGGAGCATGGTATTGTCGGGACCTCGTGGTTCAGTGGACTAACTTGATCGAGCGTCTCAATCCCCCGCAGGCTGATGGTAGGGCTGCCCATCTTGTCCTGGCTTAGCATCGGGGGGGATGATAAAGTATGTGTGTTATTCTCACTGTTAGCACCATGAACTATAACAGGGTCAATTCTAGGCCTGGCAGTAATTGACTTACTCTTTTTGTTGTAGTAAGAAGATATCTTTCTGGTACCATTAGAAGATAAATCCCTCCCCCCTGCTAATATTGTTTCCACTTCTTCTATTAAGTCATCTATTGCTGTTAGGGTACAATTGTTAGCTGCTGACTTAGCTGACTTACTGAGTTTTGCTAACTTCTTCTTTCCTGTTGCGGCCTCTACTGCCTTTCTCTTGCCCATTGTCACTGCAGTCTACCTCTAAGATCACAGACAATCTCCACCTCCAATTATACTCCTTAATCAATAAACCTTTGTTAGGAGTATATACTCTTACGTTAGACTCACCTATAAGACCCGGACCAAAAATACATTTGGCAAAACCCCCCCAGCAATAATCAAATATTAATGTCAAGACGTTTTCTGTATAGTCAAAGCATTTAAATTAAAACAATAGTCCAATGGTGCTGTCCATCCAGTTGGTACCCCAGATAATGGCAACCCCTGGACCAGTTGCTAAACTCAGGGGAGTCTTCAAAACTGAGCCAATTGACACTTAAAGTTTAAACGAAAAAGTACTGTGTGTCTAACTTCAAATTTTGCAATTGCAATTGCAAAAAGGCTAAAAAAATTAAAAAAGGCACTTCCGCATCATTTGTCAAGGAGGCAACTATGTCAATTTTGTAACAACCGTTAAAGGTTTGTGCGACTAAAAGGTGTACTGGGCTAGTACAGAGTATTAGGTTCGACGGTTGTCCACAGGGAGCTGCGGGTAGGTATATTACACAGTCTTACCAGAGTTCCAGGGTAGCGGCATTATGATGATCGAATCGAAAGGGGGGAGGCCCAGCCCTGCTGCCTCCTGGCGCTGATGGGCGCAGACGGGCCCGCCCGCGTCCTGCACTGCGGGAACCCTGAACAGGCTTTATGCGCCTCCTTGTGCGTCTGGATGCTGGTGGACGTGCCTGGTGCTGAGCTTGCTGGGAGGTGTAGTCACCTACTACAGCTGCATCGATGATGGTGAGTGATGCAGCGTTGGGGAGCGAGCACACGGGCTCTGCTGGCAACTCCTGGGCTCCCCTATGTCTCCCTTGCACACTTGCCGGTAAAGGTGAAGAAGGGCTCCACTTAGCCCCGACTGGACTCTGCTAAGGATGGAGCAGGCTCCCAGCTGCGTCGATGATGGCGAGTGATGCAGCGTTGGGGAGCGAGCACACGGACTCTGCTGGCAACTCCTGAGCCCCCCTGTGTCTCCCTTGCGCACTTGCCGATGAACCTATTTGACAGTTGAGTAGCTTCCGGTTCGCTGATCTCATCGTGGTTGCGAAAGTTGGCTTCGAAATCGCTGACTCTTTTCTCCTCAAAGCAAGTTCGAAATACTATGGTGGTCAGAATAAATCAGGCAAACTTCTTGCGAATTATCTTAAAATCAAAAAAGAACGTACTGTTATTGATTCAATTCTATCTCCCTCCAATCAAACTTTTCATAAAAGTGAGGATATTCTTTCAGAATTTACTAAATTCTACCAAACTCTTTATTCACCAGAAGTCCAATCGGACGCACATGATGCCTCTATTTATTTATCTTCCATTCCACCTCCTTCACACTCTGACTTAGATTTTTCTTTATTAGAACAAGATATTCAGATCCAAGATATTTCTACTGCCATCCGCTCCATTAAACAAGGTAAAGCTCCTGGTCCAGATGGTTTCGCTATTGTGTTCTACTCATTCTTCTCTTCTTTCCTTGTACCTAAATTACATCAACTCTTTCTTTACTTTATTTCAACTAAATCATCCTGCGGTTCCTTTCAAGAGGCACTAATTTGCCTTCTTCCAAAAGAGGAAAAGATCCTAAATTATGTAAGAACTACCGTCCTATTTCCCTGATTAATTTAGATTATAAAATTTTAGCAAAAATTTTAGCTCTACGTTTGGAGAATTTTTACCACATTTAATTGGCAGAGAACAGTGTGGATTCATTAAAGGTAGACTTCTTTCAGACAATATTCGTCTATTTTTTAATGTTATTAGTAAGTCCAAATCCTATAAAACCTCTCTTGCAGCGATTGCCTTGGATGCAGAAAAGGCGTTCGATAGGGTTAATTGGTCCTTTAGTTTTTGCTACTCTTTCTTGGTTCAGGTTTGGTCCCAAATGTGTCTTTACTTTATTCCTCTCCCAAATCTTCTATTTTTGCTAATGGTCTCATATCTCCCTTCTTTCCTTTATGTAGAGGTGTACGTCAGGGATGCCCTTTGTCCCCCTTATTATTTATTCTTGCCTTGGAACCTTTCTTAATCAAAATACGTTTCAATCCCCAAATTACTGGTTTTTCTTACGGGATTTCTCAACTTAAAGTCTCAGCTTACGCTGATGATATTTTGCTTTTTATGTCACATCCTCAATCTTCTTTACCTGCCTTTTTGTCAGAAGTAGATAGCTTCGCAAAGGTCTCCGGGTACAAGTTGAACACGGATAAATGCGAAATTCTTCCATTAAATAAGTTCTGTTTCCACGCTGATTTCATGACATCTTCCTTTCATTGGAATCCAAATCACATTAAATATCTTGGCTTATTGTTTTCTGATTCTGTTAAAAATTCTATCACTCTGAACTTGAATTCCCTGTCTACAACCCTACGTGACCTTACTTCTTGATGGAATCCCCTATTCTTATCCTGGTGGGGTCGTCTTGATTCCATTAAGATGATGCTTGTTCCTGTCGTATTATTTTATATCGCTAACATTCCTGTTAATATCCCCAAACTTTATTTTAAAAACATCTACTCAATTTTATCTAAATTTTTATGGAATGGGAAAAAATCTAGGATGTCTTTATATAAACTTAAAAAACCAAAATCTCTGGGAGGTGTTAATTTTCCGGACTTCATCAAATACCATCAGGCCTTTTGTCTTAAACAGTCGGCCTTTTTATTACAAAATAATGAAGATACTCCTATACCCTTATGGGCTGATCTGGAGAAATCTTTTTTCAGCCCCTTCTCTTTGCTAGAATGTTTATCTTTTTCTTCTAAACCATCTTTCTTCTGTCCTCCAATTTTCAAGAACACATGCAGGATTCTTTCTCCCGTTTTTATGTCATTCAAATCATCCAGAGAGAAATTTTTAGCCTCCTCTGTTTGGTATAATGCTTTGATTAAAATAAAAAATAAAGTTATTTTTGGAAAGACT
Organism: Calotriton arnoldi; assembly: GCA_963921515.1. Classification (NCBI taxonomy): domain Eukaryota; kingdom Metazoa; phylum Chordata; class Amphibia; order Caudata; family Salamandridae; genus Calotriton; species Calotriton arnoldi. The sequence continues at coordinate 1,089,438 of CAWUFW010005927.1, read as the reverse complement.
GGCATTCTAAGGGTTTAAAACACGTATCTCAATTATACCAGGATGGCTCCAGTCTCTCCTTTTCAGATGCTCAATCACTCTTTTCTTTTTCCAGCATCATATGAAAATAATTATAACCTACTTATTCTAGCGATACAAAAGTCTTATCACAACCTATCTTCCGAACAAATCTCTACTTTTTCTCCTTCTGCTCTTCCCAATTTATTTGACACTTTGCCCTCTGCGTCTCAAATTTATAAGCATATAACTCTAGTACCAGTAGATAGAGACAAAACCGATGTTGAAATTTGCTGGGAAATTGATCTTCAATCTACCTTTCCTACTTCCCTGTGGGATATGATTTGGTCTAAAATAAGAAAGTCCTCCAGAGCGGCTAACACAACTCAAACATTATTTTTTATATATAATAGACTATTTATACCTGTTAGGCTCCATAAATTAAATCCGACACTCTCTCCCAAATGCTGGTCTTGTGCTCACCCTTTTGCAGACCTTAAACATATGTTATTTGAATGCTCCCTTATTTATGACTTTTGGTTAAAAGTCTGGAAACAAATTAATTCAATTTTTAACTCTCACTCCCTTTTAATTTTGTTAATCTTTTTCTAGGTAGTGCTTCAGAGTATTGGTCATCTCAATCTGATAATTTTTACATAATTGATTTACTTCTAGCAGTAGCTTTCTAGCAGATTACTAAATCCTGGAAGGATTCTTCTCAAATATCCTTTCAAGCATGGTGGTATGGTGTATGTTATCACCATAGGCTTGATAGGGCTTACGTTCAACCTGTTTCGTTAGCCATTAAAAGAGATTACTAATGGCTCCCAATCACCTCCTTTTTAGACAACTCTGTTCTTTCCACAAATTCCCATAACCCACGAATTGAAGAAGTGCCTAAGCCTCCTTGATGTAATTTTGTGTTAAAATATTTCTTTCTATTTTAGTATGTTATGTTCTTTTTTATCTGAATTTCTTCATTGCTTATTCCATACTTGTTACCTTATTAATGCTCTTTTATGTTTTCTTGCTGGTGTTTATCATATGTTTATATTTTTTCAATGATTCTCTGTTGATCTTTTAATCTGTTATCATTGCAAATTATTTTTAATAAACTTTCATTTTTTAAACTTAAAAAGATTTTTCATTCTTTTAGGAACAGTACTCGATTGATCCTTAGCTGACTTTTCTTCCAAACAGCAAACACAGTTTTTTATTGACGCATTTCAGATTGATTTTTTGCACTGTGTTCTGTGTGTTCCCAAAGTTTGGTGGATTGTGATTCCACTTTTCCTCAAGACACTCTGCACTTTATTATGTTTTGTAGTTTTTACAAACAGCTGCAAAATCAATATTTATTCTGTTATTCAAGAAATTAAAACTTAAACATGCCAGACCAACTTTTATTTATCCACAGATGTTACCAGAGCCGCATACTTGTTCAGTGGCTGCAAGCTTTTTTATCAGGTACGGTTCATTTTGAGATATTCTTTACGTTTTTAACATCTTTCTTGTGTTTAGTTTTGGGTGATCAACCGGTTAAACTCATTTATTTCTGATACTGTCAATACCCTGTGTTCTGAACGTTTTATCATTATGTTTTTATCGTTTATGGTTTTATTCAATTAAACTAAATAAAGATTCAATGAATGAACCTACAGAAACGTGTAGTACTGCCACAGAGCCAACTTGTACACTTGCGATGCTTAGTATTTCTGTTTGCTGAATACTTTACCACTGGATTCTTCTACCTTCTTCAGTAGGATGATGTGAGGGTCTGGCAGGCTGTGTGATTAGCACCAAGGAAACAAGACATATAGCCTATAAACAATACAAATAATTGAAAAACAACAAATTACATTGATGATAACGATGATTCATAGAAGAGTTCACCTACAGCTATCATGGTGAGTACTTACAGGCTTCGTTGTTCACAAGCGAGGTATAGCCAGAGTCATCGATCTAGCTTAGTATCTTTTTTTTAACACATTTTATTGACTTTTTTATTTGGTTTTGACAGTAACAAAATATTGCAACCCCATCCAAAATGGTAACCATACAACACCAAGGCACAATACTTTACATGGAAGGAGGTGATGGAGCAGGGTTTTGCAAAGAAACCTGCTCGAATTAACACCCCATAATACTTAATAACAGTGTGCAGTGAAAACTAATGTGCAAATCACATGAACCACATGGGAAACCGCTTTGCGCACGCGTGCACTAATGTGAACTAATGCATGAAAGAACTAGGCCGCATTTTACATTTGCGTTTCAAAAGAAACAAAATTAATGCATGATTAGGCCGCATTTCGATCTTGCTTTAAAAATAATAATAAATAATGCCGCTTTTGCTTATGCTAAGAAAATATTAACAGAGGATAGTGCAAAGGTGGGTGGTAACCAGTGAAAAGTGCATTTCCGTTTAATTAATGGATGCTTATGTTTTGTTCATCATAGTGAGCCAAATGGGCCTGCATTATCCTAAAATTGACATGATAGATGGGGGCTAGAGAAAAAGCATGAATAATTCGACAAGTAGACAGAAACGCCGAGTGCTGCAGATGAAGAGCAAAAGTCCAAGGTTGACCAGCTACGGAAAAGCATTGTCTGCCTGCCAAAAGACGAGACTGGCCGTGGGACCCAAGACTTCTTCCACGGACGTAGCTGAAAGACTCCTGAGAAATGATAAATTGTTACATGTAGATGTATTTGCATTCACTAGTCATGTATTACGTTATGTGAAAGACGAATAAACAAAAGACTGTAGAAATTTTGAATGAGAACATGGTGGTGTGATGGACCACATCCCAAACCATCCAATAAGCAGTCGAATTTTGTGAATTGTTTCAACTAATGTGGGTTGGACATGTAGGTTTTAGGGTATAACTGGGGTGCCTTTGGGGGTGTGGTTTAGGCTTAGGTCGGATGGAGAGGAGAGAGAAGGTGTGATTTTCGTCGCTGTCCGTCGGTTTGCAGGGAGGCCTAGCTGTTCCTGTCCCTGTCCCACTCCTGAATCCTGAAATCTTTGTTCCCTATCTCTAATTTAGGGGACCTCCACTACCTCCTTGGCCAGGGGGGTGGTATTTCACTGATCTTTTGGGTTAGTATATTTCATGACTCGTACTTTGCATAAACATTTGCAAATGTATTTTTGTCTCTGAAACTTATGTCTCTTCATCTATCCCCTCCGTCATATGTATATTGTTTCCACATAATTTTGCTGAAACTTATGTCTTTTCATCTTTCCACTCCTTCATATGCATATCGTTCATTTGATGAGTATGACACTGTTTGCATTTTGCTGATGTTTTTCTCTCCCTCTTATGAGATTCATTGTTGGCACTGTGATCTGTATGTGATGAGCATTAATAGAACATTATTTGCGATAAACTTTATTAATCTTACCGAGAGTTTGTCATTATTTTGCCAAACTAGGTAGATAGTTAGTTCTATTATTACCATCAACTACTTGACTAATTGGTCCGTCGACCAGAAGAAAGAGAGTTGATATTCAGGTTTAGTTATGTATTTAGAAACGTTAAGCATTGATTTATGAAGGGAAATAATTAATCACGTCATTAAAACTTGACCACCAGCGCAACAGGGATTTCATGAGTTGGGTGAATGTGTATGGGCCATTTGTATGTAATGATATTGAGTATCGATCCCTGATTAAGTGTAGCGCTGGATCAGTTTTCTGGTAGCAGAGGACAGTTTAATTATCAATTAGTTTGATAATAATTATTGATTATTGATTATATGTTCTTAACATGAAAAGTTAGTGTCTTGTTCTATGTTGTCTAGAAGTACAGGTACGGAGTTACCTGAGAGATCCAGGGATGGAAATTTAGCCTGAAGTAGGCAGAAGAAGAGTATGGATAAGTTATCACACTGCAGAAGTACTTTGTCTGTTGTTATAATACTGTACGGCGGAAGGCTGTAGGTGTTATATTTAGGGACAATTTTGTATGCGAATAGATTGTATGAAATACCGAAGGGTCCACTTCTGAAACTCTGGCCTTATCCCAGGGGAGTAACAAGACCTCTTTAAATAAAGTCCTCTTGTGAAACTTTGGCCTTATCCCTAGAGGAGTACCAAGTCCAACTGTAGCTTGTTTGGGTGTAAAATAGCACTGGTAGTTGTTTTACTTGAAGTGAAAGAATTTCTCTTTGAACAGTGAAGACTATCTCTTTATTTACTGGAGCAGACAAGTAGCATTGTTTTGTGTTGTTTCTAACAAGAATTTTGATTAAGAAAACTTAGAAATACATTGCCGTATTATTTTGTAAAGGGAGGGTCAGTAGAAGGAGTAATGCTGACGTCAGAAAAAGCTGCACTGGTATTGGTCAGATAGCGGGAGCTTAGTGAGCCGTGATTGGTTGATTCTTGAGAGCTGTGTTGGTATTAGTTGAGATATTGCCTACGTAGAAGTGCTCCGATTGGTCGGTTGGTGTGAGTCGCGCTGGTATAGGACGAACTCTAACAAATAGAATAAGTAGAATTACGGAGAAGTTTCCTTGTTTATTTCACTGAGATACATTAGCGTAAAGAGTCGGAAAAATGAAGTTGCTTAAGAAAATAAAGAGTTTCTTTAAAAAGGACAAACCAATAGTGACTAGAGAGGGAATTTCTATTCCACCTCCAAAAACGCCTGCTTCCTTTAAGATGTTGGAGCGAGGATACCATGCGTGTACTTGGTTAGAGAATTGGGTGGAATATACAAAGGATGATGGTGCTATAGCTTTCCCACAGCATGGTTCGTTTAATGTAAGGATTTTACAGAATTTGAGAAATCGAATGAATTCACTAGAGCCAAATCCCAGACCTACACAGTATGAAGCATTAGAGGAATGGGAGGAAGAGGCATTCAAAAGAGAGAAATATCACGCGGCAGGAGATACAGAAATATAATGTCTAGATATCCTTTTGAGAGAAGGGAGGATAAAAGGAAAAGATGAAGGAGAGCTGTGATAACTGAGGGTTTGTACCCAGTTTTAGTTACTGAAGATCAGACAGGAGGCAAATGTAAAGAGAAAAAGAAGAATATAGAGACTTCAGGATTAGGCTATGACCCAAACGATTCTGATGATGAATTGTTAGATGACATTTTGACTAAACGACCTCCACCATATCAAGAAAATTCAGGTGAAGTGACTCCAAATGCACCACTAATGGGAACCCCATTAATTCCACAAGTCCCGAAAATAACTAGAGTAGTACAAGGAAGTGAAATGGACATGTTGAACAAAGCAAGAGAAGAGCTGACCCAGAAAATAAATCAGTTAAGTTTAAATGCGGACGCATTAACGGTTTCGGTAACTATCGGTCCTGTAATTACATTATATGGAGAAAAACAGAATATATCAGGAGTACATGCGCTGTCAGTTCCAAAGAGTAGTGTCAGGAGTGAAATGGTGACGGTAGCTGACGAGGAAGGACAGGTTGACAGGAATACTTCGCTGTTAGATATTCCGGTTTGTGAGATGATAACCGAGACCCCTAAGAGAAATACACAAATAGACCCGCGGAAAATAGGGCCGAATATCACTCCAATCACAGAGAGTTCAGTAGGTCCTTCACAGATGAATTAGATGATTGGATAAAGGGAATGGAAAAACAAAAACCTCAACCACAGACTATAAATGTGAGCCAATTGAGAGTAGATTTGGAAGAGATGATTATTGGTACAATAAGTCCAGACAGATTAGGGACTTACCGAGATGAAGAGCTGTTGTTTTTGTGTAAAAATATTACTTGGAGAGCGAGAAATCTTCATGGGAAAATAACAGAAGCTGCTAGTGAATATGGAGTAGACATAGGGAAGTCAAAGGTGTTACAGAAAACATATAGGTTGGATTTTACTGATAAGGATTGGGAAAGTTTGAATGCGTCAGGAAAAAGACTACAAATAAAAGAGTTGATGAATATTTTGAAAAAATGGGGAGATGTAGAACGGTGGAAAGGTAGATGGACGAAAAAGAAAGAAGAGGCAGCTGTCAAATGAGCGTCGTTGTTCCGTTGAGAGAGACAGGAAAAGTTGAAAGGGAGTATCCGATGAGAGAAGTTCCAGGTGGTGGATATGTTCACGTTTCCTGGACGAGACAGGATATATTATCCTTTACAAACGATTTTCCAAGGTTGAGGGAGAAACCAGTTGAGTGGTACAAACAGGTAGAGAGGTTTGTGGAAGTTTCAAAGGTTTTGTTAAAGGATTTGGATGGTTTGTTTGACATTGTCTTTCCAGCTGACTTATGGACAGAATGTAAAATCACTGTCGATTGGCCAAAAGAAGAATACCCTAGGGATCCTAAAACAGGTGCACCATCAGATGAGGTGATGAAAAAGTATAATCAGGTAATCACTTATTTAAAAGGAAAAATTTCCCCTAAGGAAACAGATTGGGTTAAGATAGATAGGACAACCCAAGAACCAAAAGAGTCCGTACATGCTTATTATGAAAGATTGTTGCAGGTATTCAAACAATACAGCGGGTTTGAGAATATTGGAGACAAAGATATGGGACATTTCGTGTATCGTTTTGTGTTTGGATTGAAACCAGAGATTAGTAACATGTTTCAGCAGCATTTGATCTGCTGGCAGAGCAAAACGATTGACGAAATTTTGAGATATGCGAAATATTGTAGTGATGATATTGAATCAAGACATAAAAACTTAAAAGAGAAAATGATGTGGGCACAAGTGAAGGTAGCAGAACAGCAAGAAGGAAACAGTGGTTCTCAAGCAGGTTACCAGATGAATGACCAGAATCAAAATGGTCAGATATCCAGTGGAGGTAGAGGCAGAGGTAAAATGAGTAGAGAAGAGGCTAAGAAGAAATTTCCTTGTCATGCGTGTGGAAAGAATGGACATTGGAAGAACGAGTGTAGGTCTGCTCAAAAGAATAATGGGGTAAATCAAAATTTGAATCCACAGATGCAGAATGAGGTGGTTGTGAATCAACAGCAGCCGCAGCAGCAGGTAGTTACTCCACAGTTACAGGTGCCACAAGCTCCTATGCCAAATAATGTGAATGCTCAAGTGCAGAGGTACAATGCGAACACTGGATTTCACGGAGGTGATCAACTTGGTAAGAATCAAAATGTGCAAATGGTTCCGCAATACTGGCGGCAGTGCAATGAGAGTGATTCAGACTCATCTCAATGACGGTGCCTGAGTGGGGAGGAAAGGTGCGTACTTGGCGCATCCTTGGCGGTAGATCAGTCAGGTCCATTTGTTGACGGCAAAGTGGAAGGTAATAATATTACATTCCTAGTGGATACTGGTGCTACCCGTTCTACTGTGAGAGCAGCAGAAATTCCAAACCTACCCCTCTCGGGAGAAACTATCCAAGTTGTAGGAGTCTCGAATAAGCATATTAGAACACCAGTCACAAATCCAATAGAAGTTCATATTGGGAGTTTCAGAGACATGCAACGTTTTGTGGTATGTGACACGAGTCCAGTGAATCTCTTGGGAAGAGATTTACTATGCAAAATGAATTGTACCATCTATTGTACGCCAGATGGTATTGCGTTTCAGACACCTGATGAGGATGTCGCATTCAAGATGATGTTAGCATAGCAGGGAACAGAAGTGGATGAGTTGTTTTCACTTCTCACAGAGGAGAATTTGCCAGAAGAATTAAAAAGTACAGTAAGGTCGGATGTGTGGGATTTCTCAGGAAAGGAGATTGGTCTAATGACAAATGTAGATCCAATTCAGATTACGGTGAAAGAGGTTGCTGTATATCCAAACACACCTCAGTATAAAATGAGTCCGGAAGTAATTGCAGGAGTCGCTCCTGTGATCGACCAAATGATTGAGCAAGGAATTCTTAAAGAAATATTGAGCAGTCCTTGTAATTCGCCTATTATAGGAATTAAAAAGCCCAGTGGAAAATATAGAATAGTGCAGGATTTAGGAAAAATAAATAAGATTGTAGTACCATGTTGTCCAGTAGTACCATATCCAGCAGTGATCCTTTACCAAATTCCCTGCGATGCTGAATGGTACACAGTAATTGATTTGTGCCAAGCATTTTTCTCGATTCCTTTACATCCGGAAAGCCAATATTTGTTTGCATTCCGGTTCGGAGACCGTGTTTTGGCATGGTGCCGAGTTCCTCAAGGGTACACGGAGAGCCCTTCAATTTTTAATCAGATTCTGAAAAAGTGTTTGGAGACTTTGATCATGCCAGGAAATTCGGTTTTGGATCAGTACATTGATGACCTATTGGCATCAAAGACACGAGAGGCATGTGTGACAGATACCATTGCCTTACTGAACCATTTGGCAGAAGGAGGACACAAAGTGTCACCAGCAAAAATTGCAATTGTGTAAGCAGGAAGTCCAGTACCTGGGACACAAAACAGAAAAAGGAGTCAGGAAGGTGACACCGGAAAAAATTAGTGTGATAAAACAAATGAGCTCACCCAAAACCCAGAGATAAGTTCGAATATTCTTGGGAATGGTTGGATACTGTAGGCAGTGGATCAGTGGTTTCTCACTGATTGCAAAAGCTCTACAGAGGTTGACACGAAAAGATGTGAAAGATCCGATTGTTTTGGATGATGAAAGTATGGAAGCCTTTACTAAATTGCGAAACAGTCTTTGTCGTGCACCTGCGTTGGGAATGCCAGATTATGCAAAGGATTTTGCGTTGTACTGCTGTGAAAGAGATGGGTGTGCACTTTCAGTCTTAACTCAGAAACATGGAATGGCACGACGTCCAGTAGCATATTTTTCTGCTACTTTGGATTCAGTGGCTGCAGCGTTGCCAGGTTGTTTGAAGGCAGTAGCTGCTACTTGTGTGAGTCTGGAACAGAGTGAAGCGATTGTAATGGGACATCCAGTCAAGGTATATGTGCCACACTCGGTTGAGATTCTCTTGACACGAACAAGGACACAATATATGACATATAGTTGGATGACTAGGTACGAAAGAGTGATCCTTGGTGCTGAAAATGTGACTGTGGTGAGGTGCACTACCGTAAATCCGGCGACCTTGTTGCCAAATTCATATTGTTAGGAGGTGAGAGACGAGGCAGATCACGATTGTTTGGATGTGCCAGATTTATGCACAAAGCCCAGGCCTGACATAGAGGACACCCCACTCGAAGAACCAGACTGTGTCATGTTTGTTGATGGATCATGCTTGAGGAATAAGAAAGGTGTATTGTGTTCTGCCTATGCTGCATGCACCGTAGCGGGAGTTTTGGAAGCATCCTGTCTAAAAGGGGTAACCTCTGCCCAAATTGCTGAATTGATAGCTCTGATTAGAGCATGCAAAATTGCCAAAAGCCTGAGGATAACCATATTTACTGATAGTCAATATGATTTTGGAGTTGTCCATGACTTTGGGCAGTTGTGGATGCAAAGGGGATTTCTGACTTCTTCAGGTTCCCCAATAAGGAACAGTAAAACTGTAAAAGATCTATTGGATGCCTTGCAATTACCCAAAAGGATTGCAGTGGTCAAATGTTCCGCACATAAGTCAGGAGATGACTATGTGACGAAAGGCAACAGATACGCAGATCAGGTAGCACGTTTCTGTGCACGAAATTTAATAGCCTTAAACAGAGGGATGGAAAACGAAAATACCAACTGCCATCTAATGTTCTTTTCATCTTTTGAAACTTGGGATGAAATTAGGCAGTTGCAGGAAGAAGCAAGTGATGAGGAAAAGGAAACTTGGATAAATTCAGGCTGTAGAAAGAGAGCAGAAGACGAAGTTTGGGTTTACATAGACGAAAGACCAGTCATGCCAGATTGTTTACTCTCCCAGATGGCAAGGGTATACCATGGAATTGCACATGTTGGAAGAGATGCAATGATTAGGCTCTTCAAGCAGTCATTGTATAACCCAAAATTCAGGGTCATTGCAGAGAGTCTATGCCAGAGGTGCGCCTCCTGTCAGCAGCAGAATCCAGGCAGGAAGACAGTTGTTAGTTGGGGTCGAATTGGAAAGGCAGCAGGACCATTCACCCGGCTTCAATTGGATTTTATTGAACTCCCCCGTGCAATGGGCTGAAATATGTGTTGGTTGTTGTTTACTTGTTCTCTCGCTGAGTGGAAGCCTATCCAACGAGAAGGAACGATAGTCTCACAGTCGCCAAACTACTTTTAAGAGAGCTGATCCCGAGATTTGGATTTCCAGTCACTTTAGAAACAGATAGAGGAACACATTTTAACAATGAAATAATTCGGATGATTTGTGCAGCATTACAAATTGAGCAGAAGCTGCATTGTGCCTATCGACCCGAAGCATCTGGAGTGGTTAAGCAGATCAATGGCACAATAAAATCAAGGTTAGGGAAGGTGTGTGCATCTACAACACTGAAATGGCCTGACGCTTTACCCCTTGTATTGATGAGTCTTAGAAGCATTCCTGACAAAAAGACGGGATTAAGTCCTCACTAAATCCTGATGGGAAGAGCAATGAGACAAGCATTTATACCAGCGAACAAATTGATGAATATATCTGATGATCTAGTGCTTGATTATTACAGAGGATTGGCTGATCTGATGCGTTACCAAGTGATTCTGGTGACGAGGACAGCAGTGAAGTGTGGTGGTTTGCCAAATTGGATTCATGCGAGCCATACCAGACGAGTCCCAAGTCCGCTTGAAAGACAAGAAGAGCAGCAACTGGTAAACCAAAAACAAAAACCAGAAGCTGAAGTGTGTGAAGCTGAAGAATCTAGAGTGACAGATTCTGAAGAACAAACAGATGATGCACAGCCAAGCTCAAGTCAAGTAGAGTGGGTACCAGCTACTGGGTCTCGTGAGACTGCAGTTGAAACAGAAGGGGAAGCTACTGAAAGTCAAGAAGAAGAATCAATAAAAGAAGGGCCAAGAAAATGAGTCTGTGAGCCAGAGAAAGGAAGTGAAAAAGCAGTTCAAGCTAAGAAAGCAAGAAAGGGTGACAATTGGCCAGGTGAAGTGAAAAAACTGAAATACACTCTTGTGAGGAGAAAATCAAAGAGAAGACCAGAGCAAATTAATGAGGTCTCAAGTCAAACAGAACAGGAAGAGTCAGGAGAAGATTCAGTACGAAAAACAAAAAGAGTAAGAATTCCAAGCAAGAAATACACAGCACCTGAATGGACGTACGTGATCTTGGAAGAAATTGAAAGCGCAGATCCATATGAAGAAAAAGACAGTACTGACACTGAGCAAGTTGATGAAAGCAAATTGAGACCACCTTAAAGAACTGTGAAAAACCAGGGTGCAACATTGTCAGTCAAAATGAATTGAAAGACTCAGAAGACTTGAAGGAAGAAATAAAGAAGGGGGTAAAGAAGAAAGCCTTGAAGTGTAGGATTACACTATTTTTTCTGAAATTTTGAACAAGATTTAGAGTTTTATAGATTTTAATTTTATAGATTTTTATATTTTTGGTAGAATACAAAATGGCCGAAGCAACAGTGACTGGACATCCAAAATCTAGCCTAAAACGTAGATGTATTAAAGCTTGCTTATGTAGTGTCTTTTTACTAACATTTATGTGGGTATTATTAACTGTCATTGTACCTATGCCAATGGTAACTGTTAACGGAAACAATACTAATGATGTAATAAGTGAAAGAATGAGTGATGTCACTAAAGAAACCCCTAATACTAATATAGAACAAATAGATGGAAGTATTTTCCATCATGATAAATCAATTAGTGATTTCTCCTTAAATGTCTTTACTAAATTGTTGTATGAATATGTTAATACAATGAATGTGAGTGATTGTTATGTGTGCATGCAACTACCTTCGTGTGTCTCAGAGGGGGTGACCTATCATCACCTACCTTTAACATATGGTGTGTCATGTAGTATTTTAACCAGTCTTTTTTATGTGACTGGGAAGCTGGAGTGTCATTATTCCAATATAGATTTAGTATTTTCAGAAATACCTGTTATAAAGGAGTTGAACAAGGTTTTAAGTAGTAGAAATGCACGTTATATGGGTGAATTTTTCCATATTACCAAGACACTAGATATAGAATATGCTTATAAACATAATCTAACATGTAGTTTGCGAGTTGAAGAAAAGGTGTTCATAGATATGGTAGAAGGTAGAAGAAAAAGTTTCCAAAGAAAAGCTGCTGAACAGAAGTCACAGGTACCACCGTGGGCTTTTAGAGAAGGAAATTATGAGAAAGGCGAGACATACGCTGCAATGTCCCTGGATTGGTATCAAAGAGGGAAATCTGTTTGCTTAGACTAAAAACTAACTATAATAATTATTTCATTGGTACTAGTGAGTGTGAACATACTTTCCAAATTACTGGAGGATGGGGATTGAAGGGTGGAAGTGATCCTGTTTTCCCAGGAGTCTATTATGTGTGTGGTAAGAAAGCCTATTACAGGTTGCCTGCACATTGGTATGGTAGTTGTTATTTTGCAATTGTTTTCCCGAACGTCTACCATGTAGACAGAAATAATAACAGAATCAATGAAATAAAACAAGGACTAACACGTAACAAGAGAGCGAGTTTTACAGAAATTATAGGTGACATTTTTGGTGCACTGATACCATCAGTTGGAGTCGTTCTGAATTGACATAAAATTCGAAAATTGTCCACAGTGGTTGATCGTTTATCCACAGATACTGCTGGTGGGTTCTTGATGATCGACACTGAAATGGTTTTGCAAAATCGACTTGCCCTTGATATCTTATTGGCAAAAGAGGGTGGAGTCTGTGGCATGTTGAAAATTCAACACTGCTGCACATATATCCCTGACAAGAGTAAAGGTATTGAGGGATATATTAAGAATATTACGAAATTACATGAAGATTTGACCCAACTGGAGGTTGACGGTGTCTGGGAGAAACTTGGTAAGAGTTTCTCTTCTGTAGGTAAATGGTTTTCCACCTTTGGAAGTAGCTTATTAGGAAGAGTAATAATGCCAATCATTACAGTAGCCATAGTTGCCTTAGTAATAATAACAATATATAAATGTTGTAAGTATAGACGTGGAAGAAAAGAAATGACAGAATCAAATAACAAACGAAGAGCAAGAAAGAGAAAAAGAGATGAGATAGAACTAGAAGATATGAAAGGAGATTACTATGAAAAGATGAAAAATGTAGACAAAAATATGATAAAGAGAGAAAAGAATACTGAACTTTAGATAAATAAAGATGGCACTTCGTATGGTGGGTATTTTATGATGGCTCCAGGAAGCCATCAGAGGGGGGATTGATAGAGCAGGGTTTTGCAAAAGAAACCTGCTCGAATTAACACCCCCATAATACTTAGGAACAGTGTGCAGTGAAAACTAATGTGCAAATCACATGAACCACACGGGAAACCGCTTTGCGCACGCATGCACTAATGTGAACTAATGCATGAAAGAACTTGGCCGCATTTTACATTTGCGTTTCGAAAGAAACAAAATGAATGCATGATTAGGCCGCATTTCGCATCTTGCATCTTGCTTTAAAAATAATTATAAATAATGCCGCTTTTGCTTATGCTAAGAAAATATTAACAGGGGATAGTGCAGAGGTGGGTGGTAAACAGTGAAAAGTGCATTTCCGTGTAATTAATGGATGCTTATGTTTTGGTCATCATAGTGAGCCGAATGGGCCTGCATTATCCTAAAATTGACATGATAGATGAGGGCTAGAGAAAGAGCATGAATAATTCGACAAGTTGACAGAAACGCTGAGCGCTGCAGATGAAGAGCAAAAGTCCAAGGTTGATCAGCTATGGAAAAGCATTGTCTGCCTGCCAAAAGACGAGACTGGCCGTGGGACCCAAGACTTCTTCCGCGGACGTAGCTGAAAGACTCTTGAGAAAAGATAAATTGTTACATGTATATGTATTTGCATTCACTAGTCGTGTATTACGTTATGTGAAAGACGAATAAACAAAAGACTGTAGAAATTTTGAATGAGAACATGGTGGTGTGATGGACCACCTCCCAAACCAACCAATAAGCAGTCGAATTTTGTGAAGTGTTTCAACTAATGTGGGTTGGACATGTAGGTTTTAGGGTACAACTGGGGTGCCTTTGGGGGTGTGGTTTAGGCTTAGGTCGGATGGAGAGGAGAGAGAAGGTGTGATTTTCGTCGATGTCTGTCTGTTTGCAGAGAGGCCTAGCTGTTCCTGTCCCTGTCCCGCTCCTGAATCCTGAAATCATTGTTCCCTATCTCTAATTTAGGGGACCTCCACTACCTCCTTGGCCAGGGGGGTGGTATTTCACTGATCTTTTGGGTTAGTATATTTCATGACTCGTACTTTGCATAAACATTTGCAAATGTATTTTTGTCTCTGAAACTTATGTCTCTTCATCTATCCCCTCCGTCATATGTATATTGTTTCACATTATTTTGCTGAAACTTATGTCTCTTCATCTTTCCACTCCTTCATATGCATATCGTTCATTTGATGAGTATGACACTGTTTGCATTTTGCTGATGTTTTTCTCTCCCTCTTATGAGATTCATTGTTGGCACTGTGATCTGTATGCGATGAGCATTAATAGAACATTATTTGCGATAAACTTTATTAATCTTACCGAGAGTTTGTCATTATTTTGCCAAACTAGATAGATAGTTAGTTCTATTATTACCATCAACTACTCGACTAATTGGTCCGTCGACCAGAAGAGAGAGAGTTGATATTCAGGTTTAGTTATGTATTTAGAAACGTTAAGCATTGATTTATGAAGGGAAATAATTAATCACGTCATTAAAACTTAACCCCCAGCGCAACAGGGATTTCATGAGTTGGGTGAATGTGTATGGGCCATTTGTATGTAATGATATTGAGTATCGATCCCTGATTAAGTGTAGCGCTGGATCAGAGGTGAGTCCCAAAATAATGTCAGAGGCAGCGTCAGTGGTTCGAACCACCATAAGTCTGAATCTCCGTATCCAGTGCGGATCTATGAGCATCGAGTCGCGCAATGATGATCCCTCCATGGTCTGCCCATCACTGCTAGATTTTAAAGTATTTTTGCGGGCATCCCGAGCTTCTTAAACTAGCCTTTCTTTATTCAGGCATCAGTCTAGCCCTTCATTCACTCTGCAATTGGGGGGCAGTGCAGTATCCTTCCAGTGGCGAGAAATATCCCTTT
Organism: Calotriton arnoldi; assembly: GCA_963921515.1. Taxonomy (NCBI): domain Eukaryota; kingdom Metazoa; phylum Chordata; class Amphibia; order Caudata; family Salamandridae; genus Calotriton; species Calotriton arnoldi. The sequence continues at coordinate 1,074,358 of CAWUFW010005927.1, read as the reverse complement.
TAGCCACAGTCAGACTTGACCATAGGAACTCTGCCGATACATGGAGGAGGATCAATCTAGGATCCCATGGTATGGGACACCCCAATACTTGGCTCTGATGGGCCAGATGTTGGGTCCAGTTTGCTTGTATTGCAGAACATCCCCACACCGTGTGCAGGAAGGTACCCTCCGACACCGCATATCGGAGACACGAGGTGGAAGCAATATTTCCCATTGGCCAAAGTTTGTGTTGTGTGAGATATATGTGGTGGAAGTATTTTAACTGTATGAGCCATAGTCTGGATGCAATCGCCAAGCATTTCGGGGGATGCCCTAGCCTCTGTCCATTCTTTATCCACCAGGGCCCAGATGTCCAGTTCCCAAGCTGAGCGCAGTGTAGCAAATGAGTCGGGCATGTGGTGTCTAAGGGACAGATAAACTTGGGTGACGTAATGTGTGTCGAATTCTTCTAAGAGTAATCTGGCCTCCAGGGGGTTGTAGTCAGGGAGGACCTCCAACCCGCGGATATAAGGCATCAAGACTAAGCCCGGGCGTAGTTTGCGTAGTAGCACTTCACGTAGCTACGTGAAGTACAGCTTCAACTACACGTAGCTATGCAAATTGCGTAGTGCGTAGCTGTGTGCTTGACTGCACTGTACAATAATTACCAAAAGCAAACTTGTACAGTGCAAGTTAAGATAAAATAAATATCTCTGTCTTTATATGCTAAAAATGCATATGGTCATTTCACTAAAGTGAAAACAAAAAGTTAACAAGCAGTGAGAGAGGTGATGATTTTGGTATCCTCACTAACTTAGGGAGAGAACCAACAACCAAGCAGATGTCTTGAAAACAAAAGCACATCTTATTGAACGATTCCTCCTAGGACCACCCCAAGCACAGTTATGGGCAAAAATACAATCCCAACCAAAGGCCCTGCAAAGCATTATGGGACGAGATTAGCAGTGGGCAGTGAATATTATAGTGTCAATATCAAAATAATTCTACAAAGAGCTGCAGTTCAACTAGTCGTTACTAGGTGTCGTCCCTCAAGAGTGAAATGCAAAAGTATTGAAAACCTTTCATGAAGCTTTTGCATTTGACTCGTGAGGGACGACACCTAGTAACTGACTAGTTGAACTGCAGCTCTTTGTAGAATTATTTTGATATTGGACACTATATATTCACTGCCCACTGCTAATCTCGTCCCATAATGCTGCAAGCCTTTGGTTGGGATTGTATTTTTGCCCATAACTGTGCTTGAAGTGGTCCTAGGAGGAAGGGACCACCATTGAATCGTTCACATGATATGCTTTTTGTGTTCAAGGCATCTGCTTAGTCCTCCCCTAGGTTAGGGGGACTCCAAAATCATCACCTCTCATTGCTTGATATTTTATTGTCAAAATTCATTTTTGTGAATTGGTTATATGCTTTTTAGCATAAAAATTGCTTTATCAAAGCATTTGAAGGAGTTTATTACTAAGCCTGGGCGTAGCTATGCAAATTGCGTAGTGCGTAGCTGTGTGCTTGACTGCACTATACAATAATTACCAAAAGCAAACTTGTACAGTGCAAGTTAAGATAAAATAAATATCTCTGTCTTTTATATGCTAAAATTGCATATAGTCATTTCACTAAAGTGAAAACAAAAAGTTAACAAGCAGTGAGAGAGGTGATGATTTTGGTATCCTCGCTAACTTAGGGAGAGAACCAAGCAGATGTCTTGAAAACAAAAAGCACATCTTATTGAATGATTAGGTGGTGGTCCCATCCTCTTAGGACCACCCCAAGCACAGTTATTGGCAAAAATACAATCCCAACCAAAGGCCCTGCAAAGCATTATGGGACGAGATTAGCAGTGGGCAGTGAATATTATAGTGTCCAATATCAAAATAATTCTACAAAGAGCTGCAGTTCAACTAGTCGTTACTAGGTGTCGTCCCTCAAGAGTGACATGCAAAAGTATTGAAAACCTTTCATGAAGCTTTTGCATTTGACTCGTGAGGACGACATCTAGTAACGACTAGTTGAACTGCAGCTCTTTGTAGAATTATTTTGATATTGGACACTATAATATTCACTGCCCACTGCAATCTCATCCCATAATGCTTTGCAGGGCCTTTGGTTGATTGTATTTTTGCCCATAACTGTGCTTGGGGTGGTCCTAGGAGGAAGGGACCACCATTGAATCGTTCACATGATATGCTTTTGTGTTCAAGGCATCTGCTTGGTCCTCCCCTAGGTTAGGGGAACTCCAAAATCATCACCTCTCTCATTGCTTGATATTTTATTGTCAAAATTCATTTTTGTGAATTGGTTATATGCTTTTTAGCATAAAAAATTGCTTTATCAAAGCATTTGAAGGAGTTTATTATACTCCTGCTATGCTACGTTTATTAGCACAGTTATTCACTCTGCTACGTGCAATTTGCGTAGTGCGTAGTAGCACAAACTTTGCATGCTTCGTGAGCGTAGCAAAGTATTATGCCCAGGTGTAATCAAGACGTTGCGCAGCTGGAGATAGCGGTAGGACTGACTACGATGTAGATGAAATTTGCACTGGAAGGTGGAATACGATTTCAACATGATGCCCTCCATATCATATTCAGGGTCCAAATACCTATTGCATTCCATTTGGAGAAGCCCACTAGTGCTGCCACCTGGTGCAGTTTGTTTCCCACCAGTAGTGGGTTCTGCACTGTGAGCCTATTTCCATCCCATCTTTGCCAGCCCCCCCTTCCAGCTCTGCAGTATCACCAGTGTCTCAGGAGGGAGCGTACAATAAGTGCTGAATCGGAGTGCCCTGGTGCGCCTACTTTTCCAACGCAAAAGCAGGTTCTTCCTGGGTATCGTACCGCCATTCATTGATAATTATTAAGTGGGACGCTCGGTAATAGGATTCAATGTTGGTTGTGGCGATCCCCCCATCATATGTGGATTCAAAACATTTAGTGAGGGTTCTGTGGGGGGGGTGTCAGAATTCCATAGGAAACGTCATAATATGGAATGTATCATCTGGAAAAGGTACGCGATAGAGGGTATGGGTAGATCTGAAGGTGATAAAGAAATTAGAGGAGGGAAACCATTTTGAATATAGTCAAGCGGCCCATAAGGGACAGAGGAAGGGCTGACCACATTTTTACATCTGCCGCCAGTGCATCTACAAGCGGTTGGATGTTAATTTCCCATGTCCCTGTAGGATCAGGTATGACATGTACTCCGAAATATTTGGAGCTATGTGTGACTATTTGTAAGCTGGTGGCCCATCCTAGATCCTGAGAGTGGGGGGCAACCTGGAAGACAGTAGAGTTGGTCCTATTGATGGAGAGACATGAAGTCTCACTGAAGATTCAGAGGATTTGGAGCACTCGGGGCCAGAGGTCTCCGGCGGGGTCAAGAAGATAAGCGCATCCTCAGCGTAAAGCGCAATGCTATCTGCAGGTCCCCCCTCCCACTCAGACACCAATACTTGTGCATTGATACAAAGCCACTTGGCCAGGGGCTCAATGGCTAGCGTGAAAAGCAGTGGAGATAGGGGATACCTCTGACGCGTGCCTCTTCCAATGGGAAGGGTCTGGAGAGAGCAGTGCCCACTAGAACATGGGCGGTTAAATCTGTGTAAAGGAGTTTGACATATTTTACAAATTTTTGTTTGAAGCGTAGCTGGTGGATGAGTGCGAATAAATATCTCTAATCTACTGAGTCAAATTCTTTTTCAATATCTGCCATCAGTAGCGCAGCTGGGCCATCCAGGAGGGTGGCAAGGGCAAGCACATTATATACCCTACGAATGTTATGCCTGGTAGCACACCCTGGCATGAAGCCTGCTTGGTCGCGGTGTACCAGGCAGACCCCAAGCAGACGGTTGGCCAGAGCCTTGGCCAAGATAGTGGCTACTGTGTTTATAAGAGAAATGGGGAGATAGGAGGAGCATTGGTCGAGGGGCTTCCCTGGTTTGAGGATCACTACTATATTTGCTCTGCAGAAGTCAGACAGGAGCAGCCCTGTTTCAGTAACTTCTTTGAGGGCTGCCACCAAAAGTTCCCAAAACACGTTCAAAAATAATTTTTAAAATTCACTCTGGAATCCATTGGGGCCTGGTATCTTGCCAGGCTGCAGGTCACCCAGGGCAGCCATTAAGTCCTCAGGAGTAAGGTCCTCGTCTAGCATCTCTCTATTGGCCAGCAATAGGGTTTTGAGGGGTAGGTCCGATTCAAATTAAATGATTTGTACAACGGATAGGTGGATGCATGGACTGCACAGGTCTGCATATAAATGGACAAATTGGCATGCCATAGCATCATCCCCGGAGACCTGGGAAACCGCACTGTCCAGCAAATCGGATCGGGAAGTGGTGTCTAATATCAGAGCAGAGATGGTGTAGTAGTTTACTAGCTTAGTCCCCCCATTAATAGATCTGGGACTTAGAGGTGAGCCATACTTCCTTGGCCTCATCGAGGAGTAGGTGTTTTAACTGGAATTCAACATTAAGTTTATTCCTAAATTGCCTGGGGTGGGGTCATGGCTGTAGCGTGCCTCCAGCAGTTGGAATTGTGTTTGTAGGTCATGGACCATTTCCCTTTTTTTTTATGTTTCTTTACAGTCAGGTAGCTAGTGATCTCCCCCCACAATGCTGGTTTAAGAGCCTCCCACTGAATACTTGGGGACTGCATGGAGTATCGGTTGTGGTCTAAGTAGGTGTCATACGCTTCTCCCATCTGGCAAGTGAGGGACATATCTTAAAGGGACCACGGGTTAAACACCAGTGGAATGACTGTTCTGCCTGGGCTGTGCACGGGGAGAGTGCTATCTGGGAATAATCTGAAAGCCCACGGGGAAGGATTTGCACGTGTAGTGCCTTGTATAATTTAGCATTCGGGAGGAAGAAATAGTCCAACCGGGAGAAGGTATTATGTGCCCCCGAATAGAATGTGTAGCCCCTATCCCACCAGTGTGACCCCTGCCATACATCCGATAGTCCCATCGCCTCCATGAACGGCCTCATCAGGGAGCGATAATGTGTGAGGCACCCCCCCCCGGAGCCCAGTGGCGTAACGAAAGTTGAGGGGGCCCCCCTGCCTCGTACACGGAGGGCCCCCACTCCGGATTTAATCCGGAGCTCTTGGGCCTGAGTATTGTGCTGAGGGGGCCCCCTGCAGCTCGGGGGCCCCCCCGCACCGCGGGGGCCTGTGTTATGCCCCTGCCGGAGCCTTTCGATGTCTTCATGTATCACCCCATTCCAGTCTCCTGCTAGCGCCAAGGGCCCCACCAGTTGCAACTCGCGCTGTGTGCATTGTCTGTAACCCGATGGTATCCCTGCTGGCACCCAGCCCAGTCCCTCTGGGGTTCAACTCCCACTTCTGGTAAAACCCCAGTACATACATTACATATATTACATGTGTACCTTCTGGGAAACCCACAAAACGAAGATTGCTCTGGTAGGCCCTACCCTCTGCATATTCCACCCTCATGGCATGACCCCTGGAAATGGAGAATAAGTGTGAGAGTTTATGTTGCATCTCAGATATTGTGTCCTCCACGGTGGAGATCCTATTTATTTATTTATTTATTAGGAGTTTTATATAGCGCTGGCCAGACCCGAGGGTATCGGAGCGCTTTACAACAGATTTAAAGCAGACATCACATAAAAAGGCAAAGGTAACCGTAAAAGTTCGAAGGACTCACTGTGTTGTGCGTCATTGAGATAGGGGGGTCCTGAGATGGCATCAATGAGTGCACAAAATCTTGAGTTGAACCTCCTTCCGGGAAGGGGGAACGAGGGGGGTAGGGGTGCGCGGATGAGGTAGATAGTGGCAGAACATTGTGTGAGGGTTGTAAAGTGCAGGAAGAGGTTCTGTGCTCCTGTCGACTGCCTTACGCAGATCCTGGCACAGCAACATCACGTAGGAGCCCACTGTGCCTATCTTTGCCTCCACGAGTTCTGCTGGATGCACCCACGTGAGAGCACCCACAAACCCTTCAAGAGCACCCCGGACCGCCATAGGCTGCTACCAGGCACCGAATGTGGCTAATGCAGTGGGTTGAGGGCCTGACAAGCAAGGCATCGACTGATCTAATGAAAACGGCACTTGAATTATATTATCTTTCCAAAACCCACGCAATTCTGTGGGATACTGGTACCTTTAAGCAAGAGCAGCTCAATTCACTAAGGCCTTTACTGCTGTAAACGGGCTCATTTACGCCACACAGTATGGTTTTAATACTGTGTAATTTTTCACCAGTTCTGTGTACAATTAACCATTTGCAAACACCATACAAAGGTTGGGGAGTGGGAGGATCAAGAAGTGGCTTGCCTTGAAAGTTTGTTAAGACCAACAAGCTATTGAGTTTGTTTGTATGCACAAATATCTCTGCAATCCTTTTCTACCCTGGATATGGTTAGAGATTTACTCCAGCAAGGTGCTCGAATTACTCCCCTTTCAGGATGGAAAAGGACAAAGAAAATCCTGAAACTTTGGTGGTGTAGGGAATGTTTCTTCAAGGAGAACATTTTCCTGTTCCATGGGAAAAAATGTACATTTGCACACTGGACTGCATTTCCCTAATGCAGAGTTAGACACTGCATGCAACTCCACATAGGGGAAACAGCAGATTTCCCAGGACATTCCTAGTAGTACACCTGGAAAGCTGTGACAGCTGCAGCTTTCAATGGATCCTACTAGGGCGTTTTGTAAATTCCCCAAAGTTGTACATGTATGTCCTTGTGTAGGGGTATGACTACGAGTGTAAATGTATGAATTTTCTTTATTAATTTGGACTCAAATTTTCATAATGAAGAAGGCCTGTGATGTTTGAAGATGCTAATCCCTGCCTCTCTTGTTAAAGATTATACAGTTACATATTCAACTTTATTTAATGATTGTTATGTGACATCTGAGTAGACATTTTTGAATAGCACCGTTTTATTAGTACACAAGGAACAACATTTTGGCGAGTACAAATTACAGAAACACTATTTCCTGAATGTTTTGCACACATATGATTTTATTTTCTTAAATAACACACTTTAACAGCCTACATGTTAGACTCCTCAGATATCCACACTTCTTTGAGACTACAAAACGACTGTTCACCCTTCCATAATTGGCTCTTGGTTGTGGTCAAACAGAGAAGTTAAGGAGCTAGTGAATAATGAAACTTTTTAAAGTTATGCTTCAAACTGTGCATGCCTTTACTGTACTGAATCAAATGAGTGCATTCAATGCTTTGAAGAAATACTTCCTGGACCTTTTTCTAATTGACCAGATGCTAGATAAATTCAGGTTATGTTTATAAGACTCACAACACCACTGACCTGTAGATCCGAATGTTCCTATAGGAATAATGTGGAACCCACCATGTTCTTTTCTCATTGACAGTGCTGAATGGGTCCACGACATCACACAGTGCTGACAGAGAAGATGGTGTAATGTGTATAGGGATATGAGAAAAGGCACAAAAAGGCATTGTTGGTTTGTGGTCACACAATGTGCCTCATCGGATTTTCTGCCGTCTCTCAAAAGTGATGGCTGTTTTATACTCAACAGAACACAAAACTACTGTTATTCTCTGCTCTTGAAACAACGTAAAATATAGTTTTTTTCACTCACTCAAATTTGGCATGAAGGGTAACTGTGGGACCGGAAAAGTCTGATGCATGGTGATGGACGTGCACCCCCACACTGAGTGCCCCAGCTGCAGGGATATCTGGATCCCTAGTTCTGATTTTTGTTCCTGGGCAAACATGGATCATGCATGTGCGCCATGACCTGAGCCTGTCTCATGGTTTTGCGGTCTTATTAGACCGGAAGGGGCACACCAAGTACTGCCCTTGTGAACGTAGAGGGCAGCGTGGTGGCAGTATACCCATTTTGTATTCAGTAAAACCAATATTATGAACAGGCCTTTTTAGGTCTCGCCTACGCAGCGCGCATGCGTTGCATAGGAGGGCCTTTAGCCGTCGCTCTTCACTTTTTCAAGCACTGCACTCGTGCTTGTGGCGGCATCCAACTTGCGGGAGCGAGCAGCGGTGCGCCACAAGCACGAGTGCAGTGCTTGAAAAAGTGAAGACTGCTCTCCCAAGCGTGCGCGCGCCTACTGCTGCAGCCTGCACGCTTTTTTTTTTAACTTTCAGCGCGAGGCGAGCGCGCTTGTTTTTAATTGTGGTGCTTTTGAACAAAGCTTATTGAATCGAGTACCATTATCCATCTATCCTAATGGGCTGGCAACGAGCAAGGCTGATGAATGCCCTCTTTCCGCGCTCCCTTGAGCCAACGATCGAAAACCTCTGCCAGCGCGACTCGAGATTAGTTTCTCAGTCTCTGCAGTGTGTACAGCTGACCCCGCCAGTGACGCAGTTACGAATACACAGGACACTTGAAGGAACGTATATGCAGTTTTAAAAACAGGCACTGATAAAGGTGGGCTACTTGCAGTTGTTTGCATGTAGGTCTTTAAAACTGCAGACGCCTAACCCTTTTAAAGCACTGCTAACTGTATGCAAGTCTGAGCACGATGAAAGAATAAACGAGTGTTATCAGCCTTATCATGCTTTTAAAGAGCACTAGGGTTCTGTGAAGTACTTTAATATTCTTACCGGTGTCAACGGCTCTGCTGTGAGGTTACCTCTGGAAAAGCTGCTGAAAGAAACCGTTTCTCATGAGCTGCGCGCCGCCGGACTGCGTGTGCAGATGTGCTGCATTTTATTTGGCAGCATGATTCAATGACTCGCACTAGGGCAACGCTAATATTTATTGCCTTAGAGGGGTGATAAAAGAGCATGCCCCGTAAGCAAACTGATTGAGCAAATAAGCTTTCCGACATTTCAACTCATTTTTGGAAAATGTGGGGAATTGATAATCTTCCCCATAACATTCCAGTACTGAAGTTCGAATAGTAAGCAATCCCCCTGCACCATTTAAGGCAAGGTTTCACTTCGGTCTTTCTGGCTTGTAGTTCAGATTGTTTCTGGACGAAGGTGGCTTTTCACTTAAATTCTACCTCTCTGCCATCAGTTAGAGTATGCTTCTAGTTTACAAACGACGTGAGTCTCTCCTGCAGAGGTGTATCAAGCACTGAATAAAAGTTTTTTTTTGTTTAAATAACTTCAGGCAGATACGCCACACACTATTATGGTATGTGCATCTACAAAATAAAGCCTTAACTGGAAACTATGGGAGGACGTATTTCATTTGTTGACCCAAACATCCAACTCGGAAGGGTGATGGATGGAATGGTGTATACTGCGTGGCAGAGAAACACAATTTTAAAAATGCATTAGAAACTGCACTGTTTAGAAGCAAAACAATTATCCAAGTGGTGGTTTGAATGTAGCACGACGAATACAAATTACATTTAAAAATAACACTAGAAAATAGGAACAAGCATTGGCATAGCCAATAGGTCTCGCCTTTGGGACCTTATAAGTGTTTGGTTATCCAGCACAATATCCTTGGTGCAACAACATCAACTGTTGCATGGCTAAACACTTATAAGGTCCCAAAGGCGAGACCTATTGGCTATGCCAATGCTTTTTACCTGTGTCATTGGAGTGGGGCATGCTGAACCACTTGTATAACGTTCTGCGGCTGCCTACTTAACTCATCCTTGGGCTGCATAAATTGCGTGTAGTGCAGGACAGCGCCTGATACTTGAGTGTTTGTGCTGGGTTGTATGCATGTGCGTGTGTATGGTACATATCATGGGGGTCCATGGGTTCTAATTTGGACACCCAAGACCTGGAGAGGCTGGAGAGGTTAGGACTGCATCCCCCAGAAAGGAGATTGTGCATTCCTGAGGACTGGGGTGGGAAACACACACTAAAGGAAGCATTCTTTGTGCACATTAACACACTCTTTTATTCCAGGAAGAGTTACAGGTCAGTGGGGCCTGGGTTTATTGTCAGGAAGATGGTGGGACTGGTAAGGCTGGTACTACCAGGGAATCTTTATAGAGAAGACTTAGGGGCACATGCATCAACATAGACAATAGCAATTCTTTAATTGCATTTATTAAGGAATCGCAATTAAAGAATCGCTATTGCCTATGCATGTAGGACTCGCATAAAATTTTGCAATTCCTACAAATTCCTTAATTGCGATTCGCAAATTGCGAGTCGCAATTAAGGAATTGATTCCCATTCATTCCTATGGGCACAGAGGCCCATAGGAATGAATGGGAATTGCATGCGCAATTTGCGAGTACCCAATAGGTATTCGCAAATTGCTGCATGCAATTTTAAGGGTGCAAGGGTTCCAAAAGGATACCCTGTTGCACCCCTGAAATTACAATTTAACCACATGTTGCGCACACACATGCCCTTGCATGTGTGTGTGTAACATGTGACTTTGAAAAATGCACTTTAGTGCAGCCCTGTGAGGAGGAGGAGAGTGCCTGGAAGGAGTGAGACCAAGAGTGCAGTCTGAGATTCTTGGTACAGTCAGGACCATTGCAGGAGTGCTAGCTGTCGACCTGATCCTGCGGAAGCTAAGGGGGTCGCCCTGTTGTGCGATCGATGTAGTCAGTGACCCCATGTGCCAGGATAGGGCAACAGTCAAGTGTGGGCTGTCGCCAGTTTATGTTTATGGGATTTGTAACGTGCGCAGCTAATCAAAAAGAGTGTCCCGGCGCGAGCCCTAGGAGAACAAAGCGGAGAGCGCATCAGAGGAATGAAAAGGAACTAGATAAAAAGGAAGGTCTTAAGCCTCTTCCTAAAGAGCCAAGTATCCTGGATGCTGCGTAATTCCAGCGGGTGTTGGTTCCATGCCACAGCAGCTCTATAAGCAAGGGAGCTACGCCCGCCCTTTTAAGGCGGAACCTCGGGACATGGGCCAACAGCAACGTGGTGGAGCGGAGCTGCCTGAAGGGGACATAGAACCTGAAACGCTTTCTCAAGTTCGCAGGGCCACGCTCATAGAGAGCTGCATGTGCCAAGACAAAAGACGTGAATAATACCCTCTCTTTCACTGGCAGCCAGTGTAGTTTATGCAAATAATGCCTAACACTGGTCTTTTTAGGAATGTTGAGAAGAGATCTGCCTGCAGCATTCTGCACTATCTGGAGCAGGGTAGGCCAGCGTATAAGGCATTGGTGTAATCAAGGTCAAAGTGATAAGTGCACGGATAACAGATTCCCTTGCCGGAATAGGGAGAAGAAGGAGGAACTTTTTTAATGATTTCAAGGTGCCAAAGCAAGGCCCCGTAAGCTTCTTAATCTGAGGGCTGAAACTCAACTTCTCATTGAATCAGATCCCTAAATTCTTCGTGGGTTGACCCTCGGGTGTGGGAAGAGGGGACTCATCTGGCCTAAATGTGTTCAAAAATTGTGGGGGATCCAGTTCATAAACCTTTTTTAGAGCTACATTCAAATCATTGTCTATAGCTGGACGTGACTCCGCCAGAACAAGACTGAAGCCCGCTGGGTCAATTTTATGAGTGGGTCTCCCCTGATATCCAGGGCAGGCCCGAGATGACTTGGGTTGATTTTGGACTGGCCAAGCGAAGCGGATCATGAAGTGATCAGACCAGGTCACCGGTAAGGGATCGACAACTGTATTCGGGAAGTTGGAACATATCGGATTCAGCATATGTCCACCCCAGTGAGTAGGAGCGCAAACCCATTGTTGAAGCTGGGCGAGCCTCAGAGACTCGAGAAACTCCCGGGAGTCACCTGCATCACAAATGTTCATGTGAATGTAGAAAAATCCCCGAGGAGTACAAAGTGGGAGTAGCACAGTGCTCGTGGAATGATTAGCTCATTCAGAATTTTAAGGAAATGGCCGGCGGGACCGGGGGGCCTATAAATCAAAATACCTCCCAGCGAGAGATGGTGATGCAGAAGTCAAGGGCTTCTCCCTCCTCTAACTCCCTAATCTTGCTACGTTGAAAAATTCAATTTTCCTTAAACACCACCGCCACCCCGCCCCCCTTCCCGGATTTACGATCCACTCTTGAAATTTTAAAGCCGCCGGGGATGGCCAGCTCAATCACACGGTTAGAGTTTTCGGTCAGCCAGGTCTCAGTGATAAAAAGAATATCGATGGGCTCGTCTGTAAGCAGGTCGAAGATATCCTGAAAGTGTTTAGCGACTGAGCGCGCATTGATCAAAGCTGCTCTTATCATGTGCTCCCTATGACCGTCACTTGGTCCATAGGTGTGGGGGGGGGGGGGGCCAGCGGAGCCTGGGGATAGGCGAAATTTACAATGACTGCAAACTGTGACCATATTATCCATGACATCCCACCTACAAGACCCACTACACATCAAGGGGTCAAGCGATAGTAATTCATCCCTGCCATACGAGATTCATGCAGACTTACTGCAGGTGGTGGCACGGGCAGCATGGCTGGCGCAGGCTGCTTCCGGGACGCTGATGGGCACAGACAAGCTTGCCTTAGGCGCACCCACTGCACGCGTCCACGCAGCGCACATCTTTATGAGCAATCCCTTTTGGACGACTAGAGCGCGCACGCACCAAAATGGCGTCTCTAGTCGTCCCAACTCAGTGGGAGCTCTATAGTTAATGACTCCATGTGCCTGGAGGGGGTCACCATGAAGTGGGATCCTTTGCCCATGGGAGCGCTGTAGTTCGTGACTCCATAAGCCAGGAGGGAGCCACTGTGAAGTGCGGTCATAGCCCATGGGAGCGCTGTAGTCGGTGACCCTGTATGCCGGGAGGGGGCGACAGTGAAGTGCGGGCCATCACCCGTGAGAGAGCTGTAGTCGGTGACTCCATGTGCCAGGAGGGAACCACCATGAGGTTCGGGCTATTGCCCATGGGAGCACTGTAGTCGGTGACCCTGCATGACAGAAGCAGGCCACAGTGAAGACAAGCCCGTTACCCTATAGAGAGCCAGAGTTGGTAACTACCTGTCACTGGAGGGGGCCACTGTGGTAACAGGGCCATTGCCCTGGTTCGTTGTGCCATGGATGCAGTAGAGAATCGCTGCTGGAGCCGCTGAAGGATGTTTGACACCAACGTGGGCCATCACAGGACTGAGGAGGCCCAACACCTTGTTGAGGAATGATGCAAGAAGTCGCAGACCCTCAGAGAAGGGAGACTAGAGCTCGTGAAGGAGCGTCCTGGTTATTCTGGAGTCACTGGTTGACAAATTGTTGTGTAAGACTGTTCCGGGCCATTAGGGCCACTCAGGAATTGTACAAACTTTGCACCCAGGTGCTGGTGAACTCTTAAGGCAAAGCATAGACTTTGAGTTGCATAGGGCTAGCGTGGGATGAATCTGGGAGTCACCTCCAGTATTTGAATGGGGAATAACCACCTCTACTGGAAGGGACAGGGAGACTCAGGGATCCCGCTCCTGATAGCGCTAGCACGCTAACCTTAAAAGGGCTGTGTAGATTATTGACTGTATCGTACATGCTTTGTCTGTTTACATGAAATACTCCTTTTTACTGGACAATCATCTTATTGCTGCTATTGTTCACAAGTTTATTTATGAGCGTGTGTAATCCTAGCACTTGGTTTCCCCCTTAACTGCTCGACCCGCTCTATCACTGAGAGTCTAGTGCTAGATGGGGTAGTACTTGGCCCAGGTACTCAGGACCCATTATAGGTGGGGCCCTGGGACATCAGGATTAACGGGCTTCATCCTCCATGGTTGAGCCCAGTGGCTCTGACTTTCGCTGTCCACAGGAAATGAAACAAATACAAGAGTTACTCTAGCAACTGATACACTATGCCAAACTTTCAACATATAAATCGCACAGTACTTGTATTTTGATTCAGCCAAGAGAAACGCCATGAGACTGGTCTTGTTCCGATATCCTACAGCAGTTGCCAGGTCTGGTGGCTTAGTGGACTAATGCGTCCACTGTAGGGGCCTGTGTTCGACCTCATGGTCACAGGTTCAAATCCAGCCTTTCATCCTTCTGAGGTCAATAAAATGAGTACCATTGAATTGGCTAACAATAAACATCTGTTATTCAGCGCCAAGAGGCCTACGGGTGAACATGTGCTTTACAAATACACGTTATGTTATATTATGTTGTTAATGCTGCATAAAATAAGGCACCAATCAGAAACAAAGGTTCACACAGTATTTGCATATTACACTGCAGCTGCCAAAGAGGCAGTTATTACAGCACAACTTTATGGATGTGACAGAATCCCAGTAAGTAGGTGGAAGGAAAAGAACAGGCGCCCAACAGGAGTCCCGCAATCCAAATAAATAATATTCATCTCTACCCTGCTATCACTAACCTGAGGCCTCTGAAGCCAGTGCTGGAAGAGATTAAATAATTCAAAGGATGCAAAGAAAGGTCTTTGAGGTGGCGCTACAGAAGACATTTCAAGAAAAGCTAAAAAATACGAAACGTCTGCAAGGATGTTCTTGAAGTCTGGCATAAAGATAATCTCGACTGGAGAGCCAAGAACACAGGCAAAGGGCTGTATACACACAGATGAAGAACAGAGCCCAAGCAGATGCTCTCATCAATAGGGAGGAAAAGCAGGTACCTGGCCATGCCCTGGGTATGGTGTTCATAGACTGCAGAAGCCTCGAATCCTGCAGTAGATCCTCAAGTCCTAGGATCCTAGAATCCTGTGGTAGATTTGTGATTCACAGAATCCATAAACCCTGTAGTAGATCCTTCAATTTGCTGTAGTTTGCTGTTCAGATGGGGCGTACGGTCATGGCTTTTGGCGTGCCTGCATGGGAACAGGATTGACTGTGCTGGTGATGGGGGTTACAACTGGGCAGCACACACGTGACAGCCACAATCCTGGGCAGTTTGACTTTTGTCAAGTCAGCACAGAGAACATTTTGAGAAGCAATTCCCTGAGCAAGGAATGGAACAGGCAGTCAATAGTGCCCAGGACCAGAGGTGGATGGGAGTGGGAACGAGCACCTGTCACAAGCCAAGACAACATTCACTACATTAGTAGGTTTAGTCAGTGGTTGGTGCAAACACATTCAGTTGCATCTATCAGATCACTCATCCTACACCTCAATAACAACATAGACGTGCATGCATCCTTGTAAGGCCCCGTTTCAATAGTGGAACAAATATATGAGTCGGTAACTTCTACATTACTTGCACTCGACCCCCATAATCACAAAAGGAAGCTAGTGAATGTATTCGTGAAATCGACCGCATAACTTTATATATAACATTCTGTTGTATTGCTAATTACTTGGATACACACATCAAAAAATATATATTCTGCTTCAGAAATTATATCTTCAGCCCTTGAAGTTTTGAAAGAAGACTTGCATTCTCTCGGAGCAGACCAATCATAGAGCTTTGCAATCTCCGCATCAGATTCAGACACAGGTATATATTTAGCTCAATTACTCTTTTCACATGTTTAAGTATAATACAATTTATGTCCCAGTTGTAACGTTCTATTTTATACCATTTTTCTCATGTAACGTAACTGGTTCTATTGTACAGCGCTCTGACACCTTCGGGTAAAGTCCGCGCTTTATAAAAATGCATTAAATAAAATAAAATAAAATAAATAAAATAGAATGTACCTTTCAGAATACTCTATTCCATCTATGTAGAAAGCACCCTGGACACTGACATAAAAGCACAACACACACAAGCAGCGCAAAACAGACACTTCCACAACTACGAATGCTCATAGGTGATGAAACAGAAGGAGGAACCACAGAACGTAATTCCAGTAACTAGATTGTACTAAACGACCATGACATGTTGTCTCAACAAATTGAGGCAACACCCAGTGCTTTATATTGGCATGTACTGTTAGGTAATGAGTACCTGCACTTCTTGAATTTGAAATGCTACAGCTACAATACCCTTAGGGACTCTGAGGGGACTCAACTCAGATGAAGAGTGCTGACAGTGTAAAGACTGCAAGAGAGTGGAAGATAGTGCTTGAAGGTGTCTGCACACTCCCAAAATCCACTGAGGATCAGCTGTGTGTGACAGTATCACATTCGGAAATTCTGGGAGACCAGAGCTCTGCCAAAAGCTGCAACTGTTCAGTGTGTTCAACAATACAAAATGTTGTTAGGATGAGGTTGTATGGGGTGGCCTTGGTGGACATTTAGGTTCCCCATGCCATTCACCCATTGTTATCAGGGAGTGTGGCCTCTGCTTGGAAACATCAGCATTTCTTTTTTGAGACCACGATGTGGGAGTTGATTGGTTTTGATGCAGCGTTTTGGAAAAACCCTCTTACCATGTGTCCTCCAAGGGACCTTCTTTTCCCAACTGAGAGGTGAGGAGAGTTAACCTTACATCAATCAATTTAAATTAACAGTGTGACCCATTTGGCTGCACAATAAGGGCCAGGAATCAGTGACTAGAGTTAAGAAGGTTTATTGCAAATTAGAAATCAAGTTAAGGTACATGAATCTCTACACCATGCTTTAAAAAGATACAGAATAACAACTGGGAGACCCAACCTCCTAAAGAAGTTTAGGCGTACCAGTATTAAGCAAACAAGAAATTCAGTCACAGCAATGCAAAAGATAAGCATTAACATCTGGTGCTCAGAGAAAAACTTCCGGTCCTCTCTTCTATACATGAGTAAATTAGGATCGTCTAAGTTAAAGTCCAAACTAAGAGGATGGTTCATTAGTCTAAGGAATCTCAATATTCAGGAAAATGCAGAAAAATAGGAAAATGTGGGGAAGTACAGGAAGTGAGAAAAGTGCAGGAAGATGCCAGCATTGCAGAAGCTCGGTCAAGAGTCTTCTTAGGTCAGGGGAAGTGTTGAGTGTCTAGCCTAATCCGTACTCAGGAAGAATCAAAAGGAATAATCATAGAGGTCTAAACCTCTTAAAGTCCAAGGGAAAGTGCCCTAGCCTCAGACAATGTAGTCTCCTGTTAGTCACACTAAATCATCCAGGTACCAGCGTCATCAGGGGTTCCATTGTCCTTTTCCTTTCTCACGTTGTAAGCTGAAACATTGCAAAATATCCCCACACTAAACAGGGGAACATTGCTGAATAGGACTCTTCAGTTAATGCTCTGGCTCTCCATGTTCTTTCGTCAAGGTCTTCTTTTCAGACTCTGTATCAATCGCTAATACAGTGTAGTATCTATTCTCAAACTAACAATATGTGCGAATACCGGCAAGGGAAAAGTCATGTCAGCAGAAATGAAAAACAGTATTTCATGCAGACTGAAAAAGAGGCCTAGTAAAGGCAAGTTCAAAATATCAAATCAGTGGTGCACATTTTAAATGCGTGTGCATGTTTAAACACAAATGAATATAACTTGTCAGTACATTAGAATCATATTGCATGTGGCATACAGTAAATCTTTAATAAGCATGTGTAAGTATAGCAATGAACTATATTTTATATGAAATATTCCTGTAACATTAGTGCACACGATACCCAAATCTATTATAATTTCCAGAGTAGTCTCATTATATCTATATATATGTGAGGATGGCTCCTTCATCAAGTCTTCAAAGAAAATCTAAATTATTACGGTTAAGGCACACAGTGTTATGTATGAATTCTCTAATTCTACAGGGAATGCACTTCAATAATCATGTCAAGTGGAACATGTCATTTTATTGCATTTAGGTTACACAGGAAACATGTGCTAAGAGCACATTTAGGTTATGCATTTGTGGCGGTCAAATTTATGTGGTACCAGTTTATATGTTGGTACCCAGCAAGTGGCCTAGAAAAGCAAATTGAGATAAGCGGTCTGAATGAGATGAAATGGAAACCCTGATAAAGATAGGAAGATTAGCACTGAACATCGTAATACAGCAACATATTCCAGAATACATTGTAGGCACACCTAAAATGATCTCCTGGAATGAAAGGGGACGTAGTACCTGTGGCAGGAAACATAGAGTATGGTTGTTCTTGAAGTGTAGGGGATAGTGATAACACCAGGGCAGGACATGCCTTTTAGTCCACCGGACTTTTCCTTGGTGGGCTGGAGCCCTTCCAGGCCAGGTTTGAAAGCCCAGGCCTGCTGTTGGTGCCTCTTTCACTTTCCCCAGCTCCTTGAAGTTCCATGCAGCAGTTATAGTTAGGCTTCGAGAGAGAGAAGGAGAGGGAGGGGGGAGGTAGTGAGAAAGCGATCAGAGAGGAAGACGAAGGAGAAGAGATAGAGAATGGATGCATGGAAATAGAGAGATTGATTGAGGAGATGAAGAGAGAGGGGCTGGCTTGAGCATTTTTGCCAGGGCTGCTTTTGGTTCCCCAGTCTGACCCTGGATAACATTCATCACAACAGAGGGACAAGTTAGTTTGGTGAAGAAGTGTAAAGGAAGTTTATTCTCATCCTCACACCCCTCGTATTCGAAGGTAGTAGCCATGTGGATACGATCCTGATGCCTTGCCAGGTGACAGCAATACAAGACCAGAAGGGGCGTTATCTGTTAGTAAACGGTAGGTTGCATCTTAGGGAACTTGATGAACTTTTATGTGCCCTATGGTACAGACTTATCATTCTTCCCCAGGCTGGTAACTGTAGCTGAACTGTAGATGAGGACACCCATCGTATGAGCTGGAACCTTTACCCTTATGATGTGAAGTGACACTCTCCTACATCTATCTCGACCGGAACATAAACTCAAACTTACAAATACCATAAACATTGTAGCTGTTTGGAAGGAACAGCACAGGAAAGAAGGCAGATTCTCCTACTTCCCACCACACCACTCTTATAGCAGAATAGACTAGTTATTCCTACCTGCTGAAATGTGTGAGGGATGTGCAGAAGTAAGATACCTAGGCAGGACATTATCAGATATACATGCTGTACAGACAATGTTGCATCAGGCCCTGCAGTTCAACATGGAAACTCAGAGCTGGGGTCCTACAAGAGAAGGACATCAAGGCAAAGTTAAGTACAGAACTATTCCAATACTTTGAAAATAATTGGACTACTGCTTCCTTCAGAGCAACTGAATGGGACACTGTGAAGGTGGTGATACGGGGTATATATCTGAGGAGGATGTATGGCCTCACTGTGCAGCATAGGGCAGACTTCAAAGACCCCTAGGGATTGAGATTGCATTAAACTGGGAGAACACCATAATAAATTAGACAAGTACTTGTGCACATTACTGAGACAAAATTTACATAGGAATGGAAACAAGGTAGTGTTGGACATGGCCCTTCTTAGAGGAATTAGCCCAAAACTTTTAGCTTTTTACTCCTAGTCTTTGCCGACTCTCTCATGACCTTAGGAAGCTGGGCATCTTCCCCCTGTACTGCAGAGGGAAGGTGCATGAGCCCACCACACCTGCATTAGGCAGGGGGTGCGTACGTGATTGGTTTAGGTTCTATACCTACGTGCGCCCCGTAAACTGGTATACCACATACCCGGGGCAGATACAGCACTAGCTAGTAGTCGGATGTAGCACTGTGTGTGCCACCCACTGGATAGCCTGTTAATCCTGTAACAGGCCTGTCATTGCAGGCCGATGGGGCGCCATTGCGTCCATGCGTAGGTTGGCATCACTTACGCCTCAGCCAACCCTGAGTGGGTTGTCCCATACCATAAGGGCTCCCCCCCAGAGAATCTCTGATGGGCGCCGGGTGGGGGGGGTGGTAGGCTGAAGGTCGGGCAGGTTCATGTGGATGTTCCCAGGTAGCGAGGAACCCCCCACGTGGGGATTCCCCTGCCTTGGAGTTCAGCTCTTCCCATGGGGTACTCCTGGGGTGTTGCCAATTCTCTTGTGTGACCTCAGGGCCCTGAGCACATCCTCACAATCAAGGCAGTGGGTAAGTGCATGCGCTTTCCTACACAGGCTAGGAAGAGGCGCTGTCAAGGTGTTCAGAAACATGGGCCGGCCTGCCAACGCAGACCAGGGAGTGCGCACTTGTACCTGGGGGGGGTTAACTAAGCACCCAGATTGTCATTCCCGACCAGGGTGTACGCGTCAGCCCTTATGCTGTTTCGAATACGTGTTCAGCCTGCTGCGGCAGGCTGGAGGATACACCCTAGCACCTATCGCATTGTGGAAAGGTGCCCAGTCTGCCATCACGGACCGGTGAGGTCATCCCCACTTTCCCAGGTGTTTTAAAACCCAGGTCAGCCCTGTTGTGGTAGGCCTGTGTACAAGTGCTTGCAACCATGGTGCTAGTGGCATGGTGCCCGGACCACCGTTGCAGACCGGGTGTGCACAATCGCACTCGTAAGGGGGCCAACCCGAGTCTGGCTGATCCGGGCACAGTGGTGAGCGTGCACTCACACCAAAGGTGCTAGGGCCGGGTAAGTTCATGGCCAGTGTGTGCGCATTGGCAGCTATCGTGATTATACTCATGAGCCGCCTGCCAGGGCACGCCACTGTATGTGCGCGCCCGCAACTATGGTGCCCGTGATTGCCTGTGCCACCTGCCATCGCAGGCTTGTGCGTGAGCACTGACAAACATATTAGTTAAACCCCTGACCAGTCTGCGGGTGCAGATTTAGGCGGGTGCACTTGCACCCCTGGTGCTGGGGACTATGTGTCCAACCTGCCATAGCAGGTCGGTGTGCGCATTAGTGCACGTGCGCCCAAGTAGTGAGGAATACCTGTATGTGTTTTCACTACCTATGAGGCTTGCTCTTCCTGTAGGTTAACATGGGGAAGTGGTTGACATCACTTCGGGCTGCAATAGTGGATTGCAGTGGTGCAGCATCATGATGCTTCCCATCAATGGATTCACTATGATAAACCCTTCCAGTGGTTAAGGGGGTTTTGGCATAACTCGCTTAGAAATGCCACGTATAGAATATAGACAATTCTATGCTCTTAGGGCCAGATGTAGGTGGCTAAATACCGGTCGGTAACGCCGAAATTCGGAGAATTTCAGAGTTACCGACCGGTATTTGGCTGAGTGCAATGTAGGTGAGTTCATACCTACATGCAAAATAAGGAATCGCAAAATAGCGATTCCCTATTTTGCTCTTGAATTTAAGGAATCGGAAATACCGATTCCTTAAATGCAATGTACGTAGCACTAAAAATAGTGCACTTGAGCCTTAAGGAATCAGCTAATTACCACCAACTTCAAGTTGGTGGTAGATAGCGATTTCCTTTAAAAAGCACTTTTTGCTTTTTAAATGTGCCATGTGGCACACATCCATGCCCTTAGGGCATGTATGTGCGCCACATGTGCACACATGCACATTTCAGGGGTGCAACAGGGTGTCCTTTGGACACCCTGGCACCCTTGAAATACCTCCCGCTATTAGCGGTTCGGTAATACCGAATCGCCAATAGTGAATATCTTCCCATTCATTCCTATGGGCCTCCTAGCCCATAGGAATGAATGGCTAGGTATTCCTTAATAATGAATCTCAATTACCGATTCGTTATTAAGGAATGTTAAGGAATCGCTAATATTTTAGCGATTCCTACCTACATTCCATTTAGCGAGTCCTTAATAGCGATTCGGTAAAAATCGCTATTAAGGACTCGCTAAATTGAAGTTACCTACATCTGGCCCTAAGACTCTTCTGTGCCGTGGTGCCTGGCTCCAGTGGACACTAGGGTTGGGGGGAGCACATCTGTGCATTCCCCAATTGACAGCCACACACCATGGGCATTCTCCTGAGAACGGCAGACCTCTGCCATTTGAGGGCCGAATGGGATAGATTGGAGAGAGAGGTTCTGACACATAGCCTCTCGGGGCCGGATCAAGGCCCCACTAAAGATTAAGATCTGCATTCCATGGCAGACAGACCTACAATTTAGGGGAGACATCTGTGGTTCAATGGGAAACCCCTTAAACCACACCTAACTTCAAAGACACATGACAGTATAACTACTGGTGCCATCCTTCAGCAAATGCTGAGATATGCTTGTGGGGACGCAGGACCAGAGAACCCGGACTTCGTCGTGCACATTGCCAGAGGACTCTGTTGTAGCCATGAAGGATAACTGCCCATGAAGCGGACTGCAAACCCTCTCTGAATAGTGGCTGGCCTGGGCCGAAGACCTGCTGAAATGTGGTGCCCTGAAGTGTGCTCTCCAAGGGCCCATCTGCTGGCCTCCTGTTCTCCCGGAGATCTCAGGGACATCAAAGTTCTCCTGCGAAGTACCTACACCACCTACCTGTGACATCTGGAGAGCGGTGCCCTCTCAAGTGCCCACATCGGCTACTGAATCCTAACTGGTAGTGCGTGTGAGTGTGTAACTAAGATTTGAGCCTGGAGACCGGATTGTCCAGTGCGGAGCCCCAGAAATATTGCCCGCATCTAAGGCGTGTGTTTCCTGTACTGCAGGGATCCTGACACTCATAAGCGTCTAGTTGGTGGTGAGTGGATTCACTAGTTGCGTGCCTGTTTGGTCGTTTGTACCGCATCTCTCTTGTGCGACATGCCGACGGTGTGTGGTGCGCAATTCACAGGGTACGACCCTCAGTGGTGGGGGTATACCTGTAGTGGTGCCTCATTCGACCTCATGTGGCTTTGATGAACTTGTGTCTATGCGTGTGACCGGACTGGTCTGGTGCAACCTGTATCATCATGCACCGGGCATTGTGCCTCATTTCCAGGAAGGTATGAAATTTGCAACTCTTCGTGTTGGAAACCTGAAGTGTCTGGTGCGGCCTATACCATCACGCTCCAGATGCTGTGCCCGGATTGCCTGGGCACAACCCCGATCATCATGTACCATTTGGGGTGCCTCCTCCCATCGAGAGGTTCTCCTGTGTTACTCCCCATTCATCAGTTGTTCCCTTTTGATCCTCATCATGGCAAACCAACTGCCCTCTCCACACCTGGCCTCTCCCGAAGACATCTTGGCACCAGGTAGTAGCGAGAGAGAGATTGACTGGTTTGATGGAACACTTCCGAGACAGATCAGAAGCAGGTCAAGAAACTGCATGACTCCATTGTGTTGTGAGACACGTGGGTGAACTTCCCGAGTGGCTGCTAAACTCCCCTTGTTTACGTCTACCTCCTAATCAAAACTTGCTAAATATCTCCACCTGCTTCTCAAGGACCCAGACTAAGTATGTGACTTCGGCCACGTGCAATCTAGTATCCGGGAGATGGGGCCTGATTATTTTCCATCCGGGGTTATAGGACAAACGGAGTGAACTAGATGTGGAGGGAGGCTGGGGCCACGGAGTCTCCAGAGTGTTATCCATTGACCTGTTGGGTACCAGTGGCACCGCATTAGGGTGCCGAGTGCGTATGTGTGCAAGAGTGTTCCATACAGGCTGGATGATACCTGTCGGACCGTGTAGTGGTGCAGAGTGAGGGTGTGTGAGTGAGACAGATAGTCTGCGGACTGCCTATGATTCATGACACTGGCCAGCAGTGCCGCATATGTTGATTTCATGCCAAAAGCATAATACATTTGACATGGGGTTAACCTGCATGGCTTAGGACCGTAGTGCTGCTAAAATGTGTTCTATTTTTGCGTATGTACATATCTTTGATATCGTTGTGTCCCAGGGTGTACCCTATAACTGTGTTATCAGGATTACTAGGGTGGGCCTGGGGTGGACAGCATGTCGCAGCGCATAAGGGTGCTCTCTCGATTGGGAGGTTAGATTAGGAATTGTACACAGTGTCCATACTACTGCTATCATAATGATACAAGTGGGCCTAGTACAGCTAGTAATATTTCCAAATGGTTTTATGTCCAAAAGTAGATGATGCTCTTGCTATAATGATTGAATATGTGTGTTGAATATAAACGCTATTACATACATCCTGTGTGAAGCCTGTTTTGTGACGCTCAGTGTATTTATCGCATATGACTGCTGTGCCTTTGCTTTACATATTGCCTCTGAGGAACACCTGACTGCTAGGTGCCAAGCTTCCCAAGTGTGAGCACAGGTTATACAGCCAGTGTAATCACCCTCCCTTGTAGGGAGCAGTAGGTTCTGCCTGGCTGGGGGTATCCCTTCAGCCAACCAGAAAGTGCCGGTTTCAGCAGGCGAGAAAAATGTTAGCATGGCTACTGAATACGGAACGTCCCAGGGACCCAACAATAAGAGGGACATACGAGATTGGCTATCACTGTACTACACAAAAAAATTAACAAAGTATTTCACTACTCTGTACAAATGGTATGTATCCAACAGCTCATAGATGATTATGAAAAAATAGCAAGATACAAAAAGCAAACTGGACCGCTAAAATGGTCACAGAGCAAAATGAACTAGACAAACTATAAACAGTGGGCGAGCTGAGGCCCACACTTAGAGACATGCGTGGAAGTAAGACACGCAGATGGCCTACCAGCTGATTTCTATAACTGTGCATGGAGAATTCTAATAGACAAGTTCATAGAGGTAAGGGAGGAAACAATAGAAAGAGGCAGGCACCCAGACGATGTAAAAAGCAACAATAATAATGAAGTAATGATACCAAAGCCTGGTAAAGATGTGACAGACTATACATCTTAAAAGCCATTATTAATGATTATCACCAATATCAAAATCATTAGCAAGACAATAGCCAGTGGACTGATGAAAATGGCCCCACAACTGGTCCATAGAGGCCAGTCAGGGCTCTTAATGGGTAGGAGCATGGTGGCGAATCTTAGAAGATTAGCCCACTTAAAAACAATCCTATAGGATGGGACTTCATGTTTCAAGTCCTGAAGGGTTCAGTCTGGGCCCTTGACTCAGAAATGGAAATGGATACAGTTGTTATACTCCAAAGTTCAATTCAGGGTTAAGACTAATGGCATTGTCTCAAAGAGAAGGAAGGACACCAGGCAGGGTTGCTCACTATTGCTGCAGTGCTACTCTTCACTCTGGTGATCTAGCGGCTGGCATGCATCCTCCATCCTGAGCTAAAAGACCGGGGTATTAAAGCAGGTGACACATCACATGTGGCCTCACTATATATGGACAACACACTACTATGCCTGTTGCACCCCGAGGAGGCAGTCCCACATCTCCTATAACTATTAGAGGAATTCTGAGAAATAATAGGACTGAACACATACTGGACAAAGTCTTGCGTATGCCCAGCAGGTGAGAAGGGATAGACTTACCCTATCAGGGGTTGTCCTGGCAACCCAGAGCACTAAAATACTTGGGCATACAAGTGACAAAAAGCGAAAACAGAATTGAATCTACATACAGTGAAGAAAGGCATAAAGTAATTGATTGACATCAGGATTAAGTTACCTTTCTCACTTCTAGGATAATTAATAAAGATGGTAGTACTTCCCCGCTGCATGTACGTATTTCAGGGAACACTAGACCTGTTACCTAGACCAATATTTAAAGAACTGGACAGCATGCTGACTACCTTAATATGGGCTAGTTCCAGGCCAATAATAAAACTGACAACTCTCAATCTACTTTAAAAGCAAGGGGGTATGCTACACCAGATTTGGATTATTATCACTTTGCTTCTCAGGTCCAACATTTCCCAATATGCATAAATGATCAACCTAACAAGGAACATTTATTGTTAGTGTGAAGCCATGGACAGACCCATTTAGTAGGAGGTCCCTAACTGCGCAAAAAGAGACCTGAAGTCTGATAGCCGGTGTACTTGATGTAACAAGTGTAACAAATTGATGAAAATAGCCTTCCACCTTAATTCATAGGCAGGGGATGCTGAACTATGGGGTTTGCCATTGCTCTAATCTTTAAGTCAGTATGCAAATGTAGAAAGTGGATAAGGGGCAGTTGCAACAAGATGACCGACCTCTATAATAGTCCTAATATTTAATCATGCCCCAGAGGGATTTCGTGTGAAGCCAGGCCAGTTCTTGCATAAGTCCAGCTGACGAGCACCGCAGGACAAACGTGGGAAGGGTTGCTGGATAGACCTCCGGAAATATACACTAGAGGAGTTATACACATTAAGAGAAGGGGCAGATTCTGCATCACTGTACACAGACTCATGTGGAGATTACTTAATGAAAGTGCTGGGAACAAAAGCTTAATGGGAAAAGATTTAGGAACACAACATGCTAAAGAATGGCAAAAAATATAAACTTGGTCAAACAAATGACAAGCGATGCTAGATTCCGTTACACACTTACACTCAATAAAAATTCATACATAGAGCACACCTCACCACCTGAATCGTAAACAGAATTTATTCATCTATAGATTGGATAAATGTCCCAGATGCACAGCGGTAAATGCAGACTTCATACACATGGAGCAGTGGTGATTAGCTACTGGGAGAGAGGGATATCACGTTTGCAAATAACAGTGGAAGGGAGAGTCAGTTGTAAACCACAACAGCATCTATTAGGATTACAACCTCAACAGAAACAAGGAAAAATGAAAGATAAGATAGTGGCATTCTCTCTATTGTTGGTAAAAAGACACACCGCCATACACTGACTTGAAAACGCAGGCCCTTCCTATGAGAAATTACTCTGAGAATGGTTGTGGCAGAAGAACAGAGAATGCAGCAAGTGCAAAGAAATGATAAAGCGACTGAAGACTTAACGGAATGGAAGGAAATGTATGAAAAATTGACCACGGAAAGAACGAGGAAGAGATAAATAACAGTGAAGGATAGAACTGATTACATAAAAGAAAGGAGAAGAGAGGAAGAGCAAAGGGTAAAAAAAAAGGAGATGGATACTCCAGGCTAGGAGACATAATCATCCTAGTACTACATTCACTGACTGTTTCTACAAGTAATGTATGAAACAAATGTCTAATGCTCACTAGAGAATTAAGTTAACCATTTCTTTTTTACTTTTTCGTTTTTTATTGTGTATAGTGTGATATGTCTTGACTTTGCACAGGTGTTGTGTTAAGAAAATCAATAAAAATGCTCTTACAAAAAAAGAAATTAATTAGTAAACACGTTTTAACGTTTTGACTTTGCTGGTGCTAATGCATTTTAATTGCTGATTTGTGTCTGTTAGATTTTATAAAGTCAATGCTGTTTGGATGCCCTAATCTGCCATAAAGACACATTGTTATTCATTAATCACCCTTGTGGGTTCACTTGTTTCTCATTGGTATCATCATAACAGTTTGTTGTTGTGACACTTTTTTGTTCACAAAGTAAAACCATGCCTGCACATGCGATTTCTTAAAAAATCAAAGCAAAATGTAGAACGCATTCATGTAAAAATTGTACAAAATTCACAAAATGTGCGTAAATACAGTACACATTTTATTGTGAATAACAGGTGATTGTAAAATTATGTTGCTGTGGCACTGCACAGTGGTCATAGTTGATATGATTCACAAATGTTCAAATTCGATGAGACTGAAAAAGGAGAGTCCATTTGGCTGACACATTAAGTATATCAGACTCTGTATATTTGATGGATAAATGATCAAGAAAACATTCGAAAATAATGATTCCAAATAAGTAAAGAAGTCTTTTCGATTCTTTATACCTTATAAGTGGGTCTTCACCCAGACAAAGAGAACAAAGCTTGTCTTCAGCCCAACGAAGCCAGCAGGAGGACCCCATAGCCTGAAGGCGTGGCACTAGAGGAAGAGGTCCGGTCGTATGAGGGCTGCACAGCACAGGAACGAAAAGGCTGCTCGACCACATAGTGGCATTATCTTTCTTAGCACAGCAGGCAAATCCCAGAAACAATCTGCCCGTATTTGCATGCTTCGTTGACTATTCAGCAGCCTTCGACGGTGTAAATCAAAGCAAGCTATGGAATAAACTGAACAGCTGGAAGATTCCAGATAACCTCCTGAACGCAATCATCTCCTTGTACAGTAATACCTGGGTGAGAATCAAACTGGTAGGGGATACGGTCACACACAAACTATCCACAGACCGAGGACTCAAACAGGGTGGTGTTTTAGCTCCAACTCTTTTCAACTTGTACACGGCTGACCAGAGGAAAGCCCTACAAGGTGCAACCTTGCTAACTCCGAAAATTGGACAGTAAAGACTACAGTGCTCCTGGACGTGGGTGATCTGGTGATTTTTGATCACACCAGAGTCAGATTGCAAAGAGGCTTGGACGCACTTAACGCCTACAATGAGGTGAACTAACTTGTAGCGAACCCTAGTAAAACCAAAGTCGTGGTCTTAGGACATCAACCCAAAAAAAGCTCTCTTAAGGTGGAGGTTGGGTAGCAAGAACATAGCCACAGAAAGAGCATACCACTACCTGGGGGCGTGGCTAAATTATAAAGGAAAGGCAACCATGCACCAGTCAAAGACAAAAGCCAAAATACAAGCCACTATCTATGTATTGTGTAAACTACAGGGCAAACTATATAGCCCAACTACGGCACCAATAAGAAAAGTGACGAAATCCAAACTGCTCGCAGTAGCTGGGTGCGCATTACAAGCATTCCCAGGGAAGATGGAAAAGATAATGGAAAACGCCCAGCGCCAGTGTTACAAAAGGCTTTTTAGACTCCCCAAATACACACGTAATGGCCTGGTCCGGCTGGAGGTTGGTCTGGTGCAACAAAAATATGAATTTAGGAGCACCCTGGTAAAATACTGGCTCAAGACACTAAAAGCCCAGAAATTATCATTAAAGGAGGTGCTGAAAACAATATTTGAAGGGGGCTCAAACCCATGGTAAAAGTATTGTCTCAACACTGTGGTAGAGTTGGACCTATCCACAGCTTGTTGGCCCCTAAAGGAAGTAAATTATGCAGCAATAAAGAAGGTGTTAAACAACCAAATCCTCCAGCTTTCAAGAAAGGATGACATGGCCAGATTCAAGGAGCTCAGCGTGCTGTCGGGCCTAATGAAATCATATGAGGCAGCCTGGCAAGCTCCTGCTCCCACCCCTCTCAGCTTCCTCCTCCCACTCCCCTCAGTGACAACACTGGCAATCTCCCGCTGCTCCTCGCATCAGTTCTCTCCTCCTCCCACTCCTCCTCCCACCTCCTTCTCCTCAGTGACACAGACGCCGGTGATCACCCGCTCCTCCTCCAACTCCTCATCCTGTACAAAATAAAATTAATTTTTTAGCTCGAGTCTTTTAGCAAGGTAAACAAGCATTGGCATAGCCAATAGGTCTCGCTTTTGGGACCTTATAAGTATTTAGTTATGCAGCACAATATCCCTGGTGCAACAACATCAACTGTTGCATGGCTAAACATTTATATGGTCCCAAAGGCGAGACCTATTGGCTATGCCAATGCTTGTTGAAGTTCCTATGTCCTCAACCTGAAGCATTGCTTAAAATGGACGAAGGATATGTAGGTTCAGACCCTTCCCCTGATCCCGAGTGAGGCCTCTTTCACATATAACCATCTCGGACCCAGGCAAAAGTTCTAGTTATTACCTGTTCTGTTTCCAAACTCTTCTGACAGAGAAAATAAATCAAAGTGCATCTGGTGTACTGGTGGTGGGTATCTGAGTCCCTGGCCACCCACCCCCACTTTTGAGGTCCCTATGCTCGGGCCACTTCCCGGAGCCCGAATGAGGCCCCTTTCATTCACATTGTGCATGTCTGATGACCATCTCGGTCCCCCGCAAGACTTTACATTCTGTTTCCTAACTCTTCTGACAGAGAAAATAAATCAAAGTACATGTGGACGGACACAAGTAGGCTAAAATGATTAAAAAGGAAAGTGATTTCAAAAATTGCTGGTTTGTCCTTGGACTTAATGGGAAAGCTCTGCTAGCTGGTCTATATCTTTGATTTGAAGACTAGCGAACATCCTCTGTACTCTGGGGGACACAGGCTCTTATGCGCATAGCAAAAGACTGAAAGCACTCCTGCGGCTTTGGCTCCAAAAAATAAGTGGTCTGGCGTAGGCTGCTTTCCTATGAAAGGCAACGTCCATTAGCCCACAGCAGGGGCACACTCTCCTGAGCTCTGATGAGCATGCAGGCCGGCCGGCCTCTGTCATTTAACAGTTTGGGGGAGGAGAGGCCTGGCATTACAAAGACCCAGACAAGGATGCCTGTCTGTTTGGCGGCATAGACGTATATTTTATACAGCTGGCTCTTCCAGTAGTTTTGAAACCGTTCCAACTGCAATTCGTTGCCATGATTTAAAGCGATGCTCTTAATTTTGGTTCTTGTATTTTGCGACTTTGCGCTCAAACAATACACTGCCACTTTGTTTCATTTAAAAAAAAATAATACTTAATTTGGGTTCATTTTTGCCAGGTCACATCGGCATTATGGCATGTAAACTAGAACGCACAGCAATCTGTTAGCATAACTTAGAGTTGCACTCGTAACTGAGGTCAGAAAAGCAGTCGCAGAAACGCGATAACCTACGATTAACCCACAGAATTTAATGGGCACAGACTCAGAGCGCTCTACATAGTGACAGGAAAACACGAGTTCAGTCAGGGGCTATGGTCAGCTATAACAAGAAGACGTAATTTGCAAATTGCTAAATGGCATTTACACTGACGGTGAATGAAGCAACCTCAGGGAGTAATAGTAATCCTCTGCAATTTTTGTAATAATCAGTTATTTTATCACTGTTTCAATGTACTATTTTTGTGGTTTAAATGAAATAAAATTGACTTTTTTGTTATAAAAGCAGTTTATATCACTGGTGAGGAGACGGTGAGATATGATTGTGCCACCTTGCTAGATTCTGGAAGGGTTTATACATTGCATTTCTCGTGGTGCAATTATTACCAGACATCCCAGATCTTAAAGATTATACTAGCGCCAATGCACTTTTGCACCAATATCTAATAGACTATCTCACAAGTGCATAAATTGCATTTGGGCCAATCACCAATGCATAAATAGCACTTAACGTTGGGTATAACTTCCTACTGCATGTATAACGTCCAATTGTAATTAAAAGCATGAGTTTACATATGGCTTTTCAAAAAGAAATGGAAGTATTTCAACACAAGAGAGGGGGAGGGGGTCAGGAGTCAGCATGCATTCTCCCACGTGGGAAATAGAGAGGAGGGAAGGGAAGGGGACACGGAAACCTTGTTTTAGCTGCAGCCCCTGCGGTAACAAACAGAAAGACAACTGTAAAACTAAGAGGCGGCAGATATTGGTCTCACAACCGGGCGACGAGGGTACAGCGCAACCACAGTTTTAGAAGTAGTGCAACTGTCAGTATCAGGAAGTGATAATGCGTGCAACTCAGTGAGCAACATATGAAGGTTGTTTTGTCTCTTACCAGCGTACACCAGACTGTTTCTGTGGGGATTCTTCAAATTGTGCTGCTCCCCGGACCTTCGATGAATCAGCCAGAATTAATTCAAAGGAGTAAAGGAACCGGCAGTATCACTTTCGGGTGCAAAACAGCGCTTCCGTTCACAAGACAACAAGGGGGAGTACACGAATCCGATAAGCGTGAACAGCTCAGCAGTTCTTGTTTAAGATTGGGTGCAAGAAGTCATGTTACAAACCTCACAGCTGCTATATTCAACTGCAGAATGTTGCATTTAAAACGAGCTATTCTATACAAGGTCTTTATCTAGCCCCAGACATGCGTGCGCGCTCTCAAGAGCTTCTCAGAGCCAAGAAACAGCGGTATGCTTGTTTGCTCAAAGTAGTGGCGTCTCACGCTCAAACATTACAATGTTTTTCAGAGACAAACGAGCTTGGCGCATGCGTTAAATGGATAGGGTGATGGTTACTTAAGAGTTCCGCCGGCGCCTAGACTGTTTAAAACCAGCATGTGAGGAATGTGACAGCCGAGCGCAGGAGCTAATGGAAGGTGACCCGTGCCCTCGAGTTAATATGCGCTTTGTATTGTTTATGAAAGCGGACACCCGTGTTGTTTATACGGGCGCCCATGTTGTTAAACGGGCACCAGTGTTTTTTTTAAAGCGGGCAGGAAGGAGGGGGGAGGGAGTGCTGCATGCCGTGGCCGCTATCAAATAAAACTAGTACAAACTCGCGCACGCTGTAAAAACAAGCACGCGAGTGGTGCGCGTGCTGTAAGAATGCGGCGGCTGCGAAAGTGAAAGGAACTACAACAAAGGTTTGAAGAGAGGAGCGCGGGCGAGAGAGCGCGGCAGCCTGTGAGCTGACCACACACTCGTGCACCATGGCCTTTTGCTCGCGCGTAACCGCCCGAAAAAGGCCACGACGCACGAGCGTGTGGTCAGCTTCTGAAACCCCCTTACATAAAGTCTCGCCAGAGCAGCGCTTGCGCGCTACTCGAGGCTCGACCTAAAAAGGGTAAAAAAGTTTGCATTATACTCAAGATTTTATGGTAATTGGAAATTGTAAAAATTAAGCTACAAAACTTTTATTAAAACGTTTGTTAAATATTGGATGGGCCGCAAAGATATTTGCTGTAGGCCGCATGCGGCCCGCAGGCCGCGAGTTTGACTTGCTTGATCCACAGTTTCAAAGTGAAGCTGTCTATTCTTTTGTGATTTCATTCTCTATTCAAAATGCCTTTACCCAGCCTTTCTTATTTTTCCTACAGCTACCCGACCGTTATTCTTTCGAATTTGTAATGAAACCCACAATATCTCATTGTTCTTGTTTGAAGCAGAGCACTCCAGGCATTCCCAGCAATCATTTGGCAAGGCCAGAAACCCAGATTTCTTTATTTTGCACTGATGAGAGAGTGACGTCTTATGAGTGGATAGCTGGATCAAGGATAAATACCAAGTGGGGCTTAATGCACAAAGATCCAAGTTAAATAGCCAAAGGTGTTCCAGATTCACAACTTTTTAGGGGTTCACTAACTATCCCAGGAGTGGTTCAAGAAATGTAGCCATATCATATAGTTCTTGAAGTACCATAGTCTAAAATATCTTTATGCAGATTTTCCACTATGTGAAATACTTTATTTGCCTAGATGCAGCACAAATCTGTATTAGCTCATGTTATATAGTGTGCTTAGTCTTAGCCAGAAATTCTAGTTTTGCAGGGTTGCTCGGTGCCAAGAAGCACCACTAATGGCAACATATGTGCCAAAATATAACATTTTACCAAAATATAACAGTAGTAAATTTAACTTTTCTTCTTTTTCCTGTGTGTACTACTGAATATCCACACCAACAATATAGAGATAGAAGAATATAAAGGACAGATTATTGATGGACAAAATATGGATAGGCAATTGCACATAGAGAAGTATAGATTCAATATTCCTAACTCCGCAACTACATACCGTGAAGCTATATGTACCACGATGGTATATATATGTGAAGTTAGGTAAATCAAGACTTACCTGTCAATATTTTTTTCTATATTTTGTCCTCGATATACTGTCCCACCGATATTCTGGATTTGATATTCAGGGTGCACACACCATTTCCCATGTATTTCCATTAAAAACTAGTGCAGTGTCTTCCCTTTCAAGCCTGGAAGTGCACTTATTTCTATATCAGGAATTGGGCAGGTTTCTGTTTCCAAGGTGGAAAACAAACTGCAAGATATTTAGGAATACCCATAAATTACAAGCGTTTGGGGTTTCACCTACTTCAGTGTGACCCACCCTAAAATAATAAAATGTTTTCCCATATCCCTACATTTTCGAATGTTGCTAATTCATCTTGTTGGCAGTGTCCACATTTGTGCGTGCACATTATGAACGTAAAATGTCACCAATCCTGTATCTTTGAATCAAGGTGTGGAATCTACGTTTGCGACATGCTTTCTCTGCACAGCTACGTTTAGACTTCTGTCTGCAAAATACTTTGTGAATAAGCCCAGAGGCATTGTGGGTAATCATCCTGTTCTTGGTCTTTATCGTCTTTCAGAAAATGACCAATGTAAAATGTATCCACATTTCAAAGAATTGCCCTGAAATATGGGTAATTTGTCTTTAGGATTCTGCAGCCTTCATTTTTTTAAACTTTTGTCTGCCTTGGATTTTTATTGGTAATTACAATATTAATAATAATTATGTTATTTTTGTAGGTATCTGTTGCAGACCTGGTGATGATAATGTAACCTCAGCAATTTTGTACAAAAAGACATCACTTTTGACCCAGCTGTTGAAAAAATATCAACAGTATATACTATTTAGTGGCAGCAAAGCAAATGCAAAAACTTATATTTTGTCTGGCTAAATAGAATCAGTTGTGTATGACTTAACCATCTGTCTTGCAAACAGTGAAGCTTCTGTTGCATGTATTTGTTTGCTAGTTAATCAATACAGTTTCAATGTATACACATACCCACCTGTGAAGTAGTAATGTTTCTCTGTTATGTTCCTGGCTGTTGGCTACATAGTACAGAACTTCTGTTGTGTACCTGTCTGCTGGCTGAGCAGCACAGAACATCTGCTACTTACTCAGCTGTTTGCCAAGGTATGCCAACATGCAGGTACATAGCAGATATGTTGTAATATTTAACCAGCAATTAGGTACTTATCAGAAATGCTTTACTGTTAGCCAGGGATATAGCAGAAATGATGTACTACCTGGACAACAGCAGGGCACATAGCCGAGAAACGTCGCTGTTTAACTAGTAGTGAGGTAAATAACATAGAATCTGTATTGGTAGCGGAATAACAGATAAATTGCAGAGATTTTATACTATTAAGCAAAGAACAAAGAAACGTCAACATTGATGTGTACAATTTGCCCAACATCCAGGCAAACAGCAGAGAAGCCTTTAATACTGTACTGTAAATTGCCAAATGCTGTAGAACTTCATGCCAGTTAGCCAGTGGCTGTGTAAATGTGAAGTTGTTCTATTTGCTTTTCTACCAGCACAGTAGTACATAAACTATGCTGATTAACCAGTGATTAATACTTCATTAGTTTCCTGGTGGCTGGCTTAATAACTGCTACCCCGGATAATTTTTTTTATTTGCCTGGTCCTTGACCGAGAACTACAGAATCTCTGCTTTTTAGTTTGCTTTTGTAAATAAAGATGCTTCTTTGCTTTTGCTCCAGCTGCCAGTCAGAATCTCTTCTATTATTCTGGCTCTTGGGCACATAGTGATCTATCAAATTATGCCTAATCTCTATTATTTACATAGTGGCTAAGTAAATAACAAAGTGAGTGTTTTTGCTATTTCTGTGGCTGGTGGGCAAGCAATGCATAATTTATGTTACTTAGTGAGCAGTCAAGTTGGTTGCTGTTTAAACAGTGCATAAGCTGTGATATTTGAGTAAACAGCAAAGAACATTCACTACCTACCCAATGGCTGACCTGGAAAGTTAGTATTCATAGGGGTCCATTACGATGTCTTTCGGAAAGGCTCCGAATTGGATTCGGGTCTGCCGAATCCGATTCGGAACCCGTCTTTCCGACCGATTTGGAAGGCTTTCCGAACGACGGATTATGATGTTCGGAAAGCGGTCGGACTTTCCGAGTCGGTTCCGGATGGCATTCGGAGGAACTGTCAATTGTACAAAAAGGGGGGTACCCCTGTCAATGGATACGTTCCTAAGTCAGGGCATGAACAACAATTGTATATATACCTACTTAGGCAACTAATGAGAAAATGGGCAAACACATATAGATACAGAAACCCAGACCAAAATCTATATTTGAAAACTATTTATTAACATCAAAAAACGTAATCAATATACATTAAATAAATACATGATTCAAAGGAGTATTTTTATGATTTTAAATAATTTTAAAAGACAATTCATTCTTCCATCTAAATTATGATAGAACAAGCCTAAATATTTAGTCACGCTTCAACACTCATCCTTCATATTCAATGGTTTATATAGGAAATCAACCTATTCAGTATGCATATTCATATAGATTCTTCTATGTCTATGTAAACAATTATGAATACAGATTTCAATACATTGTATTTTATAGTGTGCATCAAGTCACATTTATTTAATCATGAACTTGCGATTCATCATGAAATAAATGTGACTTGATGCACACTATAAAATACAATGTATTGAAATCTGTATTCAGAATCCTTTGCAACAACCTTGCACAAGCTTCAAAATAATGCAACTATTGAGTGGTGCATTCTGATTGGACTGGACAATTACACTTTGTACGCATTTATTGCAGAGGACGAGGGTACATTAGTACGTGTC
The DNA here is from genome assembly GCA_963921515.1 of Calotriton arnoldi. Classification (NCBI taxonomy): domain Eukaryota; kingdom Metazoa; phylum Chordata; class Amphibia; order Caudata; family Salamandridae; genus Calotriton; species Calotriton arnoldi. The sequence continues at coordinate 1,038,624 of CAWUFW010005927.1, read as the reverse complement.
AATATGTTGTTATGTGATTGACAACATCTTGATGACATATTTGGTGATCCACCACACGACACTCATGATAAATTTTGAATGTGTGATCCGACACTCTCCTATCTAATTCTGTGACTACAGCATTGAAGGAACTATGAGTTATTATGGATTTAATATTCCAAGTTCTTCTACACTCTTGTGATTGTAATGTACATATATATGACTCTTGTTTGACACACTCCATTATAATTTGGTTATGATTACATGTGAGTTGTACTATTACGCAATTCGACATAACCACCTTTAGATGGCCCCATGCAAGCATTATGTGTTATGGACTTAGCAGTCCATTGTCTCTGTGTAGCACATCTGCACATTGCGATTCACACCATGTAACTCATCTATTTCCCACCTGTGACCAAGGAATCTATAAACGCCGTAACGCGTTGAGTGTGTTCCTGTTACCGCTGGACTGTGGATTTATGAAGCAATAAATCTACGTTACACCACACGCTGCTGGAGTGCACTTATTTTTGTCCTAGGAGAGTGTGGATTGAACCTGGGAAAATAAAAAACTTCCATATTTATTATTTATTTATAGCATATTTTAAAACCCTATTTTGAATTTAAAAAGTAATGTAACAAATATATTTATTATAATATAACATTAATTTCTTTGCATCACTTTTAATAATTATTAATGCATTATAAAACTATTTTTTTCTTTAGGTGGCAATTTATTTTTTAATTTAATAAATAATTGTAATATACTTTAATATATTTTCATTATTTAAAGATTTATTAAAAAATGAAGTTAATAGTGCTGGAAATTTTTTTATTTTGTTCTACACTTAAAATAAACATATACAATTAATTTACAATAATAGTAAATGTAAAAATATTTTTTATATTTATTTTTGAGTTAAATAATTTTTTGAAGATTTGCCTATGCTGTACATTGCGGCAAAAATAAATATTAACTTAATTTTTAAATAAATCTTGGTGAATCAGGCCCTTGATAGGTAGGTTCTTGGTGCATTTAACATGCAGTAATTTCAAGACAGGAAAATATAAAAACCTTTCCTCTTCTCTACCTCTTTCCACTTTCTAGTTCTCTTTCTTTCCCTGCCACTTTTTCCTACCACTCTCATTAATCTTCTGTACCTTTCTGTCTTCATCCGTTTCCAGCTTTCTCTCTCTATCGCACTGGCTGTCTCTCTTCAGCATGCCAGTTTTACTTTCCTCTTCTCCTTCTATCGCTGACTCTTTCTCTTTTCTTTTACTCCCTCTCTCATCCACTCTATCCATGTGTTTGTTCTCACCCTGGAACAACGCTGGTACTTACGCCTCAATCTCTTAGTAATGTTGTCAAAGATTTTTCCCCATTGGTCGTATGGACCTTTGTTGGTTCACGTGAAGCACTGTAAGGGAGAAGACATCAACAATACATTTCTAGCTTATGAAGCCAATGTGTCTCCACAATAAGGACCATGAATCGCTAAATATGGTTAAAGAGATTTTATTTTGGATTACCACTTATTCTAGCATATAAGCAAACCAAAAATAAGTTCGATAGGTACAGCAATACAGCAGACAAGCTGAAATATCTCAGTACATTGAGTCGTAATAAAATGAGATACAAAAATATAATAGCCACAACAATAAAGAAACAGATTACTGCAAACAGGTCTCCCATAAAGAAACATCCCTTCTCTCTTTTGAACATAGATCAGATATAGGACCATCTACCAAGGGTCTCTATTTAGGGAGCATAGAAGGTGGCAGCATGATCAGACTTTAGTAGAAGTCTTGCAAAAAAAAAAGGAAATAAGTGTTTAGCATAAAGCTTCACACTTGCAAGAATAAGGCAAGCAGAGAGGTCTGTTCCTCTCTCAGTCTAAAGGGAATCTGCCTTCTCTAACTGTGAGAACACCAATTAAAAGTAACCAGAGATTCAGAAACACCCTTACCGCCTTTAACACCACCAGGAACTAACCAAATTGTTACTCGAGAGTGCATCTGTAACATCCCGTCAGTTTCCCATTGCATCAAACTTGGACTGTAGTCCCCAACCTTGAACATCTCTCAGTCCTGGTACATGATGAACAGAAGGTCTCTTCGACCATTATGTCATAGTCTCACCCGGACCTTTCCACGGGTACCAAAGGAGACTGCGAGGCTGACTCCCCACCTCCTGATTAGCTGAGTTGACCCAACGAAGGTCAAAGTCAGACCCAACCAAAGGGGAAGAGGGGAAGGGACGAGAAAGAAACACTAGAAGACGTCCTTTGATGCCGGTACTCTAGATGGGAAATCACGTAGGGCCCTTCTTTTCGCTCCCTGTGTGCATCCCTCTTCCGCTAAATGAGTGAGTATTGAAGCCAAAGGTAATGTCACACATCTCAAGAGTTAGTAAATCTTCATTAGCAGGCTTTTATTGGTTAGTTAAAGAGCATAGAAAAGGAACATAGTTCATCGTATGCATACAAAACTTCTTAATGCGGTATACCTAAGGATGGCAACAAATAATCCTCAAAGCAACAACTAAATAAACAACACAAAAGCAACAGGTAAGCCTTGCAAAATATTCATAATACACTTAAATATAATCACTGAGGTTTTAATTCATATTAGTCTTTGTGTTTTTCCCTTTAGTTTCTGTGCAAATATGAACAGAAGCGTCCAGGCGAGGTCAAAACCGGCTTCAAAATCAGATAAGTATAAGTATTAAATCGGGGAATCATGCATTGCAGCGCATTAGCGTGTTACCAGTCTGGTCAATCCTTGATACTTTGAGTATTCTTTCTTCTTTCAATGTTACAGGAGCGAGGGAGTCTGAGGAAATCGAAGAATGCGCAGGAGCACGGCGCCGACACAGAAGAGGACGCGAGGAAACACCCAGCACCGAGGACGAGGAGTCAGGACCGTGAAGAATGCTGCCGAAAATGCCTGAGAAACCTGAAGTCCAACAGGAAGGTTACGAGATGGCAGGAGGCTGCTGTTCACAACAACTAGAATGCTAAGCAGCCTCCTGACCGCCGGCACCGCAGATAAAGGGAAAGGCCCCGCCCCCACATCCCGCTGACTAAGTAGGAAGCACTGCAAGCCTGACATATTATAATACTCCACGTTCACTGCTAAGTTCTTCCCTCCAAGCTTCACTATCAGCAGTCTAATACAGACAATAATCGTTTCTCTAATTAACGAAAATCATGATAATGTACCAGCAAAGAAAGAAAAAACATGCTAGCACGACTAAATGCATTTTAATTGAGGCCTGTAGTCAGGCTAAGTTAAGTTAGCAATTAACATGAATTTGAATAATTTTAATACAAGATTATACATGTGTACGTATAGCTTTAAGAATAAGCGTAAAACGTGAGTAAAAGAGTACATAGTTACGTTTCAACTGAGCATTAGCACATGCATGTATAAATCTCTAGTCTCTACAATGATTACATTTCATTAATATATTTAAATGCCTCACACACGTTAATGAAATAAAAGCACAAAGTGAATATATTGTCAAGTACAAGTATATAATTGCATAATTGTGACGTATAAGGGTGTAGCCTAAATTGCACTGCTCCAACCCTTTTTTTCTGTATAGACACCTGCTACTATCTTCCTTCAACTTCTTTTGTACATTTCTCATTCTGTTTTCTCTCTCAATCTCTTATTTACCCTGCTATTCCCTTTCCATTCATCTTTTCTATCTCCTCTCCCCTTTTTTTTTTCTTCTTTCTCATCATTTTCCTCTGTTTCCATGCCTCTTTTTCCAACCTGCAGGTCTCTCTTGTGTACATGGCTTTCTCATCTGCTTTCTTTACGTTAACCCCTTATTTTTCTATCTCTCGCTCCTTTTTCTATGACCTCTTTCCTACGGCTCATTCTTGTTTTTTTTTTTTACTATTCACCACATCCTGTAATATGGGGCTTTATTTCTTTCTCAAGTGCAGAACCGTTTCTTCTCGATTTTTTAAAGGCAGTAGAACTTCTGTGGTGTATGTAAACAGACTAGAAATTGAGAGATGGCAGTGGGAATAACATGATGCTAGCACATCCACTGACAAATTATGGAGAGTACGTACAACACAGTAATAACGTGTGCTACAATGGATAAACACTATGCCACCCAAGTAGTGTACATAAATATGGAGTAGAGTCACTACAATATATTAACAAATTTAAACACAAAATCCAGAGCACTACACAAAAGTTATGTTTTTTGGTCTGGCAATGTAGCAGAGAGAACATTTAATTTTGAGCATAAATCACAGCTTTTGTTGACACGCAGGTCAGTGTCAGATGACAGCAATCAGCCGACACGCGTTTCGTCGAGAAGACAACTTTTTCAAGGCTGATAATTTAAGAACACTTCTTACACATAAGTCTAAATTATATTGAAAATTATTATCATATTTACATATTTATACTAGTGTAAAATACAAGCTTAGACCCGAAGAAGAGACAGGAGAGACATATTGTACCTTGTGTTAGGAAGCTAACTTGTACATCTAAAAAACACCAAAATATACTTATTTCAATCAAATTTTTTTTACCAAATCAATTGTGTATCAAGCTACATCGTAGAAATCACCGAAAAGAAGTGTAAAAAAAGAGGAGAATAGCCAATGATAAGTCAAGCGAAGAAACAGTGCCATTATTCCAACAAGTTCATGAGATTATCCCGAGTAAGATCACCGAATTATTTGTCAGCAGATACAAAGGACAAACGAGAGAAATTACAAGTGAACAAACACCTATCTGTGAAGTGAATTGTGTAAAAAAATATAAATGTGACTACCTCGTAACTATTTTGTGGTAAAAAAAAAATCTGTAGTTTTGAAGACCAACATATAGTAGTACTTCGGAGTCAAGAATCCTTGGAGCCTCAAGAACCTCAGCTGCTCAAAACGACTAGGTCTGCAATATGCATGACCTATAAATCATTAGAACATTGGAATGTGGAGCACTCCATTGAATACAATGGAGTGCTCCGAGCTTCTACGGGCCGGTAAAGGCCCACAGAGCAACATTCCAATGTTGCTTTTGTTCACAGCTATTGCTGTGAACAAAGGCCTCTCGGAGCTCGAGGGGATTTAAACCCCTGGGGCTCCGAGAGGCCTTTGTTTTATTTGTTAGAACATTCTGCCCTCTAGTGGCAGAATGTTCTAATAGCCTTATAGCCCTTCGTAGCTGGGCTATACCGGCTATTAAAGTCCCGCTCCCTTGTTAAAGGCCCTCGCCTTCGGCTCGGGCCTTTAACGCTGGAGCGGGCTGTTAATAGCCGGTATAGCCCGCTACGGCGGGCTATAAGGCTATAATAATACTGCAATGTCAGAAATGAGTATACATATTAAGCACAAAGGTAATGTGTCACATATACGCCAAAAAACAGAAAGTAAGTGCCACCAAGCTCGATTATATAAGGAGCTTCTTAAGCGCCGAAAATCAGTATCATCTCATGGGTGCATAACAATATCCTTATAACCTTACCATATCCAAGCATCTCGGAAGAATCTATCAGTAATCTAATTAAAGCACCAATGTTTGATTAGAAAACGTGAGCATGTGTGCCATGCTACTTAGGTTATAGGTATTGGATTAAGCCCTTACACAATGACCGAAAACGTAGTCAATCGCTAGCCAAACAAATTGGCAGTTTAGTGATAGAGGTGGAATGTATAAGCAGGTCATTTGCGAAGATGAAATAAAAAATACAAGTACAAATAGTGCCACACGTACCTCTAAGAATAGCAGCGAATTTCACAAACTTGCAGTAAACATCAAATAGTATCCAAGGCTAAAGTTTGCCCAATACAGCAGCGTATTTCCCAAAAGTTAAGAGAATATGCAAATATTATCCAGGGCTAAAGTCGGCCCATTGCCTGTAAAGCGTAAGTCAAAACTTAAGTTAAAGAAGAATTAATTCACAATAGCTAGGACTATGTCCATGTCACCCCACCCAAAGCCCCAGCTCAAACTGAACTAGTAGCCAGGTAACTCACCTCTAACGGCCACCGTACGCTCTCAACGTGTGCGCTGTTCTCATGAATCGCACGACTTTCAACCATTTAAGAACAAGAAGTAGCGCGTGAGCAGGCCGACATAGAAAGCGGTCTGCATTAGACGTAACAATCAAACATTGCCAGACCAAAAAACATAACTTTTGTGTAGTGCTCTGGATTTTGTGTTTATAAGTGTATGTAAACGTGTTCACAATACAAGCAACAGTCTCTTCTCGGGCACGCTCTTACGATAAAATATGTTTTTTTCTGTGTGTGCTACTTCCTCATAAAGATTTTGATTGTAACTATGGTAATTTTCTTCCTTCTCGGAAATTTGGCACTTGGTGGCTGGCACTTGGCAAAGTTTTGCATTGAGCAGCAAGCACCCCGCCCAGTGTTTTGGCAAAGGCCAACGACACATCTTTAAAGCTACTTCGTATTCTATGATTTAATTATGCACACAGATTTCCTGGTCGTTTTTATGCTTGCTCTCCAGAAGGCTTGCAATTTGATCCGGTGCCCTTCACAAAGATAGGGAGTGCCCTATGGTCTACAAAGAACATTGCCTTGTCAAATTATTTAATTCCACCTTGCTCTTCTGCTTTTAGTATTGAGTCAGCAGCACTGATATAAAATGACTAATTCGGGCTTTCCACTTGCAGCACATTTTTAGGTTTGGCTCGACTGTGCAGCTGTCTGCAAGAGGCAGTGTTACAAATTCTTAAAAATATACACTTAAAGTGGACCTTGTCTGAACCCAGAGGAGTATAACTCTCTCACCTCATGCTATTGGGTATCAAGTGTATCATTCCGCATTGTACAATGTGCATCTTTTAGAATGCATGAGACTCTTTTAAATTTGAAAAGTACACACAATCATCATGCTATTTGTCACATTCAATTCTTTATCTCATATGTGCATTCAGTAGAGAAAACGGTCATTTTTGCCACTTTTTCTGCCAACATTTGTAAAGCTATAAACAGGCCTTAATGTGATAAACAGTATTTGGGCGTGCAATAGATGTAAAAAGCGTTTATGACTGAATGGAAATGCACACCCAGACCTATTGGCTTTGCCAGTGCTTGTTATGTAAGGCTCTACAAAAGAACATTTGTCAGGGTTTCCTATTGGCTAATGTCACAGTCACTGGCCTGTTGAGTGTGGTGAATGGTGAGGTCTGTCTTTGCAGTTCATGCGGTGTCCGATCGGGAATTTGGCCATTTGGAGCCCCCAACACTGCAGGCCTGTGCTCCTCTGGGATGCTGCCATGTCTGTAACTGCTGGCAACTCCCCGGTGGAATACACAAGATAGTGACCCCTAACTGCAACAGTTCCCAGTCCAAGATGCCATCCCAGTCACATCATTGTGGTGCAGGGCCACATTTCCTGTCACAGTAATACTGTACTGCAACTGAAAGACATTTGTACATGTTTTTCATGGGAGAGGACAGCACAGAGATGCATGTGAATATATAGGCGAGGCTTTCCTCTACTTGTGCCTTATAACTGATAGAAATACTGTTAATCAGTAAACACATGCGAGGTGCTGCCATGCTGTATTAAACATGTAGCACAGTATCTTTAGTCATACTTTGGGTAGTAAAATATCAAAACTAGACCCATCGAATTTATGTAACGTTTATTTGAAATCCTCTGTTTTCAGCAAATGGCATGAAGGTAGACGCAAATTGGATTACGTGAAAATGAAAGTTGTTAATCAGAATCCAAACGACTATTGTTATGATTATTGATCTACTGCTAAGACCAGAAGAAGGAAATGAAAGATGGCCTACTGGAGAAGCATGGGAGATGGCACTGCATTGCTTGCCTTCACTTTGTAATGGCTACCTCAAACTCTGGTCAGAAAACCAGAGTTAGCCCTTCTTTGTGATCTACTTTGTCCTTCAAGAAAGATGAGGGCTGAATGCAGTGGCGTAGCAAGCGGGGACGGGGGGCACGAGTTTTGGGGGCAGCGCCCCCCCCGCCACCCCACTTTTCACTTCTGGACCTGCGGAAGGACTCTCAGAGGACTACCCTAATACCATGGCCTTCTGTGTACTTCAGAGGACTGCCCTGCTGCACCAAGAAGACTGCCCTGTTGCCTAAAAGCTATCCTGTGCCCTCAGAGGACCTCCCTGCTGCCTGAGACCTGAACTTCTGCCTGAACCAAAGACTTCCAGAGTGACTCTAAGGGCTAGTTGGCAGGCCTCCTGATCAGAGCCACGGGGATAGAAAGGGATCCAACCATCTTGAACCCGCACCTTGACCCACCCTGAGTGAGTCCTGACCCTTCAAGTGGTGCCCCTCGAGTCCTGGACTCTTGGAAGAGTTCCTAAATGTGGCCAGATACCCCAAATCCAAAGCTTGAGAATTTTTTAGCCACAAAGTGCTCTGCGACAGAGACGAGACCTATCTCCTCACTGATCCGCCGAAGGTGCATCTCCGGTCGGCCTGACTTCGCAGTAGCTCCTGCTACATTCTTCTCAGCAGCTGCAAATCCTGTTCAGCGGCTCCTGTCCAGACAGGTATCCAGCCTCTTGGAACCCTCCTTAGTTACATCCTGCAGCTTTTTCTCGCTAGAGATTTCAACTTCCATCAGAGACTAAGGGGTCGATTCCGATTCGGGCCGGAAAAAATACCGACCGACTCGGAGCCGGAATAAATACCGACCGACACGTACCGGTGCAGCCCGACCCGCAAAGTACGATGAGAAGCGTGCTAAATCCGACCGACTCGTACGGAACACAAGCCGAACGACCGAGCCGCGTGGAAAACAGCCATCCGGCCGGAAAAGCACGCGAATCGAACCGACCGACACGCACCAGGAAGAATCCCGAACGAAACGTACCCGCGAACTCCGACACGCCAAGTACGATGCAACACGTGGAAAACACGACCGAGTCGCACGGAGCCCAAGCCGCACGACCGACACGCATTCAAAACTGCGAGCCGAAGCAACCCAAAACCCCGCGACCGACGCGTACGCAGCACAGAAAACAGCACAAACACAGCGTGAACGAATCTGAGAGGCTCGCACGAGACAACTGGAGGGTCCGACTCGGTCACAAGAACGTCTCCTACATGCACAAAAAGAACCAAGGAAAAAAAACACAAAAAAGGCCAAACAAGCTATCACAAAGCAAATAAATACTGGGGGAAACAGGGAACAAAGACACACCCACAACTCCACCCATATAAAGGACACAAATCCCTACCATGATCCCTTGCAAATTCAAATTAACTGCCAGCACTCAACACCAACAGACAGCAACCACACACACACTCACAGCTCATCCATCACACAAGCCACACACCAGCAGCACCACAACAAATAGCACCCTCACATACACCCAGCAAAACACACACTCACACACCCTCACTTGCACACCAACACACACATCACACACCAGCACCACCCAACACCATGCCCCCAAAGAAGAATCACAAGTTCCTAGATAGTGAATTGGAAGTCCTGGTAGATGAGATCCTCAGGGTAGAGCCACAGCTGTTTGGCACATTGGTCCAACAGACACCCATGGCTCAGAAAACCAAGATGTGGGAGAGGATCGTCGACAGGGTGAACGCACAATCACCATGTTTGCGCACAAAGGTAGACATCCAGAACAGGTGGTATGACGTGCGCAGGAGGGTCAAGGAGCTGTTGAAGAAGGACTACATCTTGAGCCAACACACCGGCAGTGGCCCTCCTGCCAAACCAGTATACCTCAGGCCCTGGGAGGAGAAGGTGCGGGCCATCCTACCACCAGTGAGCGTCTATGGACTAGAAAACATCCCAGAGCCTGGTGAGTACACAACAAATGTACACAATATTGTGCCACAATACAAACACATCACTGTCAAGGGGAGAGTCAAACCATGCACCCTTAGCAAATACACACCAACCAAAACAGATCATCCCAAAATGTGTATGTCAGCCAGATAAACACAATACATGCCAGCTCATAGTGAAATGTAACTGTGTCATGACATGTACAAACCTAACAACAAATAGAGCTAGGCAGTGGCACAAATATAACCAACAAACACAGTCAGACATGTAGCCACCACCACAACACCACCTCAAAGGGAAGCTCACTGAAAGGAAGGAATACTGTGTATGCTGGGCAAGTCAGTGTAGCCAATAGCATCATGGGAGTCGTAGTCACAGAAATTGCCCACCCTCACAATGCGCACATCAACACCACCATGAACCATGCACACATCACAGGGAGTGCAAAACAACTGACAAGATGGCTGACACTGGCTACTGCTGTAGGGAGCACAAGGCCTTGCTGGCAACTGTGCACCAACCAACAGCAGGACACCACTGACTGACATCCTGAAAGACAACTTGCACTCCCTGCAATGGAAGCACGTTCCATGGTGGGATATCTGGCTGGGTGGGAAGGAGGACTCACAGCACTGACCATAGTCACCAGCAGCTCCACCCACACACCCTCCTAACACAAACTACACACAACTCACCTGGGAGAAAGCATTGCCTCACACACCAATCAAATATCCCACAAAGAACCACAACCCTGGGTCATGCAGTGTGAAGCACAGGGACACACATGGGACTTGTAGCAAAACAAACCCCAGGATAACACTGTCAGCCATCTTGTCAGCACAGGCACACAACCCCACAGGGAAGCTGAGTCAAAAGGAAGGAAGTATGGGAATGCTGGGAAGGGGGGTGGAGGCAAAAGCATGATGGGAGTGGTAGTCACAGCCCAACATCCCCACCCACATGGCCCAGCAAGAACACACCCAAGCATGCACACCTCACAGGGAGTCAAAAGCCACTTCAAAGATGGCTGACACTGGTGCTCTGTTGTGGGAGCACAAGGCCATGCTGGGAACTGGCCAACAACCAACAGCAGGACACCACTGTCAGCCATCTTGCCATTGCTGTCACACCCATACACAGTGAAGTACACTCAAAAGGAAGGAAGTATGGGCATGCTGGGAAGGGGGGTGGAGGCAATAGCATGATGGGAGTGGTAGTCACAGCTCAACATCCCCCCACATGGCCCAGCAAGCTCACACCCAAGCATGCACACCTCACAGAGAGTGGAAAGCCCCATCAAAGATGTCTGACACTGGTGCTCAGTTGTGGGGAACACAAGGCCATGCTGGGAACTGGCCAACAACCAACAGCAGGACACCACTGTCAGCCATCTTGCCATTGCTGTCACACCCACACACAGTGAAGTACACTCAAAAGGAAGGAAGTATGGCCATGCTGGGAAGGGGGGTGGAGGCAATAGCATGATGGGAGTGGTAGTCACAGATATTGGTCAGCCTCACAATTGGCCCATCAACACCACCCTGAACCATGCACACATCACAGGGAGTGGAAAACAACTGACAAGATGGCTGACACTGGCTACTGCTGTGGGGAGCACAAGGCCCTGCTGGCAACTGTGCACCAACCAACAGCAGGACACCACTGACTGACATCTTGCCATTGCTGTCACACCCACCCACAGTGAAGTACACTCAAAAGGAAGGAAGTATGGGCATGCTGGGAAGGGTGGTGGAGGCAAAAGCATGATGGCAGTGGTAGTCACAGATATTGGTCAGCCTCACAATTGGCCCATCAACACCACCCTGAACCATGCACACATCACAGGGAGTGGAAAACAACTGACAAGATGGCTGGCACTGGCTACTGCTGTGGGGAGCACAAGGCCCTGCTGGCAACTGTGCACCAACCAACAGCAGGATACCACTGACTGACATCTTGCCATTGCTGTCACACCCACACACAGTGAAGTACACTCAAAAGGAAGGAAGTATGGGCATGCTGGGAAGGGGGTGGAGGCAATAGCATGATGGGAGTGGTAGTCACAGATATTGGTCAGCCTCACAATTAGCCCATCAACACCACCCTGAACCATGCACACATCACAGGGAGTGGAAAACAACTGACAAGATGGCTGACACTGGCTACTGCTGTGGGGAGCACAAGGCCCTGCTGGCAACTGTGCACCAACCAACAGCAGGACACCACTGACTGACATCCTGAAAGACAAATTGCACTCCCTGCAATGGAAGCACGTTCCATGGTGGGATATCTGGCTGGGTGGGAAGGAGGGCCGGATGTCAACCAAATACAACCAATGCAGACCATGTACACACCCCAACATTCACATGGAAATGCCCAAATAATGCAGGACAATGTGCTACACCAATATCAACCCCTGACTGTGACAACTTAGGACAATGCAATGTACAGGCCCGCATCCAGAGGCACAGTCACAACTGTCAGGTGTGTCAACCATTGATGCCTGCAGAAACATAACATACAATGTGTGTGTCTCCCAAAAACAGGTGATGATGGGGACACAGCAGCAGACGCTGAGGAGTCCCCGTCCCAGGCTCAAGAGGATACGGAGCTCACTGGTGTGGAACAGCCTCTGCCCTCCTCGGATGAAGAAGACCAACCTGGAACCTCCGGAGCAAGTCATCATGCAGCACCAGCAGGACCACCAGCTGCACCCCTGCACCCACCCCTCCAACGACTGTCAACACACATACCACCCCTGCCGACATGGAAAGACCAAGGAGCACCACCACCACCAGCACAGGGACCCTGGACCAACGTGGGGCCATGGACACCAACACCACCAACAACCCCCAAGGGGGCCCAGGGTCACCTGTGCGTGCCACCTCAGGTACTGCACGTGTCGCCAGGGGTGGTGGGAGGGGTGGGAGACATAGGTCACTGATCGCAGAGGGGTCTGGACTGCATGATGACCCACAACTGGCACGCATAGCCGATGCGTACCAGTCCAGCACCGGAGAGCTCAGCCAGGTAGTGGGGCTCCTCAGGGACATTAAACAGCAGCAGGCTGCCCATCATGCCCGCTTGGACTCACACATGTCCCGCGTGGAGTCCAAGTGGGACATACTGCAAGAGATGACGGCGGTGCATAGGGACATATTACAATGCCTCCGCCAGATGAGCAGCAACCAGTCAACACCTCCCTGTGTGCCCACAACATCTGGTGCTGAAACAACTGCAACTGCCACAGGGAGGGAGGATGACTCTGGCGGAGAGTCCCCTGCACCGCAGCAGCCTGCACTTGAGGGTCCCCCCCCCAAGAAGAGGGGCCGTCCGAGGAGGGGCAAGTGAGAGGCCGATGGCATGTGCAACCCCCAGGAAGCCAAAACCTGTTCTGGATAATCACCTTTGTGCGCAAACTGTTCACCCTGTTGACTGCAACACAACTCTCCCACATGACATGGGGAGCTCAAGTTGGACCAATGTCTCAGATGACTGTGGACTTTACTCTGGACATTTCTGCTACCAGGACTTCCAAATCATCTAGGAACTTTGGATTACAATCACAATGTACAGCACCCACCATCCTGTGCACTATACTCACACATGTATGTCAATAAACTCACTAATACACCATACTTGCCTCTGTTGTGATTCCTACGTTGTCTCTGAAGTGGCGATGATGATCTGGGAAATGACACTGTGCATGCTAACTGCTACAGCAAGTACAACACCGGCATGTGAGTCATGGCGACGTCACACATATGAGGAAGGCACACCACCAGGGCTACACAACACATACACACCATGGCCATCTGACTCATCGCCTACACTGATGTTGCCAGGAAATACGTTGCATTGCACAGACCCAACACCCATTCACAGTCTGTGTTAACTAGCCCACTGGTGCAGTAAGCAAATGTCAGTCAGATGTGTGACCACAGACAACGCACATCACAAAGTGAAGCACAGGTTTATTACACATTTGCAACATGTTGTAACCACCACAGATGCAAGGTAATCCCACCTGGCAGCGGGCACACAGTCAACAAGTGTAGAAGGGAGGAAGTCCATGGGTGTGGTGCACATCACCTGTAGGGACACGACAGCTGCCACCCTGGAAGTCGAATCACGGTGTTGGGGATCACAGTTGACCAAACGACTCTGAAAGTACCCTGTGAAGGACAGAAATGACACACAGTCAAAAGCACTGAAGAACAGGACAGAACTGCAATACTCATGCCCAATACATGTCACAAGATACCCACCCAGAACCAAGTTAGCATGTCGACACTGTTGGGGAGTACAGACTACCTGTAAGGACACATCGCTACATGCATACAGTCATGTAGCACATGGACACACTCAAACAGCACCAGAGCACCACCAACACATATCATGCAAACTCACATCAGTTACATGACATCTCTGGATACTTACATTCAGCTGAAGAAGTTGGTGATGAGCTGTGTGCGGACATCACCATCATCATCATCATCATCACTGGCATCGTGGTCCAGGCCAGGATCCTCCACAGGTGGCGGACGTTGGTCATCGTCATCCAGGATGAGAGGCAACTCCTTCCTCACTGCCAGGTTGTGTAGCATGCAGCAGATGATGACAATCTTGCACACCTTTGCCGGGGCATATGGGAGGGACCCTCCTGTCTTGTCCAGCAGCGGAAGCGGCTCTTCAGGAGACCAAATGTCCGCTCAATCACTCTCCTCGTCCGACCATGTGCCTCATTGTAGCGCATCTGGGCTAGTGTCATAGGGTTCCTGAGGGGCGTCAGCAACCACGGCATGTTGGGATATCCGGAGTCACCTACATACAGACAATTGCACATTAGCTGAGTTGGAAAAGAGGGTGGAACACTACATTGCAGAACACACACAATGGTACAAAGTTAGTACACACCAACAAGCAAGGCAAGCTGGTTCCGCATCTGTGACATCATCCTCGGGATGCGACTACTCCTCATCACGTAGGCATCGTGTGCAGAACCGGGGAAACGGGCACACACGTGTGAGATGGTCATATCTGCAAGACAGACCACCAGTGCATTGACCGAGTGGTAGTGCTTGCGGTTCCTGTATGTCTGCTCCTGGGCCTGTGGTGGTACCAAAGCCACATGTGTCCCATCAATGGAGCCAATGACATGCGGCATCCTCCCCAGGGCATAGAAGTCACTCTTCACGTCAGTGAGTTGCTGGAGTCTAGGGAAATAGATGTACTGGTTCAGGTATATCAACATAGCCTCCAATACATCGCGGAGCACACGGCTGAACATGGTCTGTGACATCCCACCAGCAGTCGCCAGAGTGTGTTGAAAGGTACCGGTGGCAAAGAAGTGTAGGGCTGCCATCACCTTCACCTTGGGGGTCAGCGCTGTAGGGTACGGCCGGCCAGGTTGCAGGTGTGGTGCCAAGCGCACTGCCAAATCATCAATCAGCTGCCTGGTGAAGCGGTACCTTCGGATGCTGTCACGTTCCACCATCGTTGCCAGGTCAGGGAATGGTCTATGGACAGCTGGTGCCCTGCAGTGCATAGGTGAACAAAGAAAGATTGTCACTCACCCCACATATGTGGCATTGTACACACTCAATATCACATGATACATCATTATGAGGCACAAGTACATGATGTGTGCAGTTCCGTAAGGACATGTATGGCACATACATGGCCAACATCCAACAACACAGTTCAACAAGTGGCATCAATAAGTCCCAGGTTGTGCCATTGGGTATCATGAGGACGTGTCACATTTCCCATCTCCTGCTGCCACGTTACAAACACACCCCACAGTGACATGTGAGGACAGATGTGCCCCAGGCATCACAGCCCAACGACAGGTAGATTCCCAGGGACCCTGTATTGCCACATGGACACTGGCATGACATGGCGTATCATGTATACACCACAGCAAAACAACCATGACCCCCGCAGGTAGTGGTCCCTGTTGCCTCGGCAGGACAGACATGGACGTCTGTGACACACACATGCACAACATCAAAGTCCATGCACAAACAACGTGGATGTGGAGACTGTCTCCCATTGTGCACATGAAATCCGAGACATTGTAAACACAACATGCACACAGACTGTGGAGGACCATCACTATTGTGCCAATGGGTCACCCTGGGTTAAACATACCGTCCCACATGGGACTCAGGGGGCATGTGACATGACAT
This sequence comes from Calotriton arnoldi, assembly GCA_963921515.1. Classification (NCBI taxonomy): domain Eukaryota; kingdom Metazoa; phylum Chordata; class Amphibia; order Caudata; family Salamandridae; genus Calotriton; species Calotriton arnoldi. Next base: position 1,022,652 of record CAWUFW010005927.1, on the reverse strand, counting down.
ACACATACACCACCGTGAAATGTGACCATGCCACATGCTCAGATATGAACAGTTGCAAATCACAGTGGTCATGTACACGAAACACCAAGGATACTGTCCCCATGAACACGTGCACAGCCTGGGGGTGGCTGCCCCAAGTGACACCCACAGAACAACATGTTCACCCCCATACACGGAATAGGTAATGCAGCCTTACATGCCTTAGGATACAGTTTGGACAGGCTGTGGTGTTGTAGGTGTGCCCCTCACTCCCTGGGAAGTATATGTGGCTGGCATATGTTCACCTGTGACAGGCATGGTGACATATGCCAGTGACATGTACAGGGACGCGTTGGACAGCAATGGACCGATCGTTGCGCACACACTGGCCATTGCATTCAATGTGTGCGGGTACGCGTTGCATCCCGGGTACGCGTTGAACAGCAATGGACCGATCGGTGTGCCCGGCCGGCCCATTGCATTCAATGTGTGCGGGTACGCGTTGTATCCTGGGTACGCGTTGAACAGCAATGGACCGATCGGTGTGCCCGGCCGGCCCATTGCATTCAATGTGTGCGGGTACGCGTTGCATCCCGGGTACGCGTTGAACAGCAATGGACCGATCGGTGTGCCCGGCCGGCCCATTGCATTAAATGTGTGCGGATACGCGTTGTATCCTGGGTACGCGTTGAAGAGCAATGGACCGAACGGTGTGCCCAGCCGGCCCATTGCATTCAATGTGTGCGGGTACGCGTTGCATCCCGGGTACGCGTTGAACAGCAATGGACCGATCGTTGTGCCCGGCCGGCCCATTGCATTCAATGTGTGCGGGTACGCGTTGTATCCTGGGTACGCGTTGAACAGCAATGGACCGATCGGTGTGCCCGGCCGGCCCATTGCATTCAATGTGTGCGGGTACGCGTTGCATCCCGGGTACGCGTTGAACAGCAATGGACCGATCGGTGTGCCCGGCCGGCCCATTGCATTCAATGTGTGCGGGTACGCGTTGCATCCCGAGTACGCGTTGAACAGCAATGGACCGATCGGTGTGCCCAGCCGGCCCATAGCATTCAATGTGTGCGGGTACGCGTTGTATCCTAGGTACGCGTTGAACAGCAATGGACCGATCGGTGTGCCCGGCCGGCCCATTGTATTCAATGTGCGGGTACGCGTTGTATCCTAGGTACGCGTTGAACAGCAATGGACCGATCGGTGTGCCCGGCCGGCCCATTGCATTCAATGTGTGCAGGTACGCGTTGTATCCTAGGTACGCGTTGAACAGCAATGGACCGATCGGTGTGCCCGGCCGGCCCATTGCATTCAATGTGTGCGGGTACGCGTTGTATCCTAGGTACGCGTTGAACAGCAATGGACCGATCGGTGCGCACCCATTGGCTATGGCCTGGCCTGGCAACGGACGCGTTTTCAAGTTATGAACGAGTCTGATGCTGGAAATTCAGTTGGTCACCCACAACAATGTTGCAAATTCATGGGTGTCATGAAGTTGAACTTTTGAAGGATGCTGTGGGCGTGTGTAAGTGGTGCAATTCCATGGATTGGCCAGATTCAGAAGATGCTAACGACTTGGACCTATCACTTTGGACACATGGGACAGTAACTGCCTCTGCAGCACACATATAATGCTGGCTGTTCCCCTGAGAGCTCACTTGCCTGCACTACATGCTCCAGGACGACATCTGCCATCACCACTGCTGCTGTATCTGCACCCTCTGGACCCTGCAATGGCACGTACTGTGGAGAGAGCCCCAGCCTTCAGCACTGAGGAGAACCAGGCCCTGCTGGACAGCCTCCTTCCACAGTACAGCAAGCTGTATGGGAAAGCAGGGGAGCAGGTGAGTGTTCTGTCCACTGCCTTCCTAAATGTGCATGTTGTCTGACTAGCAAGGCTAACAGTCTGCACGCCACTGGCTAGCAGGCTCACTGAGTAGTTGTCACCCCCCATAGTGTGTAGTTACATGCACTGGACAAGTATAGTGCAGTGACAGTGCATTTAAACAAGGTTTTACTTCCCAGGCAATGATACCATGTAGTTACTGCTGGCATACTGTCCATGGCCATCGTTGCACTGCCTGTGTACATCATGTGCCCCTGTGATTGAGACATGTATACACAACTGTGTAATGCACGGATATGTTGCATGTGTAGTAATAGCATTCTCACTTTGTCATCCTCACAGGTTGATGCCCACCAGAAGCAGAAGATATGGCTGACCATCGTCCGGGCAGTGAGATCCGTGGGGGTCTACAAGCGCCGGATCTGCAACTGCCAGAAGAGGTGGCAGGACCTTCGGGGCTGGACCCGGAGGATCGCACGGGTCCAGCTGAAGCTGTCGCCTCCTCGCAGGAGGGGCGGACACCGGACCCTGACCCCCCACATGCTCAGGATCCTGGCGGTGGTCTTCCCTGATCTGGATGGGCAGCTGAAGGCCAGGGAGCAGCACGGAGGGGGTGAGTCCATGACTGCATTGTGTACTCTGTCTGCCATGCTATGTGCCCTCCTCTGGCCTGGTTAAACTTCAACAGCACATCAGTCATGTGGTCCAGGACCCATGTCCCTCGATTGTGCACTGCCCACTCCTCATCTGATACCCAGGTGTGGCCCTTGCAGTCAGGGAATTGTGTCACTTGGGTACTGTGTCCTTGCAGTTTGCTTGACTCAAGGTGGGGGACAGCATCTGTTCCCCTGTCAAGGTTCTATTCCAAACTCCCAGGATCGGTGTGTTGCTCAAATGGGTCCACCTCTCAATCGCTCCACTCTCTGATGCTATAACAGCGCAGAGGGTAGGAATGATTAAGCGAGGGAAGGAAAGGATGGGGACAGCGGGGAGGGAGACCTACAACACAAGAAACACAAGATAAGCCTATTTCACTTTCTGTAATACATATCTAAACTCATAACTTATACGGAGCAATAACTACCTGTAAAGGAAAAAAGAACGAGCATTCTTGCACCCATGTCTTAGATGAAGGTATCATATCTTAGGAAGGCTCTTTATATGCAAAAACGAGAAAAACACACATATCATGAGTTTCACCACACTATGAGTATACACATCTTCTCACTCAACGCTCACTCATACTGTATCCACCACAATGATTGTTGGTACTTGCATCACAGAGGGGGTTGAACAAAACTCACACCAAAGCCCCTGCTAGGAAGAAAGATCATAAGAGCACATAAAGTATTTAGTAATACTCATCATCCGGAAACGAAATAAATGGTACTGGCATTAACTTCTCATGCCTAACACTCTTCTGCTGTTTCAGCACAGCCCATGTAATGTACAACAACTTTTCATGCCCAGCACTCTTCTGCTGTTTCAGCACAGCCAATGTAATGCATAACACTTCCGGTAATGAGGTATTTTCGCAGGCGTAAATACCATGAATCCAGACTCAGTACTTGATGAAGGTATAGCTTCCTTCATCTACTATAATGTTAAGAAACAACGATAGAACACATAGATCCAATTCACCTCTTCGTGAGTATACAAGTTATGCCCCCAGAGCGGTGACAACGTCACCCTTACCGCCCTGTATGAACGCGTTTCCAAAGGTTAAGGATTCTCATAGCGCGGGTCTTCCCTGATCCGGCGTCCCGGCCGAACAGAATTCGCAGCACTGATCACCGCCGCCGCCCTGCTAGAAGAACTCGTAGTAGGCGCGTCATCAGCACGCGCGCGCGCCTACCCGGAAGCAGGATTCCTGGGTAATGTAGTTCTTCGGTGGCGCGAGCGTACTCTGATTCTACGCTCGCCTCGCGCCCTGAAGCAATCGCCCGTGGACTCCAGGTGAGTGTGACATCCCCTAACTGTGGTGGGCATCATGGGTGGGTCCATTGCTTACACAATGCTTGTGTTCTGACATGTAATCTGCGTGTTACTTTGATATGTGATCCAATTGTTGAGCTGGTCCACCACATGTGCCTGGGGTAACTGGCACACACCCAAGCTGCGGGTGGGAACTCTGTTTGGGCCCCAGGAGTGTGTATATTACGTGTGTCACACATACTTAGCCAGCTGCCTACTGTCCAGGGTTCATCCCTCATTCATGTGGGGCAGGACAGTTATGCCTACTCCAGGCCATGCAATGCACTCTGTACTCCCACTCCCGTGTGTCAGCTGACACGTTGTGCTCAGTGATATGTCCCCTCAGGTGTCAGCCTCTGTGTCAGTGTGCTGTGGCTTCGATGTCAGGACTGCTGGGGTGTTTATCGGTTGGGGCTCAGCATGCCACCGGAGATGTGACCATAGGAGACGATACTTGTGTGACACATAGGTGTTTGAACACCTGACCGTGCAGACTGGGGTATGCGAATGTGAGGTCCATGCAGCTGTTTCCCATTCACAGCAGATTGTGAGGTGCTCAGGTTCAGAGGCTTGTGTTACAGGTTACCCATATGTCCAATCAGTATGACCTGGACAGATAAGGGTTCTAATGATGTGGTGTGTGGGGGATGTACATGTGCACTTGTTCAGCTCCAGGACTTGCATTCCCCATGACCTACTATTGTGACACAGTGCAGACTGTTGTTGTGTGGCTGCCCTGCCCATGTGACTGGAGACAGTGATGTATGACTTAGCAGGCATGCCTGTGCCATGGCATGTGACTTCCTATGAGTGATCCTGCAGGGGAGTGACATGTGCTACATGCACACCATAGTGGCAATGGCTATCAGCACATGTGTGCATCGTGGTGTCTGTCGCTGGTATGCATCACATGCATTTCATATATCTGACTCTGGGCATCACTTTCATCCGGGCACCTGTACTGACTCAGTGGCAAGAGTTGTGATGTGTGCATGTTCACATGCTTCACCGTGTTCTCTGCACCGTCCAACTACTCTGTAGGTGGTGCATGTGTCCACACTGGGGTATTGCCAGCCAACGGACGCCAGACAGATGGGTGCAAGGCCAGGTGGGATGTGAGTGCCATGGTTGACGATCAGACTGACAATTGGCTTCTCCTATTCTGTTTGGGCAATTTTAGCAATGTTCAACTAAGGATGCCAGGCCTTGCTCTGTATTGTGCTGTACTTACTGTGGTGTGTGCGTTCGGTGCAGGTGACTGATGTCTGTCTGTTTCCCTATTGTTTGCAGATACATCCACGGCCACAGGAGGGGACAGCTCCACGGACCAGGAGGAGCCGCAGAGCCAGACTGGGTCAACAGCCGAGGAGTGGTCGGAGGGACCCAGTGGCACGGAGGGCGAGGGGAGCCACACCGAGGAGTCCTCAGCACCATCCACCTCAGCTGAGGACCACAACAGCTCGGAGGATGACTCCCTTATGGAGGCGGGTGTCAGCAGCCACCACACCCCAGCTAGTGTTGCTGTCCCCGCCACCACCACCACCACTGCCCTCCCATCGGCTCCCATTCCCGAGGTCCGTGGAGGCTCCCATGTTCGGGAGCGTGTCTCCTTCGGGCCAGGCACCGCACCCCCTGCCCCTGTGTCCCCTGCTGCCCTGAGTGAGGAGTCTGTGTACCTCCTTCGCCAGCTCCATGTAGGGCAGACAGCGATGCTGAGTGTCCTCCATGCACACACCACTCTGTTGACTCAGCTGGTGTCGTTCATGGAGGGCATCTCATCGGGCACGTCTGCCCTACAGAGGGGCAATAGGTCCATGGACTCCTCCCTGACAGCAGCAGTGTCCCTCCTCCAACAGTCCCTCACCCCTCCTGTCTCTGCCCCATCCACACTCCCCAGCACCTTACCTGTCCCAAGCACACACACACCGGCACAGGCACACACCAGCACAGACACAAGCAGCACACACACACACATGCCACAGACAAGACGCACACGCACGCACAGTCAGGGGACTGAAACCACACTCACAGGGGATGGGGCCCAGTCACACACACACGCATCCACGAGCACTGCGCAGTCCACAGTTGCCTCTCCCTCCAAAGCCCACTCCGTTGCCTCACCTGCAACCCCAAAGACCCAGCGGCTCTTCCTCAGTGACCTCGGCCTCTTCCCCTCCGATCCAGCTGATCCAGCATTCAGGGGGAAGAGAAAGCCCACCCACACGGAGCGGAGTACCCCTCGCCACCGGACACCCTCCCCCAGGCGCAGACCGACTGACGCCCCCATCCGCAAGTCCCCCCGGACCCGGAAGAGCAAGACCCCGCTGCCGCCCTGCAGCTCAGGCACCAAGCCTCCTTCCTCCATCCCTCAGGCCCCCACTCCACAGGTGCCCCCACCACACCCTGCCCCAGGTTCCCCCACCCACAGATACACCATCCCCAAAAAGATCAGGCCTTCTCCCCCTGCCACTTGCTCTTCCGGCCCCACACCCCCGCTGCGCTTGTCTGTGCCACTGGTGTGGAGACGGTGTCCTCCCCTCTGTCCTGCCCACCTTACCTGATCCCCATTCTCCTCCCTGGAGGTAGGCACTGCAGTGGAGTCCACTACCACCCTGTCTGACTTGGGCACTGCAGTGGGGAACCTGTCCACTCCATCTGCACGGTCCCCTGCAGTCTTGCCGGCACCCACACCATCAGAGTCATGCCCCCACTTGTGCCGGCACACACCATGTCAGACACCTCCACTGCAGTTGTCAGTGGCTCTCCAGCACCCACCACCCCTTCCCTGCCTCCTTCTGGTGAGCCATGATCCTGTCCCTGCGGTGCCTGGCCTGCCCCCCCGTATGCCCCTCCGAGGGGATTGTCCCTGGCTTTCATCAGTGCAGGCATGCGTAGGGTGACATCTGCCACTGTCACCCTGTTTTGACTTTCATGTTGGACTGGCCATTGGCCTTTGTTAATTTTTTGCTGGATATCAACTGTTAGACCCACATATGCTGAATAAAGCACCTTTCTGTTCTCTAGTGCTTTTGCTTCTGATGTACATGTTGTTGATGATGCTAACCATGCCCTTGCTGCGGTGATGGTGATATTTGGTCTCATGATAATGAAGTGTTACTGTGCAGGGACACATGTGGTCCAGGGGGAATGTGTCCTATCCTGTGGTGTATCCATGTCATCCTTAGCATCATCTGAGGGTGTCATGTGTTCAATATTTGGCAATGGGATTTCCTACTTACATTAGCAATTTCACATCTGTGGCTTCTACCCCTGCACATCTGTTGTGCCTGCCATTGTTCAATTCGTCTACTTCCCTGACCGTGTGGCCATCTCCACTGGACATGCAGGTTTGGGCATCAATGGGGAAGGACTCATCTGTGTTGTCAGTGCAACATTGCTATACAAGTGTGTTGGATCTGTGCTGATGATTTCGTTGGCACTCCCATGACCAGGCTGATGTGACGGGAGCCTTCATTTGGTGCTAATTGTTGACTGTGTGACCAAGTGCTCAGCTGACATGATGGAGCCCTACTGAGGCAACATATGGCACAGCTTTCCTCACACAGGAGTGGAGTCCCCTCATGGCAGTGTGTATTCCTGTGACATTGCCTGCGCCCAAGGTGTGTGTTGTATGAGCATGTCTGTGTGTTCACTTCCGTTTTGCTGTGCATGCTGGGATCCCTAGTGTTGTACCTGTTTGTGATGCTTGCTGAGTTGACCTATGTTCCCCCAAGTCTTCTCCCTGGATTCTCTGTGATGTGGGTGCATGGCACATTACTGGTCATCAGGGTGTCACCCATAGGTGTGTTTGCTGTCAGGGCTGAGTTTGTGTGCAGACGCAGATGGGTCACAGTCAGGATTCCCCTTGGCACTTGCTGTTTACACCTGTCATGTGAATTCCAGTTTGTGTTATCTTTCAGTGATTGTGACACTTTGTGTGTGTGACTGCTGGCACTCCTCAGGGTCCGGGCTGCAATGTTGGTAGTTGTCTATGTGTGTTCTTTGTGGGTGTCCTTGGCTTCTTCATTGGTGTGTGACTGTGGCTGGGATCCCATTGGTTGGTGTGGTATTGCCGTCATGTCCATGTACAGCGTAGTGTGCAGTGTGTCAGACATTCAGGAGTCTTGTTGAGTGGCCATGTGTGATGTGTTTCTGCACCTTGGTTCCCACCCACCACCCTGGGATTGTCATGGGTGCATGTGCAATGTCACCAGTGCATGTGTGCTTCACTGCTGCACATTGTTGGAGGTCGAGGTGTGTGGTGTTGAGTGTGTGCAGATGAGAGATGTTGCCCGGCTAGACCCCTGCCTCCATGTTGGCCTTGGCTTACTGGCCGTGCTGATTGATTTGTGCTTGTGTAGGTGTGATGGTAGTTTGTTGCTCAGGACACATGACTGTGGTTCACTGTGTGAACGACATTTAGCTTTGTCATCACAGTGGGATTGTAATGCAGCCCAGGGTCACCACATTGTGGGGGCCCTGGGGGTAGTGCTGTGGTGTGTCTGTGTCTTGCTGTGTCAGTTGCTGTTCCTACATGCTTGTGTGACATGTGTGATTTGTGCTCCCTCTCATCTGACAATGCCTGATTGCCTACATAGGGGATTTGGATCCATGAGTTACCTTTGTGTGGCACTGTATGCACATCTGTGTAATTGGTATTCAGGCCTCCTCATGTGTTGTGTGGTTGCCTGGGGACACTGGCACCCCCTCACCTGTTGTGTTTGATGTGCAGTGTGGGTCTGCCTGTTTGTGTTTGTGCATCTGCACCACTGCATTGGCATATCTTTGGTGTGCCATTGGCTGTATGTTGTTTGGTGGCTTTCCCCTGCTGTCCCTGGGACTCCTAGGTCATCGGTCAGCACAATGATCATGGTTTGTGTGTCCCATTGCTGCCATGGTATGGTATCTGTTCACCTCACATCTACAGTCTCCACAGGGTATCTGCATTTGTGTGCCCATTGGTGCAAATATGTGGGTCTGCATTCTGATGGTCAATTCTGTCATTGTGTCATTGATGAATGTTGACAGTGTCAGCCCCCATGGGTGTTGTTTGTCTGCACATGGCCAAAGGTATGTCTTATTTGCACTGCAGTACTTGCCTCCCCCAATCTATGTTGCAATGGGACACATGCACTACTTTGCCACTGATGTGTTTTATGTTCTGTGACCAGGAATAATCCATGCAGTTTGGCAGTTGCAGCTTTTTCTTTGTCAACACTTGCATTTTGGTCACAGTGATGATGGGGGTTTGGACCCCATTGCCACAATGTTCAAAATGTGCTTCAGCTATGGAACCCACACTTACCTTTTGGTCACTGTGATGATGGGGGTTTAGACCCCATTGCCACAATGTTCTGAATGTGCTTCAGCTATGGGCCCCCACACTTACATTTTGCTCACTGTGATGATGGGGGTTTGGACCCCATTGCCACAATGTTCAAGATGTGCTTCAGCTATGGACCCCACATTTACCTTTTGGTCACTGTGATGATGGGGGTTTGGACCCCATTGCCACAATGTTCAAAATGTGCTTCAGCTATGGACCCCACACTTACCTTTTGGTCACTGTGATGATGTGTGTTTAGACCCCATTGCCACAATGTTCTGAATGTGCTTTAGCTATGGGCCCCCACACTTACATTTTGCTCACTGTGATGATGGGGGTTTGGACCCTATTGCCACAATGTTCAAGATGTGCTTCAGCTATGGACCCCACACTTACATTTTGGTCACTGTGATGATGGGGTTTTGGACCACATTGCCACAATGGTCATGGCCTGCTTGCATTGTGGGGGCCACACATATATGTGTGGCACATGTGATAGGGGTCACATTGTATGTTCAAAGTCATGTTCAGTGTTGTAGGCATTTGTCACAGTCTACACACGCTTGTCATGGTGTTGGGGGATGTCTTTTTCTTGCATTCCCTAGGTTGTGGTGTGCTGGTTGTGTCATGCATTGTCCATCCTATGAGTGGGGGTGGTGTTGGTGGTAGGCATCCAGCCCCCATGGGTAGAGGTGGTAGTAGTGGTAGGCATCTGGCACCCCTGGGTAAGGGTGGTAGTAGTGGTAGGCATCTGGCACCCCTGGGTAAGGGTGGTAGTAGTGACAGGCATCCAGCCCCCATGGGTAGAGGTGGTAGTAGTGGTAGGCATCTGGCACCCCTGGGTAAGGGTGGTAGTAGTGAGAGGCATCCAGCCCCCATGGGTAGAGGTGGTAGTAGTGGTAGGCATCTGGCACCCCCTGGGTAAGGGTGGTAGTAGTGACAGGCATCCAGCCCCCCATGGGTAGAGGTGGTAGAAGTGGTAGGCATCTGGCACCCCCTGGGTAAGGGTGGTAGTAGTGACAGGCATCTGGCACCCCTAGGTAAGGGTGGTAGTAGTGACAGGCATCCAGCCCCCATGGGTAGAGGTGGTAGTAGTGGTAGGCATCTGGCACCCCTGGGTAAGGGTGGTAGTAGTGGGAGGCATCTGGCACCCCTGGGTAAGGGTGGTAGTAGTGGTAGGCATCTGGCACCCCTGGGTGAGGGTGGTAGTAGTGTTAGGCTTCTGGCACCCCCTGGGTAAGGGTGGTAGTAGTGGTAGGCATCTGGCACCCCTGGGTAAGGGTGGTAGTAGTGGTAGGCATCTGGCACCCCTGGGTAAGGGTGGTAGTAGTGACAGGCATCCAGCCCCCATGGGTAGTGGTGGTAGTAGTGGTAGGCATCTGGCACCCCTGGGTAAGGGTGGTAGTAGTGGTAGGCATCTGGCACCCCTGGGTAAGGGTGGTAGTAGTGACAGGCATCCAGCCCCCATGGGTAGAGGTGGTAGTAGTGGTAGGCATCTGGCACCCCTGGGTAAGGGTGGTAGTAGTGGTAGGCATCTGGCACCCCCTGGGTAAGGGTGGTAGTAGTGGTAGGCATCTGGCACCCCCTGGGTAAGGGTGGTAGTAGTGACAGGCATCCAGCCCCCCATGGGTAGTGGTGGTAGTAGTGGTAGGCATCTGGCACCCCTGGGTAAGGGTGGTAGTAGTGGTAGGCATCTGGCACCCCCTGAGTAAGGGTGGTAGTAGTGACAGGCATCCAGCCCCCCATGGGTAGAGGTGGTAGTAGTGGCAGGCATCCAGCCCCCATGGGTAGGGGTGGTAGTAGTGGTAGGCATACAGGCCCCTATGTGTATGTGTGGCATTGGTGAGGGCCATCCCGCCCCTATGGTGCTGCTGTTGCTGGTGTAGGTATTTCTGCATCCCTCTGTGTGTGATGTGTCGGGTACGTGTAGTTTGTTTTTGTTGTTGGTGTCTGACTTACCTTCTGCGCCGTACGCGTCCGTGCCTGTTCCGGTAATAGAGGTAGAATATTGGTAGGATCGGCACGAAGGGATTCATGGTTGGTTCGTCTCGTTCGTCTTTCTCTTTGCTTCGCCTCGTCCTCATCGCTGGCGTGTTCGTCTCGTAGCCGTGGATCGTGTTGTGGCGCGAATCGGAGCTTATGTGTGCCTCTCCCGGATGCTTTGACGTGCCGTGCGTAGCGACGGGTTCGGCGCGTACGGGAAGCGCATCGTACTTGTCCGGCCGGACGGGGCTGCATTTTTGCTTCCGTGCGGCTCGATTCTACGATTCCGGATCTGCCTCGGTCGGAGAACAGGACCTGTATTGGGTGAGTACGACTGGGTCGGGATTTGGGCAGTTGTGCGCATCGTACTTGCTCGTTCGGACGTATGTGCGGTTCGGTCGGGAAACAGGCATTCGCTTGGATTTTTTCCCGACCGAATGGTATTAGGTGCGCCTCCGACCGGGATCGGAATCGACCCCTAAGTCTGAACGTAGAAATGTTCACGCAACTTCGTCCAGCAGCTCTCTGACGATGACACATCATCCTCAGACACCGTCTGCTGCCTTGCCCCCACTGAAGTTTACCTTCTCAGACATTTTTTCACTAAATGTCTTTTAAATCTGAAAGTAAGAGGAGAACGGGCTCAATCCACTTTGTGAATTCAAACCGCTCTCCATCGCAGTCGGCCATAACTTTCGACTTTGCCCCGGTGTCACTCAACTAGATGTCTGTGGTTGGCGCTTTTATCTGCAATTTTTTTCTTCAAAATTAAAAAATTCAGAACTACGGTTTTACTGATTGGGTTTTGTCCTTTTTGTGTCAAATAATTTACGAAAATGTACTCTATTTTTCTTAACTTGCTGTGGAATGTTTCTTGTGTTGTGTTTTCACTTTATTGTTAAGTGCTGCATAGATACTTTACGCATTGCCTCTATGTTAAGCATGACTGCTTTTGTGCCAGGCAACTGGAGGGTTAAGCACAGATTAATTTAGTGACTTTTTTGGTTCACCCTGACAAGGATTGTGGCTGTTGCATGACAAGGGCTCACAACCCCTCAACCAACAACCCAACCCACATCAGTTACATGACATCTCTGGATACTTACATTCAGCTGAAGAAGTTGGTGATGAGCTGTGTGCGGACATCACCATCATCATCATCATCATCACTGGCATCGTGGTCCAGGCCAGGATCCTCCACAGGTGGCGGACGTTGGTCATCATCATCCAGGATGAGAGGCAACTCCTTCCGCACTGCCAGGTTGTGTAGCATGCAGCAGACGATGACAATCTTGCACACCTTTGCCGGGGCATATGGGAGGGACCCTCCTGTCTTGTCCAGGCAGCGGAAGTGGCTCTTCAGGAGACCAAATGTCCGCTCAATCACTCTCCTCGTCCGACCATGTGCCTCATTGAAGCGCATCTGGGCTAGTGTCATAGGGTTCCTGAGGGGCGTCAGCAACCACGGCATGTTGGGATATCCGGAGTCACCTACATACAGACAATTGCACATTAGCTGAGTTGGAAAAGAGGGTGGAACACTACATTGCAGAACACACACAATGGTACAAAGTCAGAACACACCAACAAGCCAGGCACGCTGGTTCCGCATCTGTGACATCATCCTCGGGATGCGACTACTCCTCATCACGTAGGCATCGTGTGCAGAACCGGGGAAACGGGCACACACGTGTGAGATGGTCATATCTGCAAGACAGACCACCAGTGCATTGACCGAGTGGTAGTGCTTGCGGTTCCTGTATGCCTGCTCCTGGGCCTGTGGTGGTACCAATGCCACATGTGTCCCATCAATGGAGCCAATGACATGCGGCATCCTCCCCAGGGCATAGAAGTCACTCTTCACGTCAGTGAGTTGCTGGAGTCTAGGGAAATAGATGTACTGGTTCAGGTGTATCAACATAGCCTCCAATACATCGCGGAGCACACGGCTGAACATGGTCTGTGACATCCCACCAGCAGTCGCCAGAGTGTGTTGAAAGGTACCGGTGGCAAAGAAGTGTAGGGCTGCCATCACCTTCACCTTGGGGGTCAGCGCTGTAGGGTACGGCCGGCCAGGTTGCAGGTGTGGTGCCAAGCGCACTGCCAAATCATCAATCAGCTGCCTGGTGAAGCGGTACCTTCGGATGCTGTCACGTTCCACCATCGTTGCCAGGTCAGGGAATGGTCTATGGACAGCTGGTGCCCTGCAGTGCATAGGTGAACAAAGAAAGATTGTCACTCACCCCACATATGTGGCATTGTACACACTCAATATCACACGATACATCATTATGAGGCACAAGTACATGATGTGTGCAGTTCCGTAAGGACATGTATGGCACATACATGGCCAACATCCAACATCACAGTTCAACAAGTGGCATCAATAAGTCCCAGGTTGTGCCATTGGGTATCATGAGGACGTGTCACATTTCCCATCTCCTGCTGCCACGTTACAAACACACCCCACAGTGACATGTGAGGACAGATGTGCCCCAGGCATCACAGCCCAACGACAGGTAGATTCCCAGGGACCCTGTATTGCCACATGGACACTGGCATGACATGGCGTATCATGTATACACCACAGCAAAACAACCATGACCCCCACAGGTAGTGGTCCCTGTTGCCTCGGCAGGACAGACATGGACGTCTGTGACACACACACGCACAACATCAAAGTCCATGCACAAACAACGTGGATGTGGAGACTGTCTCCCATTGTGCACATGAAATCTGAGACATTGTAAACATAACATGCACACAGACTGTGGAGGACCATCACTATTGTGCCAATGGGTCACCCTGGGTTAAACATACCATCCCACATGGGACTCAGGGGGCATGTGACATGACATACACATACACCACCGTGAAATGTGACCATGCCACATGCTCAGATATGAACAGTTGCAAATCACAGTGGTCATGTACACGAAACACCAAGGATACTGTCCCCATGAACACGTGCACAGCCTGGGGGTGGCTGCCCCAAGTGACACCCACAGAACAACATGTTCACCCCCATACACGGAATAGGTAATGCAGCCTTACATGCCTTAGGATACAGTTTGGACAGGCTGTGGTGTTGTAGGTGTGCCCCTCACTCCCTGGGAAGTATATGTGGCTGGCATATGTTCACCTGTGACAGGCATGGTGACATATGCCAGTGACATGTACAGGGACGCGTTGGACAGCAATGGACCGATCGGTGCGCACACATTGGCCATTGCATTCAATGTGTGCGGGTACGCGTTGCATCCCGGGTACGCGTTGAACAGCAATGGACCGATCGGTGTGCCCGGCCGGCCCATTGCATTCAATGTGTGCGGGTACGCGTTGTATCCTGGGTACGCGTTGAACAGCAATGGACCAATCGGTGTGCCCGGCCGGCCCATTGCATTCAATGTGTGCGGGTACGCGTTGCATCCTGGGTACGCGTTGAACAGCAATGGACCGATCGGTGTGCCCGGCCGGCCCATTGCATTCAATGTGTGCGGGTACGCGTTGTATCCTGGGTGCAGCGTTGAACAGCAATGGACCGATCGGTGTGCCCGGTTGGCCCATTGCATTCAATGTGTGCGGGTACGCGTTGCATCCTGGGTACGCGTTGAACAGCAATGGACCGATCGTTGTGCCCGGCCGGCCCATTGCATTCAATGTGTCGGGTACGCGTTGTATCCTGAGTACGCGTTGAACAGCAATGGACCGATCGGTGTGCCCGGCCGGCCCATTGCATTCAATGTGTGCGGGTACGCGTTGCATCCCGGGAACGCGTTGAACAGCAATGGACCGATCGGTGTGCCCGGCCGGCCCATTGCATTCAATGTGTGCGGGTACGCGTTGCATCCCGGGTACGCGTTGAACAGCAATGGACCGATCGGTGTGCCCGGCCGGCCCATAGCATTCAATGTGTGCGGGTACGCGTTGTATCCTAGGTACGCGTTGAACAGCAATGGACCGATCGGTGTGCCCGGCCGGCCCATTGCATTCAATGTGTGCGGGTACGCGTTGTATCCTAGGTACGCGTTGAACAGCAATGGACCGATCGGTGTGCCCGGCCGGCCCATTGCATTCAATGTGTGCGGGTACGCGTTGTATCCTAGGTACGCGTTGAACAGCAATGGACCGATCGGTGTGCCCGGCCGGCCCATTGCATTCAATGTGTGCGGGTACGCGTTGTATCCTAGGTACGCGTTGAACAGCAATGGACCGATCGGTGCGCACCCATTGGCTATGGCCTGGCCTGGCAACGGACGCGTTTTCAAATTATGAACGAGTCTGATGCTGGAAATTCAGTTGGTCACCCACAACAATGTTGCAAATTCATGGGTGTCATGAAGTTGAACTTTTGAAGGATGCTGTGGGCGTGTGTACGTGGTGCAATTCCATGGATTGGCCAGATTCAGAAGATGCTAACGACTTGGACCTATCACTTTGGACACATGGGACAGTAACTGCCTCTGCAGCACACATATAATGCTGGCTGTTCCCCTGAGAGCTCACTTGCCTGCACTACATGCTCCAGGACGACATCTGCCACCACCACTGCTGCTGTATCTGCACCCTCTGGACCCTGCAATGGCACGTACTGTGGAGAGAGCCCCAGCCTTCAGCACTGAGGAGAACCAGGCCCTGCTGGACAGCCTCCTTCCACAGTACAGCAAGCTGTATGGGAAAGCAGGGGAGCAGGTGAGTGTTCTGTCCACTGCCTTCCTAAATGTGCATGTTGTCTGACTAGCAAGGCTAACAGTCTGCACGCCACTGGCTAGCAGGCTCACTGAGTAGTTGTCACCCCCATAGTGTGTAGTTACATGCACTGGACAAGTATAGTGCAGTGACAGTGCATTTAAACAAGGTTTTACTTCCCAGGCAATGATACCATGTAGTTACTGCTGGCATACTGTCCATGGCCATCGTTGCACTGCCTGTGTACATCATGTGCCCCTGTGATTGAGACATGTATACACAACTGTGTAATGCACGGATATGTTGCATGTGTAGTAATAGCATTCTCACTTTGTCATCCTCACAGGTTGATGCCCACCAGAAGCAGAAGATATGGCTGACCATCGTCCGGGCAGTGAGATCCGTGGGGGACTACAAGCGCCGGATCCTCAACTGCCAGAAGAGGTGGCAGGACCTTCGGGGCTGGACCCGGAGGATCGCACGGGTCCAGCTGAAGCTGTCGCCTCCTCGCAGGAGGGGCGGACACCTGGACCCTGACCCCCCACATGCTCAGGATCCTGGCAGTGGTCTTCCCTGATCTGGATGGGCAGCTGAAGGCCAGGGAGCAGCACGGAGGGGGTGAGTCCATGACTGCATTGTGTACTCTGTCTGCCATGCTATGTGCCCTCCTCTGGCCTGGTTAAACTTCAACAGCACATCAGTCATGTGGTCCAGGACCCATGTCCCTCGATTGTGCACTGCCCACTCCTCATCTGATACCCAGGTGTGGCCCTTGCAGTCAGGGAATTGTGTCACTTGGGTACTGTGTCCTTGCAGTTTGCTTGACTCAAGGTGGGGGACAGCATCTGTTCCCCTAACTGTGGTGGGCATCATGGGTGGGTCCATTGCTTACACAATGCTTGTGTTCTGACATGTAATCTGCGTGTTACTTTGATATGTGGTCCAATTGCTGAGCTGATCCACCACATGTGCCTGGGGTAACTGGCACACACCCAAGCTGCGGGTGGGAACTCTGTTTGGGCCCCAGGAGTGTGTATATTACGTGTGTCACACATACTTAGCCAGCTGCCTACTGTCCAGGGTTCATCCCTCATTCATGTGGGGCAGGACAGTTATGCCTACTCCAGGCCATGCAATGCACTCTGTACTCCCACTCCCGTGTGTCAGCTGACACGTTGTGCTCAGTGATATGTCCCCTCAGGTGTCAGCCTCTGTGTCAGTGTGCTGTGGCTTCGATGTCAGGACTGCTGGGGTGTTTATCGGTTGGGGCTCAGCATGCCACCGGAGATGTGACCATAGGAGACAATACTTGTGTGACACATAGGTGTTTGAACACCTGACTGTGCAGACTGGGGTATGCGAATGTGAGGTCCATGCAGCTGTTTCCCATTCCCAGCAGATTGTGAGGTGCTCAGGTTCAGAGGCTTGTGTTACAGGTCACCCATATGTCCAATCAGTATGACCTGGACAGATAAGGGTTCTAATGATGTGGTGTGTGGGGGATGTACATGTGAACTTGTTCAGCTCCAGGACTTGCATTCCCCATGACCTACTATTGTGACACAGTGCAGACTGTTGTTGTGTGGCTGCCCTGCCCATGTGACTGGAGACAGTGATGTATGACTTAGCAGGCATGCCTGTGCCATGGCATGTGACTTCCTGCAGGGTGATCCTGCAGGGGAGTGACATGTGCTACATGCACACCATAGTGGCAATGGCTATCAGCACATGTGTGCATCGTGGTGTCTGTCGCTGGTATGCATCACATGCATTTCATATATCTGACTCTGGGCATCACTTTCATCCGGGCACCTGTACTGACTCAGTGGCAAGAGTTGTGATGTGTGCATGTTCACATGCTTCACCGTGTTCTCTGCACCGTCCAACTACTGTGTAGGTGGTGCATGTGTCCACACTGGGGTATTGCCAGCCAACGGATGCCAGACAGATGGGTGCAAGGCCAGGTGGGATGTGAGTGCCATGGTTGACGATCAGACTGACAATTGGCTTCTCCTATTCTGTTTGGGCAATTTTAGCAATGTTCAACTAAGGATGCCAGGCCTTGCTCTGTATTGTGCTGTACTTACTGTGGTGTGTGCGTTCGGTGCAGGTGACTGATGTCTGTCTGTTTCCCTATTGTTTGCAGATACATCCACGGCCACAGGAGGGGACAGCTCCACGGACCAGGAGGAGCCGCAGAGCCAGACTGGGTCAACAGCCGAGGAGTGGTCGGAGGGACCCAGTGGCACGGAGGGCGAGGGGAGCCACACCGAGGAGTCCTCAGCACCATCCACCTCAGCTGAGGACCACAACAGCTCGGAGGATGACTCCCTTATGGAGGCGGGTGTCAGCAGCCACCACACCCCAGCTAGTGTTGCTGTCCCCGCCACCACCACCACCACTGCCCTCCCATCGGCTCCCATTCCCGAGGTCCGTGGAGGCTCCCATGTTCGGGAGCGTGTCTCCTTTGGGCCAGGCACCGCACCCCTGCCCCTGTGTCCCCTGCTGCCCTGAGTGAGGAGTCTGTGTACCTCCTTCGCCAGCTCCATGTAGGGCAGACAGCGATGCTGAGTGTCCTCCATGCACACACCACTCTGTTGACTCAGCTGGTGTCGTTCATGGAGGGCATCTCATCGGGCATGTCTGCCCTACAGAGGGGCAATAGGTCCATGGACTCCTCCCTGACGGCAGCAGTGTCCCTCCTCCAACAGTCCCTCACCCCTCCTGTCTCTGCCCCATCCACACTCCCCAGCACCTTACCTGTCCCAAGCACACACACACCGGCACAGGCACACACCAGCACAGACACAAGCAGCACACACACACACACGCCACAGACAAGACGCACACGCACGCACAGTCAGGGGACTGAAACCACACTCACAGGGGATAGGGCCCAGTCACACACACACGCATCCATGAGCACTGCGCAGTCCACAGTTGCCTCTCCCTCCAAAGCCCCCTCCGTTGCCTCACCTGCAACCCCAAAGACCCAGCGGCTCTTCCGCAGTGACCTCGGCCTCTTCCCCTCCGATCCAGCTGATCCAGCATTCAGGGGGAAGAGGAAGCCCACCCACACGGAGCGGAGTGCCCCTCGCCACCGGACACCCTCCCCAGGCGCAGACCGACTGACGCCCCCATCCGCAAGTCCCCCGGACCCGGAAGAGCAAGACCCCGCCGCCTCCCTGCAGCTCAGGCACCAAGCCTCCTTCCTCCATCCCTCAGGCCCCCACTCCACAGGTGCCCCCACCACACCCTGCCCCAGGTTCCCCCACCCACAGATACACCATCCCCAAAAAGATCAGGCCTTCTCCCCCTGCCACTTGCTCTTCCGGCCCCACACCCCCGCTGCGCTTGTCTGTGCCACTGGTGTGGAGACGGTGTCCTCCCCTCTGTCCTTCCCACCTTACCTGATCCCCATTCTCCTCCCCTGGAGGTAGGCACTGCAGTGGAGTCCACTACCACCCTGTCTGACTTGGGCACTGCAGTGGGGAACCTGTCCACTCCATCTGCACGGTCCCCTGCAGTCTTACCGGCACCCACACCATCAGAGTCATGCCCCCACTTGTGCCGGCACACACCATGTCAGACACCTCCACTGCAGTTGTCAGTGGCTCTCCAGCACCCACCACCCCTTCCCTGCCTCCTTCTGGTGAGCCATGATCCTGTCCCTGCGGTGCCTGGCCTGCCCCCCGTATGCCCCTCCGAGGGGATTGTCCCTGGCTTTCATCAGTGCAGGCATGCGTAGGGTGACATCTGCCACTGTCACCCTGTTTTGACTTTCATGTTGGACTGGCCATTGGCCTTTGTTAATTTTTTGCTGGACATCAACTGTTAGACCCACATATGCTGAATAAAGCACCTTTCTGTTCTCTAGTGCTTTTGCTTCTGATGTACATGTTGTTGATGATGCTAACCATGCCCTTGCTGCGGTGATGGTGATATTTGGTCTCATGATAATGAAGTGTTACTGTGCAGGGACACATGTGGTCCAGGGGGAATGTGTCCTATCCTGTGGTGTATCCATGTCATCCTTAGCAGCATCTGAGGGTGTCATGTGTTCAATATTTGGCAATGGGATTTCCTACTTACATTAGCAATTTCACATCTGTGGCTTCTACCCCTGCACATCTGTTGTGCCTGCCATTGTTCAATTCGTCTACTTCCCTGACCGTGTGGCCATCTCCACTGGACATGCAGGTTTGGGCATCAATGGGGAAGGACTCATCTGTGTTGTCAGTGCAACATTGCTATACAAGTGTGTTGGATCTGTGCTGATGATTTCGTTGGCACTCCCATGACCAGGCTGATGTGACGGGAGCCTTCATTTGGTGCTAATTGTTGACTGTGTGACCAAGTGCTCAGCTGACATGATGGAGCCCTACTGAGGCAACATATGGCACAGCTTTCCTCACACAGGAGTGGAGTCCCCTCATGGCAGTGTGTATTCCTGTGACATTGCCTGCGCCCAAGGTGTGTGTTGTATGAGCATGTCTGTGTGTTCACTTCCGTTTTGCTGTGCATGCTGGGATCCCTAGTGTTGTACCTGTTTGTGATGCTTGCTGAGTTGACCTATGTTCCCCCCAAGTCTTCTCCCTGGATTCTCTGTGATGTGGGTGCATGGCACATTACTGGTCATCAGGGTGTCACCCATAGGTGCGTTTGCTGTCAGGGCTGAGTTTGTGTGCAGACGCAGATGGGTCACAGTCAGGATTCCCCTTGGCACTTGCTGTTTACACCTGTCATGTGAATTCCAGTTTGTGTTATCTTTCAGTGATTGTGACACGTTGTGTGTGTGACTGCTGGCACTCCTCAGGGTCCGGGCTGTAATGTTGGTAGTTGTCTATGTGTGTTCTTTGTGGGTGTCCTTGGCTTCTTCATTGGTGTGTGACTGTGACTGGGATCCCATTGGTTGGTGTGGTATTGCCGTCATGTCCATGTACAGCGTAGTGTGCAGTGTGTCAGACATTCAGGAGTCTTGTTGAGTGGCCATGTGTGATGTGTTTCTGCACCTTGGTTCCCACCCACCACCCTGGGATTGTCATGGGTGCATGTGCAATGTCACCAGTGCATGTGTGCTTCACTGCTGCACATTGTTGGAGGTCGAGGTGTGTGGTGTTGAGTGTGTGCAGATGAGAGATGTTGCCCGGCTAGACCCCTGCCTCCATGTTGGCCTTGGCTTACTGGCCGTGCTGATTGATTTGTGCTTGTGTAGGTGTGATGGTAGTTTGTTGCTCAGGACACATGACTGTGGTTCACTGTGTGAACGACATTTAGCTTTGTCATCACAGTGGGATTGTAATGCAGCCCAGGGTCACCACATTGTGGGGGCCCTGGGGGTAGTGCTGTGGTGTGTCTGTGTCTTGCTGTGTCAGTTGCTGTTCCTACATGCTTGTGTGACATGTGTGATTTGTGCTCCCTCTCATCTGACAATGCCTGATTGCCTACATAGGGGATTTGGATCCATGAGTTACCTTTGTGTGGCACTGTATGCACATCTGTGTAATTGGTATTCAGGCCTCCTCATGTGTTGTGTGGTTGCCTGGGGACACTGGCACCCCCCCTCACCTGTTGTGTTTGATGTGCAGTGTGGGTCTGCCTGTTTGTGTTTGTGCATCTGCATCTTTTATCTGCTATTTTTTTCTTCAAAATTAAAAAATTCAGAACTACGGTTTTACTGATTGGGTTTTGTCCTTTTTGTGTCAAATAATTTACGAAAATGTACTCTATTTTTCTTAACTTGCTGTGGAATGTTTCTTGTGTTGTGTTTTCACTTTATTGTTAAGTGCTGCATAGATACTTTACGCATTGCCTCTATGTTAAGCATGACTGCTTTTGTGCCAGGCAACTGGAGGGTTAAGCACAGATTAATTTAGTGACTTTTTTGGTTCACCCTGACAAGGATTGTGGCTGTTGCATGACAAGGGCTCACAACCCCTCAACCAACAACCCAATTTCTCACAGGGCTGTACTAATAATGTTTCATTCATACAGGCCAATAGTAAACCAAGAACATTTGATGTACCAAATAAGAACCATTTAGGAACACCTGCTTTTATGCATATTTATAAATAGGAAATGATGAAAATAACATATTTATGCAAGTGGTAACAGACCACAGTACAGCAGCTTAGAATAGACCCGAGCAATGGACCTTAAATATGCTGCAAATACAGGAACATTCAGAACATGGCTTATTTCTTACAGAACACATAAAAGAAATAAAAACACAAAAGAAAAACTTGCGATTCATTCACTTCATTTTAAAAGCCAATTTTGTTTGTTGCTGCAAAACTAATATCAATTTAGGCTGATTTCAATCTTGTCTCTGAGTGAGGCCTAGTTATGCTAAGTAAAATACATTCGAATCAAGCATTATTTTCTATTTATTAAAAATGCTATGACATCTGTTGTGGTGGAGTGTGATATAAGTTTTTGGTGAGGTGTGGAATGGAATAGTAGTAAATACTGTAATGTATGCAGACTTGCCAACTTATAAATATATTTCACTATGTGAGCACGGGGTGGGTCCTTGGCGGGGACGGGGCCTCCTGCTGAGAGCTACCTAAGAGGCCCTCCGCCCTCCAACAACACTCCTCCCCCTACAAAAAAAAATAAGGAGTAATTGAGGCTGTCGCCGATGTCCTGAGGTGTTTTCACACCCCTTAATTGAATTCATTTTTACATACAGTCAAGCTGGAAAGTCACTTTGTGCAGTGGGTTCCAGCTCACCTTCCCTGCCACCGTGTGATTTTTGGCTTCTCAGGTCAGTGTATATGAAGAGAGCCAAAATCGTGTGGCACACAGTGGCAGTGTGTGAGTTAGCTGGTCTGTGTATGGGAAGATTTTTCTAAGGTTATGAAGTGGTGTTGTATGGTGTGGTGCAGTGTGGGGAGTGGCTAGGAGGTGTGCAGGGAAAGCGATGAATAGGTTGTTGTAGTCTGTAGTTGTATGATTTTGTACTTCTGATAAAGTGTAGAACGTTGTGATGTTGTATGGTGAAGTACAGAGTGTTTAAGTTGAGCTGGTGTTTGCCTGTGCTCAGCACCCGGATTTATTTTTAGAGAGTATATATTTTGCAAAGATTACATACTGACATAAGGGATAAGGGGGGTTGGGTGTGTGTGTGATGTGTGTGTGTGGGGTGTGTGTGTTTGTTTATTTCCATCATCCCAGAGGAAGCTCACATATGCATTTTGCAGACATTTTTTAGAACACTGTACCTATTTGAGCCCTATGCCAAAGCTACAAGTGTATGCTCTGAACCAGCCATGTCTCTTTCATAGACGTGGGCCGCTACACCCGTAAGTACGACATTTTCACTGCAGCCATGCCATTGCCCACCTAACTTGACCTCTGATTAGCTGACTTGAGTAAGGGGAGCAAGGCCAACCGCCTTCATTGCCGTTCACACCAGTGCTCTGTGGAGCTGTGTGTGGCTCAGGACATTTGTAATGTATTCTCTGCTAGTGGGAGCTGTGGATTCAGGCTTCTGTCTGTAGATTTTGGGCGCAATGTTCCAATGTACTGTCTTCTAGTGAGAGCTCTGCGTTTAAACGCTTCTAAATATCCATTTGTGCTTAAGTTTTGCGAGTTTGGTATGTATTATTGTTATAAATGTTGTTACAGAGTGGAGTGGTATAGGAACGTGTAATACATAAAGCTGTACATAGACTGATGTACTTTTGCATGGCAAAAATTGAAATAGCACAATGTTTTGAAGAGGGGCTTATGTGGTGTGGAACAATGTACTAAATCATGTATGGTGCATTACAGTCCAAGTAGGGGGAGGTACATTGTGATATGGTGAGGTATGGTGTGATAATTGAGGTATATTGTTAGGATAATTGTTTTATGTGTGTTTTTATGTAGTGTGTATTGATTTAATTTCCAGAGGTAGGCCGTGTCGTGGTGTCTTTTATGGAGTTCAAAATAGGGGAAACTGGGGATTGTGTTATCTTCTCATTGGACCACAGTTTGAATGAATCTTAGCAACTACTTCCTTGAACTTTCTTTAGCGTCAAGAGATGTAAGGGTGAATCTGCAGTCTATAGGGCCACTGTAATTATGCGAATATGCGGCTGTAGCGTTTTCTGCATAAATATGGATTAACCACTCTTGCCACATAATCCATTATCTGTTGAATAATGTGCAGATTTAAATAAAAACAGCTCAAACAGATAAAAAGTTACTAAAAAAGCAGCAACGCATATTGCTGCACAATGGGAATCCCTTTGCAATTATAGACGAATCAATTTTTTGCCCGTAAAGTGTTAAGATGTGTACAGATGACAAATTAATTAAGTAATACTGTCAACAAATATGTCACATTAGGCTGCATAGTTTATTTAACCCTGCAACATAATTTGATCCTCCCCTGCCATATAATTCAAGTGGGCCTGTCTATGCGGCATCCATCTTGATGCACCCCACTCCTGTCTTAGTCATTAGGCTGTCTCTGCTCCGATGCCATGCAAGAACGTGAACTAATAGACTTGTTAGCCTCCTCTGCAATTTTTGGAGCTGCAAGTATGTGAGGCAGTAAATTTGCAGATTCAGACTTTTGTTTTATGAATCAGGTGCTGAATCGACATTGTGAATTTGTACTCATAGCTCCACCCATTTGCACACTCAAGTTAGATTTAGGTGAGCAATTGGCTTGGTAAATCAGACCCCCATTTCTCATGGAACCTCAAACTTGTTTATTCAGTCTGGATGACACAATGAATGAAAGCCAACTGTCTCAATCTCAACACCAACAAGACAGAAGTAGTGATCTTTGCAAGAACACCTCACCATGGGAATTACTCAAGATGTGGGCAGTGGGCAAAACAATAATCGCAGCACCCAATCGTTGGTCACCTGTGTCATTTATGACAAAGATAATGTCGCTGTGTGCAAATCTCCACATGCACCCCCTGCCCAGTGATTCCCCCCTTCAACAGGGGGTATAGAACAATAATATATAGTAGGAGCTGCACCACATACAGACAAACAACTTGACTAAGACAATGTCAGACAACAAAATGCTATGACATTTTCCTTTTTAAAGACAATGTCGATACAGTCCATAAATTGTGGTTTCTTCCTTTATTTTGTTGCGTTTCAGTTCATAAAAGACATCAGCCAACGCGTTTCGTCCATTTACAATTGGACTTCTTCAGGGCAGTACGTGCGTCAAAGGCCTATGTCAATTCTGAAATGGGCTGCACCAGAGTCCCTGGCGCAGTTCCCGATTTTGGTCCGAAATGAGACTTCTGCAAAGGACTGTATTGATTAGCGGTCATATATGTGAAGAATCAATACAAGGGAGTTCCCAAATGGCGACGAAATAGACCACACCATAAGGCGTTATTTTCAATTGAAGTAAATAGCATCGATATGCAAGTCGCGATCAGAAATGCACCCAAAGACATTCTTTGACCTGACAGTTGTTATTGCGGTGCATAAGGAAGGGTGGATAATCTCCACCATTGGGTGCATTTCAAACTCCTCAAACACACATACAAGGCACTAGACAGCTTAGGCCCCACCTACTTGGACAGTCACATCTCCTTCCACCAACCACCCAGATACCTTTGCTCCATACCCCAAGCATACACAGAATCAGATCAGGAGGACTTTGTTCTCTTACATCGCTCCTAAAATGTGGAGCGGTCTCCCACTTCACAACAGAGACTACTCCTCTCTTCTCAAATTCTACAAAAAGCTGACCAACGTTCCATAGGCAGGGCTAGGCACACACTCCTGCTCAGCACCAGGATACCCTCACAGATGATAGTGCACTTTAGAAATGCATATAAGATAACTTAAAATAAGAAGGACAAAGCAAAGTAGGGCTTAGTGCAGCTCTCGCTGGGAGTGACAGGAAGGTCTTGGGAACAAGGCAGTCTGACATGGGGCTAAATTCGACCCAACCTTGCCTACATTTCAGAGGGCTTCGGATTTTCTTGTAGGTCCTTCTTCTTCTGGTCATAGGAAAACCACATGCTGATTTTCATGAGATTGGAGCATCTGACTCTAGCCATATTAAATTTCCAACCACAGTGTCAAGGGTTATGCAGGCATGACCATAGCATCATTCCCTGTGTAGTAAAGATCACATTCATGCAAGTGGAATGTCGAGCATCTGGTGCTACGTCCGCCCTAGCAGCCAACTCATAATACTTCATGCAAAGATATGTATGCCAGGTAAAACGGCCACGAGTTCTGAGAAAGGATGAGAAGTCAGAGGAACTAGAAATCAAGATAGGAATTTCCCAAACAGTGTTGCGCTAGCAAATAGTCAGAAACCATATGATTAACACTTGCATTCTCACTAAGTGCAGTACCAGGCAAAATGCTTTCGCACCTATTATGTATTTTTATATCACATGTTTTATTTGGGGAAGTTAGCAGGAAAAAGGATTTTTTTCTGAACAAGGAAAAATGTATTGAACAGTAAAGTACTAGTTGTCTGCAGTGCTTTATTTGTAAAATAATAAGTGCCAGTGCCTAAAGCGCTATCAAATATCAGTGGGCTGAATACCAAAGGTGCATAGTCTTGAATCAACCTCATAACTCTTTAATTTGCTGCCAGACACTCCCTTCCCAGTTATGCCACCCTTACAGGTTTCTGCTTTGTACCTGGGTGACAAATTTCCTGTCTTTCACTTCCTCTGTTTTCCGTTTTGTGTGTTTTTTTTCTCTTGCTTGCAGGAAATGACTGATGAGGAGCAATAAGTGCCGGTCCCCAAACCTAAGTGCAGGTGGCCCCCACTAACGACCACCAGCTCAAATTAAGCACTGGTTGCCTGTAGTAAAAAGAAGAGAATAATGTTTAATTATGCAGTTAAGAATGGTTTACCTTTCCTGAACAGATATTGATTAAACAGCCAATAGTAAAGCTCGTAAAATTGTGTAGGGCTTTCATTAGTTAAATATATTATCATAAGTAGAGTTTCAGGGCTTGATTCACAAAAGTAGCTTACAGTTTTGAGTAATTTACACATTTGAGTAAGTTTTCTACTTTTGGCTATTCACAAAATCTGAGTGAAAGATGCTACAAAAAGACAGTAGTAAGTACAGCACCACACATGGCTAGTCACTCGTACTGCAACATTTTCCCATCGAAAATAATGGAAGGAGGGAATTGTAATATAACCCCATAGTAAATAATGTTAAATTAAATTAGTTAAAACAGTTAACAACATAAATAAATATAAGCTAATGTTAAAAATATGAAAATAGTACATAATATTTAACTATAAAATAATTTTAATGCCCTATTGTGAATATAAAAATGTTTTAAACTTTAATTTTAATTAAAGTATAGCTAAAATATTTATATTTAATCCTATACATCCCATTTAATATTTATTTATGATCATTAAAAAAATTTTTTTAGGTGGGAATTAATTTTTTATTGATACTGCAGAAACATAATTTAAATTTGATTTAATATGTTGCCATTCATTAAAGACTCATTTCAAAATTAGGTTAATAGTACTCTAGCATTTGTTCTTATTTTTTCTATATTTAAAATACACATATAAAATACATTTACAATAGTTTTTAATGTAGAAATATTAATAATATTTATTTTCAAGTTAAATAAAGTGTTTTATTTTTCCTTATACTTTACCACGTGGAAATCTCCCCCCTGAATGCAGCTATAGGGAAATATAAAAAAGATTATTTAGGGGAAAAAAAACGAAAAACAATTTTATGTTAAATATTAATGCAAATTAATTATATCAATGTATTTTAAATGTTGAACAAAAGACAACAATGGTACAGCAATGATACCTTTATTTTGGATTAATTAATTAGTTCATTAATTTACATATATTAAATTAAATTACAATTATTTATCTGAAGTTTAAATTACATAATAAATTGCCCATTAAAATCATTCATATGTTATAATAACTATTAAAAGTGAAGAAGTCAGAATTTATTATAGGTAGCTTAATTATGTTTTCAAAAACGTTTCATTAATGTTTGCATTCGCAGGTGGTTGTTAAAATAATTTAAAATTAAATAATGCACTATTTATATAGATATATAGTTATGTGTGTTAATACAACAAAGTTGTGGCACTCAAGGAGTTTGGCTTACATTATTTATTTACAAATTGAAGAGCAAGAAAAATGCTGACTTGTTTCAACCTCACAGTCTTTGTCACGTCTATTGTCCCTTTTCAATGTTCACACTTTTATACCATCTCATATCTGCCAATAATGATGGATTCTGGGACTGGTAGTGTGCATTACATAAACACAAAGGGGCCGATTCCGATCCCGGCCGGTAGGGCACCGAATCGGATTCGGCTTAACCGGATCCGATTCGGAGCCCTCTTTTCCGACCGATTCGTATGTGCGTCCGGCCGAGCGAGTACGATGCGAGCGCACGCGAAATCGCCGACCGACTCGTACGCGGGTCCGAATCGCTCCGACCGACTCGCACGGACACGACTCGCACCACGCAATGGAGACGTTCCCCGGCCGGGCAAGTACGATGCGCGCCGCGAGCAGTCCGACCGACTCGCGCCCTCCGGCTCGAAAGAGCAGTCGGAGCCGGACTTTGGGGGTCCGTGTTGGACCCCCCTGTACGCGTAGCCGCGTGAGTCGCACACAGGGGGGACCCATGGGTCCCCCCTACCTGTGCATGTATGCCGCGAGTCGCATCAAGGCGTACCCGCTGTAGGGGGCGCCCTTGTTCGCCTCGCACCCATTGAGTCAATGGGAGCCCGCGTACGCGTTGTACGTCCGGCTCCCATTGACTTCAATGGGAGTCCGACCAACTCGAGTCCGATTGCATGCGTGCGCATCTTACTCGTTCGGTCGGACTGCCAGAGTCCGATTCGGTCGGAAATCTCTCCGGGTCCGGCTCGGTCGGAGTGATTTCCGGCCTGAATCGGAATCGGCCCCAAAGTTACATTGTCACATCACACATATTGAATATGTGCAGTGCGAGAGTCTCTCCTTGGTCTTTTGCAAGGCACTAATATACCCCAGCTCATGATATTTTACATTTTGTGATATATTTGCTATAAAAGTTTGCCAGGCTAAGAGCCTACTTTTCACTTTTAACTTGTCCATGGTATCATCATCATATCTCTGTAAATCCAAATCAATTAATACTGCCATCATTATCTGGAGTGGTTAAGAAATGGAATTCAATAATTTCTTCAGCATCCTGAATGATAATGTGGCTGGGCTCAAATTCACCTGCCCAACAAGGAAAGAACAAATACATTTACTGGCGATATGGATTTACATACGAGATAAAAAAATAGAAACCACTCTGTATAGAAAAGAAAAGCCTACTTTTAGTATCCATATTGAGAAGTATTCCATATATTGAATTCTTAAGGATGAATCAAAACTGCTCTAATGAACGGGATATGGAATGAAAAAATTATGAAGGGAAACTACGGTTTTTCAAAAGAGGATATTGAACTTAAAAGGGAACTGAAAAGATCTACAGCAAAGCATCAACAAAAACTTTAGTAACAATGAAGGAAAAAATGAAAAAACCAAAAGATGATCAAATAGGATAAATCCTGACCTACAGTAAGGAATTGGGAGCCATCAGACAGGTATTTAAAAAAATTGGAATCTAAAAGAGAAAGATACGGATATTGGATACTGTACGCAGACATAATATCGAGTTGTAAATATCGATATGCCATAATATTGATGTTTAAATTTCGATATGACAGAATATCGACCTGCAAGAATATTGACTACAAGAATATCGACATGCAGGTAAGAAATAACGTTTTACTTAATATCGAAGTTAGTAATATCGTAAGTCAAAATATCGTTGTTAATAATATCGAATTTTTATTTAGTGTTTTTTATGTTAGTATATGTATTCAAAGTATAGGTTATTTTTTTAATGTATGTTTGAATTTTTTATAAGTAATTAATTTTATGTTAAATTGTTTTTGCATATTTTCATTCCGTAGCGGGTTGTGGGTTTAGAGGGGAATAGGGTGGGAAGTAATTTAATTATAATATATTAATTAATAATTTGTTTAAAGTTATTAATTTTTAAAATAAATAAATATTGCGTTTTAGTTCCGTAGCGGGTTGTGGGTTTATAGGGGAATAAGGTGGGAAGTAATTTAATTGAAATTAATTAATTAATAAATTTATTAATTAAAATTAGTGTATTTAATAATTTATAATGTTAATTGTGTTAATTAATTGGTTATTAATTAAATTTTAATTGATTATTAATTAATAATAATTAATTGGTAAATGTGTAATTTTTTTAGGTGTGGGTTGTGGTTTTATAGGGGAGTAGGGTGGGAAGCAATTTAATTATAATTAATTAATAATGTTATTAATTAATATTTATGCAATTAATATTTTATATTGGTAACTGCGCTATTTTTTTATTAATTAGTTATTAATTAGATATTAATTATTAATTATTAATTGGTAAATATGTTAATTGTGTAATTTTTTTAGGGGTGGGTTGTGGGTTGATAGGGAGTAGGGTGGGAAGTAATTTAATTGTAATACATTTTTTAAGATTTTTATATATAATATTTATTTAAAGTTATTTTAAAGTGTTAATTGTGTGATCTAATTTATTTTTGATGGTTTTTAATTTGCTTGTTAATTGTTATTAATTAATTAATTGATATTTAATTATGTTAATTGTGTAATATTTTATAATGTTGGTGTTGTTTATAGGGGAATATGGTGGGAGGTTAATTATTTTTGAGAAATTAATTATTTGTTAATTAATGTTAATTATTTTGCAGGAGTGGGAATACTAAATTATTCCCCTCCGCTATCCAACACTTTCCCTACTGTTGCATTTGCTGGAGTGGGAATAGTAAATTATTCCCCTACGCTATCCAACATTTACCCTACTGTTACACTTGGTGGAGTGGGAATAGTAAATTATTCCCACTCGCTATCCAACACTTTCACTACTGTTGCACTCGCTGGAGTGGGAATAGTAATTTTTACCCCCCCGCTATCCAACACTTTCCCTACTGTTGCACTCACTGGAGTGGTAATAGTAATTTTTACCAACCCGCTATCCAGCACTTTCCCTACTGTTGCATTTGCGGGAGTGGTAATAGTAAATTATTCCCCTACGCTATCCAACATTTTCCCTACTGTTACACTTGGTGGAGTGGGAATAGAAAATTATTCCCACCCGCTATCCAACACTTTCCCTACTGTTGCACTCACTGGAGTGGGAATAGTAATTTTTACCCCCCACTATCCAACACTTTCCCTACTGTTGCACTTGCTGGAGTGGGAATAGTAATTTTTACATACCCGCTATCCAACACTTTCTCTAGTGTTGCACTCATTGGAATGGGAATGGTAATTTTTATCCACCCGCTATCCAACACTTTCCCTACTGTTGCATTCACTGGATTAGGAATAGTAATTTTTAGTATTCCGGTATTCCACACTTTCCCTACTGTTACACTCGTTGGAGTGGGAATAGTAATTTTTATCCACCCGCTATCCAACACTTTCCCTACTGTTACACTCGTTGGAGTGGGAATAGTAATTTTTACCTTCCCGCTATCCAACACTTTCCCTACTGTTGCACTAAGTGGAGTGGGAATAGTAATTTGTATCCACCCACTATCCAACACTTTTCCTACTGTTACACTCGTTGAAGTGGGAATATTAATTTTTACCTCTCCGCTATCCAACACTTTCCCTACTGTTGCACTCAGTGGAGTGGGAATAGTAATTTTTACCCACTCGCTATCCAACACTTACCCTACTGTTGCATTTGCTGGAGTGGGAATAGTAAATTATTCCCCTACGCTATCCAACATTTACCCTACTGTTACACTTGGTGGAGTGGGAATAGTAAATTATTCCCACTCGCTATCCAACACTTTCACTACTGTTGCACTCGCTGGAGTGGGAATAGTAATTTTACCCCCCGCTATCCAACACTTTCCCTACTGTTGCACTCACTGGAGTGGTAATAGTAATTTTTACCAACCCGCTATCCAGCACTTTCCCTACTGTTGCATTTGCGGGAGTGGTAATAGTAAATTATTCCCCTACGCTATCCAACATTTTCCCTACTGTTACACTTGGTGGAGTGGGAATAGAAAATTATTCCCACCCGCTATCCAACACTTTCCCTACTGTTGCACTCACTGGAGTGGGAATAGTAATTTTTACCCCCCACTATCCAACACTTTCCCTACTGTTGCACTTGCTGGAGTGGGAATAGTAATTTTTACATACCCGCTATCCAACACTTTCTCTAGTGTTGCACTCATTGGAATGGGAATGGTAATTTTTATCCACCCGCTATCCAACACTTTCCCTACTGTTGCATTCACTGGATTAGGAATAGTAATTTTTAGTATTCCGGTATTCCACACTTTCCCTACTGTTACACTCGTTGGAGTGGGAATAGTAATTTTTATCCACCCGCTATCCAACACTTTCCCTACTGTTACACTCGTTGGAGTGGGAATAGTAATTTTTACCTTCCCGCTATCCAACACTTTCCCTACTGTTGCACTAAGTGGGGTGGGAATAGTAATTTGTATCCACCCGCTATCCAACACTTTCCCTACTGTTGCACTCGCTGGAGTAGGAATAGTAAATTTTACCACTCCGCTATCCAACACTTTCCCTACTGTTACACTCGTTGAAGTGGGAATATTAATTTTTACCTCTCCGCTATCCAACACTTTCCCTACTGTTGCACTC
Source organism: Calotriton arnoldi (assembly GCA_963921515.1). Taxonomy (NCBI): domain Eukaryota; kingdom Metazoa; phylum Chordata; class Amphibia; order Caudata; family Salamandridae; genus Calotriton; species Calotriton arnoldi. The sequence goes on along the minus strand of CAWUFW010005927.1, from coordinate 990,140 downwards.
AGTGGAGTGGGAATAGTAATTTTTACCCACCCGCTATCCAACACTTACCCTACTGTTGCATTTGCTGGAGTGGGAATAGAAATTTTTACCCTACGGTATCCAACACTTTCCCTACTGTTGCAATAACTGGAGTGGGAATAGTAATTTTAACCCCTCCGCTATCCAACACTTTCCCTACTGTTACACTTTTTGGAGTGGGAATAGTAAATTATTCCCTTCCGCTATCCAACACTTTCCCTACTGGTGCTCTTGCTGGAGAGGGAATAGTAAATTATTCCCCTCCGCTATCCAAAACTTTCCATACTGTTGCAGTTTTTGGAGTGGGAATAGTAAGTTTATTCCCTACGCTATCCAACATTTTCCTATTGTTATAGTTAATGTAGTGTAAAATATTTTTTAGAAATAAATATTAATTTTAATATTTTCATTTATTATATATATAATTTATCTTTATATTTATATTACAGCTTTATATATATATGTATTTATACTTTTTATTATGTTTCTGACATTTTATAATTAAATAAAATAATTATTTATTAATATTTTTAAGTTAATATATATATAATTTTTTTAAAATATGTATGTTTTTGTTTTATATATTACATTTATTGTTTATCATTTTTAACTATTTTAAATAATTGTAACTATGGGGCCCATTACGATACCCGGCGTAAATAAATCCGCCAGGCATGGAAGCGGCAAAAATCCGCCCGCACACACCGCCTGAACACCGACCACGCCATTATGAGTACACAAACCGAAAACCGCCATCGGCGGAAAAATCACACAAAATACCGCCCGCCATCGTCCGAGTCGGAGTCAAACCGCCCGCCACGGACGGAAACACGCACGACAACACAAAACCGCCCGCCCACACGGCCGACACACCGCACGTGAAATTACGATCGCACCGCCATGAGCGCGGAAAAACAACAAATATACCGCCCGCCAGCGCAAACAACGCCGATGAGAATCGACACGGCAGAAGCCATGGCGCCCACGTACCTGCACAGAAACCATCCGCACACAAAACCAATAGCACACAACATGGCCAACAAGTCCACACAGCAAGGCACGCACAAATACACAAGCACAGTACACATCCCGAAAACACCCCCCGGACAAACAAAAAATACAAAGGCCAGAACCCCAGACACAACACACCTGAAAACAACAGACCATGAGGACACACCCACATAGGTGAGTACAAAAGCAGCACTCCCACAGACCACAACCCCTTGCTACATTGCAAACCAGAGAGGAGAGGAGAGGACACAGTGACACAGCAAGGACAGCAGCACACCACAGAAACGCACACATCACTACCACCACCACCACCACCACCACCACCAAACACCACCACCACCACCACCACCACCACCACCACCAAACACCGGCACCACAAACCCCCTGCACATTACACAACACACACCGCACCAGCACCACAAACACCATGGCACCACAAAGGATGCCCAAGTTCACGCCCATAGAGCTGACGGTCATGGTCGACGAGATCATCAAGGTGTACCCACAAATCTATGGGAACATGGTCCAGCACACACCACTAGCCACCAGAAACAGAATGTGGAACCGGATCGTAGACCAGGTCAATGCAGTCGGGACCCTGCCCAGGAACAGAGTCGAGATAAACAAACGTTGGAATGACGTAAAGAGCCTGGTCAAGAAGAAGGAGGGCAAAAACAGAGAGCTGGCTGCCGTCACTGGCGGAGGGAATCCCGCGCTCTTTAAGACCTTCAAAGCGTGGGAGGAGAAGGTGCGAGTCGTAATCCATCCGGAGATCCTCGCCGGATTAGCAGGGGAGTGGAGGCTGGTAAGTACAAACTAATGTATACCAGCACACCGCTATGTACTCACATGCGCAACTACCATGCCACAGCTCCCAGGGACAAACACCCCCATGTCCAGCACACAATACACAACACATCACACACACATGCAACAGACACTACCACACACAGCCCAAACCGAACAACTGTAAGATGCGTGGGGACATGTGTACACTAAGCCAGCCACGTAACCACCAACAGGTCCCCAAATATGCCAGAAGCGCCACAACGAGCACCCACCACACCCATGTGTCCGCCACAGCTGCACTAACCGACAAGTAACAGGTAAGTGGCAGGAACACAAAGTGCAGTGGGTGGGACGGTGGACAGCCCAAGTACAACACACACCAGGCCCCAGTCCCACAGCACAGCAAGGAGGAGCATCCCCACACCCCACAGCCACGTGTCAGCCACCGCAGTGCACAACGACAGCCGAAAGGTAGACATCACGGTCCACAGCAATCGGTGTCAGTGGGTGTACAGCCACCCCACGACCCACTACACCCCCCACCCCCACAGACCTGCAACATGGAGCACCCCCCGCTTAGAGCCATGTGGCATCCAGTACAGTGCACGCACGAACAACTTGCAGGTGGGAAACTGGACAGGGCTGGATTACTGGAGGCATGAGGACCATAACACCACCAACACATGGGACATGTCACGTAGCAGACGAACACGCAGCACCGCCCACCGTCACGAACAAGTGAACAATGTGCACACGGACATGAACAACAGACTCACACCCCACATGACCCATCACAGACATAGCAACACCCAAGGAGCCACGTCTGCATGCACAAGCCACACTGAATATAGTCCCACACGGCAGCCACTGTGCAACTCATCACACACAACCGAAACACCATTGAAGTCCTGTCCATGTAGCCCCCACTGCCTGTCAACCCCACACCCCACAACTACGCCTATGTAAGACAAACAACACTAGACGCAACAGAGCGGAACAACAGAAATGCACACGAACACCACTGAACCCATCAAACTCACAGACACACCATGCACATACAACATACCATCCATCCCATCCGTCAGCCCCAGTCTCATGAAAGGCATGTCATCCGCACAGCTGCCACACATACAGCAGTCACGCTAAGACACATGCCCATGACCAACCATGTGCCAGAAGTCAATTAAGCGCACGACACACTGTGAGCAACAACACACAACATGGGCCACACCCCCGGAGCACTGCAGTGATGCACATGGCACAGGGCAGCACGCACACCAAGGAGATGGGACAACTGCAATACGTTGGCTGGCACACAACTATCACTCACTCATAACGATGCGTCCAATGCCATGTCCAGTAACCACAACAGACAGCAAATATGCAGGGCATGTCAGGCATGCACACACCTCAGACCATGCACTGTCATGCAGCCACAACACATGTCACGTTCGGCACCCATGGCTCACAGCATGTACCCCAAAAGCATATCCCCTCCCAAATGCGAATCTGGGGCATGGCCCCCATGTTGCCATATGCGTTCCTAAGCGTTCCATTTGAACCCCAAAAGCATATCCCCTCCCAAATGCGAATCTGGGGCATGGCCCCCATGTTGCCATATGCGTTCCTAAGCATTCCATTTGAACCCCAAAAGCATATCCCCTCCCAAATGCGAATCTGGGGCATGGCCCCCATGTTGCCATATGCGTTCCTAAGCGTTCCATTTGAACCCCAAAAGCATATCCCCTCCCAAATGCGAATCTGGGGCATGGCCCCCATGTTGCCATATGCGTTCCTAAGCGTTCCATTTGAACCCCAAAAGCATATCCCCTCCCAAATGCGAATCTGGGGCATGGCCCCCATGTTGCCATATGCGTTCCTAAGCGTTCCATTTGAACCCCAAAAGCATATCCCCTCCCAAATGCGAATCTGGGGCATGGCCCCCATGTTGCCATATGCGTTCCTAAGCGTTCCATTTGAACCCCAAAAGCATATCCCCTCCCAAATGCGAATCTGGGGCATGGCCCCCATGTTGCCATATGCGTTCCTAAGCGTTCCATATGAACTCCAAAAGCAAAGTACAAACCAGACCCAGGATGGGCCAGGAGCCCGCATACACCAGAGTCACAATGAGTAGGGGCACAGCAACACACCCATCGGCATGGCCAATCCGTCCCATGCCACATGTGCACAGCACACAGTCCCATTGCCTAGCACACACAACTACAGATGCCACAGCCACACACTCGCCTCCGGGAAACCCATGTACGAGATTGCACGAACTGCCAATGTCAGACGACTAATACATACTTCGCCAGGTGCAACACAATAACAAATCTCATTCTCTCCACAGGTGACGAACTGCTGGATGCTGGGGATGGAGACAGCAGCCAGCACAGCCAGCCTACAAGCCCCCAACGAGGACACACGGATCTGGAGGATCTGTCCTCCTCTTCGGACACGGACCACCAAGCTGGCCCATCTGGCGTGGCAGGGCCCAGCCGCTCCCCAGGACCCCTCCTACCCACCAACCCATCATCCAGGGATGCTGAACAGTCCCAGTCCCCTGCTGCCACTGTCGTTGCGGCCACACCCACGGTCATTGCGGCCACTACCACTGCCGCAACCACCACCATCGCCGCACCGACCACCACCGCCTCCACCACCACCACGTCTTCGCTGGCACCAGCCCCAGCGCAGGTGGTGGCCCGGCCGACTGGATCCACCCTGGGAGCCACAGCGAGGACCGTGGTGTGCAATGTGGCTAGTGGGCAGGCCGGTGGCAGCAGGACTGGTAGGAGGAGCAGGGTCAGGAAACGCCAGCCTCCCTGGGAGCCATGCCCTGCCTCAAATGGCCAGAGTCCTTGGGGCCTATGAAGAGGCCCAAGGACAATGGGCCAGGTCTGCTACTGACACGCGGGAGGTGCTGGGGGTGCTGAGGTCCATGGACGCCCATATGGGCCAATTCGTGTCCCGTATGGACCAACTCGTGGACCTCATGGGCCAGCTGGTGGTGGCGGTGGGGTCACAGGCAAGGCCAGCAACACCACCTCCGCCACCACCTGCTAGGGCGCAGGCTCGGGCAGCAGTGTCCACTTCCCCTGCGTCCACAGCCAGTGAGCACACCTCACCCACCACCAGCAGGTCGCCACCACACCCCCCTCCCAAACGTGGAAGGGGCCGTCCGAAGAGGAAACAGATCTCCCGGGAGGACTTCGCACGCTCCAGTCGCAAGTGAGGCAGCCAGCCAGCCTTCCGCCAGCCTTCCTTGACCAGCCACTGCATTGACTTGCTCTACGATCCCACTCCACACAGCCATCTGGATGGCATGTGTGTGTTGGACTATGGACATAGAACCAGTGGGTACACCCTGATCATCACGCAGCCATGACCGACAGCTCATTGTCACTGCACGCACCACTTTTGTCATCACCTTACACACAATCACATGTCACAGTTTGTAATAAATGCACCTTTTTCACTAACTGCTGTTTGTGCCCTGTGTTTTATTTGTACGGAATACAACGGCCACCTTGGGCGGAAAGGCACCTGATGCGTGGCATGGCAATGGAATCCGGAGGGCCTGTAGGGACCTAGGGGTGGGAGACAGAACAGGAGCACATTCAATGAGTGTGTCACACACCCATCACACAGTACATGTCAACAACTACAAGCAATGTACACACATCGCACAGAGCAATAGGGCACAATGCCACAGTCACCAACAGTGGCATACTACCCTGGCCATGGAGCGTTGACACACTGCACGCAGTGAACATACGGCCACCCTGACACAGCACACACACACCTGCACAGATACAGACACATCATCCGTCGTACATGGACACTCACCGTCAAGTGAAGTAGCGGGCGATGAGCTGCTGGCGCACATTCCCAGCTTCCTCCTCTCCGCTGTCCACCTCACTCGAGCTGTCCTGGTCTGCGGGCTGGGGCCCTGGTTGATCTCCGTCATCCACAATGAGGGGATCTGCTTCCGAATGGCCAGATTGTGCAGCATGCAGCACGCCACCACTATCTGGCACACCTTCTGTGGGGAGTACGCCAGTGCACCCCCGGTGCGGTCCAGGCACCTGAACCTGGACTTGAGGAGGCCAAAGGTACGCTCGACCACACGTCTGGTCCTCCCATGTGCCTCATTGTATCGATCGTCTGCTGGGGTGCGAGGATTCCTCAATGGACTGAGCAGCCATGCCCCATTCGGATACGCAGAGTCACCTGGGTGTGAGGGACACAGAGAACCGTTGCAATTCCAACTGGACAGGGGACAGCATCGCACAACCAGCACGCTACACCACTCCACATACTCACCGACAATACAGGCACGTATCCTGTTGCAGATTGGCCATCAGTCGTGGCAAGATGCTGTTGCGCATTATGTGTGCGTCATGGGCCGAGCCTGGAAACTTGGCACACACGTGGGTGATCACCATGTCCGCAAGGCACACCACTTGCACATTCAGGAGTGCGTGTGCTTCCTGTTGCGGTACAGGTGCTCAGTGGCCTGTGGTGGAACAAGGCCAACATGAGTGCAGTCAATGGCTCCCACGACGTGTGGGATTCTGCCAAGGGCATAGAATGCACCCTTCACTGCCGCCAATTCACGAGCCCTGGGGAATCTGATGTACCTGTTCCGGTACAGCATCATGGCTGCCAGTACATCCCTCAGCACCTTGCTGAACATGGGCTGGGACATCCCTCCTCCACTGCCCACTGTGTGCTGGAATGACCCAGTGGCGAAGAAATGCATGGCGGCCATCACCTTAGCCGTGGGGGTGACAGCAGTCGGATACACCCTGCGGGGACGGAGATGGGGCTCTAACATGGCACACAGTCGATGCAGAGTTGGCCTGTCCAGCCGAAACTTCCTGATTACCTCTGTATCGTCCATGTCCGCCAGCAATTGGTATGGGCGGTCAATGTTCGGTCTCCGCCTGGGTTAAATGGCAGAGGACACATGTCAAAGCAACACGGCACATAGCAATTTCGCATACACATCACTGACATGACTGAGCAAGCACATGAGCCACAGCCCAGCTGTCAAGCTGGGACGGCACGGCCACAATACACTTACACAGGTCTCCCAACAATGGCAATGGTAAGTGAGACATACCACTGCCATGTGCATGCACATGGGGATCTAGGCCCCAATGACTTGCGGGCGTGCTGATGGGGACTGACTGCATATCCGTCAAGCGGCAACGCCACGGCAACATGAGTGTCTGCTGAGCATGGAACTGCTTCCGAGGCTGGATGAGTATGGCACACGACGACGACGATGTGGGCACGGGCTGAGCGGCCAATACAAGTGGGACCTGTGGCACGAGGGGATATGAGACAGTAGTAGGTGTCAGCACTGCACCCTATGTACAGCACTGTACGGATCACAGCTCCCGAAACATTGACTGGTGTCCACATTGACAGCCCCATGCCAAGACGGCTGTGTGCTTGCAGTCACACGTCACAGGTGAGAGGTTGCATTGCACGTGCAAGGTGGCAGACGTACATAGTGGGAGCTGGCATGTGTGTGCATGTGTCTCCTGTTCAGGATCCACCAGATGGGCGCTGACTCTGTACTGACCATTGGACACAGCATGTTCCGTGGAAGGCTTGTGTGTGTGGGATGGTGGCACTGGATGTGCCTCCGTTGGGTGGGGGGCCATGCACAGGGCGGGTACGTCGATGATTGCGCATTGTTGGTCACGGTGGGTGCACCAACTAATATGTGTTGCCCTGTGTTCAATTCCTATGTCAGCATGATGATGGACTGTGGATGTGGGCAGACTACACATTGGTCGATGTGCTGTCTATATGCATGTGCCTTCACACCAGGCACAGCTGCCCCTGCACATGTGACCCCTGCTGGACTCGCTGCTGGGTCTGTGGAGCTGATGCACCTTCTGCGCGTGGGGCGGGCCGCTCTCCTCACTTCCCTCATTGCGCATGTCATGTCTTTGCCGCAGGTGACATGGATCATGGAGGGCCCACATGTACGCGTGGGTAGGCTACACATGATTGTTCACTGGTCGCCACCCCCAGTCAGTGTTTCGAATGGGAAGGTTGTCGTGCTGGTGGTATGTTCGATGTGGCGGATGGGCGGGCCTAGGTGCGGGCTTACATTCCGGACATGGGGGTAGTTGGATTGGCGACTAGTTGCAGTACACACGGGACACGTCTCTTCCTTTCCACATCTGGGTCATCCCTTGTACTAACTGACAGTGATACAGTCATCATCGCCCCAGCCCTCATGTCCTCCCTCGCCCCCAATATGCATGCTCACCTGCGAGGCTAGCGCTTGCACAGGCAGCCCCAAGCTCGCACCAGAGAGGGCAAGGAGTGTATGTGTGGGTCCAGTTGCACGAGTGGGCTGTCTCAGGGTATGATGTGTGGCGGGACGCCGTCCACCTGCGTGGTGCCCCAAATGGAGACCCGGCCTGCATGGACTATGCATCACAGTCTTCGCCTTCCGGATCCGCCACCTGCGACACCCAGTGGCTGTGGCTGCCCTTGCGTCCAGGCCGCGTCCGTCTGTGGCTGTTGGCCCACACATTCACTCTTTGGCCTCTCTGGGGAGGGCTCGGGGGTGGTGGCGCACGCGCTTGCACTTAGTCGCAATGGCATGTGGCGTGGTTGGTATGATGGGCAATGGATGGGATGGTGCGAGCCACCTCCCGTGATGTCAGTGCTGCTCGTGCTGTGGTGCGTCCCCCATACACTTCCATTTGACTTGTGCCATGCTAGACGTTGAGGTTCTATTGCCTGCGTGATATGACCAGGAGGAGCGCGAGGAGACCTCTCACACACCATGCTCCACTGCCATCCCGTGCCCTGTATCGCCTGTGCGGATTGACTATGTTGGGGTTACACCTGGTCGACTGGGGCTGTGTGTGCCTTGTCAAGGGGCATGGCGGGCGCACAACAGGATCCAGCTTGTCCACAGAGGGTGGGCTGAGGTGCGCCTGGTACCGCTTTGTACGTGTGCCCGGCTGCTGTTCACACACGTGTTCACTCCCCCGACAGGTGTCCTCTCACAATGCCCAGGGAAGCGGTGGTGTACTGTTCATGACCCCTCCCAACACGGCGTGCTCCAACTTGGCATGTGCGCATCTACCCGTCGCACCCACCCACCTGAGCACTGCGTCCATACGACTTCACCACGACACATGTGTGTCTTCCACAGTAGTGCTACTCATTTGCGTTGACATCCAATACCAGTGGACTACATGGTCATGTCACGACTGCCGTGTACTTCACATACTCTCATCCTCTCTCATTCGTACTTGTGAAATGAGTCAGCGGAGACAGTTCTGGTTTCAAACATTATATTGAGTCTTCTGTCCTCTGTGATGCAGTATAGTGGACACTACTGGCAGCGGAATACATGTTGAGGATATACTGAGCATGATAACAAATGGGATAGGGTGTGGGGTTACATCTGCTTGGCCAAGGCTGTGCTAATGTACATTTACGTATAGCTGCGGAGCTGCGGACTTTGACAGAGACGGTATACATGTAGCCTACCAGACCGCTCGGCATCATGGGCACAGTCCATCTCAGTTCCATGTGACAGGTTTGCTGCGGTTGTTCCTCATGCACGCGTGCATGTGAGATGACATCAGGGCATGTGCTTGCGTGCATGCAGCGGCGTGCCACTTGTTGTTGCACTGTGGTGGTTACTGGACATGTCACAGTCACTGGGGTCGTGTTGTTGTTGTATGCACTTGTCGTCCATGCAAAGGTCCTGGTATGGGATTCCCGGGCGGGGGTGGGAGGCGGGGGTGGGAGGGTGCACCCTCCCACAGACTCCAGGCGACCTATTCATGTCCACTGAGCGGTGTGTGTGTCCATGTGCGCTGGATCCATGTCGTGTCCTGGTTGTTCGTGCAGTTCCGTCCATGTGGGTGCGATGCACAGAGCCCATGCCACTGCCTCCCACGATGCATGCAGTGTTCCTGGATGTGATGGGGAACAGTGTGCATGTCCCGGTCATATCCGATGTCATGGCGATGTCGTTGATGGTGTGGTTACAGTTGCCGGTCGTTTGGTATGGCTGTTGTGGTGGTGACTGGCCAGTCCGTGCGGAAGCTGAGCATGGGTGCGGGGTTGGACTTCATAGGTCACTCGGGGAACCTGCGTTGTGGTCCGACGTATTTACAGGTTGTCAGGTATGCGATGCCGTCCAGCAGGGCTTCCATGTCATTGGTGGTGTACATGTTTGCCAGCCAATGAAGCGGATGGTGGCTGTCAAGGTGTTGTTCGTAGGTTGTCCCTTGGAGGACCATGATGGGGCATGCTGGGTGACATTCGATGTAGCTGTTCTCGATGATCCGTCGTGTGGAGGCACAGTGGTTCCATTTCAGTGCGCGTGCGATGTTGGCCACATACGCCATGCCCCCATAGGCAGAGCAGGCCCTGTCGTGTGCGTCCAGAGGGAGGAGTAGTGGTAGCAGGTCCGCCTTCAGACATGCCGGGTTGGAGAGGCATATCTCGACGGGATGCTGGTAGGGACACCTCCGACAGTAGAAGACGGGCATGACGCAGCTGAACAATGTGATGCGGTAAGTCAGTCGGTAACTTACGTTCAGCAGGGACAGGAGATCGCATCCCAATGTATGTATCGTGTTGGTTTGGTACAGCTTGAGCTGTTCGGCGTAGTTGGGTAGGTGTGTTGCGGTTGCCATTTCGCAGCGGTTCGTAGAGGTGGCGTGCTCCGGCTGTGTGTGCAGTCTGCAATGTGCACGCTCCGGGGTTGCTGTGAGCTCTGTGTAGTCGTGGGGAGACAGGACTTGTGTTCTGTTGGCTTGTTTGGAGGACACGGGCCCTCTTCCCACATGCTTCTCAGACAGTTCAAGGTCAGTGCTGTGTGACTCCTTCCAATTAACTTGCATGTGGCCGACATGGGGGAGTGTTTTCTTCTTTCTTCCCCGTCCGTTGTGTGCTTCTGTGATATGCGCTATCTGCCCTGTGGTCGGTCTCCTCGGCATGCCTGTGTTGGTCTATTCTTGGACAATGGCTGTATTCACCGGCTTCTGTCGTAGGGCTGTGGTTTCGGTGTTGGAATGGAAGGTCATTCAGTGCTGTCTGCTCTCCCTTGTGTGGGCGGCAGGCTGCCTTTCCGCTCTGCGTTGGGCCTTGTGTGTGGATGTAATTCTTGGGCCACCTGTTGTCGGTCCCCGGGCTCTTTGGTGTTCCGTTTCATGTGTCTTGTTCATATGTGCAGGGTGGTATGGGTTTTTCAGTGTGGTACTGGCGTTCCTCTTCCCGAAGAGGCCCTGCTTCTCCTAGTTGGTGTTGCCGCCGCTGTGTGCTACGCCATGTTTGTTACACTGGGGTGTGTCCTGCTGTTGCGTGTCTTCACTGACATGTGCGCGTCGGTTGTGTGGCGTTGGGTGTTGTCCGTGAATTGGGCGTTGGGGACATGTCTGTGGCCGGCCTGTCACGTGTCATGTGCGTTCGGGGTGGGGCTGATGTGTGTGCTGCTTGGTTGTGTCCCTGTGTCTGTGTGCGACGCATGCATGGCGCTGCGGTTGGCCTCTGCGTTGTGCGCATGTGTGGCGGCGTCATCGGCGCTTTGGGGCCGTGACGGGGTGGTTGGTTCCTAGTCCCAGGTGGTGTGTACACATGTGTTCTGCGATGTTACGATTTGGCCTGTGTGTCATATGTGGATGCGATGGTGGATGTGTAGTGTACACGCGCTGGTGGGGGGTTGTCCGCTTTTCCGCCCTTGCACTGTGTGCGCTGTTTGCGTGCACTTGTTGTGTGTGTGCCTACCTGCGTCTCCGCGGTACGTTGCGTCCTTGGTGGTGCATCAGCAGAAGCATGGGAAGGGCCTGCAGTGCTGGATTCATGCCCGGGGTGCCGCTTCTTCGTTGTCCGTGCTCTGCGTCCGTGTTTCCGCCTCTCTTTCACGTGCGGTGTCTCTTTGCCGTGGGAGCCGTTTGTTTGCGGCATCGTAATTTATGCGCCGGGCGGGACGTGTTTCGTCGGACGGTGTGTGTCAGTTGTGCTGCGCCGCTACGTGTGCGGGCGCACTTTGATGGCGGACGGTGTTGCTGGCTTGCCGGCGGTGTTTAGCCTGCTTTTCGCATCGTAATTGGGCGGGCGTGTGGACTGCTGCGTGCCGGCGGTAACTGGTGGTTTCTGCATCCGCCAGCACGGCGGTTGTGCTTCCGCCCGCCATCGTAATGGGCCCCTATGTTTTTATTAATTATATTTATTTTTTAATTAATTTTACATTATTTTTAAGACATTTAAAAAAAACGATTTTTTATACAACAATATTTTAAACAACAATATTTTGGCTTCGATATTTTTGTACTTACCTTTGTAGAGATAGGATGTCGATATTCTGTCCATCGATATTCTGGACTCGATAGTATTGTAGGGCGATATTCGGTCCGTCGATATTATGTCAGTGATCCATTGGATACAAAGTAGGAAAAATGCCAACTATATCCTTTAGAAAGGCACCCTCACTCACAAATAAACTGGTGAAAAGTCATTTCACTTGCATAAATACAAACAAAGAATTGCCTAGAAACTTCAAGAAATGGGTTTACGAAATGCAGATCATGCAAGGCCCGTAAGATTGGTAGAAATGTGAATGAATTCAAGGATAAAGATAATAAAGTAATTAAGACCACTAAGAGAAACAAATGTGAGTAACAATATGGGGTTTTTATATATCTCTGTTTCGCTGATCTCTCCAGCGCCTTTGATCTAGTCAATCACTCAAATCTTTGAAAAACTTTGATTGATATGGGTGCTCCCATGGATATTGTCACTTATCTTTCTCAGATGTACTCTTCAATGACTTCACGTGTCTGGAGGGAGAGTGTACATCGAGATTTAGGGGCCTATTACGATGGCGGTCGAATGGCCACCGCCGGGCCGGCGGTGATGCCCGCCGGACCGGCGGTAGACATCCGACCGCCATCGCAAGCCAGAAATCTGCCGGTCAAATTAGGATGGCGGTGGTGACAGTGGCGGTGGGAAATTCCGACCGCCGCTTTTCCGCCGGTTGCCATCCGCACTCCTGCCTGGCGGACGGAGCAGGACCGGGATAATGGTGGCGGTGCAGAGCAGGCTCCGCCGGCAGGATTAATCCTGCCGGCGGTAGCCAGCCTTTCCTCAGCGGTCAGACCGTCATGGAAAGGCATGCGGTGATTGTCTTCCGGGGGCCCGTTGCGGGCCCCCAATGTTTTGTGGGGGGTGTGGGTGCACTGGGGGGGTACCCAGGGTCCCCCCCTACATTTCCCTGTACCAGGTGGCAGGCACTGTGCAGTGCCTGCCACGCAGTGCAGGGAAATGCAGGACATGCTCATTTGGACATCGCTGCGGTGCTGCGGGCAGCAGCAACCGCCGCAATGTTAAGGCCTGTGATCCGACCGCCGCGGTCGGATTTCGGCCGCGTATCATCGTAATTCGACCGGCGGTGATGTCGCGGTCCATGCGGGCGGTCTTTTCCCGCTACCATGGCGGTCGGGGAGGTTCTCCGACCGCCATCGTAATAGGCACCTTAGTGTTAGAAGAGGGATAAGACAAGGGTGTGTTATAGCTCCCACTCTCTTCTCCCTCTATGTGAATGGGATCGATAAGGAGCTACAGAAGTTAGACGCTGATGCACCCAAAATTGGACCTCGTTTTTCCCCGGTGCTCCTATACACCGACGATGCAGTGTTAATCTCCAGAACTGCAAATGGTTGACAAAAAATTCATTGATGGTTTCGGCGGTTATATGGAGCACAAAGATCTTAAATTAAATCTGGCTAAAACCAACACCATGGTGTGCGGAAGAGGTAGGCCTGTGTTAGAGAACACAAATTATCTGAAGTAAAGAATTTCTCTTATTTGGCTGTACTGTTTTCAAGTTCTTGGACTCCCCACTTAGAACTAGCAAAGTCAAGATTTGTTAGATCAACTGAGGCCTTGTTTAGGTTCGCAAAGAAAGTTGCTGATAAACCCATTCAAGAGATGTTGCATCTTTATAGGAGCAAATGTATACCTTCAGCCATCTATAGAGCAATCCTCTGGGGGCTGAGGGAGCAAAATATTTTGCAAATACAGGAGAATTTATTTTTGGCCAGGCTCCTTGCTGTACCACGTACAACTCTTACCCTTATTATTCACAGGGAACTAGGTGTAATGTATGTGGGTGATAAAATTGACATATCTGTGACCACTGGTTGGCATAACATCTGAAGTAAACCAGTAATGAAATTTACCAGAGATGTAATCATCGATTGCCCTGCCCTCAAGTACTGTAATAAAATTCCTTGGCTTGTGCACATCAGTAGGTTAATTAAGGAAATTGACGTAGATTTTCAAATTAAGAATCCAGCGAACATTCTACAGCATGGCAAGAAAGAATTAAAGGCCATTTTTTACCAACAAACGATCAGGCGAGAAAGAACTCAAAGAAAGGCAGAAAATTTCAGTAATTAAATACTTGGAAGGGCAGCTACAACATGGATTGCAGGGCTAACTTTTGATGGTCACAGATACTAAGAAAAGATTTTATCTTACTAGGTTTCGTTTAGGTATTGCCCATCGCCCTGTAGCAATCCCAAAAAGAGACACATGGTCTAATAAACGTCCTAGATGTCCTTGTGATGGAGTGTCAGTACAATCTTCAATGCACTTTACATTATTTTGTGTTTTTTATTGTGAAATCAGGAAATATGTCTTACGCCCTGCCCTATTATTGAGGAATTTTATAATGCACCAGGAAGCATATAAGCTTTTATGTATCCTTGAGACTGATTACATCTGTCATGCTGTTTCTCTTTTTATTAGTGGTGCTATAAAAGTAAGGAATCAGTGGCATAGCTAGACCCTTTGCCGCCCGTGGCGGGCCCAGAGTTTACCACCCGTTGCTGTACGTAAGAGCAGGGGTAGGGTGCTGGTGATTCCTTCCTTGCTGCCCCACGACAGCAGGGGTAAGAGCGGGGGGGAGGCCGCCAACCCCAAAACTCGTGTCGCCCCTGGCCTCCCCTTGCCATGCCACTGTAAGGAATACTGTTACCCTGTATGATCAATTGGTGTAGGAATATGTCTAGTTATGCTGTTATATATTGTGTTTATTCTCCTTGTCTGATACTTTGATATTATGGTGTATTTAACTATTTTTAAATACTCTCATTTTTATGTGTTTTTAAATTGTGTTTTTTAACGATATAATGAAATTGTCGATAGATGTATTTCATTATGTGTTGCTTTTATGATTATATAATCAAATAAAGCGGACCTTGACTTGACTTCAGTCAAGATATGTGTTGTATGTTCTGGAGTGCAAATGTGGATTAAAATATGTTGGAAGCACGATATTATCATAAAAAAATGAATTGTAGAACATATCAGAGCAATACAGAATAAGCACCCAACTTACTGAATGTCGTAACACCATGTGAAAGACCATAAGGAAGATTTGGAATCAATGACTTACTTTGCTATTTATATGATTGCCAAAAATTAGAAAGGAGGCAATACAACTTTGGAACTGTGAAGATTGGAGTTGAAATACATCATACGTCTGAGAACAAGACAGTCGTATGGTCTAAACAATGGCGAAGAACTCTATGTACATTTATTATGGTCAATTATATATAACCTGCCTACAAATTCCTCCACAACACAGAACCCCAATACCTCAACAAAAGAATCTCCTTCCATGCCCCCAAGAGAAACCTCCGCTCAGCCGACCTCGCCCTGGCCGAAATCTCTCGCATCCGGTGAGCCAGAGGGGAGGAAGAGCCTTCTCCTACATCACGGCCAAGACCTGGAACAAACTTCCCCTCAGCATCAGATGAACCCCCACACTGCCAGCATTCAGGAAGAGCCTCAAGACCTGGCTTTTCGGATGAGTTGGAGCTGCCCGATATCCCCCCCAGCACCTAGAGACCCTCACGGGTGAGTAGTGCGCTTTACACATCCCTGATTGATTGATTAATAAATGGGCTTAGTGATGCATACAAAAACCAAGCACAAATTATATGGATCCATGCAAATAAATTAGGATGATGCATTCGGCCACTTAAGCAAGAATAGACTGTCATTTGCTTTGTGTGCACTAGCATTGGGATGAGGCAAATACCATGGTAATTTCAGTGGTGGCAAGAAAAGAGTTTGGAGACATAATAGTAAAGTTGGCGGTCTTTGTGATTTCCTGAAACGCATGATGGCAAATACAATGTGAGAAGAACGATACGTAACTATGGTGAACAAATAACAATGGATGCACTTAGCCACTAAGGTGTCAGTGGTAGTATTAATTGGTTTGGATTTAAAGAGATATGATGATGGATTTAAAGTGTAAAGTAGGCACTTAACCTGGCAAACTATTAGCAAATATATGAGAACTGTAAAATATCATGAGCTGGGACATAATAGTGCCTTACAAAAGAATATGGAGAGACACTTGAACAGCAAATGTTCAACATGTGTGATGTGACTTAAAGTAAATTTTTTAATGGATTGAACACCACAAATCCCAGAATCCATCATTATGGGCAGATATGTGATGGTATAAAAGTGTGAACATTGAAATGGGACAATATACACGTCTGAGTTTTTCTTGCTATTCGATTTGTAAATAAATAATGTAAACCAAAGTTTTGGAGTGCTGCAACCATGTTCTATTCTCATGTTCTTAGATGTGGTCGATCTAAACTGCAGGCACCAGCTGTTGACAAAGCGCGTCGTATTTGGACCGAATTGTGGAATATATATATATATATACACCTGACATGTAAGTCTGACTATTGTGTATATGCACTGAGCTGTCCGTGCCCGTTAATTTACATCGGAAGTACTATTCACCAGGTAAAAAATCATATCCTGGAACATATGAGAGCCATTGTCAATGAGGACAAGCAGTATCCAACAGCGAGGCATTTCAAGGATGTTCATGCTAAAAATGTCAGTCCCTTAAAATACTGTGCTTTGGATAGAATTCCAATCTCTGAAAGGGGAGGGAATAGAACTAGAGAACTCAGACGATTAGAATCTAGAATGATCATCAAATATGAAACTACGCACCCTTCAGGTTTAAATAAGGATGAAGAACTATCTGTCCATTTGGGTTAAGGGTAGAACTGTGATAGAATGATGTTTATTTTATTGTCTACAGAATTGTATGCTTCTCGGTGAAGTTGTACTTTTAATTGGTGATAGGTGGATTATTAATCATGCACTTGTTTTTATGTTGTAGGAGACGGAGACATCATATCATATCATATGGAGGAATGCAAAAGAGCTCAAATAATCTGGGATGTTTATGAAAAAAGCCCACTTGGGCGGGATTGCCAATTTTACATGACCCCTTACAGAGTTTGGACATTGCAAGAATAGTCACAATGATGCTTTATGCGACATTAATGTTATAAATCTATGCTAGTGCCGCTCACATGTTTCCATTCGAAAAGTATTTCGATTTAAGCCCACTGGGGCTGTATGGGTTTGTTTGAAATTCAGTATAACAAATTATGAGTTTGCTGATTATATCATCAGTTGACTGGGGGTGAGTGTTTGATTTGCTCTAATGCTCCGTTCATCATCCCCTTTGGTATCGCTTTGTTCGCCCTAAGTTGGCAGGGTATGCCCAGACGTGGGTCCCTTGCACACTTTACCACTGGATTCAAGATAGCCTGGCTGATGAGGGTTTTGAACCTGAAACCGGTCCCAGGATGCTTGTTTCCGGTCCAGGAAGACATGGCTTGGCAGTTCGGGCTGGACTGTTCCCATGAGGCACAGGGTCAGACTGATTTGCATATGGCCATGTCTGAACTGGGGTGGTGGAGTGAGCTAAAGAATGATGATGGATTAAACCCAGATCAGTTGACTGGGTGAGTGTTTGATTTGCTCTAACGCTCCGTTCATCATCCCCTTTGGTATCGCTTTGTTCGCCCTAAGTTGGCAGGGTATGCCCAGACGTGGGTCCCTTGCTCACTTTGCCACTGGATTCAAGATAGCCTGGCTGATGAGGGTTTTGAACCCGAAACCGGTCCCAGGATGCTTGTTTCCAGTCCAGGGAAAACATGGCTTGGCAGTTCGGGCTGGACTGTTCCCATGAGGCACAGGGTCAGACTGATTTGCATATGGCCATGTCTGAACTGGGGTGGTGGAGTGAGCTAAAGAATGATGATGGATTAAACCCAGATCAGTTGACTGGGGGTGAGTGTTTGATTTGCTCTAACGCTCCGTTCATCATCCCCTTTGGTATCGCTTTGTTGGCCCTAAGTTGGCAGGGTATGCCCAGACGTGGGTCCCTTGCTCACTTTGCCACTGGATTCAAGATAGCCTGGCTGATGAGGGTTTTGAACCCGAAACCGGTCCCAGGATGCTTGTTTCCGGTCCAGGGAAGACATGGCTTGGCAGTTCGGGCTGGACTGTTCCCATGAGGCATAGGGTCAGACTGATTTGCATATGGCCATGTCTGAACTGGGGTGGTGGAGTGAGCTAAAGAATGATGATGGATTAAACCCAGATCAGTTGACTGGGGGTGAGTGTTAGATTTGCTCTAACGCTCCGTTCATCATCCCCTTTGGTATCGCTTTGTTCGCCCTAATTTGGCAGGGTATGCCCAGACGTGGGTCCCTTGCTCACTTTGCCACTGGATTCAAGATAGCCTGGCTGATGAGGGTTTTGAACCCGAAACCGGTCCCAGGATGCTTGTTTCCGGTCCAGGGAAGACATGGCGTGGCAGTTCGGGCTGGACTGTTCCCATGAGGCACAGGGTCAGACTGATTTGCATATGGCCATGTCTGAACTGGGGTGGTGGAGTGAGCTAAAGAATGATGATGGATTAAACCCAGATCAGTTGACTGGGGGTGAGTGTTTGATTTGCTCTAACGCTCCATTCATCATCCCCTTTGGTATCGCTTTGTTCGCCCTAAGTTGGCAGGGTATGCCCAGACGTGGGTCCCTTGCTCACTTTGCCACTGGATTCAAGGTAGCCTGGCTGATGAGGGTTTTGAACCCGAAACCGGTCCCAGGATGCTTGTTTCCGGTCCAGGGAAGACATGGCTTGGCAGTTCGGGCTGGACTGTTCCCATGAGGCACAGGGTCAGACTGATTTGCATATGGCCATGTCTGAACTGGGGTGGTGGAGTGAGCTAAAGAATGATGATGGATTAAACCCAGATCAGTTGACTGGGGGTGAGTGTTTGATTTGCTCTAACGCTCCGTTCATCATCCCCTTTGGTATCGCTTTGTTCGCCCTAAGTTGGCAGGGTATGCCCAGACGTGGGTCCCTTGCTCACTTTGCCACTGGATTCAAGATAGCCTGGCTGATGAGGGTTTTGAACCCGAAACCGGTCCCAGGATGCTTGTATCCGGTCCAGGGAAGACATGGCTTGGCAGTTCGGGCTGGACTGTTCCCATGAGGCACAGGGTCAGACTGATTTGCATATGGCCATGTCTGAACTGGGGTGGTGGAGTGAGCTAAAGAATGATGATGGATTAAACCCAGATCAGTTGACTGGGGGTGAGTGTTTGATTTGCTCTAACGCTCCGTTCATCATCCCCTTTGGTATCGCTTTGTTCGCCCTAAGTTGGCAGGGTATGCCCAGACGTGGGTCCCTTGCTCACTTTGCCACTGGATTCAAGATAGCCTGGGTGATGAGGGTTTTGAACCCGAAACCGGTCCCAGGATGCTTGTTTCCGGTCCAGGGAAGACATGGCTTGGCAGTTCGGGCTGGACTGTTCCCATGAGGCACAGGGTCAGACTGATTTGCATATGGCCATGTCTGAACTGGGGTGGTGGAGTGAGCTAAAGAATGATGATGGATTAAACCCAGATCAGTTGACTGGGGGTGAGTGTTTGATTTGCTCTAACGCTCCGTTCATCATCCCCTTTGGTATCGCTTTGTTCGCCCTAAGTTGGCAGGGTATGCCCAGACGTGGGTCCCTTGCTCACTTTGCCACTGGATTCAAGATAGCCTGGCTGATGAGGGTTTTGAACCCGAAACCGGTCCCAGGATGCTTGTTTCCGGTCCAGGGAAGACATGGCTTGGCAGTTCGGGCTGGACTGTTCCCATGAGGCACAGGGTCAGACTGATTTGCATATGGCCATGTCTGAACTGGGGTGGTGGAGTGAGCTAAAGAATGATGATGGATTAAACCCAGATCAGTTGACTGGGGGTGAGTGTTTGATTTGCTCTAACGCTCCGTTCATCATCCCCTTTGGTATCGCTTTATATCATCAGGTACAGCACTAATGTATTGTTGGACCCGTGAGATAAAAATATGTGCACTTAAGCATATTAAAATGTTTTGGTTTGGTTGCAGGCAAGCATTTAGATTGTGGAATATATAATATGTCACCACTTTAAAATGGATGCCGTTGTTGCATAACCTCCAATGTGATGTAGTAGTCCTACGTTTATTTTTTGTCTTTTGATCATGAGCACTATATGTACTGTGTGATTACAAACCCGTGATTACTTGACCCGTGATTTGGGCTTGGCTTCTTTTGTGATTCACGAAGGATTGTTGGAGTTTGTGAGGGGTTTGCGACCTCGCCGTAGCCCGCCGCCATTAAGAGGCAGAGTCACTCGCGAGCACTTGACCTTATATATATATATATATATATATATATATATCCAAATCCGATCTGCTCTTGCCGAGACCAAGGACCCGTGGAGGGTGGTGCATGCACCGGGAGAGCACCCGGTAAACAAATATCCCAAATCCACTTCGCGTCGCAAAATAATGCACTCTCAGGACTCAACGGAATTGCCAGTTCAGGAAGTTTATTATGCTTCCACGCTACGCGTTTCGGCAGTTACGCCTTGCTCACACGAAAGAAGTGATAGTTCAGTCACCATTATGTAAACACTGACCACAACGTAATAAGTTACAATAAACGAAGGACTCACAATACAGATAACCTTCTGTGTCAAAATAAGCGGCCATATTGGAACTTGTTGTTGTCCACTGATTACATGTGTACTGCAATCGTTAACAAGGTTACAATCCTTATTGGACTCTCTGTATTGGATGAAAATAATTATACATGACATTCTGTTTATAATACAGAGAGACAGTGGACAAAACATAACATGATGCAAACACCGTCCCGTGTTGTACATTCCGGATTCAATAGAACCTTAATATTCAATGGCCATTGAGAAATAATCTATTCAATGTGTTACCTGTTGCCAAGATGTGATGCGCTGTCCTCTCTCGGCACCTACGACCATTGAGTGTAGATTGCTAGACATATTATTAGAAAAAAGTGGTCACGTGACCTGTACAGAAACTAGTGTATCAATAAAGAAAATTGAAATTGTGTCTGAAAGAAAGGGGGGGGGGACATTCCAACGTAAACAAATCAATTTGCGCATTGCATCTGTACTTGTACATGGAAAATGGATCTAAATAAACACAGAAGTGTCATATTTACTGCATATGATGCCGCTGCGTTCAAAAGTATATCATCGTACCGTGACATATGATGAAAGAGGAGAAGGTACGTGGGGCAGAAGTTGACATACATGAAACTACCACACAACAGTTACTATAAATTAATAAATACATATATACAACCATATCTCCTTGGCGTATTACTGATCCTGGGCCAGTGCCTGACATAAACATATCTAACACAGCGGTAGCACATGCTAACATCTCATGAATCGAAGGTGTTGTTTTCACTCAATGCAGGGCATGTGCCCAACATAAGCTTACATCCCATGATTCAAAGGGATTGTGTTTACACAGTGCAGGGCCTGTGCCCATAATTATACTCAGTCCATGGGCTAGTACAGGAGAAAAAAGAGACTATAAACAATTAAAGAAAGAGATCAAACCACAGGTGAACGGTCTTGACTGACTTGATACAGCGTCGCCATGTGCCTCTGGAAAAAAGGTTAGGGAACCCGTGAATGTGAAACTACCAAAGTAGTGTGGGCCCCTTCCTTTCCTCCTGAAGAGCAAAGGGAGAAAAAAAGGAATAGATTAAAACCAACGTGAAATACTACACTAATTAAAAACTTTGTCTTTACATTTACATAATCCCTAAGAAGCTAGGGAGGAAAACATGAGAGCTGAAGAGAAGTTTACGTTTCATACAGATGTATTCTTAATTCTTCGTCAAGGTTCAACCCACCCGGGCTTTTGGTCTGGAGATCAATAATGTACATGGATTCCCGTTGTCTGAGTTTCAATGATCTGTTGCCTCCCCTTGGGGGTGTCGGGACATGTTCCATTGCAAAATAACTTAGTAAGGCATTATTGGAAAAATGATGTTGTTGGAAATGGCGAGCTACAGGGTACTGCTGGTCCTGATTGGTGATTGCCCTCAAATGGTCCAGCACACGTTTTTTGGCCGGATGGATGGTACTGCCTATGTATTTCAATTTGTACGGGCGTTCCAGGCAGTATATGACATATGGGGTACCACATGTGAGGAACTGGGTAATGGCTTTCATCCTCCCTCCCCCATCTGGGAATTCTTTCCTCATATAGCTGTTTTTGCAGGCTTTACAATGCCCGCAAGGAAAGAAACCCTTCAGTCCTTGATCTTTCATGGTATTGTAAGTTGTTATGTCGCTGTGTACCAGTCTATTCCTGAGACTATATCCTTTTCTGTAAGTGATACAGGGTTTTTCACTCATGAGAGGACCTATATTCGGGTCACTTTTCAGGATGTCCCAATGTTTGGTAAGAATGCTCCTGATGTCACTGGCATTCCTATTATATGTAAGTATGATCCTGGTGTTGTTCTCCTGTTCCTTCATCTCAGGTTCACTTTCTACTCTAGTCTGCAGAGTATCTGTTCTTTGTATTTGTTCTACTTTTCTCATGGCTTTGTTGAGTACCCAAGCTGGGTACCCCCTAGCTTTGAACCTTTCTACCATGGTGGATGATTCTTCTTTGAAGGCTGCTTCTGTACTACATTTGCGTTTTGCCCTCAATGCTGGAAATTTTAGTAAAGTATGCTTGGTCGGAGAGGGAAAAATTACTGGAGGACATTAAGAAATACACAGATGAGCTGACTGCTAACATGGACTCAGCTGCATTTAATAAGACAATGGATGAAATTAAGACAAGGATTAAAAGACATGAAGCGGATATAAAAGAACGCAAACAGTGGAAACTCCATAGAGATTGTGAGGACTATGAGCACGGCCGCATACTCACCTTCAGTAGAAAATATGATCACATTTACAAGAATCAAATGCCGGGCACAAGTCCCTCAACGAGAATCTCAGAGAGCTCGGAATCGGAAGAAACATCCAACAGTGGCAATGAGACTGATAACTCGGCTACATCAAGCAACATGTCATTGGAAAGAGAACAGGGCAGCCGTCCTGTTACATTTTTAGACGAGTAAAGGCTCCTTCGGAGGGGCCGCCAAACTCCAAGGGGACCACCAACAACGAAGTCGAAAGGACAAAGAGGACACGGAAGAGGAAGAGGCGTAACAAAGAGAGACGAAAACGAATCCAACAGAGGTGGAAGAAGAGGCAGAGGACGGGGCGCATGGGACAACAGGCGAAAAGCTCCACAACAACAGAATGATGGACATGGAAACGGTAAACAAAACCCCCAGGGAGACCTATAGTGTCCTCCAAGGGCAGCGTCACCGAAAACATCTCAAAGTATGTAGATTTTTTCTTACAGGATTATGTATGCAATCTCCCGTCCCATGTCAAGGATACAAAGGATTTCCTTGGCAAGGTGGAAGGTATACAATGGGAAGAAGACTTCTTACTCGTCACGCTGGATGTGAGTTCACTCTACACCATAATCAAACATGATCATGGTGTAGAGGCATGTAAACGATTTCTCCAGACCAGGCACATTAGATTTAAATCACATACCACCATGGTTCTGGAGATGATGGAATTTTGCCTAACAAACAACATCTTTTTGTTCGACAGAACCCTGTACAAACAGATCACCGGTACCGCGATGGGGACTTGTTTTGCCCCCAGTTTCGCGAACCTGTTCTTAGGCAAATGGGAGGAGGAGACCCTCATGGATAATTCCAACTTTCCAGAGGTAGAGCAGGTTGTACTTTGGCTCCGCTACATAGACGGCATCTTCATGGTGTGGAAGGGCAATGAAATGGAGGCTACTGAATTTATCAAAAAATTAAATATCAATGAGTACAACATCACGCTTACCAGTACCATGAGTAGAACCTCAATAGAATTTTTGACACCAGAGTCAAGGTTATTGACAATACAGTACAAACTAAACTGTTTCGGAAAGACACAGCAGGTAACACCTTGCTTCATGCCCTCAGCAGTCACCCTGATCCCTTGAAATGGAGCATTCCATTCGGGGAACTGTTGAGGGCAAAACGCAATTGTAGTACAGAAGCAGCCTTCAAAGAAGAATCATCCACCATGGTAGAAAGGTTCAAAGCTAGGGGGTGCCCAGCTTGGGTACTCAACAAACCATGAGAAAAGTAGAACAAATACAAAGAACAGATACTCTGCAGACTAGAGTAGAAAGTGAACCTGAGATGAAGGAACAGGAGAACAACACCAGGATCATACTTACATATAATAGGAATGCCAGTGACATCAGGAGCATTCTTACCAAATATTGGGACATCCTGAAAAGTGACCCGAATATAGGTCCTCTCATGAGTGAAAAACACTGTATCACTTACAGAAAAGGATATAGTCTCAGGGATAGACTGGTACACAGCGATATAACAACTTACAATACCATGAAAGATCAAGGACTGAAGGGTTTCTTTCCTTGCGGGCATTGTAAAGCCTACAAAAACAGCTATATGAGGAAAGAATTCCCAGATGGGGGAGGGAGGATGAAAGCCATTGCCCAGTTTCTCACATGTGGTACCCCATATGTCATATACTGCCTGGAATGTCCGTGCAAATTGAAATACATAGGCAGTACCATCCATCCGGCCAAAAAACATGTGCTGGAACATATGAGGGCAATCACCAATCAGGACCAGCAGTACCCTGTAGCTCGCCATTTCCAACAACATAATTTTTCCAATAATGCCTTACTAAGTTATTTTGCAATGGAACATGTCCCGAGACCCCCAAGGGGAGGCAACAGAGCATTGAAACTCAGACAACGGGAATCCATGTACATTATTGATCTCCAGACCAAAAGCCCGGGTGGGTTGAAACTTGACGAAGAATTAAGAATACATCTGTATGAAACGTAAACTTCTCTTCAGCTCTCATGTTTTCCTCCCTTGCTTCCTAGGGATTATGTAAATGTAAAGACAAAGTTTTTAATTAGTGTAGTATTTCACGTTGGTTTTAATCTATTCCTTTTTTTCTCCCTTTTCACTACAGGAGGAAAGGAAGGGGCCCACACTACTTCGGTAGTTTCACATTCACGGGTTCCCTAACCTTTTTTCCAGAGGCACATGGCGACGCTGTATCAAGTCAGTCAAGACCGTTCACCTGTGGTTTGATCTCTTTCTTTAATTGTTTATAGTCTCTTTTTTCTCCTGTACTAGCCCATGAACTGAGTATAATTATGGGCACAGGCCCTGCACTGTGTGACCACAATCCCTTTGCATCATGGGATGTAAGCTTATGTTGGGCACATGCCCTGCATTGAGTGAAAACAACACCTTTGATTCATGAGATGTTAGCATTTGCTACCGCTGTGTTAGAACTGTTTATGTCAGGCACTGGCCCAGGATCAGTAATACGCCAAGGAGATTTGGTTGTATATATGTATTTATTAATTTATAGTAACTGTTGTGTGGTAGTTTCATGTATGTCAACTTCTGCCCCACGTACCTTCTCCTCTTTCATCATATGTCACGGTACGATGATATACTTTTGAGCATAGCGGCATCATATGCAGTAAATATGACACTTCTGTGTTTATTTAGATCCATTTTCCATGTACAAGTACAGATGCAATGCGCAAATCGATTTGTTTACGTTGGAATATCCCCCCTTTCTTTCAGACACAATTTCAATTTTCTTTATTGATACACGGGTTTCTGTACAGGTCACGTGACCACTTTTTTCTAATAATATGTCTGGCAATCTACACTCAATGGTCGTAGGTGCCGAGAGAGGACAGCGCATCACATCTTGGCAACAGGTAACCCATTGAATAGATTATTTCTCGATGGCCATTGAATATTAAGGTTCTATTGAATCCGGAATGTACAACACGGGACGGTGTTTGCATCATGTTATGTTTTGTCCACTGTCTCTCTGTATTATAAACAGAATGTCATGTATAATTATTTTCATCCAATACAGAGAGTCCAATAAGGATTGTAACCTTGTTAACGATTGCAGTACACATGCAATCAGTGGACAACAACAAGTTCCAATATGGCCGCTTATTTTGACACAGAAGGTTATCTGTATTGTGAGTCCTTCGTTTATTGTAACTTATTACGTTGTGGTCAGTGTTTACATAATGGTGACTGAACTATCACTTCTTTCGTGTGAGCAAGGCGTAACTGCCGAAACGCGTAGCGTGGAAGCATAATCAACTTCCTGAACTGGCAATTCCGTTGAGTCCTGAGAGTGCATTATTTTGTGACGCGAAGTGGATTTGGGATATATAAATATATATGTATCAGTTTTCCAGCTTTGCAGCCCTTTTCCTCAGGAACTCGCAAAAAGAGAAACGGACTCCTAATATATATGTATATGCTTGCAAAGATTTCTTCGAAGAAGGAACCGGAGGGACACAGCGGGGATGTCAGGAAGATTCGTTTATTGTTGTAGGGTCGGCATGACGCGTTTCGGCGAAGTGCCTTAATCATATGCCATTACAAATCAGTGAAGTGCACCAACCACTTTTCAGGTGTCCCATCTTGCTCCCGATTGGCGGGAGTCCAGCTGAGTCAATTATTCCTGAGCGCGTCACTGTAGTCTTACTCCCACGACTACAGTACCCAGAAGGCACCATCTTGGCCAAACAGGTAAGCTGCTCTTGTCGACTTTTTAAAACCCATAGTGAGTGCTGGGGAAATCTAACAAAGTGCAAATGGGTGCAGTTAAAATTGTCCTGATGTCCCTGCCGCAAATAACTCTTCTCCTTAGTCCCCAAATATATGTGTGTGTGTGTATACACATACACGCACACACACATATATATTTTTTAACATTATATTAAATATACTTATATTATTAAGCATTTAAAATAATTTAATTTCATTTAACAGTATTTCCTATGGAATTTTATTTAAAGTCCCTACCTCCATTATTTTATTTGGGATGGTGTTGCAGTACCAGTGGTTGGCCATGTGTGGTGCTGTACTTACTACTACATTAGTAGTAACTTGCACTTGTACAGTTGGCCCATCTCCTTTTTCATGGGGTGTAAACATTTAAGTTACACTTCTGAAGTAACTTTACACTAGGATTGTGTGAATAGCTAAAAAGAAGTAAACTTACTCAAAATCTAATTTACTCAAAAGTGTAAGTTACCTTTGTGAATCAGCCCCTAAATAGCTTCAGGAAGAAAATCAGGCTGAGACTAGACTCCAGTGGATGAAATCCATGTTTCACAGGAATTAAGTAATATCTGCAAGGTATGGAAAACATTTCACAGGTGTAATTAATTTCTGGAAATATGGGGTTTTATACCATTGTATTCTGTGTACTAAAAACACAGAAACAAGTAATTTATATCCATATGTGCATATCTATCTATCTATCTATCTATCTGTCTGTCTGTCTATCTATCTATCTATCTGCTGTCTATCTATCTATATATAAATATCTTTATTCGGGGTATGGGAAATTGTGCAATTTGCTTTAGCGTAACTATGCAAAATTCTGCCAAACCGGCATTTATTGCTATATTTTAGGGTGAAATGCTTCCTCATGTCCATTTTGAGCACTAGGAGATATTTCAGACTAAAACAATAGTTTCAAAAACACATATGCCGTGAAAAACAGAGCTTGCACTTTGGTTATTTGCTCCGAATCCTGTGCTCATGCTCTAAAATGATGCCATGGTGTGTAATACAACAATTTTGTGAAGTTAGAATGGATACAGTGGTCTCTTCTGATATGCAGATTTAGCTGTTTGCTACATCCTGCCCTTTTCTTCTTCCTTGGTATTGTCCCCATAAATTTAGTGGATGATGTGGGGAGTCCAGAGACAGTGGTCTCCTTACAAGCAAGCTTAGTCTTTAAAAAGTGGCCTGTCTTTTGTACCCCAACACAACCTTCCCCCAGAACTGCTGCTCAGAAAAGGCTCATGGGTGTGAATACTTCCCTCTCTTTTGTGTTCATATTTTGGGTATCTCCAAGTGGACACTCCAAGCATCACTCTTACCTGAAGAATAAAAAATGCTCACTTTTTGAACTCCCTCCCCGGCAGGAACCACATGATAGTTTCCAAACAACAACTTAGCCACTTTCACAATTTGGAAAAGTTTCTCACATATTTGTCAAATGCTGTCAAAGTAATAAGCAAAGTAACAAAGGGCCAGATGTACTATGAACTGGTTGCAAAATACTGGTTGCAGTTTTTTTGTCAACATTCGCAAAGGGGAAGGGGTAACTTGAGGTAAAAGATTAAAGTTTTGCCAAATTCGGCTGTGTTAAAAATTGGGTTACTGGTTGACGGGGTATGAGCCCTGGTCAAGCAGCAGCCACAATCCTAGTAAAGGTAAGGCAAAGCAAACCCAAAATTAACCTGTGCTTAACCACCAGGTTGCTTGGCACAGAGCAGTCAGACTTAACTTAGAGGCAATGTGTAAAGTATTTGTGAAACACTTCAAACAGTAAAACAGTTAAAACACCATACAAAAAGTTGCCACACCAGGTTAGAAAATATAGAACTTAATTTAATTAATAAAACCAGACCAAAACGACAAAAATCCAATCAGTAGAACCGGAGTTATGAATTTTTAAAGAATAAACTGTAAAGTAGCACCAAAAAGCAGAAAGTGCCAACTGCTGCTATCTGGTCATGCTGGACCGGGTCAAATTCAAAAGTTCAGGCTGCTGACCGCGATGGACACAGGTTGGATACAGTCTGAGACTAGTCCTGCCAAAGTTTTACCTTCTCAAGTTTTGTGGCAAGAGTCCCCTTCACGTTGGAGAGGGTCGCAGGGAGCGAGCAAGGCGAGCGGCGTGGGCAGTGGTTGGTGTGGTGCGACGAGAATGCTGGGCGCTTCGTGTTGGTGGTCTGTGTGGGCGTTCGATGCTTGCTGTGCGAAGAGACGGGCAGGTGGCTGCTTGCACTGAATTGTGGTGCAAGCAGCATAGTTCCAGTGTGAATGGGCCCATATGTGGTGCGAAGAGACCAAAAGCTTGTTTTTAAGAGTTTGTGAGCCACACCAAGGGTCCACGGAGGCACCCCTTGGAGGTCAGGAACTTGCTGCATCTGGGTCCTGGAGCTGGTTAGGGAGCCTTTTATGTCCCTGAGGCTCAGATCAGGAGGGCAGCAGATTAGCCCTTTGAGTTTCCCTGGGGTCCTGAGATCAAGATGAAGTTGCAGGCCCAGTTCTTCTTCCCCAGGCAAAAGGGCAGTAGGCAGCAGGTCATCATAGCGGGGCAGCAGTTCCTTTAGAGCAGCAGTCCAGCAGAGTCGCAGTCCTTGTAGCAGCACAGCAGTCTTTCTTCCTTGGAGAGGGTCTACAGATCCAGAAGTGTGGTGCCTGAGGTTCTTCTTTTATACACAGTTGTGCCTTTGAAGTGGGTAGAGCTTCTAGAGGCATGCTGCCTTTGAAGTGCACAGATGCCCTGCCTTTTCCAGCCCTGGCTCCAGACTAACTACACATCCTATTCAAGTGTAAGTGGGGCTGTGCCCAGCTCCTCCCTCCCATTCTACCAGTGATGGCTGATCCAGTTACACCTTAGTTCCCATTGTGTGTGGCTGTCTAGGAGGAATACACAAAGCTCAACTGTCAGCTACACCCAGTCATGTGACCCAGAGAGAGGCTGCAGTCACCAAATGGCTAAGGCAAGAAAATGCCAAATTTCTCAAAGTGGCATTTTGAGAATTGCAACTTAAAATCTGACTCCACCATAAGTTAGGATTAAAAATTGTGATTCCAGAGACACCAAACATGAACTGGTTATCTCTTCCCACTTGGAAATTACATTTATAAAATGTAATAAGGCAACTCCAATATTATACTATGGGAGAAGTAGGCTTTAAAGTAGAAAAAAACACTACCAGGAGATGTAAAACTTAAAAGTACATGTCCTACCATTTAAATACATTGCACCTTGCCCTCTGGACCTTCCAGGGCCTACCCTAGGGGTGACATATGTATTAAAAAGGAAAGTTTGGGCCTGGCAAAGGTTAATTTTGCCTGATCGAAATGGCAGCTTAAACTGCAACCACAGGCTCTGAAATGGTAGGCCTGAGACATGATTAAAGTGCTACTTAAGTGGGTGGAACAACCAGTGTTGCAGGTTCACTAGCACCATTTAATTTACAGACCCTGGGCGCATGTAGTGAAACTTTACTAGGGACTTACATGTAAATTAAACGTGCCATTTGGGTATAAGTCAAGGTTACCATATTTTAGGGAAAGTCAGAAGCGCTTTACCACTGGTTTGCAGTGGTTAAGTGTGCAGAGTCCCCAAAAAAACGAAGTCAGCGAAACAGGAGGTCTGAAGGCAAAACGTTAGGAGTAAACCCCACCAAGGATGCCAGGTCTAACAGGTTCAAAACATAAATACATACCAATAAAATTTGGTATTTGAAAGGGATGCCCTAAACCACCCTCTTCCAAATACCGAATCGGTATTGAGCCACAAACTCAAATTGTGATTTGGTAACTTGTTACTGAATCACAGTCTGTGGTTTGCACATAAGAAAATGCATAGCAAACAACTGGATTCCGCTTCCCCTATTTTCCATGAAGTTCATTATTTACGTTTCTAGTTGATTCCTATCTAAATGTAATTTGGTTCTCCTTTCAGCTTTGTGGTTAAGCCATTCCACATACTGGGACCCCGTACTTCCAAGCTTCTTTATGCATTCAGCCATTTGACGGATGAGAACTATCACACCTTGATGCGTGTACCTCCATGTGCATGGGGCTTCCTGTTGGGGCCATTAATATGCTTCAAATACTGTATTCTTACTATCCTATCAGATAATCTGAGATAAAGCACCTACGAAGTATCAGAGAATATGTTAACCTTGAGAAAATATAAGGCAATGTGTACCAGCAGAAAACAGTTTTATCAGCAAATACATCATCATAGTCAATTAAGTAAGTCTTGAAACAAGAAGGGACATGAGCCTTCTACAAGTTCAAAATTATTAAGGTTTATTAAATAATTGAAGTGCAGTACAGAAGGCAAAAAGGTAATAGTCAAAATGCATGATGACTATTTATAGGGAATTAGCATAAGGCTCAATAAGATGCAGTGAAGAATCTGAGATGAAGTCAGAGTCTCAGAGCAAAAAAGAATATTCGAAGTCCAGATCAAGAAACATACCAACGTAGTTCCGTTCTCAAAGATTTGGAGCAAACCAGACTGGCTCACCTTCAATTACAATAAAATTCACAGTGAAAATTGCATTGTCAGCATGAGGTGATCATACATCATTATGGAACTGACAAATCAGAACACAAAATGTAATACAGGGTCATCTAGCACTATCCCAATTCCAGTTCCTAATATGAATATTAACCCCCATTGCCCTAATGTCATTGAATGTGTCAGTACAAATCTAGTTACACTCAAAACAATGACAGTCTCATGAATGTATAGGCCTACAGTTACACAGACAGGAAACGCGTGAATGTTGCAAAGGCTTTCTCCAAAGTTGTTTGAGAATAGCATGTAAACACAGAGCATTATACTAGTGCACATTTTGTTATGTACGATGATAGAAGAAGTGAAAACACACATAATGGCTGCACTAGGATTCAAGATGCCATTTAGGCCTTGCTAGGACCTAGTTGAGTAGAAGAAATATACATTTTTAAGGTGCAGTGTTTTTATTTTAGTGCGAAAATGTTCATAACATCAGGCACACCATTTTAATTCATCAAAATCAGCTCCCTCAAATACATTAACGGTGCTTTTAGACTGGTGTGCATTCTCCACCATTCCAAGCATGTTTCGATAATGCAGAAGGCCCTACGCAAACAGTGAATATATTTTAAGGCATTGCGCATGGTGCACCAGGGTTTCTATCGCACCTTCTTTCTCTTTCCGACAAATATGAGAAACCCTTACTTTCCTGGGAGGGCTCTCAGATCATAAAATCAATGCTTATGCAAATGTTCCTCACTTATCATGTGAAGTGCGGTGAAAGATTTGGTAGAGTCTGTCGCCCCCAGCTTTGAAATGCACTCCCCATGGAACTCTATAACTTTGGAGTGATTTGTTAATCTCCCTACCCCACAAATTGCTTTGAGTATTAACTATTGCCAAGATGCCTTTGTGAAATAAATAAATAAATCTGGAACTACAGCTTAGACAGGGTTGTCTAAGTGCATGGGCTGATAATGGAGTATGCACAACCATATTGTCTATTGTTTCTCATGTTGCAGCGCGTACAATAAAAACTATCCTCCTCCCAGGCTACTTATAGGTCATCCAGGGGCAAACTATATTTCTCATATCCACATGACGATGGGGCCCATAAACATCGCCTAAACACACACACATACACTCCTGGATTTCCTTTTACACCTTTATGAAATTCCGTACTCCTAGGAGAAGCATGAGAACTAAATGGAGAACACCATTTTGTGTACCGCTGGAAGAGCAAGGATATCTATTTACCTTAATTTATCACTTTCTTTTAATTATTTCTTAAGATATTCCTGCTCATTGTTTTGTCGATGAATCATTCATTTAAGAAATTAGTTCATAGTGATTAAGACCAGCTGAATCACAATCAACCAATTACTCATGTCACAATCATTTAGGAAAATAACCACTGAGTCATTTTGGTTTTTAAAGAATCTTAAATTTTATATAATTTTAAAAGCATGAAAAGATTTAATACTTTATTCAATTATTCATTTTAAATTCACAATTTTATTAAGCATAATCAATTTATTGCAGAAAGGAAATTTTGTCATGAAGCCAAAAACCTTAGTTACCTGCCTAGCTTCCTAATTTAGCCTAATGATTTCTAACCTAACTTTGGGATTAGAAATAGCCTGATTCTCATACTCAACTGTAAAGTTAAGACCGCAACAGCAACTTCAGCTCGTCAGCATCAGCTACCTGCAACCCGTCTCCTCTACTGCAACCACGACTCTCGAACTGCAACTCTCTGGAACTTCCCTGGAACTGACTCCCTCCCACTAAGAGTAGGCCCTCTTATACCCTAATTCTAACTTTGCTAACTAATTGTTGCAACATTAATATCACGCTTTTCTTTCATTGGTCCATGCATGTCAGCTTATTCATTCTTTAATCAAGTTCTCTTGGATTCAAGGGTCCTTGGATCATTTCCTTTCCCATACGCTTAAACATTTCCATCCGATTCGATCAGTTCATTTGTATCTTCTTTTGACACATTCAAGAACTCCGCAGTCATTGTCCTTTCTCTTGGGCTCCTTTCCCACGGACTCTCTCCTGATCATCACGGCACACTATCAGTTCAATTAGGTCACACCAGCCTTGACCATTTCTTGCATCCTAGCCTCTCAGAGACATCACGCGGCTCCAGATTTCTTCAATCTCATCCCGTACCACGTGTCCCCTTGCGCCTGCGCACATCTTCCCACTGGCGGCCATTTTATCTCGCCACTCGGTTCTACTTTAGAAGCACTAATTTGAGGCAAATAAAACATAATTAAAATAGAGAAAAATATCCCTTTCGTTTCCCTCCCGTCTACGTACCCCAATTAGTTGTTACCTAGCAAAAGCGACATTTAAGCTGCTCCTTACTTACCATCACTATTGTTTTTGCAACGACACATTTTATTTCTATGAAGCACAAACATGCATTTATTTTATTTAGTACGCTTTTTATTCTTACGTTATGATTAGACACACGGACATTCATTAGTAGATTATTTAGCACGTACATTAGCATATTACCATTCCCACATATACAATGTTGATTAATACATTTAAACGAACATTTTTAATTAATTAATTATATAATTTGTTAGGGGTTAAATTTTTTTATTTTTACTGCTCCATCAATCCCCCTTTGGTGATTTTTAAATCACCACATAAAACCTAAGTCATACTTCTTTTCAGGCAGCATGTCTTTCATCCTTTACTTTCTGTTATTCATATCTCTGTCTCTTCTTCATCTTGCCTTTTAGTCTCTTTATACATGCTTTCTTTCATTTTCTCCAACTCAATTTCACCCATTTCTCTCTCTCTTTCTCTCATTATTCTGTTATTTCTTCTTATCTTATTCTGTCTTACTTTTCTCTTTATACATGTTATTACTATTTTCAATGTCATGGCTAACAATATCACTATAGTTGCTACTATTATAACTTTCCCTATTACTAGTTTACTCATCCTAGTTAACCAATTTGCTACTGAGGAAAACCCTCTACCAAGTTTTCCCAAAACACTTTCAACCTCCAGTGGGACTAATTCTTTGTGCAGACTTGTAATATTTGTAATATACTTCTGTATATTTTCACTGTTATCCGGAATGTAAGTACAACAATGTTGGACTTTCAACATTCCACAGACTCCACCCTCTTTTGCCAAAAGAATATCAAGGGCAAGCCGATTTTGCATCACCATAGCTCTCATGGCAACCATTTCGGTATTTACCATTAAGAACCCTCCCGCAGTATCTGTAGACAAACGATCTACTACTGTGGATAACTTCCAATTTTAAATGCATTCAAAGATATTCCCACTGCTGGTATCAATGCTCCAAAAATATCTCCTACAATTTCTGAAAAACTTTCCCTCTTTCTACGTTTAAATCCATTAATCATTTTGTATGTTCCCTTTTCTTCTCTGTCCATGTGAAAGATTTTTGGAAAGACCAGGCCTACATAGCAAGTTCCATACCAATGGTCCGGTAACCTGTAATAAGCTCTATTCCCACAAATATAATAGATACCTGGAAATATTGGATCTTTTCCACCTTTGAATCCCCAACCTCCCAGAATTTGATAATTGTCATGGCAGACACTGGAACCTACAAAGTAATTGTCATAGACTGTCTTATTTCTCCTAATGCACAACTTTCCTGTTTGCGGCCAGTCTAATGTCATTGCTGCATTTATCTTTTTCCCTTCATGATTTCCTTCCTCAAACGTCCATAAACGTTTTCCTTCCTCTTTTATTGCTTCTTTTTGAAATTTCATTCTTCTTTCCTCAACCATGTCTAGAAATACTTTTTCTTCTTTCTTTAACTCACAGGTAAGGTTGTCACTAACTATTTCTTCTAACGTTAATTTTCTATGTTCTAAAAAGAATTCTCCTAAAACCTTTGCTGGTTTTACTTTGTTAAGTTCTGGCACTACAGGAATGTTTGCAAATATCTTATCTATATCAGTATAATAAGATTCTAATCTACCTGTTTTATAAAATAAACTTGCTATTACACTACATGTTATTCCATAAGTCAAAGGTAAGTGATGATAAGTCACACCTTCAGATACTGATGCAGGCAATTGCATACAAACATAACAATCTCTCACTTCCATTGTTTTTACGTACTCATACAACAACTTTGTAAAAACATTCTTTGAAAAATCTGTTACTGACCTATCCTTATGCAACTCTGCACTACTTCTTAAAACAACTTGTTCTTTAATATTAGTTTCTTTTTCTTGTTTAGTATCATTCTTTGCTTCTATCACAGCTACACTAATAGGAATTGTGATTGCTAATACTATCCATATGGTCATTAATAACCCTGTACAAAAGCAGCACATTTTGCACCATCTCTTTATAAAATCACATTTATTTCTTCTATTCTCATTATTCTCCATTTTCTTTTTCTATTTGTTAAATTTTCAGAAAATTGTGTCACTACACCTCAAAATGACTTAGACGCCACTCTGCTTTCAAAAGTCTTTGCTTGGTACTTTCTTTAATTCTCTCCAGAATTCTTTCGTTGTCACATCCGGTGATTTGTCACATCCAGTAAAATTGTCACGTCCGGCAGAAGCACTTTAAGTCTTCACTTCAGTCCTTTTGTTGCATCTCACCTTTTCCCATCCGACTTCTCAGTCTCTGGTTTCCGTGAGTGTTTTCTTCTTCTCCTTTGTAATCTGTTAGTGCAATATACAGCCACTCAGGTGACTTAAATTTTGAATTTATTTTCCTTGTCCTTTTGGACTTTTGTAATCTTTTTCCACTGGGTTTTTCTTGTCCCTTTTGACTTGTTACTTCATTTACTTGTTCAGCATCTTCATCTTCTGCTCTTATTATTCTATATCTCAATTTTCTTACATAGCTGTTGGGCCAATTATCTCCTTTTCTTGGCCTTTTTACCTCACCCTCTCTTTCTTCTCTTTCCGACCTCCAATTTCTTTTTCTTGATTCAGTCTTTGCTTTTCCTCTCCTCCACTTTCTTCTGTTTCTGTTTCAACTGTCTCACTATTGTCTCTTATTTTGAAACTTATAATCTCGTCATCTCCTACTGGTGGATCTGTCTTTTCCTTTTCGTTTTCCCTTATCACTGTCCCTCCTCGGGGTTCTTCCGATTTCGTGTTTTCCTCCTTACCTGCTTCTGAATTTCCCTGTTCTCCTGTTTTTCTATCTATCCCTATTGCTCCTCGGGGTTCTTCTCGATTTTCTAACTTTTTGTGTACTTCTTTCCCTACTTCATCTATTAATATTGTTTCTGAATGATTTCCACCATAACTTGTACTTGGTTGTTCATCTAACTCAATTTCTTGCTCAGTTTCTTCTCTAATTGGTTTATAACCCCAAGTTCTCTTTCGAATTCTTCCCAATTTGCAGCTGAATCATCAGATCCTGAAGTTGTGTCAGATATTTCCAGATGTCGACTTACAGGTCGATCTTCAAGTTCTGGAACTTCTGAATTTCTTTCTTCTTCTTCTTCTTGTTCCTCTTCTTCTCTAGAGGTGTTTTCCGTTGGGGTCTCCAGATGTCGACTTTCAGGTCGATCTTCAAGTTCTGGCACCCTTTCTTTTATCTTGGTTGTTCCCGCCGTTAAACTTTTATCCCACACTTCCAGACGCCGACTCACATGTCGATCTGTAGGTTCTGGAATTCTGATTGTGTGGCTGGCATGAACCCAGTTCTTTACTCCTGCACACTTGACAGCAGTCGTTGTTACTAGGATTACCTGTCTTGGCTCATCCCAACGCGGAACTAGACAGTTTCTTCTCCTGTGGACTTTAATACGGACCCAGTCTCCTGGATTCAAGTCGTGGGCTGGATTTTCTTTCAAGAGTGGTCGCATCCGGTCCAACCTGATGAAACACAGAACGCACCACATCAGCCAGTCCTTTGCAATAATCCAGTATTAGATCATCAGTTATTGTCAATAACTTGTTGACTGGTACGTGGGCTTGTCTCATTGCTCGTCCCATGATCATTTCATGAGGACTGAGTCCCGTTTTCTTTTCAGGGATGCTTCTGATGGTCATCAGAACAAGAGGCAGTGCATCTGGCCATTTGAGTCCTGTAGCTTGACACATTTTTCCTAATCTGTTTTTAATTGTTCCATTTATCTGCTCTACTACCCCAGAAGCTTCGGGTCTGTAAGCACAATGTAGTTTTTGTTTAATACTCAATGCTTCACAAATCAATTGGATCAACTCATTTTGAAAATGTGTTCCTCTATCTGTCTCAACTGTGACTGGAAAACCATACCTCGGAATGAACTCTCGTAGCATAAGTTTTGCCACTGTTGTTCCATCATTCCTTCTTGTGGGGTATGCCTCCACCCAACGAGAGAACAAACAGACGACCACCAGAACATATCTTAATCT
This sequence comes from Calotriton arnoldi, assembly GCA_963921515.1. NCBI lineage: Eukaryota > Metazoa > Chordata > Amphibia > Caudata > Salamandridae > Calotriton > Calotriton arnoldi. The sequence goes on along the minus strand of CAWUFW010005927.1, from coordinate 952,492 downwards.
GTTACTAGGGGGCATCTCAATAAAATCCATCTGTATCCTTGTGAATGGACCTCCTTCTCGTCCTATTGTTCCTAGACTCACTACTGTCTTTCTTCCTGGGTTAAATTGTTGACAAATAAGACATCTTTGACAAAGACTTTCAGCAATGGCTCTGAATTTTGGATTATACCAAGTTTGTCTAAAAAGTCTGATCATTGCATCTCTCCCAATATGAGCTTGTCCATGGTACATCCGTGCCATGTCTGCAATCATGCTATCAGGCATAACTGGTCTTTCATCTCTGTATACCCACACTCCATTATCTTCCTGTCTTCTACATCCTGCTTTAATCCAGTAATCCTTTTCCTCATCTCTTGCTGTTTCTTGTAACTGCCTTACTTCATCCCATGTTTCGACTGCATTAGTGAAAAGCAAAGGACAAGAGACATGCTCCCTTTCTCTATTTCTGTTCAGGGACGCCATGTTTTCCGCACAATATCTAGCGATCTCGTCAGCATAATTATTGCCAACCGCTATGTAATCTTCGTTTTTCTTATGCGCCTTGCACTTCACTACAGCTATTTGTTTAGGCAGCTGTATCGCCTCAAGCAGTTTTTTAACATAATCTCCATTTCTGATAGGTGTTCCTGCAGATGTCAAAAATCCTCTTTGTGACCAAATCTGGCCAAAATCATGTACGATGCCGAAACCATATTGGCTATCGGTCACAATCGTGATTCGTACATTTTTCCCCAATTTACATGCTTGAATCAAAGCAATTAGTTCCGCAACTTGGGCAGACCTAACTCCTTTCAGACAAGACGCTTCCATTACAGTTGCCACTGTGCATACTGCATAAGCTGCGCTTAACACTCCTTCCTTTGTGCGTAAACATGAACCATCTACAAACATGACATAATCGGATTCCTTTAACGGTTCATCTTTTATGTCAGCTCTTGGTTTTGTGCAATATTCCAGCACATTCAGACAATCATGATCTACTTCATCTTGTTCAATTATACTCTCTTCATCTGGCAATGAAGTCGAAGGATTTACATTTATGCATCTATCTATGGTCACATTTTCTGCGCTCAAGATGACTTTTTCGTACTTAGTCAGCCGACTATGTGTCATGTACTGTGTTTTTGTTCTTGTCAAAAGAATTTCTACTGAATGGGGAACATATACTCTCAGTGGATACCCCATCACTATACCTTCACTTTGTTCCAGACTTACACAAGTAGCAGCAACTGCTTTCAAACATCCAGGCAATGCTTTTGCTATAGGATCTAAAACAGCTGAAAAGTAAGCTATAGGCCTCTTCATGGTGCCATGTTTTTGTACCAGTACTGAAAATGCACATCCATCTCTTTCACTGCAGTATAACTCAAAATCCTTCTCATAATCAGGCATGCCTAATGCAGGGGCCTCACACAGTTTCTTTTTCAATTCTTTGAAAGATTTCATTTCTTCCTTGTTTAACTCAAAAGGGTCTTTTACATCTTTCTTTGTCAATTTTTGTAATGGTTTTGCAATCAAAGAAAATCCACTTATCCATTGTCGACAATATCCAACCATTCCCAAAAACATTCTTACCTCTCTTTGAGTCATTGGTGCTCTCATTCCTTGAATCATTCTTACTCTTTCTGTCGCTATTTTCCGCACTCCTTTCTCAATTTTATGTCCTAAATACTGGACTTCTTTCTGACAAAACTGTAATTTTGAAGGGGACACCTTATGTCCTCTTTTCTCCAAATGGTTCAGTAAAGCAATTGTGTCACTTACACATGCCTCTTTGGTTTTCGATGCCACCAATAGGTCATCGATATACTGCACCATCACTGATTTTTCTGGCATTTTTAAATCTTCCAGAGATTTCTTTAGAATCTGATTAAAAATTGAGGGGCTCTCTGTATACCCCTGAGGAATTCGGCACCATGCCAAAATACGCTCTCCAAAACGGAATGCAAATAATGGCTGGCTATCTGGATGCAAAGGAATAGAGAAAAATGCATGACACAAATCTATCACAGTGTACCACTCAGCTTCATGCGGAATTTGATATAGAATCACTGCAGGGTTTGGCACTATTGGACAGCATGGTACAACTATTTTGTTGATCTTTCTCAAATCCTGTACTATTCTGTATGTTCCATTTGGCTTTTTCAGTCCCATAATAGGTGAATTACATGGACTGCTCATGATTTCTTTCAGAATTCCCTGTTCAATCATCTTATTTATCACAGGAGTTATTCCTTCAATTATTTCTGGAGTTAATTTGTACTGTGGCGTGTTTGGATAACTTATCCCTTCTTTCACTGTCACTTTTACGGGATCAACTTCTCTCATTAATCCAATGTCTTCTCCTGTAAAATCCCACACACTTTCTTTCACTGCACTTTTTAATTCTTCTGGAAGTTTTTCTGCATCAAATGCAGGAAACAAACCATTCATTTCAGGTTCCTGATTCATCAAAGTTACTTTATACAAAGCATCTTCGTCTGAAGTCTGAAAACCAATTCCATCTGGTGTACAATAAATTGTGCAATTCATTTTACACAAGAGGTCACGACCTAGAAGATTTACAGGACTACAATCGCACACTACAAATTTATGCATTTTCCTAAAAGAACCAATTTTTACTTCTACCAATTCAGTAAGTGGGGTTTTAATCTGCTGATTGGCAACTCCTACCACTTGGATGCATTCACCTGAGAGAGGAAGGTTCGGAATTTCCACTGACCTAACAGTAGAACGGGTAGCTCCAGTATCGACAAGGAATGTTACGTTTGCTCCATTCACTTCTCCATCCACAAAGGGACCAGACTGATCTACCTCTAGAGTTGCGCCAAGCACGCACTCTTTCCCCTCTCTTGCGCACCGTCAGAAACTTTCATCCGGGTCATCCTCACTCTGATGCAACCAATACTGGGAAATGTTAGCTGCTCTCGGCAACTGTGTTACCTGCTCTCCTCCGTAGAATCCTGTTTCTGTACTGTATCTTTGCTGGTTAACAGTGTTGGGAAGTGGTGGTTGTGGCACCTGACTTTGTTGAACAACTACCTCATTCTGCACCTGTGGAGTTAATGATTGATGTTCCGGATTAGGTTTAGGTGGGAACTTACACTCATTTCTCCAATGCCCTAATTTTCCATAATTATGACATGGCCATTTCTTCTTTGCCTCTTCTAGACTCACTTGTCCTTTTCCTTTACCTATATTTGGTCGCATCTTATTTTGTCCTGATTCGTTTCCATTATTATTATCCAATTGAGCTTCTTGTTTTTCTGCCACTTTCACTTGTGCCCACATTGCTTTTTCTTTCAACTTACGCTGTTTACTCTCTATTTCATCACTACAATACTTAGCATACCTCAGCACCTCATCTACACTTGCATTCTGCCAGTTTATCATATGTTGCTTAATCATATCACTTATTTCTTGTTTTAAACCAAATACAAATCGGTATACAAAATGACTCATATCCTTCTCACTTAATTCCTCATAACCACTATACTGTTTGAAAACCAACAACAATCGCTCATAATATGCATGTACACTCTCCTTGCTTTCCTGTGTAGTTCTATCAATCTTAACCCAATCTGTCTCTTTTGGAGGAATCTTATTTTTCAAAAAGGTAATCACCTTATCATATTTCTTCATCACATCTGGTCCTGGAGCTCCTGTCTTAGGATCTCTTGGATATTCTGTAGTTGGCCAGTCAACTGTAATCTTACATTCTGACCACAGATCCGTTGGTACCACTATGTCAAACAATCCATCCAAATCTATCCACAACACTTTCGAGACCTTTACAAACCTTTCTACCTGTCGGTACCACTCAACTGGCTTTTCTCTTAATTTTGGAAAGTCATTTGTAAATGACAGGATGTCCTGCCTAGTCCAGGGAACATGCACATAACTACCACCTGGAGTTTCTCTCATAGGGTACTCTTTAACAACATGTTCCTTTTCTGTTATCATAAAAGCCAATGAACCTTTGTCTACACTTTTCTCATTCTTCTTTGTCCATCTAACCTTCCATCTGTCCACATCACCCCATTTTCTCAACAAAACAATCAACTCTTTTATCTGTGTCAGCCTTCCTGCTGTATTCAAATTTTCAATATCTTTTTCACAAAAATCTACTCTGTATGGTTTCTGCAACGTTTTTACTTTTGCAAAATCTATTCCAATCTCACCGGCCACTTCTTCTAGTTTGTCATGTAAATTCTTTGCCCTCCATGTTATACTTTTGCACAGAAACATTATTTCATCATCCTGATAATTCTTTATCTTTTCTGTACCAATCGTTCCTAGAATTAATTCTTCCATGTCAATCTTCAATCTGATCACATCTAATGGTTTTTCTTCCGTTTCTTTTATTTTAAAAGCTTTTATCCACTCATTTAACTCATCAGGAGTCGGACCTATAGGAGTACTATTTATTTCTGTCCAATTTCCACTCTTTTCAGGTGTCACTGTTGCAGATTCAGTTACCATAGGCATTTTCCTACCGCTACACTCATTCACTGTCAAATTTTCAGGTGGACTTGGTCTGTAAACACTAGTCAAATTGCTCGTACCTGGACTTGTTTCTATTCTTTCCTTTTCTCTTTGGAATTGCGAACTCAAGGGAATCACCAAAGATCGTTCATCAATTTTCTGATTATCGAAAACTGGTATTACTGGACCTATTGTTACGGGTGCGGTAACTGCTTCCATATTCTTTGTTAATTCTCTAATTTTCTCAGTTAGTTCTTTTGTTGTCCTTGCCAATTCTCTTGCACTATCATTTTCTATTCCCTCAATTTGGGAAGTTCTTATTTGTTCTTGTGACCTATTTATTTCTTGTCTTTTTCCTGGGCTTTCATTTCGCATAGCTTCTATTGGTGGCGCATTTGGTGTCACCACTGTAGAATTCTGCTGATACGGAGGTGGATTTTTATTTAATATGTCTTCCAGCAACTCGTCATCCGTTTCGCTCTCATGCATATACTTTTCTCTCTCTAAATGTTTCTTTTTCTCAGTCCGTTTTTCTTAGTCCCTTCCTCAACTGTAAAAGCTGGAAACAAACCTCCTGTCATGTTAGCACATCTCCATCGTTTTATTCTGTCCTCATGATTCATTCCCCACATTCTTCCGGGCACGAACTCATAACCTTTCATACCTCTGAATCTTTCTTTCTCGTACATCTCATCTTCCCATTCTGTTAAAGCCTCAAACTGTGTCGGTCTAGGTCTAGGTTCCAATTTAAGCATCTTTTCTTTTAAATTCCGTAAAATCGCTACATTAAAAGAACCATTTTCAGGAAAAGCCAATGCTCCATCATTCTTTGTATATTTTACCCAATTATCCAACCATATGCACGTATGATATCCATATTTCAGCATCATATGTGAAGCTGCTGATTTCGGCGGAGGAATTACTTGTCCCTCTCTAGTCACAACCTTTTTGTCTTTCTTAAAGAAATTCTTTAATTTCGTTGTCCATGACGTTCTCTCCCTTTCATACTCGTAATATGGCATGTTTTCTATTTGTTTTCTCTTTACTCTAACGCTGTTTCTGTGTACGGAACTTCGTCCAATTACAGCGCGATTCACACTAACGTACCAATCAGAACAATTTCCACCGTCCATGAACCAACCAATCCTAGCGCGGCACTTTTCTACGTCACTCCTGCTCTGTATTCACGTGACTAGTGCACTGACCAATCCTAGCGCGGCACTTTTGCACGTCACTTCTACTCTTTACCCCTCCTTTACAAAATTTATCGGCAATTTTTCTTTTTACAGTTTTCTTCGTTAGTTACAACAAATAAACAATTCCATAGTCTGATTCGCTAAACAAAGTGACAGCTTTGTCCTTTTACACAAGAATCCTGTTTTTCCAGTAGGCAGCGCTTACCTCTACCCTACCACAGAATTATTTGCTTTCGCCGATAACGTAGCACTTCCCTCTACCTTACCCTTCTTTCAAACAAACAATTTACTCGTTTCTCTGGGGATAAGACACATGTGGAGACTAGGCTCCTGAGAATTAAGGCCAAAGTTTCACAAGTAAACGTGATTTGCTATTTCATTTACACACTTTTCACACCGAAAACCCTGTGTTATAACCAAAATGAATTCAGACCATGTACCAAATTCCATGTGACTTCTCTTGCCACACGTGTTCCACTTCCTACATCCCAGAAGCGTGAAAACTTACATATAACATAACGCGACTCAACATATAGTGTTAGTCATCAAATAATCAATAATCAATAAACAATAATCACTAAACTAATCTATAGAAAACCATAACTCTGCTACCAAGAAATCTGTTGCAGCGCGTACAATAAAAACTATCCTCCTCCCAGGCTACTTATAGGTCATCCAGGGGCAAACTATATTTCTCATATCCACATGACGATGGGGCCCATAAACATCGCCTAAACACACACACATACACTCCTGGATTTCCTTTTACACCTTTATGAAATTCCGTACTCCTAGGAGAAGCATGAGAACTAAATGGAGAACACCATTTTGTGTACCGCTGGAAGAGCAAGGATATCTATTTACCTTAATTTATCACTTTCTTTTAATTATTTCTTAAGATATTCCTGCTCATTGTTTTGTCGATGAATCATTCATTTAAGAAATTAGTTCATAGTGATTAAGACCAGCTGAATCACAATCAACCAATTACTCATGTCACAATCATTTAGGAAAATAACCACTGAGTCATTTTGGTTTTTAAAGAATCTTAAATTTTATATAATTTTAAAAGCATGAAAAGATTTAATACTTTATTCAATTATTCATTTTAAATTCACAATTTTATTAAGCATAATCAATTTATTGCAGAAAGGAAATTTTGTCATGAAGCCAAAAACCTTAGTTACCTGCCTAGCTTCCTAATTTAGCCTAATGATTTCTAACCTAACTTTGGGATTAGAAATAGCCTGATTCTCATACTCAACTGTAAAGTTAAGACCGCAACAGCAACTTCAGCCCGTCAGCATCAGCTACCTGCAACCCGTCTCCTCTACTGCAACCACGACTCTCGAACTGCAACTCTCTGGAACTTCCCTGGAACTGACTCCCTCCCACTAAGAGTAGGCCCTCTTATACCCTAATTCTAACTTTGCTAACTAATTGTTGCAACATTAATATCACGCTTTTCTTTCATTGGTCCATGCATGTCAGCTTATTCATTCTTTAATCAAGTTCTCTTGGATTCAAGGGTCCTTGGATCATTTCCTTTCCCATACGCTTAAACATTTCCATCCGATTCGATCAGTTCATTTGTATCTTCTTTTGACACATTCAAGAACTCCGCAGTCATTGTCCTTTCTCTTGGGCTCCTTTCCCACGGACTCTCTCCTGATCATCACGGCACACTATCAGTTCAATTAGGTCACACCAGCCTTGACCATTTCTTGCATCCTAGCCTCTCAGAGACATCACGCGGCTCCAGATTTCTTCAATCTCATCCCGTACCACGTGTCCCCTTGCGCCTGCGCACATCTTCCCACTGGCGGCCATTTTATCTCGCCACTCGGTTCTACTTTAGAAGCACTAATTTGAGGCAAATAAAACATAATTAAAATAGAGAAAAATATCCCTTTCGTTTCCCTCCCGTCTACGTACCCCAATTAGTTGTTACCTAGCAAAAGCGACATTTAAGCTGCTCCTTACTTACCATCACTATTGTTTTTGCAACGACACATTTTATTTCTATGAAGCACAAACATGCATTTATTTTATTTAGTACGCTTTTTATTCTTACGTTATGATTAGACACACGGACATTCATTAGTAGATTATTTAGCACGTACATTAGCATATTACCATTCCCACATATACAATGTTGATTAATACATTTAAACGAACATTTTTTAATTAATTAATTATATAATTTGTTAGGGGTTAAATTTTTTTATTTTTACTGCTCCATCACTCACATCTTCATTTTTCTGTGCAGTAAGTGTTCACATCATAGCTATTAAAATTCCACAATTTAGCCAGAATTTAAGCAACATATTTGCACTATTAAATCGAAACAAACTCAGAACACATTTTCTCCAATGGTCTCCAGGCCACACCCAACTAGTGAAGTATTATTACTTATTTGTACCCTGTTTCTTTGTTTTTATTTTGAAAACTGCTTTATAGATTTACCCAAAACCAAAATCAGAAGTTAGCAAGATGGAGCAAAATCTATTTTCCGGTCCAAGTTTGTTGCTGATCCATTCAGCTATATTTACCCCTGATAACAAGCTTCCTAAATTAATGTGAACAGGAAATGCTACTCTTGAGCCCATTCCTATAGTTGTCCACCTTCCCAATTTGCATTAAACTATTCAAAACCAAACTAATATGGATGTATATTTTTATGGCGTGTGTTGAACAGATTATCACCACTTCTGGGTGGCGTTCACAGACCCACTGCTATGGCATCTCTGGTTATACATTGGTTGCACCATCAACATACCAGATGGATCCCAAAGACCCATTTCAGAGGTGTCTGTGCGTAAGCTACATTGTGTCATTTTTGTGATGAGTGAACCCCATAGATTGTGGGGGAGCATAACTTTAATGCTCCTTAATTTTACTAATCATATGTTAATCCATGTGCTAATATGTTAAATTGGGATGTTAAAAGTGGCAGCATATTGTTGTAACCAAGCCACATGTATATAACTGAAGTTGAATCAATGGGTTGCTTATGATAAAAGTGCAGTCATTTAACTGTCGTTTCTTGACATTGGCTTGACACTGAGTAGGCCTGAGTCACTTAAAATATTCCTTTAAGACATCTATTGTAGATTTCTATGTGGTTTCATGCCTCTCTTTCTATTGCAGGTGGCTTATCATCTTTGTTAGTTAGTAGAGAAATGAGTCAGAGTTTTTGCTTTGGGAAAATGTTAGATTAGAATGTTAATTGGAGCTTTGCTTTGCTTTTTGCTGTGCGTGGGGATGGGAGGCAGCCTCCTGTACCAGGCGGACCGGACTGCAAATACCCTCAAGGTCATGCAGATGTGAGCTCCTTTGTTCGGTGATGCTCCCAGAAGATAGCGCATCCTGATTGGCCCATTCGGGGGGAGTTGGTGAAACTAAGCTTCTGGAGAATTTTGCGTGATGTATTTGTGTGTCTCTTAGAATAATTTAGCAGATGCTGTCCTGACTTGAGCTGCTTCTGGAGACCCCCTATTTTCTAAGTTCCGAGTTAGACTCTTGAACGTTCCTGCCTCTTGCCCTGAACCTTAATTTAGTACATGTGATGCTGTCACCATCTGCTTATAATTTCCCCTTGCCACTTTCGATGCCCATTTTAGCTTAGGTAAGTTCCTTTATGGAACCAATATATTATCTGTTTTGCATCTTATATTTGATTATGATCTGCCTTTTTCATCTATTCGATATTAAATTTCAGATTGTATAACCGAATGGATCACTGGCGGCCGGCACGGATATGGGGTGGCGGGGCTGGGGGCAGGGGGGGGAAGCGAGTGTAAAAAAAAAAAAGAACGAAAAAACTTACCTTCTCGCCGCGCCTCTCTTCTGTAGTCCCTCACTCCAGCCGGAACAGGATTCACACCCAGGCTCCCCATAGCGAATCGCAACACTGCAATGCAACATTGTGATTGGTCTGAGCGCCGAACCAGTGGGAACCTGGGCATGTTCTCCACCCAGGCTGCAATACAGCCTGGGTGGAGAACATGCAAAAATGCGCAGAGGTGTGGCGCAGAGGTGAGGCACAGCGGCCACGGCGGCTGACTCTGGAGCGTAGGCCTCAGGGTTCGATCCCCTGTGTCGGCGGCAGCTCATCACCATGTGACTCAGGCCAATACCTCACTTAATCTCCCCAATGGCCCCCAACTCCTTGAAACCCTTAGGGGTGAGTAGTTCAAAATTTACAAATATGGGATTTAGATTTAGAATGTTTGGCCGGCCCCAGACGGCCATCCAAACATTCATGCGCACTTACAAAGTGTGCTCACCACTCCCCCTGCTCCTGTCGTCAGAGCAGCCCCACCCTGCAAAGCCGCTGCAGCAGGAACAAGTAAAATGCTAATAACGTTAAGTTATTATCATTTTATTTTTACTTTATTTCACTGCTAAAAAGCAGTGGGGCGACACTCCTCCACCTTAGCAGAGGAGCCACTACTGGAATGGATACATACATGTTTATTTGATCACCGATTTACCTCTTGATTCAAGCTTGTAGCTTTCACTAATCTGCTAATAAATCTCGATGGTTTGAAACCATCCTCTCTGTCATTCTTGTGGAGCCACAATGGTTTCACTGTAATTTGATTTGTGTTGCTGATGTTAGCTCCTTTCATATGATTTCAGTCAATAATCAAAGGTCCATACGAGAAGTGACACAACTTGTTTGACAACTACACCAGAATCTACGGGTATAAGAAAGTGGCTTGCTCAATTGCTACAGTTCTACTGGGATTGTTCTTGAGTAAAGCCTTTTCTGCTTCTGAATGGACTCATTGCTCTTTTCATAACTACTTAAATAGTCACCAGAAGATGGTAGATTCGATACATTTGATAAAAATGTGACCCATCCCTGCTCTCATATCTGCTTGCACTCACCAAAAGATAGTAAATTTGATAAGGTGACCAAGCTAGGTATATGCAAATGCAACTCTATCCCTTACATATCTCTTTGCTAAACACCAGCTTAATCTGCAAGTCAGGAGGACAAGTCTGGAACACTGCTTTGTTACAGCTCCCATTATCTTGGCTAGGTCCCTTTCTTTCATGGGTGGCAGAGCTTCCAACTCACACTGTGCCACAGTGTGTCGCGCAATATCAGCTCCCTTCATGCGGTCACACAGTGAAAAGCTGATCTCACATGGTGTGCACAAAATTAGCTGGAAACCACTGCTGAGAGCAGGTTTCCAGCTCACTGTGTGGCATCTTAGCACGGCTGATGGTCATTCCGAGGTGTAAAACATTTCCAGGACATCAGTCACTTTTTTTATGTTGGAGGAGGTGAGTGAAAGTGCCTCATGCTTTGCTCAGCACAAAGCTCTGCCCACTCTGAACACCATGAAAACATTTCTGAAGTAGGCAGGAATGGGGTGGTGTAAAAACACTTGGCTAGCACACCCTTTCTTTCCTGGGTGATGCACATACATATATAATTGTAGTAATTTGCGGATTGCCAACAGCCCACAGTACCAGCCAGGACTGTGCTAAAAATATTCTACTTATTTACTCTGTCCCTCTTTGAGGTTTCTCTGGCTTGGCACCACGCAGTAAGTCCTGATGGGTATAGCGCCCTGCATTCGGCGCCTCTTGGCTTAGTTACATGAACGGTGACAAAGCCCAATACTTTTCTCACATAGGACACCTTAAAAGCATTTTATCTCACCATTCATAAAATATAAAAATGGAGTACCTGCTTACTCAATCATCAAAAACCACTTTGGACCTTGAAGCAGTGCTTTAAATGGGCCGGTACTCACTGGTACTGAGTACCGGCACTTCTTATTTTTATCACCCTGAGTACCGGCACTTCTCTACGGCCGTGGAGATTACCGGTACTTATGGAGGGTAGGCGCATTGGCCTCTAGTGGTAGTAGCCTGTCTCTTTGTTCAGCCAAATCACTTTTAAAGCCCTGAGCTGAGCCCCCGCTGAACTATTCAGCGTGGGCTCATTTGCATGATATCCCAGTGTTCGCCGTCATGCTGTGTTGCAAGGAATCGAGGCAGCCCAGTTACAGCACAATGAGAAAAGCCATGGGAGGTTAAAAGGGCTTTAATCCCACCTGATTCTTTTGTGTGAGTGTCTGCTTATGTGGGTCTGTTTGCCTGCTTGTGTGTGCGTGTTTTTGTGAGGAATATTACAAAATAAGGACAGGTTAAAATATCACCGTTTGACTTTCATTTTGTATAAGGAATTAACCTGATTTGTTTACAAAAAGACATTTCTCGTGTGTATTGCAACTAGTATATAAGCCGATAAACTTTGCATGTTTTGCATTTAGCCCCGCCCCTAGCCCCGCCCACTCACCACATTTAAATGAGTACCTGCACTATTTTTTTCCCATTTAAAGCACTGCCTTGAAGAGTTAGGGAAAGTGCCGCACAAAAACAACACAATACAGATTTGTTTAAATGGAACAAGTCTGTAAATGGTTCAAACTTTCTTTCAATATAAAATTCACAATGAATCATTATCACTTTCTCTTTAATAAGGTAACCAGATAAGTATGTCACCTTCATGGGGTTTTTTCCAGTCCTAGGACTCCCTTCTACAAATTATTGCATTCTCCCTTTATTAACCAACAAATCCAAACTGTGGCAGGATAACTCAATGAGTTGAACACTTAGGGACTGATTACTTTATTGGTGGACGGGGTTAACTCGGTCAGTACATTGCTCCATTGCCCTGATGGAGTCCCTGCCTGCCAAATTTAGAAATAACCAACGAGCCGGTGGTCATTTCTAAAGCATTGACAGGAACTGTCGTCACGGGGATCCTGTCAATGTTTTTGTAAGTTTGACACAAGGCTCAGTCAAAATGACAGTCGTCTGTTAAACTTATTTTTTTTATTTTCAAAATGAAAATCCCATGGTAAGGGATGCATTTTTTGTTTTTTACTGCCCTTTACCACGAGGGTGTGCATAGACAGAGTAGTCTCTGCCATGGCCAACTATGGTCTGCCTGCATTTAGATCGGGCAGGAGTATCTCTTGGTGGTAAGGATGCTCAGTTGCTGTTGCTATGGACTTTCCTTACTGCCAAGATATAAATCAGGCCCTTAATGCTGGAACATTAGGAGATCCATGAATCACAGTCCCAGCAAGGCTGACTCTGCCTTTCTCACAGGGTCGGTACTAAAATACCTTTTTTTAACAGTGCTTAGAAATATTAGAGGTGCGATACGAAGCACTATCAAAAAAGGTTACTATTGTTATAGAGCACACAACAAGGTGTAACAAAGGTAAATAATTGTCAGGGCCAGGGTACTCATTTGCTGCAGTCTTAATATCCCAAGGCCATTCAAAATCAATACAGTGACCCCGACAACTGAGTGTAATCACTGAAACCATGCTTAACTGTTGTTGTACTGACATATGCTTAGTGTACAGCATCAAGGATGACCTGAGGGCTGGGCTTTGGGTGGATCACCTTCACCACAAAAAAGTTGATTTACAGGATTTTTCTACACTATTGACATTATTGCGGTTATTTAGAAATCATGAGGCTAGAACATATCATGATATGATAACTACAGTCTCAAACCTTCGGAGGTATTCACCGGGTCACGGTACTATCTGGTCTCACAGAGCAACTAGCATATTTACTGTAGGTTAGGTGAAATTAGGTTAGGCGAGGTTAAAAGATTAGGCTATATTAGATTAGGAGATAAACGGCTGAATTAGGTTGGGTCAATTGGTTGAATTAGGTAAGGTTAGCTGAGGCTAGGTTAGGTTACAAGATTGGGCTAGGTTAAAATAGGCTAGGATAGCTTAGGTGCGGTTATGTCAGGCCAGAGTAGTTTAGGTAAATAAAATCAGTAGGTTTGATTAGGGGAGATTAGGATAGGCTAGGTAACATTAATTTGTTAGATTAGGTTTGATTGGGTTAAATTAGGTTAGTGCCTTAGGATAGGTTAGTTTATGTTACGTCAGTTTACATTAGATTAGGCTATGTTAGGTTAGGTTAGTTGGTTGGATTAGATCAGACTAGGTTAGTCTAGGTTAGTAGGTTAGGACAGGTTTTGTCAGATTATGTTAGGCTAGGTTAAATTAGCTGGTTAGATTAGGTCAAATTAGAAACAGATAGGTTAGGATACAGTAGGTTCGACTAGGTTAGTTTAGTTTAAAAGGCTAAGTTTGGTTATGTCACATTAGGTTAGGATGGGTTAGAATAGAAGGGTAATCTAGACTCATTGTCCAGGTGGATACATTCTATGTGAAATATAACTATTGCTTTTCAGTACATACAATATACAGCTGCCCGCGGCCCCCGCAGGGGGCCACCCTAAACGGGCGGCCCCTTTAGTGCCATTTGGGCACTTCCCCACCCCCAATGATGTGCGGGACTCAAGGAGGAGTCCCCCTACCAGACGCGTCACTTCCGGCACGCAGAGGAGGTGGGGAGGTATTTATGCCTCCCCCGGCCATCTTGGCGTCCTCTTTGCGCCGGACACGCCGTCGAGGTTCCACGTCGTCTGGTTCCTCCTGGCCGCGGTCCACAGGCCTTGGTCTGGCGTCGGCATCCTATGTGCTTCCCCCTGTCGTGGGTGAGGTGTCGGTTGATTTGCGTCGTGATCGGCCTCTTTATTGGCGGTGAGTCGGGACCCCTGCCTCCTCGTGGTGGGGGACAGCCCCATGGATGCCAGGTGTTTGGGAAGGGGTCGTGGCATGCGGTCCTCCCGCTCACCGTGATCGTGGGGTGGGGGTGCTCTAGTCACGGAGGTGTGTGCTCGAGTGTGTAAAGAATTGGTCCCCAGCAGTGCCAATGGTTTCTCTCCCTCCATCGCCCCCAGCACCCCCCTCGTTTATGGGTCGGGCTTCGCTCACGGGGATGGGGGGCGCGCGCACGGTGCTGGAGGTCAGCGATCCCCTCATTGGGTGCTCTGGGTTTGCGTGCTCCCCTCGAGTTGCATTTATCTGGGCTCCGCGTGGAGTGGGCTACGGGGTTGGGCGCCGTGGCTTGGTTTGCTGAGGGTGTCAGTGGAGGGCCGGTTGCCTGGTTGGCGTGTCTGGCCTCCGCCGCACTGCTGAGGTCGCCGGGAGCTCTGTTTTCTGGTGCCGGTCGCTCGATGTGGCACAGCCGGCTCCCCTGGGCCACCCGGCGTGCGGCTCCCGTCGAGTGGGTGCGAGTGTGGGGGACGCGGCATGACGGGCGGGGGTCCTCAGCCGGGTGGTGTGCTGCGCGTGTGTGCCTGGGGGTGCTAGTGCCGGTGTGTGTTATTCTGGCACACGTGGTGTGAGTGTGTTTTCCGGCGTAGCGACTTAGGATCGGCGCACAGGCGGTCTGGGCTGAGGTCGCATCTCTGGGAGAACCATTGCCCATGATTAAGGGCTCGGACTCCTACGCTGGAGGTTCTGTGTTTGTATGCTCCGAGGTTGAGCATTGGATTGGGCAGGAGTTGAGGCGAGAGCCCATGCACGAGTGCAGTGCAGGATCAACGTGCTTGCTAAAGCAAGATGCGGTGTTGGGAGGAGGGCTTTCACATGCCGGGGACTATGACTAGAGATCACGTATTACACCCGAGGGTGAGATTGTGATGCCCGTTGGCCTAGGATCATGTGTAGCTGGTAGCTTGTTTATCTTATTTTATGCGTTTTATATAGCGCGGACTTTACCGGAAGGTGTCAGAGCGCATCACAATAGGAACGGTAACATTACATGAAGAGAAAATTATACGTGAGCATAATACAAAAGGTAGCCTGCCGTGCTTCCTGCTGTTGCGGGCACCACGTGGTGGACTGTGCACTACCGCACAGGTCGTGATGGTGAGTCGCCGTGGGTGACTCCTTGTGCATCTTCCCTCCCCCTGCCTTCTCCAGCTCGTCTTGGTGGCAGCGGCGCACCGGGTGGCCGTTGCGGGTCACGGGACGTGCGGCTTGCGCCAGGGGGCCCGTGCGCGTTTCCACGGTCCCGCAATGCCTTCTACACCGGGGGCTTGCTGACTGGACAGAACGGGGCAGTGCGAACGGACGGCAGCGCCTCGAGGCTGTGAATATACCGATGCAGGGGCCCTCGTCTTGCCTGTGGGGCACGGAGCACAGGCTGGCTCTTATGAGGGGCAGAGGGCCTACCCGTGCCCTTGCCAGTGGCGGGCAGGCGGTGCATTCTGGCCTGCTTGGGGCTGCGAACCGGGCGTCGGAATCGTCGATATTGCCGATCCAGCAGCAAGGGCCTGTTTCCCTCAGTGGGAGGACGGACTACCTTCCTTTACCTTGAAGGGGTACTTTGGTGAAGTCATCTTGTTGAGAGGGGATTGTAGACGACGGAGATTTGGCATCACGGGCATTTGAGTGCCTCGGCCCAGACTGTGATGCGCCTGGGAGATGTTGTTCAGGTCGGGTCACTGGAGCATTATTAGAGGTATTAAGGGGGTCTGTTATGCAAATGCAACGTTAGCCTCCGGCTTCGCTCATTTGCTGGTTTAGCATTGCCCGATTGACACGTAGCCGGGGCTAGTAATTGTATGCTTGGTGGGGGGACAACTGGGCAACTTTTGTGCATATGCGGGGTCGAAGCTTTCCATTGAAATTTAAAGCAGCGGCACGCCGGGCGCGTTCAGCCGGGGCAGGTAAAGTTACCTCGTCCAGGATAATAAGGACAACGCATAGATTAACGGCACAAGCACTATCCATTGTCCATCAATTGAGTTGTTTGCTAGAGCAAAGGTCGAACAGGGTTGAGCACCCAAACGTGAGGCTCCTCTCTCGGGACGCCTCTGGCCGGTCCCAGCATGCGGCTAGGTAGTCTTCAGCACAAGGCGCCCACGGTGTGGTCATTCGAACATCACTGCGGGGCACTGGAGGATGATAACGATCACGCTTTGCAGGTTATGTCCCCCTCCCTGGCGGGGCAGAGGGTGCTGCGGAGTGGGAGGCGTGGTGTCCTTACGCGTGTGTGGTTATGCAGCGGTGGGAACCGGGGGTCCAGGGTTTGATCCTCGGGCGGGGCTGGAGGCGCATCCTAGGGGGTGCAATACATGGTGTTGTGTGTATGTGGCGTAGCGGGTTGCGCGCACCCCTTCCACCCCGGTACTGCACGTAGGGCCCCTAGAGGTGGGGAGCATGGTGCGGATGCTGTGGCTCGAACATGGATGGGCCCGCCCTTGGTTCTGTGGTCCAAACGGGTAACTCAGATTGTTTTTCCTGCTCTTTTTATGTCTTTACTTTTCAGCTAAATTTCTGTCTGACACTCTGCTCCCCTCTCCCTGCACCGCTAACTGTGTCTGGGTAAAACTCCCAAATCGAATCTATAATATGCTGTTGCTGCAGACGATAGTGCTAGTATCTGTTTGTGTCTGTGGCGTCATTTCTGAGCAGCTCTGGTAAGATCTAGAAGCAGGCAATGCCTCATGTTTTAGGCGAGCATTCTCCTTAGAACGGTTGTGGAGCGCATTCCTTCCCGCTCAGCCGCGTTGTATTGTGGAAATCACATTCTGTTGGGGGCATCGCTGCTCCGGTTTTTCAAAGCCGCGCCTTGTACTCTTTCACCGGTGGTGTGCACATTGGTTAGCCTTCAATGGATGTGTTCGTTCGCAATAATTTCACTCAACCGGCAAGTGATTGCAGTTATGGGAATCAAAGGCGGCGCTTGGCGGCAACTCAAGCTAAGACTTATGGCTTCAGGGTTTATTGTCAGTGACGCTGCCATAATCACACAGGTTTTCCCCCCGGTTGGTGTCGTGACGAGCATGGCCGTGGCTCTGATTCGTAACCAGTTCATTGAATGGCAAATGCAAAACATGAATCATGTTGTTTGACGGCGGCTGAGATTCGTGGATTCACGGCCGCCACCACGTTGTGGGGTGGTCGGCCTGCTTGCATGGCTGTGCCTCTACCTTGAGGGGTACATTGGTTGGAGTCCTGGTTGGGATCTCGATCTACGCGAGGGGGCTTGTGCACATCACCGTGCAAGGAAAACGGCTCTGTCATGGCATCTTTAAAAATTATTGACTAATAATTATGCAGCACCAAGGGTGGGTTCCCGGATGCAGTCATATTGGTAACCCTTACAAGGGGGCAATAAGGGTAGTGGGACTGAGCGAGTAAACCTTGGTCCGTGATGCAGGCCCGAGTAATTTGTGTGGCGGTACTAAGTACCTTTAAGCGGTCAGCTGGCACATTAGGATAGTTGTGCTGACTATGTAATGTAACTGGCGCTCATGTATAGCGTTTCAATACCTTGGCATTTACATACACGTTACATTGGTGTAATTAATATGTATTTATTAATGCGCGTTAGATTAACGCTATGAATGGCGGATCGGATCTGCCTTCAGTTGGCGTCGCGGTGTCTGCCTTGCCCTGTTTATTGGCTGGCGCAGCACTTGGTCATCAGCCTGTACCCTTGTACTGGAGATCATCCAGGGAAAGGGGCACATTAGGGCTTAGTCACCCCAGAATATGTACAAACTGGCACGCGGTGCGTTAGGGTTTGTACCACACAGAGCTGGGGGTGTCTCAGTGGGCACACTCACTGGCCGTGCATTGTGCTTTGACCGGTTTGTTTAATCTTTTCATAAGGAAGAGATATGTGGGGTATCTAATTGCTCACAGCATGGCACATTAAGGTGGGCGCAAACCGGGTTGTTACCCAGTAAATGTTTTATAATAAATGCTCTGGGGCACTTGCAGCAGTGAGGGAGCTTCCTGAGGACTTGAGGGTTTGTAGCACTCCCTCCCCCAGGCACACAGGGCTTTCAGCAGAAGGGCCGCTGTTCAGAGGGGGATTTCTGTGCAGTGCTTGTAGAACGTCATGTACCATTAAGGGCATGTTCTACGCAAGGGCAGGTTACTGCGAAGGATGTTTCAAAGTTTTGGGGTCAAACTGGGTTGGAGCAGTAAAGTTAAAGCCAAAGCACAAACAGGCTACAATGTATTAAGGAACAGTTGGCATTCCCAGCATGCGCTCAGAGATGGGTCCTTCGATACCTTCATTATTCTTAAGCTAGTCAGGGTACAAGCCTAGGAATGGTGGCATGCCCCCCGGGTGCTGGGGATGGCTTGCTGGTTGGCAGCTTTCCACGTTTGTCGCAAGCTTGCACTTGCTGCGGTTTCCGCAGTTTGGGGGCAGGTTAGCATCCCCACCTGGTTTCCGCAGGGTTGATGTGTCTCCGGTCAGTATGATCAAGTAGAGCCAATTATCAATTGGCGTAGCTGGACATAGGAATGCCAGGCTGGAATCCAAGGGATCTTAGAGCAAGTGTTCCGTGTTCTGAGCCTAGTATATGCAGGCGTGAGTGAGAATGGTAGCCGCCAGTCCAATCTTGAATCACTCTAAGTTCTGGAGAATAGGCATTTGTTTAAGTGTGAAACAGGCCCCACGCAGAGCTCAGAGGGACCCTCACCTAGGCCAACCGGGACTGTGCAAACTAGTATGAGCTGGGTCGTACGCTGGGACCAAAAACACCCCTTCACCAAGCTACTGGGCATTATGCCGCCAGGGTCGTTGAAGGACAGGCAAGGGCATCAATGGGCCATATTTAGCAACAGGGTAACCTGCGGGGCGGACTGTCAGTGGTCACTCCACGATGGGGTGCGGTGGTGCTAATAGTGGGCACAAACATTACCCTTCCAATCCAGATGTGACACCATTAGGAGGTAGGTTTAGCAATCAAGAAGGTTGGTGCAAACTGGCCATCTGGGCGCAGTAAGTGCATCCGCAGTAAGTGCATCCTCAGAGGTACCGCCTTTAGAGCTAGGAGGTCTGTTGGCACCGCCTTTTAAGGGAAGCCATTGTCTAGCGGGCTGCTCTGTGCAGAGCATTTGCAGGCGTAAGTTACAGTATCCGCTACCATTTCAAATGTGCATCTTTCACAATTTACTCAGATAACTGGGACAGGAAGTAAGGTGGGCTGGATAACTCTTGCTTCTACCTGAGTGGCACATCTTGGCAGGAGTGTTTGTCAAAGGGATTGCACTTCAGCCAGGTAATGTTAGCACCCATCCACACCAAGCCGATCGTCAAGGTCACCCTGGGCCTCACTTACACAGCCCAGTAGGAGCCCCTTGTGGTGGTCAGTGACAGGAATTTCTAATTTGAACTGACAGGAGGCGTGTCCGTGGGTTTCAACAACAGAAGTTTGGGAGAGCTAGACTCCACCCACCCATGGTCAAGGTGTAAGTTTTATTAGTTGGAGTGGCACTCTTATTTGACCAGGGGTTCATTGCCACACGAGGGCATCGCTGAGTTGTAGCCAGAGCACGGGCATTGTGTGTTTCCCAGGGAGCAGCAAGTGAAGGCAAGACTCTTCCCAAATCTAGCACCAGAACACAAAGTAGTCAGGGTCTACTTGTCTGTTGGGTGACTTGTGTAGGCACTGGTGTAATTGTCACTCCACAACGACACATGAGGGGTGAGTTGTCTCCAATTGAGGGCACAATGCATATATATTGTTTCAAACCAGAATTGACTCCATCTATGTGTTCTCCGGGGTCTAGCAATCAAAGAGGCCTGTGAAATTCTGGTCAACGGCGTGGATTAAGTGCACTCTAGAACCGAGGTTAGGTGACACAGGAGGGTGATTCAAGATACACAGGTGGTGTGACGGCAACGCGAGACTGTCCGCTTATGCTGGGTAGGAGGTTCCATATCACCAACCAGAAGGGTGACATGTGGCAAAAGCGTGAATGTTTAAGAATGGCATAGATGCCAGTCAGGAGAGGTTTGTCAAAGGCATTACACTTATTGCCAGGCATTGCTAACTACCCATCCACACCAAGCCTATTTTTAGGCTTCCTGGGCCGCATACACACAGCCCGGTATTAGGCACCTGCAGTTGTCAGCGGCAGGAGGTATTAAATTACAACTGTACCGTGGGCGTACTTGCCGACCGGGCAGTACTGCCACGGCCTCCAAGGGCCAATTAGTCAGACATCAGCAGCAGTGAGTGTGGCTTGCCCTCTGTGCAGTTGGCGGGGGAATTTAATTCCATGTACAGGCTATACTAAACTTGCTTCTAGCAGGTCTCGTGGGTGAGCGAGTTCACTGCTTTGAACAAGGAATAAAAAGGAGCATGGCGTGACACATAGACTATTAGGGAGTAATTCAGGGACCGGGTACCTTTACACACGATTCCGGGGGAGGGCAATTAAGTTCGGGATAACCAAGTGTACCGGGTGTAGTGCCTTGCATCTTGGGTCAAAGCAGGTTGGCTCACAGGGGGTGTCTAGGATCGTCCAGGCACACCCTGCAGGGTAGAATGCTATAGAACTGCGCGTTGCCACTAGTTTGAGTGCAACAAATTGATCCCTCTCAAAGCAAACCTAGGTTTTATGGTCAGTGCACAACATACAACCGTTCACTCCAGCTTCCTGAAGGCAGTCTGTTAGAAGAGGTGTCGATCGGGACGTCCTGCGCCAGGGCGCGGACATTGCACGGGCGACACAGCAGATAGGGTGCTGTCAGACGAGGGTGCTTGCGGGCTAGGTGGCCAAGCAAGATAGCAGAACCAATTCTATGGACCTCTCTTCCCCCTCCTGACTGCCCGAGACTGTGAGTGCAGGGGATTTGCAATGTTACTGGTATTTTCCCGCCCATACAGGGGCAGAGGGGTACATTGCAGGTATCGGCATAAATAGAGTGGAGGCAAGACCTACAGACTATGTGCACCAGTAGCCGCAAGAGGTTGGCGTTAAGAGCAAAATCTCGCAGCGGCAAGGTAGCCAGGTGGCATGCGCCAGCTGGTTAGGCCAGAATGTGTGCTGTGGCTCCAATAGCGGTTTGAAATGTGTTTGGAGCACCATCACTGACAATTCCAGAGCACACTATGCACCTCGGCCCAGTAGGTGTAGGCCATAGGCTCATGTGCGGCTTGATCTTGTGGAGGGCAATATTCCCTGGAATATCAAGGTACTAGGTCATTAGCTGGGTTGAACATCAAGGGTCACAGCTGGTTAGCAGGTATGTGTGTATCTGTCATCGAGCTTTAGTTAAGCAAGCCTGGCAGGTGGCGAAGTTGTCACTCCAAATGGTTGATGTACTGCAGTAGTGTGCGCTAGGCGATCAGTCCTGTTCGCCATGGTTTATTAATCACAAAGGTCGGTGCACATGTCTGGTCAACCTCAACATAGTAGGTGCACCCTGCTCCCTGGGCGGGTTACGGGTTGCTTCAGTTGAGCAGGAAATGCCCCGCCCGCATAGCCAGAGTATATAGCCTGGTTGTGGAAGCGGTCTTCAAGCATGTGTGCTGCTGTTCCAGGTATTGGGGAAACAGGTGTTAGGGAGCACGAACTGCTAGAAGGCCTGCAACTTCAGGTTGCAGGAGGTGGGAGCCACATCAGCTTGAAGGGTAATACAGCGATGTTTAAGGGTAGAGCTCCCTCCTGGGAGGCCATCACATTCTTGCAGCGCATGTGAGGCACTGGTACATTCCCAGAGAAGGATAAACCGCTCCATGCGCAAGTTTGCAGAACAAGGGGCTTTGGCTTCATCAGGCATGAGCTATGCCGGGCGAACACCAAAGGTTAATTTGACAATGTTGGGGTGCACTTGCACAGGTGGGCTTGGATCTGTTCCTTGGACATGAATGAGGCCCGGGAAATTTCAGGTTGCAGTGAGAAAGGAGCTGTTTTGGTGGGGGGCTCTTTAGGCGACGGGGGCCGCCTCCAGAGCTGTGGAGGAGTTACAGGGCGATCTGGAAGCAAATGGGTACAGAAGAGTACCTCTGCAAGAGCACAATAGGGGTGCCAGAGCCAAATCCCAGGAGCCTCATGGGAGGGTCCTGGAACAATTACGTCGGCGCCCGTTAGTCCTTCGGGCGGTTGTGGGCCTGAACAACCGGGGGCTTGCCTTGCTACGCTCCGCCCTGAAAGGGGCGTGAGTAATAGGGACCAATGTGTCACGTGATCCAGTAAGGGGATCACCCCCATAAGGGTAGCGCTGATTGGTTACTCCACAGTGCTTGGCTCATCAGGCGGGCAGGGCAGCATAGGTTGGTACAGCTGCCTGCCCTTGGATCGCCCGTAAGATAACCCACCATATTGCATACTTTTGTATGGAATAAACCTGCAGCACTAATTTTCCCAAACAAAAGTTGTGTTGTGTATTTATTTATGCATGCATACTCTGTTGTGGTGTGGGTGGGGTGTGTTGCCAATAATGGGACTATACGGCTGCCCGCGGCCCGCAGGGGGCCACCCTAAACGGGCGGCCCCTTTAGTGCCATTTGGGCACTTCCCCACCCCCAATGATGTGCGGGACTCAAGGAGGAGTCCCCCTACCAGACGCGTCACTTCCGGCACGCAGAGGAGGTGGGGAGGTATTTATGCCTCCCCCGGCCATCTTGGCGTCCTCTTTGCGCCGGACACGCCGTCTCCCACCCTACCGCTTACCCGGCGTGGGGTTGGCAGGCGAAATACATAGAACGTTGTAATGTTTTCTTTCTCGTTGCAGGAGGAGTTACAGGGCGATCTGGAAGCAAATGGGTACAGAAGAGTACCTCTGCAAGAGCACAATAGGGGTGCCAGAGCCAAATCCCAGGAGCCTCATGGGAGGGTCCTGGAACAATTACGTCGGCGCCCCGTTAGTCCTTCGGGCGGTTGTGGGCCTGAACAACCGGGGGCTTGCCTTGCTACGCTCCGCCCTGAAAGGGGCGTGAGTAATAGGGACCAATGTGTCACGTGATCCAGTAAGGGGATCACCCCCATAAGGGTAGCGCTGATTGGTTACTCCACAGTGCTTGGCTCATCAGGCGGGCAGGGCAGCATAGGTTGGTACAGCTGCCTGCCCTTGGATCGCCCGTAAGATAACCCACCATATTGCATACTTTTGTATGGAATAAACCTGCAGCACTAATTTTCCCAAACAAAAGTTGTGTTGTGTATTTATTTATGCATGCATACTCTGTTGTGGTGTGGGTGGGGTGTGTTGCCAATAATGGGACTAAAAATAAAGATGCATTAGTCGCAGTTGGGAAGAAGGGGAAATAGCAATTGAAAAAAATGTGTAAATGGGGGTAATAGAGCGAGGGGGATTATGGATACTGGGTGGGAGGAGGATGTATCAGGGGAAGCACACGTGAGAAGGGACACTTCATTAGGTGTTTGTCACAAGGTGACTGGAGTGCAGAGCATTACAGACAGGAAATGTGGCAGATGGCAGAGTTCATGTTCTGGCTGATGTGCTTGATGACAGTATTTCATCGTAGGTTGGTGACTTCTAAATTAGGCTATGTTGTGGTAAATTAGCCTATTGCATGGCCTTAATTAAGTGTAACATGTAACTATTTATACTGCGTGAAAACCCAGATGTATCCAGGCGCTCATATTGTACAGTCACCACGAGTGGGTGTACAGAAGCAAGAATTTAACGAAGACTTCCGGGTCAAGGCACGTACTGACGCCAGAAGCACAGACAACGTGCTTTACCGCACGTCATTTCTATGCTTCAGAACCATACAATCCCTACAATAGTTGTGCAGCATATAATGGAATGATCCGTTTAGTCGACAGTTCAGAAAGGGACAGACTGTCGGCACAAACGCGCATCTGCCATCTTTTAATCTACAATTCAGACGTGCATACGTACGAGAACAAGTTTTAAAGATAGGTCTGTTCCGTGCTTAATATATGCAAGAATACATGCCAGGGCCAAGCGATTTACCCAGAAGCCCTCGGGCCGGCGCTACTGTATGTCGGAGTTGCCGAATACCAAGGCTGATTCCACCTCATGCCTCTTTAATCCACCACCTGACAGCCCCTGCCCCTTGACCTCACTCTTATCGTTTCTTTTTCACCCGTTTTCTTCCTTTGTCACTGTTTTTCAGTCTTTCCCTTCCTACTTCTTTCCCTCTTTTTTATATTTTTCTCTCTTGCTCTGGGCTCAATGGCTGATGAAGAAAAACAAGTGCTGGTCCCCAAAAATGAGTGCGGGTGGCTTCATCTGCAAACACCGCCTCAAATTAAGTACTCGGTGCATTCCCTGTTACCTGTGTAAGAACACTATGTGAAATTCAAATTTGAGCACAAAACTAAACATATCTCATCCCATTAAATTCCACCTAGGCCAGGTCATTCACTTTATTTTCCGTACTGTAAACTGACCCCTCTCCCTGTAATAGGAACAGGTTGCAGATTTCTTTGCAGGTGGCCACTGTGTTGACAGTTCTTTTATTGGCGGCTATCAATGTTTCATAAGTCGGTGTTGATTACCCAGCTGCCTGGGTGACTGGACGCTAGGCTTGAATTATGCATCACCCAGCAAAACAAACGAAGAGACCGACTCCGGCAAGCTTCATTCAGCAAGAGAGTCTTTGGGACGACACTGAACCTGGAATAGATGGATGAACTACCAAGGATGTTGAGTCAGAGATATGAGGCTAGGCCTCGCAAAGTCCGATTTAAGGTGTCCTCGGCCTACAGCGGACGAGTGCTGAAGCAGGTCTATGAAGACGGTCAAGAGCTGGAGTCCCCAGAAGAAGACTATCCACACAGCTTCATCCACAAGTGCTTTGAGCCAGGCGACCAATTCTTCAGCAGCAGAGACATCTCAGACCACAGCTTCTACCCCTCAGCCAGCCTCACGGCCAAGAGGATAAGCGTCTTCAGGCAAGGAAGCTCCTACAGCCTGGCTGGTGGGGCGTCACTCTTCAACGACTACCAAGGAAATGACCAGAAGGTATGTTAGCTCCGCCTCTCAATGCTCATATTTTGGGGCCATTTCTTTGAGTGATTGGACATGCAAGGACCATTGACCTGAAGAATGCCTCTGTGCACTTAATATAATAGGTATTTCTTAACCATGCAGCAATGAGCCCCCATCAGCAAACTAGTTCCAAATTAAAATGCAGAATCATATGAACTTCCTTACCAGCAAAGCATCAGTGCAGTGCATGGTGTCTGTGTCACATAAGGGTTATGGAGGCTATCTGGAACAGCTCAGAACCAACTGTTTGCCTAAAGCCTCGCGAGAATGGCTGCAGTTTGGGAACAAATCCATACAGTTTGTCTTGAACATAAAATGTAATTATGTTCCATGCGATTCATTTAGAGCACAAACAATTACGTTAGTATTTCGATCCCTTTATGTGCAAGGCTCAGCTCTCTTATACTCCATCCACCTCCACCTGAGATTCAAAGAAGTGGTGTGTGAGAGGGACGAACAGCGCTCTAACTGGCATGAAAAGGGGGGGAGGTTCTCTTTAATGACAGCATGGCCTAAGAGCTAAGGCCCCTTTATAAGATTTGATGTCTATGAAACAAAGGGAATGGCTTCGTACATGTGCCTTGAAGTCCAACACCTCACAAATTCATGAATAGACTCTTCTTCACAAGGACAATAACTAGGATCAGTAGCACTGCCCTATTCTCGGCCATTAGGAGCAGTGCATTCGGTGCATTTGACAAATGTACTCAAATGATAACATTTACATTCAGTATTCGGTTACCGCCTTTGTAATCAGGACTCCAGCCCCGCCCATGTGAAAGCAGGACACGCCCATGTTAATTAGCACAGTAAAGGACAGGTGTTGTTTTTACCCACCCCATTATCACTCATTTTATCAAACTGAGACGAATGAAAGGCTGTCCTCAATACCATTTAAAACGCTGCCCTTCACTTTGCCTAGTAATGCCCACAGCAGGGACGTTAATGGTTATGTCTGCCAGCCACGCCTATCAGCTAGTAATAGGGTTCTGCGCCTTATGTCACCAGCTGAAGGGATGGGTAGGCAGAAAGTGTCAGCTTCTAACAGTAGTAAAATGCCTTAGGAGGTTAATGCGCCTGCTGCAGTGCACTGCGTGTGATCAGTAGTTGCAGGCTGGAATGCTGTATTGTTGCTCAGTGGGTTGTTTTTGAGACTCAGGTGTAACAATCGGATAACAAGTTCCAGTGATGGCAAGATAGCTCTGTTAGTTATGCACATGATGCAAAGATGTGCATGTAAAGTGGAAGATACAGGTCCAAGCCCCTGCCGCACTAAATCAAGCTTTCATTCTTCTGAGCATTGAGTTTGGTGTTAATTAATTCCTCTTGTTAAGGGAAAAGAAACAATGGTTTCTGTTGTGAGCTATACGCATGGTCATTATTAGAAGCGTTATTCACCTGAAGCTACAGTAATCACATTTAGGGCCAGATTGATCATAATTTCATGCAACGCAAGGCAGCAAGACAACTTGCTGCGCTGTGTGAAAGGGAGAGGACAGGAATGTGCCATATTTACTAATGTATGGCACATTCCTGCTCTCTGCCTGTGCTGGTGCTACCTAGTGCCAACTCGGGCACCCTTGCACCACGGTGCAAGGGTGCCTGTGTTGCAGGCAGGATTGTTTTTGTGCAGGAAGAGACACCTTCCCGCACAAAAACAATCCTTAGAAGCTTTTTCCACTTTCCTTGTTGCGCCTCCCCTGGGAAGGTGTAGCATTTCGACACATTCCCAGGTTTACCAGTCATGGTAAATCTGGAAATGCGGCAAAATCCATGGGTGGATGAGTGGGAACACCCACGCTCCACCCATCGAACACCCCCCAGGGCAGAGTATTGCACAACAGTGACTTGCGCTGCCTTGCGTTACTCCTGATTTACCAAGCACGCAGGGCCATGCAGGGTGGATTTGCGTGGTTTGATAAGTCTGACTTAAGACCTGCGTTGCGACACCATACTTGACGCAAAGGCAATGCAACACAATAATAAATCTGGCCCTTATTGTCTCTTCATGAAACAACCTGTCTTTCTTCCTGCCTTGAAGGTCAGCACAAACCTGGACGCTCCGCCAAGATGAAGCTTTAGAGATTGAGAGGCAGGGTGATGCATAGGACATCTGTGCTGAGATCCGCACCCTCCTCCTTAACCTACAGAACGGCAAGATACCCAAATATCCAAAACACAATTCAGAAAGGGTTTTGGGTGATTGTCAGCCGGTGAGCGATTACAGAGAGTGCTCCTGGCCACCTTCCTTTCTCGCACATGATGGGGAAACTCCTCATCTCCACTCTTCATCCACTCCGATTTGTTTTTTGTTTTGGTCTTGGGCAGAAATGGAGGGCCTGATTGGGACCTGTTTCAAAGATTGCTTATTTCTACTGTCATGGAAGAAACCAGCCCAAATGAAGCCCAGCTAAGCTTGGAGCCTCAATGCATTATTTTAACAGTGAACTCAAGACTATTCTTAATCCAGTCTTGGATCACACCTCTCTAACCACCTATCTGTAATACTCTAAAGCCATTGAATTCAAGAGTGAAAGACATACAATATACTCTTTGCAATCAGTAATGTCTTTACAAGTTCAGTTTTCCGTCTTTGTTTAATCTAAAGGCCTCCTAAACTTGTCAGTTACACACATGACAATGAAGGGCAACAATGTGTCTATAATGACATCACTGTCTGTACTTTGTCCATGTGTACTCTGCAGCTTGGTGTTATAAATGGATAGATCAGTGGGCCCAAGCCACTGCTGCTGGATTGTAGCCAAGACCCAACAGCCATCCATCCAAAAGCAACCTGGAAGCCCAAACCACAAAAATAGTGTGCTACAGTCTGCCAAATGGAAAATGAAGGAGCCGATTTAGAGTTTGGTGGGTGGCCCATCCGACTGCCATATTTAAAGTTCACCACTGCTCATGGCTGTTCCTCTGAAGGCACTGCAAGCTTGATGCATGCCGCGCACCAAACTTTCTTGTTTTTCAAAAACAAACTCAAAGTTTGCTAATGAAAATCAAAAAACGAATGACCGCCACAACCTGAGTGGAGGTCTTTTTTCTTTTTGTCTTTGTGCTACAGCTGTTGATGGACATATAAAAACTCAGACCGTCTGCTCTAAATATGGTGGGCGGTGTGATATTCTGACTATTACAGTCCCAACTCCGTCGGAGTAAGCTGCCTGACAGCAGAGTGGTTGGGGGCACTACCGTCAGAATCTTGATGGCCCACCTGGCTCACAATAGAGTGTCTCAATGAACTTGATTATCATGCATACCGAGTCCTCCAATACTCAGGTCTATCTAACAGTGGACACAATCGCAATTCAGGGAACTGGTGGTAATTCTAAACTGGTTCCACACATTGCACATTGTGCTTATGTTCAACGGGAGACAGATATGTTCATTGCGATTAGAACAGAACAAAAGGTTCAGGGATATGCATCTCGGAAACTCTTGCTCGCATTTTTCTGGTGTGGGGGGCAGGATCTGGCCACCGTCACCAAACGGACTGTCTGATATTGTGGATAATGAGTCTCTTGGTTTAGGCCTAGTGTACATGGATTCCCCAACCACAATATTCTAAGAACAGCATGATATAGAACTCTGCTTCTCACAATTCTAAGTTATGGACAACTGGTTCAATCCA
The DNA here is from genome assembly GCA_963921515.1 of Calotriton arnoldi. Lineage (NCBI taxonomy): Eukaryota > Metazoa > Chordata > Amphibia > Caudata > Salamandridae > Calotriton > Calotriton arnoldi. The sequence continues at coordinate 923,518 of CAWUFW010005927.1, read as the reverse complement.
ATGGTACAGGCCTCTAGGACAAAAGGGGGTGAACCTTAAGTTTCCTCTAATGCTCAGAGATTGGTCAATAGGGGAAACATCATTTACAACGCATACGATACATTGCATGCCATTACAACGCGGTCATTACAACGACGGCGTTGTTACATCGCAAACCATTACAACGCAAGTCGTTACAACGACTTGCTGTAGGGAGCAGAAGGTGTTGGATTTAAAATACAACACCTTCCCTACTGTTGCACAGACTGGAGTTGGAATAGTAAATTATACTATTCCAAAATCCAGCACGCTCCCTACAGCAAGTCGTTGTAAAGACTTGCGTTGTAATGGTATGCAATGTAACAACGCGGTCGTTGTAATGACCGTGTTGTAATGGCAAGCGATGTAGCGCATGCGTTGTAACGTGGCCTATTCGTCAATAGAGGCCCACACAAAGTCAAGGGGGGTTCAGTGACCATATGTAGGTACCATTGCTGTCAAACACATACAATGGTCCCAGATTCTCACATCCGCCCAGTTAGGCTTGTGCCCACAATACGAATGAAAGGTGAGAGTGCAGACTCACCAGTGGGCACAGCCTTTGACTGTCTCCCACACACAGTAAACCCTCCCACAATGCAGAAGTTGCAGAGATGTTTCAGATTCAGTTCAGGCCACCGGAATTGCAGGCCCTTGGGCTCCTCCGGGGCTGGCTCTCTGCAGGAGGTTTCCTCCATTCAGACCTTAGTCATATGGAAATTGGTATCGGCCTTGAGGTCAGGGCATTTGCTGGTTTACATTGAATAGTACAGTGGCTCTTCTTCCAAGCCTGGCACATTAGCAGGAACTTTACCTCTGGATCTAGGATTGTTTGTATCCATTGTGAGGATCACCAACCCAACGTTCTGGTGCAGATCCTTCTTCCTCCTGGTGGTTTAGGTACGGCTCTGTCATTACCACACAATAATTCGCCTCAAACCAGTTTTCACTGCAGTAAAAGACTGAAATAATTAGACATAATAAGAAGTCCTATTGTTAGATGCTCCTCTCTGCATAGGATACCTTCGATACAGATGGATTTGGGAGCTTGGCCTACAATCAGCACGGAAGTCAGAATGTGTGCCTCGTGCTGCCAAGGAATTCCAGATATTAGTCACGAATCTGTGTGCCCTTCTTTATTTTTTCTTTGTCTTTTACTTCATATAATGTTTTTAAGGAATAACAAAGGGACTATAAATGCAACCTTAGATTTTATGTGTGGGCTATCTACACTAAATAGTTCATATGTTAGTGTTTATTATATAGGTTTTGTAAAAAATGATTGTAGTTTTGTTAGCTGTGATCAGAATAAAATTAATAAATCTAAATTTTATTCTGCTCAGCAGTTGCTGTAGAACAGTTCGAATTCAAGGTGAATGTAAGTACTAGCTATGGGAAACTGGCTCACTCATAGAAAGATAGGCTCAACAAAAAGGACTGCCACCTTCAACTTTTCATGGGTCTTCTCAGCTTTTCTGCACTGAGGAGGTGGCTGGTTGTCAGAAAATGGACTGCTAAGTCTTTTTTTGCTGGATATATCAGGGGGCTAGGCTGACCAGGCAGCCTAACCTGTTTCAATCACTGATGGTTTCAGATAGATCTTCCTGCATAGCAGGCTGTGGGTGTTTCTGCCCCAACCACACTCCCTTGTGCCCAAAGACCAGCAACAGGGATTCCAAAGCACAGTTTTATGCAGATTGTCATGTCCTCAGACCCAAGACGTCCTGAGGTGTTTAGTTCTATTCACCCACACCAGCTACTCAACCAGCACAATGACTCCCAACACATACACTCAAGCACAGCCGCAGCGCTGAAACTCAGGGAGAAGTGAAGCGCTCTAGATATTGGAGACAAAGGATGTCCATTGAATACCACCAGACCCTTTCCAATGTGCCCAGTGTTCCCAATGAATACTGACCTGTCCGATTGCCGAGCAAATTAACCTCTGCCAACCGTCATTTGCATGGTAGGCATCAGTATCCATCTTCCTTTATAGGTTGCTGAATATGCAGCTTGCACTTCCTGTCCAGCAGTCTTGTGCTTGAACATGTGTTCACATAGTGCGGGACTTTTGTTCCTGCACAGATCCATGCTATGCTCATGCAGTACTGGATTAGATTGCACTAGTGGGCATTCCCTGGTATTTGTCAGGCTAGTTGATTACCATATGGGCGTCAGGTTAAGATAATTGTTATTCATTCAAATATTGCAAAGCACTACTTACCCTACACATTTCTGTACAGACTTACTAGTCGAATGGGAACGTCCCCTTCATGGTAACCAGATGTACATGCTGCCCACGAGTACGCAAGATGCATGTAAAACTGGTATCTGAATTCTGCTTGCCTCCAGAACACACAAAACCCTATGTGCAAGCTGAGGCCGGCCTGGCTCTTAGATGAGGGGGCACCAAAAACGTACTCTTTAGTGGACATTAGACTACCGTCTGTGTCAATTGGGACATGTACTGTGAGCAGTGGTGGCAGTATACCATTTTTGAGTCCATAGTGTTGTATAGGGATTTTTTACCTCCTCAAAGATAGCATGAAAGATGCCCAGATGTGTTCATGTAAAGTTCCACTTGCACTTCATGCCCAGACCATGCTCTGACATCCATGTATGTATGTCAAGTGCTTGTCTATGTATGGTGAATGACAGCAGAACTCGATGTTGTTTGCAAATTTGGGAATGCTGAAGCCAGCGGGAGGACCCAGTGAGATCCATTTTAGATTATATCTGGTAGGACATGCACAAAACGAAGGCTGTAATACAGCCTCCCAGGACAATGGAGGTGTGGTGCCTGCATTCCTGAGCTTGAGGCTTTAATCCTGTGCACTGACGTTTGGAGGGAGTCAAGGCTACCTTTAGAAACTCTATGGTAACCTCTTTAGCAGGGGATTGTTTATTAGTCCTTCCAGAGCACTGCCGTTGGGTTATTGTTGGGGAATGGGGGTGAGCCAGCAGAGTCAGTTCTTAGAGAGATAGTAGTTTCTAGGCATGATTTGGTCCTTTTGCCTTCTCCATCAGTGGCCCATGCAGGGAGGCTGATGACAGCCAGCTATCTGCAGAGCTTTACAATTATTGTGCTCATAATGTGGGTGCTCCTGCCTGGATCCTGCCTCATCAGTACTTGCTGGGAGATCCATCACTTATAGGGAATCTGTAAGAACACAGAGTATGTGTCTGCACTGAACCCAGAAACTAAAGTATTAAAGGCACCCACACCAAACCGGTTCCTGTACTTTAGACAGTGGATCCACATCCCCTGTCTGCAAATCGTGTTTAAAATTGGGGCTTAAATTTTCCCACCTCACAGTTCCAGGCTTCTTCACTCAGCAAGGTCAGGGGTGCTCTGCAGAGTACTCAGAGGTGCTGTGATCCAGGACTCGTATCGCTGATAGTTAGTCTCAGTCTCACAGAGATGCGGGCACATCACCTCAAGATTATGCATCGCACTGGAGCCTGATACCTGAGAGCTTGCTCCTAGTGAGAGGCGAGAATCAGTGACTTGTCACTCTGGAGTTGTCTGCTCGAGAAAGAGAAGGCCAGCCACTGAGTCCAGAGAGAGAAGTGGCCAAGGTGAGGTTGACTGCTATGGGAGTGTGCCCGAAGTTGACCCAAGTGTGCCTCAGGGGTTGCCAGCCTCCCTAGGAGCCCAAGAACCTGCCACTCCCCAATGGGCCCACTTCAGCAACTGCCGCAAGAAAGACCAGGGGACACGGGCTGACTCTGCCTTTGCTGCCCCCGAGGACGACAGCCCAGCATCACAGACAAGAGGAAGGATCTCCTATTCAGGAGTGCCGGATCTGCCCAATCGGAGTGCCTTCACCCATGCCGTTGCAGCTTCCCTTGGACCAGGAAGGAGGCAAACTGAACAGTGATGTCTTGCGTCCTGAAAAAAGTGCCCTTTGGCAGCAGGTCCATCACTTTACCACTCCCTCACACACATACAGTGCACATACGAGATCAGGGCAACATTGAAAGTGACCAGTAACTGTACACTGTATACTGTAACTGTATAAACTGTTCTGCATCCCTGCTGTTAGACTCGGCAGTAACATTGCAGCACAGAAGTCTCTTGCTATCTTCCTCCTCCCTTCCTTTTCTGCTGGTGGAGATCTGCCTGAAATGCACAACGGAGAATATGTTGCTGTGTGGAATATGATTGCAATTACGAAGGAATGGATCGCACTGCAGCATTCACAGCAACACACACTGAATGGAGAAGCCGACAGGATCTCGACCTCCCAGCTGGAGGGTGTGCAGTAGCAGTTGTCCTGCTGCAGTTTGAGAGGCCCTGTGCCTCCAGTCACCTATCAAGATTCTGAATTGGCAATATGCTGTTGGCCACCAGGCCTTCATAGAGCTACAAAGGTACACAGCTTCCACTCTGAATGGACCCCGCAAAGGTTTACTGGCTCCTGGTTGCAAGCTCTTATTGCTTTCTCTCCCTCAAGGTGACTGCCAGCAGTGAAAGCCAATTCCCAAGTGTGAGAAGCCTCTAAATACATCGAGGTACAGGTTCCCATTGTCGGAGTCTTTTTGAGAAATACAGTGATGTCAGGAGATCACCTGATTTCCGGATCAGCTGCCTTGACCCATTTCCTTCTCCAGTAGTTCCTTGAGGAGGCCTATCCTAGCTCTGTTTCTCTGCCACAGCAGAGGCTCAGGTACGTGTTTCTTTGGCCTGTGGAGTGGGAAGAGGACGGCTTCCTATGAGGACAGTGACCAAAGCGGCACCAGCTCACTCCGATATGTGGGTTGTCCTCCGGGCTACTCCATGCCTTTCCATTTTGAGAAGGAGGGTAGATCTGGCCTCCCATCCAGATCTTTGAATGGTGTGTCTGGCATAATGAACCGGACATCAATCAGCCCTGTCCTCCTGACTCAGCAATGGTCAATGGTCAAAACCCCACTGTGCTTTGTGTGTAGCCTACAAGTGGAATATTTACTTCCGCAGGAAGGACTCAAAGGGTTAAAGGGTGATTCAATGAGATAGAGCTGGCTGGGAAGCTAGAGACGCTCGCTCCACTGGAGAGGTAAGGTACAAATGATCCTAAGTTACGCTGGGCAGAGGCTCACCCTGGCACCACTCATCAGATGAAGTGCTCAAGGACACCATTAAGAGGAATTTGAAACAGGTTGAAGGCTCAGCATGTACAGAGTCCCAGTGGTGTTTGTGCCACATAGAATTATGTTACGGATGGGTGAGGAATGTTGTGCTTTAATAATGGACTAAAGAAGCGTAAAGCAAGACGTGACTAACCTGTTCCTGAAGGGCTAGTCCTAGAGCAAGGCATTGTCTCCTCGCTCTGCTGAAATGTGATGTAAAACAGAGGGTTTCCCTTCTGAAAACTCTTGTGGAACATCTTCTTTATGCAAAACCAATACAATGCTGTTCACTGCCGCCATTTTAAAATTGTACAAAGTTGCCCACTCCATTTGAAAAAATGCTTGTTTCACGCATAAAACCAAAAGTAAACTCTCCTCACATATTTTGTGAGGGTTCGCTCTTCTACTCGCATCATGCATTAAAACAAGCATTGGCAAAGTGGATCATTTCTTCCTTTTGTGGAGTGGAAAGTTTTATACCAAGCTTCACAATAAAGGTACAACATGGGCCCTCGGAGCGCAACTGTCCCCAACGTGAATAATAAGTTAAGGACAGGTGACAGCAGCGGAAGTAAGATCACACAATTTCCTCACACATGTAGGACAGGTACAACACAGGTAGCTAACACACTAAAGAGTGAGTGAGAGGCGTTAAAGGAGTGTTGTATAATTAACAGACATAAACATACAGGAAGTACAAAGTTCCTCCAAGAAATAGCCAGACCTCTTACAGAGTTATCATTCCTTCATGTACTTGTATGGGAGGAACTCTCACCTACTTTGTGTAGTATGCTTAATCAGTGAGTTCCATGTCTTGAACTGGGATGCATTCATGAGTACTAGGGTTCCCTGATTGTACAGTCTGCTAGTTATTAAGTCCCATAATTTGGGTGAGGTTATGTCACTTATGTCAACATTTATTTTCTTCATTAGTTAAACTATTACATCCATACTAAAATTCTAGGGGGATGAGCATAAAATGTTTTTTACTAGTATCTCCGTACCAAGAGATTAACAACAGGAGGCCAAGCAACGAACACTTCTCTTTTCCATTGACTTGTTTTGATGTTTGAATATTGGCCCTGCGGGGCCATGTGACTTTCCCAGGAATATAGGTATATCACATCAAATATTGTGAAACCACCCTGGCTTTATAGGGCATGTTCACCAACCTCAGAAGAGGGAGGAGTGATGGGGCAGGCTTCACAACAGGCTATTTGTGAGGTTGTCACTATGCAGCTCGTTTCCCAGGAGTAGTCATTGTAATCGCAGCCTGCACTATGAAACAGATCGTGGCCATATCGTCAAGCCTCACTCACAACTAACTGGGTGTTGGCAGCAGGAGTGCATAAGGCTTGAGACCGCAAACTATATGCCGAATCCCAAAGCATCTCTTGCCTCTCTGCTGCTGAGTCTCATAATTCTCTGCAGCCCTATCTGTGTTGCATCCTATCTGAAAAAGCAGTGCTACGGAGGATTAAAGGAACAGCTCTTATTAACCTGAACCTCCTGCTCTTCTGCAAATGTCAGTGAATGCCACTTTATAGGTGAGGGAGTAACTTTTGCATTAAAAAAGTGTATTGGATTGTTTCCCTTTGGCGCCTTAGATTATATCTCTACTCTGAGAGGCCTTTATTAAAATTAGTGGGTCACACTCTTTCAGCTGTGACAATTTTAACAATAACTCAAGAGGCAAACCTGTTATCTTGTTTCTTCAATATAATCCTTTTATTTTTAGGGATGAAACAACATTATGGTCTATTAAACCATACACAAGAGAGGTTGTTGTACAGTGTGCATCCTGAAATATTTGAAGGTGCTCTCAAATGTGGCGCTCTAGGAAAGAGAGGGGCACTGGAGAAAAGTAATTGCTAGGGTCACAATCAGGGCCGGACTGGGAACAGCAATCAGCCCTGGTAGATTGCTACTCGACAGGCCCTGCAAGGGAGGGGGGTGCTAGTAAGAAGCACAGCTCCCGCTTTTGTACAGGGGGCTGATATTGCGGCATTGCTGCACAACCGGCCCCCAGTGACAAAACCGGCCCCCACGGCCACAAATTGGCCCCCAACCCCCCGGCCCACCGGGGAAACGCCCGGTGCCCTCTATGGCCAGTCCGGCACTGGTCACAATATTTGGTCAAGCTTGAAAGTTGGGATGGAAACCAGGTTTCCTGATTAGACATTGTATAATTCAGATCCTGGATGGATATTGCATTTGTTGGCCCTTCTGCCCTGATGAAAATGTTATTAATGACCCAAGAGGCAAGTTGGTTGTCTAATGACTCCTGTACAAAGTCCTTAATTTTGCAACATTATGGTATACCAAATCCTAAACTAAATTACTTCAAGTTGCTCTCAAATTTGATGATCACTGACAATAAAGCAGAGTGAAGAAAAGGAATTGCCCTGTGGTACACAGTTTGTCCAAGCTGGAAAGTTGTGATTGAAACCAGGGTCTCAGGGTCAGGACCCAGAACCTAGTTTTGCCCTGGGTTCAATAACAATTTCTAACTGGCCAGGGCATGTTATGCAAGTGCAGTCAATATAGTGTTTTTTTTCTTCATAAGATGGGGCAAGAGCACCCCTCTTCATATAACAGATCACCTTGGGCAGAAACAGGGAAGCATCTGTTCTTCAGAGGACAGGTACAAGTACGGTAGTATTAGCATAAGCAGTTACAAAATGGGCTAAAGCAGTGCAAGCTTTAGGTCCTCACAAAAACAGCCTGGCACAGAACATGATCGGTTAAGGCATGAGTGATATGTAGGTTACAGACAAATGTCTGGACCAGGTGCTTAACTCACCGAGAGGAATGTATAGGCGGATGAGTTGGTGAATATGCAAGCTCTGACACCATTCTCACTTAGGTGATAATCCATGTGAGCTCTGTGAAAATCCTGCTGCTGTCACTCTGAAACCTGTTTTTATTGACTCCATTTCTTTTCCACCTATTGAGAAATTGCAGTAACCTAGTAGGTCGTTGCTTTTTCGGAACAGGATCAGCACATACTAAGTAACTATGCTATAAACAGGCACACAGATGGCAACCTCTTCTGAAAGGTTTTAAATGAGCGTGCATCAGGCTGTGTGCAATCCCGCCTCGGTGCTGCACCTGTTCAAAATGCTGAGGGTCGCCAGTGCTTTCCCTACATTTATTTTCGTCCCTGAAACGTTTTGTGTTCAGACAGCCGGAGACAGGAGGCTCCCGGTTGACAAACACGTGCAGTTTAGTAGCCTGCTCCAGCAGAACAATGTTATTTTAGACTTGTCAACAGTGCCCTCCTCAGGGCTTTGGTGGAATTTCAAGGAAGCAAGTAAATGAGGTCAGTGTATTTTATTGCTCTGCTTTACGCATGTTCTTCATGAAGCCTTTGGCTACTTGAGGGATCACCAAGACACTGGTCACACAGAACTGGAAAAACAAAAGTCCATTTTTATAAGTCACGGTAAGCAGAGTGCGTGGTACGTCTCGTGCATTCTTCATAGAGTACTCGGATATTACCTTCTTTTAATAGAGCAGATCATACCGTTTCTAAGTGGAGCAACAAATAGTAGTAAGTATTACCAATTTAATGGCACACTCTAAGAAACTGAAGCTCTCACAAAATGAATTCTTTGTTATTTTATATGTTTTATATTCTTTGGAACGTTTCCTTCTGTTGTAATCATATGTGTTGAGGGATTTGAACTACCTGAAACTTTAAATTTTAGAACGATATATCAATGTACCATCTAATTTTTCCAACACTTATTCTCAACTAAATTACTGACGGGGACTAATGTATCCATAATTGTGGGACTTGACTGCCTCTCTTTGGTTTCCTGTATGCCCTTCTCTGACACGACAACTCACCAGACAACATATATACAACAGATTGTATAATGACACTAATCCACTTTAACCGCACTCGGTGAGCGTTCCCTGAACCTATACATGACCCTACACCAACGGTACACAATAAACACGTCCCTGGAAGTTCACAAGCGTATCAAGGCTCAAAGCCCTATAGATGGGCAGGTCTCTGTCACCTCAACAACAAACCCAAATTGGGTTAAATAAAGCATCTATAATTAAGGAGCAAGGCACAATTTTCGTTTGTGTACTATATAATGGCCATTGTTGTCTTTTTCTTCACTACAATACATTGTTGTATTGTTATGTTCCTTGCTTACCCCCACAACAGGATGCAGTTTATTTTCAGCAATTTTTGCTGTGTTGTTGTTATATCCACACTTCGTTAAATATCATGTGGAAGATCAGTGGTCTTTTCAGAAAGCTTGAACATGTTTATGTCGCTATCACTTCAATTTTCTGATGTGTGAATTGATGCCCATTTTTTTCTCTGCGCTTAGCAGCATCCCCTCTGCCCTGTCCCTTTGACCTCTCACATTTTTAACGACCCAAAGTAAAGTTGACAAAGGATGTGATCTGCTCAGCGATTATAGAGAGGGCTGGGCACCATGTTTTAGGTTGAAGCCTGCCAGACAGTGCAGCTGTCTGGTTTGCAAGGACTTCCTCGGCACATTCAAAAAGCTTCCCAGAGAATGCATTCTACCCATGGCTTACCATTGTCTTTGTGTTTTGTAACTCACAGCTGCTTGCTTAATATTTGCTGGCTTCATTTGCTGTAGGCTGTCCAGTATGTTTTTGCCCATCCCGTAGACCATACTCAAATCCTCTAACTTTGAAGTCAGAGAAAGAAAGGCAAATATAAAGCTCCCTCAGAAATCAGAGTGCAGCATTTGACCATTACCTTTGAATGCACATGAAATGTGACAAGATAAGCACAAAATTTAAAGGTCTGCTAACAGAAAGCGAGCACTCATGGAAGAATACAGTATGAGTGCTCGCTTTCTGTTAACAGACCTTTAAATTTTGTGCTTATCTTGTCACATTTCATGTGCATTCAAAGGTAATGGTCAAATGTTGAACTCTGATTTCTGCGGGAGCTTTGTATTTACCTTTCTTTCTCTGACTTCAAAGTTAGAGGATTTATGTGACAATCATGCTGGGTATTGGGGGTGTGCTGGAGGAAGACTGAACAAGGTTATTTTCTTCTAGCACAAAACAAAATTTAAATGTCTGTAAATGAATTGTGCAAATATATCAGAATTAGGAAAGTAGAATGAATTTAATATGATCAAAACTAATCAATACAGTTGATGATTGCCATTTCCATACATTATCGTTTGTGCACTGTTTAGTTTTATCAGTAAAACGGTATGTCCGTGCATAATTAATGGTCATTTCAATTGAAAATGTGTTGTCAGTAATGGCAGTGCACTTCCATACCCTCTACTCCACAACTCTCTTCTCCCTTCTATGCAATGCGACTCCACTCTACGCCACTCCACACCACTCTACTCCACTCTATGCCACTCCACTCTACGATGTTCTACTCCACTCCATGACACTCTACTCCACTTCACTGTACGACACTCCACTTCATACCACCCCACTCTATGCCACTCTACTCCACTCTATGCCACTTAAGTCTAGGCTACTCTTCTCCACTCCATGCCACACCATCCTATGACACTCCACTCTACTCCCTCTATGCCACTTTATTCCAATCTACACTACTCGACTCTATGACACTTCACTCCACTGTACGGCACTCCATTCTATAATACTTTACTCCACTCTATGCTACACAACTCTATGCCATGCCACTCTATGCCACTCCACTCTACATCTCTGCCCTCTACACCACTCCACTCTACGCCACTCCACAACACTCTCCTCTATGCCCCTAACTTTTAGCAATGCTGAACAGTAGCCACGCTGGTGTACAACATGGCAAATACACATTGGCAAAGCCAATAGCTCTTGCATAGGCGAGACTTATTGGTTTTGCCAAAGCTTGTCTTTTTATTTGATGCTCACTCGCCTCCAGGCACTTTGGCCTTACTTTGACAATGAGAAGTGGTAAGACTGTCAGCCGAAGTGACAACGAGAGCAAGCTGGAAGAAAGTTGCATTGCACCAGTGATCTTCAGGGACATTGTAGTGGAGACATGCTGGCAGCCTGGGCAGAGGTTTATGGTACTTTTCTGTTGGACGTTTGCCAAGCACGTGAGCATGTCCACTTCAGTACGCTAGTATTGCCTTGTTTGTGAAGATAAAAGCTGCAGTGATTTTGGTGCCGGGTTGTACTCTAATGTGCTGTGAAGGTTCCTGGATATGTTTCTGGATTAAACTTTCACAAGTGTTGCAATAGTTGTTTGTATCCACATGCGATTTTAAAACAATTTTACTGTTATCAGCCAGTGCATTTTGGCTTTGACTTGGGTAGCCTCATAAAGTAATAAATGGAACGAGCAAGTGAAGAAAGAGGTAATGTTATAATTACTTATCAATAATTCCATTAGTCGGAGTCCATTTTTCCTCACTCTAGTCTTTAAGATGGATGGTTTGCACAGACGGCCCATTTTTTGGGAGCTAGAGGACAATATAGGATGTGACAGGAATGAGAAAGTGGATGAAGAGGTACAGAGCTCTCCCCACGGATGGGTGGGTGGGTGTGTGTGTGTGTGCGTGCGTGCGTGTGTGTGTGTGTAAATATATATCTTTTAAAATATATATTACCCACTGGCAGTCACCAGTTGTTGTGGTTAGGTCAGCGTTTCCGTATGCTTGTTTGTTTTGCTAAGAACTTTGATGCGTTTAACAAATCTTCACAAACATTTACAAACAAACTTCTACTTTTTGTCTAGTTTGTACACGGAAAGTTTTGGGGTGATTCGTGAAGCGGGGGCCGAGTCAAACGGGGGGGGGGTCACAAGAAGCAAAATCACCACGCATTTTCCAAAATTGTTTTTGAACAGCGCTACCACAAAAACTGCTGAACGGAAATACACCAAATTTGGGAGGAAGCAAGATCTTGGTCCAGAAAGTGTGCTTTTTATGATTTGTCATGGTAAATCTGTTCTTTAGTCTTGGAGATATTAAGCTCCAGATATATGTGCATATCTGCAACATTGGGATTGAGGGACTCTCGCAAAAGGCTTCTGATTGGCTGCCACCAACATGAAGGAAAATGTTGCTAGCAGCCATTACAGGAATTACTCCCCTGTACTGGAATAAATAAAAAAAAAACATATAAGGGAACAGGGTAGGGATATCCTGTCTCTCTAGGACTTGTGGGGTCCCCCCACACCCCCATTGGGCACAAAATATGCGTTTTTGCCGCAATTTCGCAGGGATACCCTGCCCCCAAGGGCACTGTGGGGGAGTCCTAGAGAAACTTCCCGGAACAAAATATATATATATATATATTTTTTTAGTAGCAATCCTGTGGGAGTCTCTAAGGTAACTATAACTTGTGCTCTCGCCATGCACTGCTAATTTCCCACACATTACGTCACTCATGATATGTTCTATGACGTCATTGATAACATCACTGTAACATGTGAAATAACATTATTGATTACGCGAGTGTGCATGACAGGGGCGCAAGTTATAGTTACCTTAGGGCACGAGTTATAGTTACTAGAGATAACTATAACTGGTGAATTTCAGTGTTTTTCTGAGTTTAAAACTTTACCTTTACCTAGTGGTCATATCTGGCATCTGTCTGTGATTGCTAGCTTTTGGTGAACAACATACCTGGTGGTTGACTGGCATCTCTAACAATTGTGTGCATCGCTGACATCAGATGACTAAATCTGGCATTGGGGGTGTCTATCCCTGGCATTTGGTGGTGATACCTGACGTCGTGGGCATCCCTCAGACTGGTTGGCCATGCTTGGATTCTGATGGGCATCTCTTGCACCTTGTGGGCTTCTCATACCTAAGGTGGGTATTTCTGGGAAATAGTGTGCATCCCTGGCATTGAGCTGTCACTCTGCCAGTGATTGGCTATATATTGCTTTAGAAGACTATCCCTGGCCCAGGTGGAAATAGATGCCTTCTAGTTGGCATTTATTCCTTCTAACATCAATACATGGTTTCTAGTGGACATCCCTGGTGTTCGATGAGGAGCCCTGGCATATGGTAGGCATCACTATCTTCTGAAAATTAGAAGCTGATATTTGGGGGGCAAACAAGTGTACTTTCAGAAAAGTGGAAGGTGGTATTCAGTGTGGTTTTGTGGTAGAGGGTTGTCATCCATGGTATCTGTGAGAACCCCATGACATCTGTGGCACAAACCAGTTGCCCTCTCTATTATGGACAGAACGGCCTTTTACATCATAGGATAATCATGGGTGACATATGATGGCCAACTCTTGCATGTGGTGTCATTCTGTGGCTTCTTTTTGCTTAAGGTGACCGTCCATGCTATTGCTTGTGCTTCTGGCATATGGAGGTTATCCCTAGCATAGGATTAGCACTCTTGGCATACAATGTGGCACAGGGGTTTTTGAGGCAGTACATAGGTATATGGCACTGACCCTAGGAAGATACTCCTGGCAAATTATGGTGGTATATTTTGGGTACGAATTGTAGTTGGGAATATGAAACAGTATCACTCTATGAGAAATATTAGTAAATGTAAATGTTTAATAAGAATGACAAATTGCTGTTTGGTAACTAAACTACTGCATTTACTAAACAAGAAAAGTAAGCATTTGAGGGCATGAGTGTGTATTTTCAGATAACGTCAAGCTTTTATAAATGAAATGCTTATACTTGAAGACTTCACCGCCTCTGATATGTAAGTGACTTGCCTCCCAGTGGAGACAAAAGGGCCCCCCGCCCCCAGGCACTCATGTTTGTGAGCAAGCAGGAAATTAGGTATTCAGGAGGCGTACACACATCAAAGGCTAGCCATACCTCTAGGGTGGACTAGTGGGTCTATAAGGCCTAGGATGGTCCATAGTATCTTGAAAACTCCTAAAATTAGTGGTTTCTGGGTAGTATGGTGACAGACACCCCCCAGATGTGGGCACCTCAGGGGCAGATTTAGCTGCAGGACTAGTAGCCTATTGGCTACTAGCCCTCATACCCCTAAACACCCCTTAAATCCAGGATTTAAGGGACACCCCTGACACCAGAACTCCGGATCTGCTCTGAAGAAGAAGAAGACAAAGAGAAGCTGTGTCAGCACGCGGCAGGACTCCACGAAGAAGAGGCACAAAGTACTGCACCTGTGGCAGCCCCCTGCACCTGCCAGACTACGACTTGTCTAGGACCAGAGACTGGTTCCAAAAGGAAGGTGAGGAGACTTCATCAGGACTCCTCAGGGCTAGAGGGACTAGGCCCCTGCAGTCGGCAGGCACAAACCACACTTCCACATTCCGAAGAAGGACTGACCACCGGGCTCCGTCGTGTACTAGCCAAAAAGTAACTGACGGGTCCCGTTCAGCACCAAGGACAGCCAAGTCACCTCTGCACCCGGACTCCCTGGGCAAGGTAAGATTGTTCTGACTGTCGCAGCTTGGTCTGTGGACCAGCAAGACCTTAATTCTAAGGGGGTTCTGCTGAACACACCCGCAAGTGACCGAGTGCCATCTTGAATTTTCCCCATTGGCAGCAATGGTAGAGTTTGACTGCTCTGCAAAGTACTGATTTCTGGAACACTTTAAAATTGATAACTCTGTTATCTGCCTTGTATTGACTTCATTTATGGTGTCTTAATTTATATAAAAATAAGCTCTATTTTTATAAATTGGTATTGGATTTCTTTCGAGTCGCGCAATTACTTATCGTCACTGTTGGCACTGTAAAATGCTTTTCACATGTTCCTCTAAGTAAGCCTGTCTGCCCTTTGCCACTCTACCAGGCTTGAGAGAAGAATTACTAGTGTGAATCCGAGGTCCACTTTTGGGTATCATGTAACTATTACATGGTAAGGCCTCCCAGCCATACCACATAATATTAGCACCTTGCTACAACTTTACTTCTAGTAATTATTCACAAACTGCATTTTTCTAGTAACTTACACTTTTGTAGTATCTTACACCTTTGTAGTAGGTCCAACGTTAGGCATGGCCAACCACTGATTACACCCTCCCATACAAAATAATGAATGTAAAAACCCATAGGATATGGTGATAAATAAAGTATTTAAAATAGTTAAACATATAAATAAATATAAATTAAAGTTACAAATTATATAAAATTAGTAAACATTTATATAATGTTAAATTAAAATAGTTAAAATAAGTATAAATTACTGTAAAAAGAATATACAAAATTAGTACATATTGGCTATTTAATTATAACATATTTATACTCTATTTCGAATCTGAAAAATTATGTAAGATTTTTGTTACATTATTTTTAAATTCAAAATAGATCAATATTCATATATTAAATAAAAATGTATTAATAATATGGAATAATCTAACAGCGATGTTACATTATGTTTTAAGTTCAAAATAGGTTATTAAATGTTTTCTAACTAAGCAATAAATATGTACTAATTTTATATATTTTTTTACATTAATGTGCATTCTTTTTATTTTTTATTATCCTGCACACTCCAACCAACCAGTTTGGCTTCTTGTGTTAAGAGGCCCAGCAATGGCTGCCTGTGTACCAGGGGCATATGCAGCCATTTGGGCACTATACAGTGCCTCTCTACCTGTGTGGCAGAAAGGAGAAACATGAGACGTGGCAGGGTGTATCTGGAGTGGACCCTATGAACCAGAATTCATCACTTACTGCTGACGTGTTGTGTTACTTCCAACCCTGAAAAGAAAAATTGGAAGAGGCCGTGGCCATTCTATTTCTCCTCACAAAAGAATTCCACCTCAGAGAACACTTCTATTCAATTGAATTCCTTGAGCGTGGCACCTGATTCGATTCCCTTTCCTGCTGGTCGACTCCTTGGTGTTTCCTGCACTTTCAGGTTTCGGATGTCATGCAGGATCCTGATTAGGAACTAGAGTTGTACTACTGGAGTGCAGCTACATTATTTGGCTGCCGCCTTCACTTTTAGACCTTGCCTATCTACAGATGCCCTTTGCTGTCTGTTGTCGAAAGAGCTTTTATGTAGAATACTAATATTTACAGAGGGCTTTGGGTAAGGTAAGCTGATTGCTTATCATTGGTTGGCCTTCTTATCAATCTCGTGCTTGCTTCTTATGCAATGGCTTGTATTCCTCTTCTTGTGTTTGACCCTCCTCTTAAGCATAGATTCTTAAGCATCCTTTTGATTGGATGACTTGTAATAACTGCTTACATTCAGGGTCCTACTTTTTTCTTTTTGCTCCTCCATTGCTTCCCCACATCTCCCTATAAATCCTTTCTCCGTGCCATGCTGCTCAGCAGTAATCTGTTGCTCCCCCTCCGTTGCTCCCCTACGTCTCCCGTTCCATTTAATATTTCACTTTTTTTGAAGGGCAAGGCAGCTGCAATTTGCTACCGGTCTACTTCTTTCTGAATAATGCAATTGTACTTACTTTTTATATTTTTTTAATCCATGAACTAATGTGGGTGTCAACCATTTTGGAATAGTAAATTAAAAAGAAAAAGAAATAGCTGCTGCAGCGTCAAGATACCTGTGGGCATCCGCAACTTGATGCATGTACACGTATACGCCATCACACTAAGGCCCGCCATAGCATCATGATGCACACATGCGAATGCATGATGACATGTTCATGTATACATTATCATTGTAGGGCTTCTTTATTTTTTTGCTGCTGCTCTTCTGCAATGTCAATTACCATTATTTAAACAGCATCAGCAAAAAGCTTTTGCAAAGCAAAAAGGCAAGACTTATTGGCTTTGGCAATGCATGTTGAACCTTGCTTCTGGTGCTCCTTGGGACATCTTGGGTGTTTCTTGTTTGGTTTTATCTCCATTCCAACCCTTTGTCAATTGCTACTAACTTTGTAGGTAGGCATATTTATTTTTGGTAAATAGTTTTTATTGTTTTTGCATCCTTATTTATGGAGAAATGTAGTTGCACTTAGTAACGTAACCAGCTTCGCTCTCTATTGAAGTGTGGTACCCAGCTTGTACCTGCTCCTTGGCCATTATTCCATACTAGGAAAATGCTATGATTCCTTTCCTTACGTACATGGTTTTACATGACATTACGTCTCCCTCTTATTGTACTCCGCCTCTTCTTCTTCCAGACACTGACTGGAAGCAGAGGATTTTCTTTTATCTCCATGGCCCACTCTCCCCCTAGTAATGTCACCAACATGCTGCATGCTGCACAGGTGACAATATTTATAGGGATTGTGGATCCATGAGCCTATGGGTAGAAGTCCTTCACCAATAAAGAACCAATAGTAACACCAAGTACAGTCGACCCCTAACCCTGGCAGGCTGCCCTGAAGCCCTTGTCCATGAAAGGCGAATGAACTATTTCCGGAAATGCGAAAAATCTGCAATCAATCATTAGTCATAGCGTTGGTACCATCAGCTTGGAAGAAAGCATTAGTCACACCATTACCATTGGCCAATCTCTCAGCTCCCATACGCGGTCAAGATCGTAGAAAATCATGCCAGTAAAATACTGTCAAATTTCTTAGAATCTAACAAACTACTTGAACCAGAACAGATGGGCTATAGACCAGCCCATGGCACGGAATCAGCCTTCATCAAGGCAACAGACGAGTTGAGGATGAGGGTTGACGGTGGACAGACTTCAGTCCTGATTTTGCTAAATCTGTCAACGGCGTTTGACACCGTCAACCACCAGATCCTACTCAACGTTTTTAAGGAGATAGAGGTAGAAGGCACTTTCTTAAAGTGGACTGAACCCTACCTATCAGAGAGATGTCAAGCAATTTCTCTTACCCCTTTTAGATCAGATAATATAGAAATCTTGCATGGAGTGCCCCAGGGCTCCGCCCTAAGTCCTATCTGTTCAATGTATACCTTTGCCCCCTGCTGACACTGATCAAATCATTTGGGCTGTCCTTCGTAAACTATGCAGATGATACCCAATTAATAATATCTCTGGATAATGATGACCCTAGCCAGCTGGATGAATTTCACGTTTTCTTAACCGAGATGGCAATTTGTCTCAGAAATAATACATTAAAATTTAAAGGAAGTAAAAACAAGTTCTCCCTGTGCCAACTTCCAAGTAACATCTGGCCATGGACAAATGATACAGACTTAATTACAGCTCAATCAGTGTGAAATCTAGGAGTCTAGATCGATATGAAACTCTCCATGGAAGTTCTGGTCAATAGGACAGTAGCCACATGCATTGGACTTATGAGGAACTTCAGAAAAACTGTTCCCTTACTTCCACAGCCAGCAAGAAAGATGGTTGTACACAGTACAATACTAAGTAGGATTGACTACTGTAATGCCCTCTTATTGAGAATTCCAGATTATCTGCTTAAAAAAACTTCATAGAATGCAAGTAATAGTGGCCAAACTAGCACTTAATAAATCAAGGTTTGATTCCGCATTAAATACCCTAAAAGAACTCCACTAGCTACCAGTGAAAGAGAGAGATATTTTCAAAGCCTTCTGCATAGTCCACAAAGCCTTAAATGGCTCTGGGCCAAGATTCCTACAGGATAAATTTACCTATTACAAACCTATGAGGAGGTTGAGATCATCTACAGCTAACCTAGTTTGTGTACCCAGATTTCAGAAAACTAGAGTAGGAGGGGGGCTTCCAGTCAAGGAAGCACAACTCTGGAATAATCTACCTATCTCCCTCAGAACAAATGGAAATGTAGTAAGTTTTAGGAAGAGCCTAAAAACCTGGATCTTTCCTAAATAAGTTAGGCTGGTGCCTGCCTCCTTTAAAAAAATAATATTGGTCTCCCCCCCTTAATCTTACTGTTGATCGCTGATAGCGCCAAGATGCCTGAAAAGTTAACTTTGCGCTTTACAAATAATTAATAATTGTGAAGCTCCCAGGACATGATCATGCTCCTCCTAATACCTCCACTTTAGTCCTTCGTCTTAGTGCAGCAGATTAAAGGGGGACAATCACAAACTGCACATAAAAGGATCAATGCGCGATGGTCACACCTGCATAACTTGTAGGTAAAATGTCAATCATACTGCACACATTACTCCACTAAAATACTCTGACCCACTATTTCACTCTAAATGATGATATAAATCTGTATTCTACCCAAATCTTGCATTAAAATAAATTTGACAAGTGGCCCTTCCAAGAGCTTGAAGTAATAAAATACTGTAAAGAAAATAACTTTACAACATTCTGTTCAATGGGTGTATCCAGGATGGCCTTCTCTCTCTAGACTTTTTACAAGAACAGAAAAGGTTTCTAGCATGTTTTGTTACCTAATATTGAATGAATCATAGAGTCATCTCCGTAGGGTTTTTTCACTATAAAAGTGTCTTAAATATACACCTATGGATATGTGCACATGCTGTAGATTACAGGTGTGGCACCTGGTTTTATGGTATTTATTTAAACATTTCTGTGTGTATTTAGCCATATTTATTTTTGGGCCATCTAATAAGCATTTATTCATATTTAGCTAGTGTTTTGGCTTAACGCGTGTATTTGCACATCTAGTTGATAAATGTGCACGCATACCTTGATGCCTGTTGAGTTTTACCACTTAAAATAGCCAAATATAATTTTAAAAACCCCACTCGAAAATGTTAGCAATATAGCAAAGACGTTGAGATATACAATTATTTAAGGCAATCTTAAACTTTTTTAGGTTACGCCTGCGTGAGCATGCGCTGCGAGACTCTTGTATTCTAATATGTACTTGGAACCAGACCATTACTTACCATTTGCTTGCAACACTCTCACTCTTCTTTGTTGCCTTTTAATTGGGCAGCACTTGCCATGCATCACTTCCTTTTCCTTCGGTGGTGCATGGAATTAGCACAGATTGAATAAATGTAATTAGTGTCCCTCTGCTGGCCATCTGCTGCTCGCGCTGTGATTCAGCTACTATATCTTTTTTTAATGAAGACGCTATGACACGGTCAACTCTGGCTGCTTCATAGTGCTTTTTTTTACCTTCCGCCACCTCCCCCTTTCCTGGTTCTTCTCCCATCCAGCCCCTGATTCTTCTGTTCTCTAGCAACCTCCCTCCCGTCTGTGTTTCTTTCCTCCCTCGCAGAATTAAAAAAAATGCTGTGACATGGCAAATGCTGGCTGCTTCATAGCACTTTTTTTAACCGTCCTGTTACCCACCTGTGCCCCCTATTACCCACCCCACCCAATTGCCAAAGCCAATAGGTCACCCATAGGTAAGAACTATTAGCTTTGCCAGTGCTTGTTTAACTTCCCATGCTGTCAATCTGAACACCTATTGTCCTGGAATTCATAAATGCCAGCTTGGAGAGTCACTCAAAAGAAGTCCAATTTTCTGTATTTTTTCCCTTTTAGAAATAAATACTGACAAAAATTGCATTGTTTTCTCTCTATATCCTTAAAAATCAGTAAAAACGGTAAACTAGAAACCTTAGTTATAAGGCAATCAAAAAGCTCCATGAGTTAATCCATCTCTCGTAAAAATCTTTGGGCATCCTGAAGTATTTTGGTGGAAATTCTAGAAGTAGTAAATAATATCACGTGCTAATTACAGTGCTACAAAACTGCCCCTACCTGCATTTTACGTTGGTTACCAAAAGACTATTGCATATCAATTAATAGTCTTTTGGTAACAAAGGGGGAGATTTACCAAATCTCCATGCAACGCAGCGCAGCCTCCCGCAAGGCTGCGTTGCGTAGCGCGACAGGGAAGGAGCAGGAGTGTGCCATATTTTCAAAGATATGGCTCTCTCCTCCCGTTTCTCTTGCACCGGCGTTGATTACAGCTGCTGTGCACCATGCACCGCCATAGCGCTAGGGTGTGTGTGTGAGTCTAGCATAGGTTTTGTACAGGAAGGGTACCCTTCCTGTACAAAATAGTATGCCTAGACACGAGGGAAAGCTTTTCCCACTTTGTATGCATGCTGCACAGTGCAGCACACATGCAAAGTCGGAAAAGGAAGGAGAACTGAAAGCATTTATCCTTCCTTGCGCCTAGTTTAAAAGGGCGCAGTTTCCTCACGCTAAACCCAATCCACTGTGTTTAGTAAATTGGGTTTAGCATGAGAAACCTTGGGTGGTTGCATGGGAACGCCCATGCACCACCCTTGGCATGCCCCCATGGCACAAAGTAATGCAAAGCAGCGCTATGCTTGTTTAGCGATGGAAAGTAAATTAGACAAAAAAGATTTTGCGCCATTTTGCATCACTTTTGTGATGCAAACATGGCGCAAAATGTTAGTAAATCTCCCCCGTAAAATGCAGCTTTCCCATTGTAATTTTTCCCATGTTCTGCACCAACTATCGGTGGCTTCACTCTGTGCTTGAGAGGCTGTGACTTATGGTGCGAGAATGCCACATCACTCAGTTCACGCGGTGCTTCACACCTTGCAGTATGAACTGCTTGGCCTCTCTCTGCCAATCAGAGGCTTGTCTCTTACTGCAATCACAAATAAATATCAAATCAATCGTGACAAGAGAATTACTTTTTATATTCCTGACAACAGGCTCAGCAATGTTTAGGCTCAGCGATGCTAATCTTTGGACCTGGCCTTCTAGGATGTCACTTTCACAGTGAGTAGAATCTGTTGGGACATTGGTGATAGGCAGTAAGGGGGTATTGAAAGTGATAATTAATATGATCAGAGTATAGAATAAGAGCAGAAAAAGCAGAACACATGGACACCGACTAGATGAGACTTTGCTATTCAAATTCAGACTTTACTGTTTTTGGGGGACTTCGCCAATTCATGTGTGTACGCATACGTGTGTCTGTCTGTGGGTTTAGGATTATTCCATATAAATCTAACATATATTCTAAGTGACATAAAAACGGAGAGTTTGCCAATTCGAACATGACATCAAGTGAGTAAAAGTTGAGCCATGTAAAGAATTCATATCCAAGAAATGTGCCACCTACGTATAAGTGGCTGTGGCAGGCCCCATGTATGCATAGACAGAGGAAGTTAGCTATTGGGAAGGACACTCTGATTATTTCCCACTTGTCATTGTGATGAGTCTGCTGGCTCCCTCAAGATGTAGGAGATGGGGCTTCCACTCAGAATTCTGCACAATGCTGCATTTTACTCTGAATCAAAGACTGCAGTCATGGAACAGCTGCAGATCGATGCCATTCAGGGGGGCCTTTAAAGACTATATTGGGGGTCTGTATCTGAGAACACTTTGGAGTACTGAAGTCATTAAGAAGTTGCCCCTGAGACCACTACCTGCTCCTTAGAGGAGCAATAAGCAAACTCCCAGGGGAGTACAAAACTCCCTGATATTACCAATCTGCTTCTTCTATTTAGGGAAATTGCAAACCGCGAGATTAAATATCTTGGCAAATATGGGGCAGCTAGAGCTTATGTGAAGAAGAGCATCTGGGTGTGACTCCAGGCAGACTAGTACGACCACCATATGTTTCTGGTGACATATTAGGTATGAGGAATGAGAAAGTTGCATGGTTCTATGATCCAAAGGGCAACCGTGCAGCTCATTTTTATCATAACTGTACTCGTTGAGACCAGCGGGCTCTGACAGGTGCAATAGCAGAACTCTTGAAATGGATTACTTTGGCAAGGCTACAAGACAGTGGTAGGTAGCCACTTATGGAACCCATAACTGTTGTTATGAGTTGCAACTCTATGGTCAAATGTATGCTTGGGTCATGCGCTGGGTATGACGGGCTCAATGACTTCTATAAACAATACATTAATATACTCACTTCTCACCCACTTTCTTTATATGAAGAAGCAAAGACTAATTACTCTTTACCCTCTACTTGTTACATCACTGAAGCTTGATGAGTCTTACAGGCCTCTGTTTTTATTTAACACCAAAAACAAAATACTGGCAAATATACTTGCTGATAAGCTCCTCTCAGTCATGCCCTGTGTAGTTCTTGCAGACCAATTGGATTTTGTTCTTAACTGCTCCACATCACATACTCTTTGTGCCATAATCGCATTATTGCACCTTCTGCATTAGCAAGTGCCAGCCGTAGCTGTGTTCCTGGATGTGAAAAACACCTTTGACTCCCTGGAGCGAGCCATTATGTTTGCCACTTTACAGAGGATTGAGCTGGGTCTGAACTCATAATCTGAAATACGGTGTTCAATGATAATCCTGTGGTCCACAGCAGTGTCAACTAGTTACAATTGAAGTCAGATTGAGATATCGCTGAGAACTCATGAATTTCCCTCTTACTCCAGTTTGCACTTCCTACAGCCGTGGGTACTGCAGTCTCTTTATATATTGATGAGATTTTGTTATATGTATGTGACTCTGCTCTAAATGTGTCACTGATGATATATAAAGAAATTCTCTTTTGGGGTATCTCATGTCTGTCCATTAATTTGATTAGTTCCATTGTTTCCCACTTGTGTCGGCCAAACACAGTAGCAATTCTCTCTTTAATAGCAGGATTTACTTCTTCAATGGCAGGAGTCCTCGGTTTGTTATTTGGACATGCACATATATAGGGATCTGGTTATAGTGCTTAGTGACAACCATAGCATATCCATCAGCAAGAATTTGAGCCTGGTGGATTGTTGGACCTCGCTTACACTTTACTTGGAAGAGCACATCATTCTCATGAAAATTGTGGTTCTCATCTTTACTAACATCCAAATTCTACTGCTGTATACTTTCTTTACAGTCCTACAGTCATTGATGATAGTGTGGCGTGGTTGAACAAACAACCCTGCCCGGGTTGGAAAATTCGGACTATACCTTATTGCACAAGGGGTTTCTCTCTCCCTGATTTTGACCCTATTTTTAGCTCACCAAGCATATTTTAGCACATCTGTGCTCCATCCACACCCACACCTTCCTCATCTGGTAACAGAGAGGGATGTTGTATTGCCAGACCCTCTCGTCCTTGTGCTGGTGAAACATTACCCAAGCATTAAGTAGGTTGCCTGAACTGCATGGACTTAGCTTGGCGTCGTCTAGCCTCATACACGGCCACTAAAACACTTTGTTCCACAGATCTTCACTGGGGTAATAACCCCACTAAAACACTTTGTTCCACAGATCTTCACTGGGGTAATAACCCTCTGCTTTCACTCGCTTTTTAACTTAAGGTACATATCGTGTATATAAGAGACATTTTTCCAGATAGCCATTTTTAGATCACTCTCCAGTTCAGAGCGAAAGAGGGTGTCACACATCTGGATATATGTTTTTATTTCAGGTTGAATTGTGAAAACAAGCTTACAGCCGTTTCTCCTAGAATTATGGTCGCTGCAGGCTCTTTCCTAGGAGACCCTTCGCCTGGACCCCTGACATTTAGTGTCTGGCATTTACAATAGCACTTTACTAGCCTGACACCCCATTGGGTGAGGGGACAGTGAAGTAGAGATCGAAGATCACTGCTGACATGAGCAATGAACATGTTGCTGTGCGCAGACAAAGGCTATCTCTCTGAACGGTAGACAAAAATGACAACAGTGTAAGTTTCAGCAAAGAATATACTATGCCCCAATGGGTCTTAAGGCCTTCAGACTGGAGGTTGATGCTAGCAGTAAGAGACCAGAGGCAGACTTCCTGTATCTGGCTTGGTCCTGTCAGGTGACTTCTTACTGACAGGGTGTATGTGCTGATATAAGTGCATTGATAGGTTACACTGTCCAACCAACCCCACTTTCTCTGCTCCTGGATTGTGTTTTTGATCTCAAGCTCATTCCATGAATACACAAATCTGCTGCTGCTGTGGGTCTAGAGACCAATGATGTGGGCAGAAGCCCTGCCCTAATGACCGCAGCTTGGATGAGGGACACTGTTTCCTGTAATGACATGGTGCTACCTCCTATCGTTAAACTCAGGGATATATGGGGTCCACGCGTGCAGCAGAGAGAGAGTAAGCCTCACCCAATCTCCATTACATACAGAAAGACTATTGCTGAGGCCATGACAATTAGAATGGTTAGTGATTGTTGTATGACCAGTGGTATTGCGGGGATTAAGGCCTCTGGGAAATGTGCACCTCTTATGTACCGCCAAAGGTTCTCTGACACATAAGCCTCTATATTTCTGCACTTTTATTTTCTACAGCGTGACTGTTCAGAAATGTTTTGTGCTGTCTGCACCTGCTGAAGCTATATTCTGTGTTTTTGCTATGGCTGTTCTAACTATGCTTTACAAAAGTAAATAAGGTTGAAAAAAGTGTGGCAGTTCAAAACCATATAAGGAGTTTGTTTGACCCATCTATGTCTTGAGCCTAGTACGTATCAAGAGGTCTTATTAGAAACAATGTAGGTTTTTGTCACAGTGTCATGCATCCCATTAGCAAGGTGCAGAAAAAGTAAAAATAAAAGTGCAAACACTAACTGCCACTAAATGATTCCTCTCAAAGTTTCTCTTTACACATATTATCTCTCCATTGTGTAGACAATTTAGTCATTCTAGTTTATAAACCCACTCTGATTTCGAGGGAATGCGCAAGATCAGTACTGCTAGAGTAATAGATTTCAAATTGATACAAAGAAAATCAAAATTAAGATATTTGGGAGAAGGCCTGATAAATCTTTAAGGTGGTTGGAGGGAAAAAACTGGAAAAAGTAGATAATTAAAAAAATATCTGGGGATGATATGTTCCACTAATTTATCCTGGAAACTATAATGGGAACATATCATTTCCTGTACCTCATCTGGGATTCACCAAATTATATGTTGGCTTTTCTATCAATCTGTTGTTGGAATAATTGGCAAAATAATTCCAATGATCTTGCATAGAAATGAAGCTGTGTTAAGTGACGTGAAGTAAAATTTTGAGTTATTAGAAGACAAATTTTTCAAATTTAGTCTTAAGCCTTCCAAAAACTCTATGATTGATCTAGGACTTTTCCCTGAAACTATTAGCAACTATTAGCTAGTAGTTGCTGGTGTTAGAGTTGAAATTTGAGAGGTATGATTTACATCCAAGTTCAAGCTCAGCAATACTTTGAGGAAACTAGAAGAATGTGTGCCAGCCTTTAAATCACTCATGCTGTGGTAAAGTCTCAAGAAAGTTATTTGAAGGGCTATTTTAAAGTCAATGAGTATTTTGTTAGCACTTTTAACGATCTTTACTTCTTTGATAGGAACAATTGGTAAAAATGACTATTCCACCTCTTGGGCAGAAACATTCTTGTCATTACCTACAGAACCTGCCAAATTCCTCTGAATTAAATTAGTTGAATGAAGTGCTGAAGTGAAGAATTGGTATTGATCCCGAATGCAAGACAGCAGGCTACATTTGGATACATATGCATGCAATCTGAATGTAAGATATAGACCACCTGCTCTTAAATGTCCTGTATTAATTACCCCTAGAGAATGATTTTAGATCCAATATTCATCTGCCATTTCATTTTAACAAGACAGAGTGCCTTTTTCCTAAAGATAGAGTTGTCTTATGTAGTATTGGCTGAGGGTCACTTATTAAAAACCCAAAAGATTTTGTATAAATTATGTATTTTTAAAAACTGGTAAGATCTCTATGTAATTGTTCTGCTTATGTTTAAGTAAACTTGTTATCATGAACTATGTTTTAAGTGTTTAATAAAATGATTCTTTATATTCATAGATAAAAAACAACCATTCACTTCTATTTAGCTCTTTATGTGTCTCAATACAATTCAAATAACACAATTTTATGTAAACTATTTTTGACAGATGTCATAACCATGAAATTGAGTTGTTAATTTGTGGAAAACTACTATAAACGGGTACTGTGACTACATACCTTTTAAATTCTTGGTATGTCCCCCCCCCCCCGCCCATCCAAATCCCCCCAAGGGAGACGACATAGTTTAAGGCAGAGCTGCAGTGATGTGTGTTTGGGCAGGATTTAAATCCAAATGGTAACAAAAATGTTTTACCATTTTGGAGGAGGACATGTTAAACCCAGAGACGTTATGGTAAAAGGTATTATTCCATCTGACTCTACCACAGATTTGTCATTTCCTCACCAAATCAAAAGATTAATTTGTTACCACCAAATCGAACATAAGGCACCTAGTTTAAATATCTGCTGATCCTCAGCACAGAAGGCTCTACCACAACCTGCAGATGTTCTTTATTGAGAATTGCCAGATACCTGTGCAATGGATTCTCCTAAGTAGGATTGTCCTCCCCAGTGCTGAACATAAGCACCAGGAAGCCAAGTGGAGCTCCAAAATAAATAAATATATTTTTGTGCAATTTAAATCTGAAGTAAAGATGTATTGTACAGTGGATGATGCTCACAGCCTTGATGTTTATTACCTTAATTGTATTTTAAACACCATCTTCTTTTTTTATTACAAAGCATTCCGACATTTTAGATTTTGGCAAAATTATCATATACACCCGAAATCTGAAGATTGTTCGCACCCCGACAGAAAAGAAAGACAGACAGATTTCAAAAAATCAAGAAGACGCAAAAGACGGGGAGCTTCTGTATGGAGCTGAAAGCAATGGAGATGGGGTTGAAGGTCACAGGCCACTGGAGGATGCTCATGGTCAATATGAGCAAAACCGATACATGACAGTAAGTGAATAATCTCCCTCCTGTGCCCAACTCCTTTCTGTCTATGGTTTTAAGTGTCAATAAAGAATAGGGCATAGTACTAACAACCAATGATGAGTCCACCTAAATCCCATTAAGTGTAATGTGTGAGTACACAGAGTTTTAATTTCAACCTTTTTCCTAGAAGATGTACCTTTGCAGATTATTCCCATTCATTAGTGCCTTCACTATTGCATGGAACTAGAGAAACTCATAAAAAATGTTGTCTATAAATCCATGGTCATCCCTATTTTAGCTGACAATATATAATAGCTTATCTTTCATCTATCTATCTATCTATCTACCTATCTATATATCTAAATATTGTATTGTATTGCTGCATTTACGTACCACTTCATACCACTGATGAGGCAGCAAAGTGCTTCGACTGTAACTGGATTTTCTGAGCGCCCTTTTGGAGTGTGTTGTTGGAAAAGGGTTGGATGTGTATAACATCATGTGTGGCAAATGTTGGGTGTGGTGCATAAGGTTCAAAGACATACTTCAAACATGGATCAGCATATGTTGCATTAGCATGAAGTGTTGCAGTGTGACCTTAGACATATTCATGCATATCTACTTACCAATTGTATATAGATCATCATCTGTATCATATCAGTATACAGAAGGGAAGAGCCATGTTTTAATGCTCTCAAGAACTCAAAGTATTTGTCCGCTTTTATTTGCCCAGGCATACAGTTTCAAGGTTTTGCTGTCTGATTAGAGAAAGAGCTTGCATCAGTTAGAGACTTTTAGAAGTGCAGCACAGTCAATAGGAGTGCAGAGGTCTTGTTTGCTAATAGGTGAGACAATTTTATTGACAGAATTGTGGTGGAGTCCAGGGGCTTGCTCGATGAGCAATGTACATTGCTTTAAAGGTGATCCGTCAAGCTACTGCCAGCCAGTGTAGGGATATGTTGCCAGGTAGATATGGATCCACATTAAAAAAAAGGCACTGTCCGGCCACTGCATTCTAGATTTTCTTTAATTTCCGTAGTATTAATACAGGCGCTTCAATATGTAGTCCATCAGCATAGCTAAGATAGGAGAATACTTAGATAATGGAAGCATGAATTTTTGTGGAGAGGCTGGGGTATAAGAAAATCTGTCAGCGACCTCTCATAATGTGGAAGCTGTGTTTGCCCACTTGATTTGATTGAGGTCTATGTGATAAATTGGAGTCCATAATTACCACCTGGTTCCACAATTCAGTGTCTATGATAATGGGGCTCCCAGTTTCTGAGGTCAAATGGTTGAAGGGTGATAGTTTGTCCATTTACCACATGCTAGTGTTTCAATTTTACTTAAAGTGGTTGGCTAATGCTTCATGGTCAATTTCTTGTATGTACTGTCCAGCGGTGCAGGAGTCAAGGTCCGCAGAATTTTCAAGCTATAGGGTTATTTGCCTGTCACTGGCATAGTGCTGGAAGCTGAGGTTGAATGAGGTGATAACATTAGATAGTGTACTGATGTAGACATTGAACAGGAGTGGAGCATTGGTTGAGATTTGTAGAGCATCATATGTGTAGTTGAACGGTTCAGAGGAGAAGGGATGAGGCGGGATGATGAGTGATCTTATGTATAGAATTAACACCTAAACAGATTGTCTGCTGTAGTACATCCCCTGCGACGTCCTCCACATCTAGTAGCCACTAACTAATTTCCTTGAGCCACTATTGTGTTACTAAAGCCACAACTGTGTCACTGCCACACAATTAATTCACTCACTCTTCCTTACTAAAGAATACATGTTTAAACAGCCACATACTAAGCCTTCAAGATTGAGTCTCCCAGCATATCCTTCCTGGCAATATGGTTCCGAATCCCTTGAATTCAGGGGTGGTGCTCAGTAGCTGCCTTTTCACACCACCACACATGGCCACAGGACGGCAGCAAAGGGCATTAAAATTGTCTTTTTACTAGTGGAGAGGGAGCACTCAAGTGGCAAAAAGCCATTCTACTTAGGACTTCCAAAATTCATGCAGCACAGCTGCCTGAGCTAATACTCCCTATCCTTTAAATAACCCATATACCATTGTATGCCCTTTTCTTCATTGTTAATGGGTACACAATGTCCTATTTGGAGCTAATTTCCTCTAGAACCTCTATGGGAATTAGACTAATGATATGACACATACAACGACCTTTTGCCACCCATCCCACAACAATGATTTGGTGTTTGCATCTTGTAGGGCAATTTAATAAACTCCGTTGGTGGTATTCTTGGCATCCACCTTAAATTTCCTCTTCATAGAACCATTGCTTATTAAAAATCTGATTATCTTGGTAACACATTTGCTCTAAAGATCACTGCCATCCCTGTTTCTTTCTGACTCTTTCTCACAACTCTAGGGCGTCTACTTTTTAAGTCGGCTGGAAATCGCTACCATACACCCAGATACCAAGTTCCTTGCAATATCTCCAATAGCCTTTCCTAAGCTATCATGCTCTTGCGTAGGCCAACATCCCAATTGTTACATGCACACCTTAATACCACCCAAACCAGTTCTGTGGCACATAGATGCTGTTCTTCACAGCCATGGGCTCACAATATAGTTACAGGAATGGTGTCTTCCACTTGGCAAAACCTAGGTCTAGTTTCCAAGTCTTCTTCTTCAAGACGAGGGGGGCATGAGTGGGAAAAAACACAAAGCATCACATTCAGAAGTACTTCACTTTTCTCATTTCTATGGAATCAATCTCGTTAGCTTCCACACATAAAGAACACGAAGGGCAGCTCCATCAAAGCTCTACAAACACATTCTCTCAATCGTGCCTCACATCCACTCTTGTGGCACACCTTCTCCCACGGATCCAACAGAGGTGACCAGGTGTACCGCTTACTACACTTCCTTGCACTTTGGTAAATGACACTGACTTTGGCACCACAGATGTCAGGGATCCTTCACACAGATACTGCTTTATATTCTGTAGTTTAACCTCTTCGCCCTTCATTGAGACCCTCGCAGGCAAACAAGAAGCTGTTGCTGGTATAGGGTTGGGCAATGCTAGTGGTCAAAGTGTCCTAATGTATCTTCCGGCACCCGTGGCATCTTGGCGTATTTATGCCCAAACTTCTCATTCCATTGGCCTACTGCCTGAAACATTGCACCTGGCCTTCTTCCTATACAAGCAGCAACCGGGTCTAACCAGTTTAATCTAGCTAAATCTAACTCTTAGACGCAAATGACCAAGGCACAACCCAGCCAGTCTTCAAACTCTACTAAAGCCACACTGAAGATTAAACACTTCCACTACAACATGTATTCTAAAATATAGCTAATGGGAGAGCTCCCTGAGCTTAATGCTTGCAGCTGGCAAATGTGGTGATCTGAAGGTCACAAGTTTGAAACCCGGGAGCGCAAACTCAGCTTAACACCCTCAGAGAGAAGCAGTGGCGGCTGGTGGATTTTGAAAGTGTTGGGCGAAAAATGTTGTACCCTAATGTAATAAGCGAGCGAGCGCAGCGAGCCCGAACTGCAAAGGGAGGGTTCTCCCCCCGCAAGAAAAGTTTGAAAAAAATGGATTCAAATGGTGGGTTTTACACCACATATTTACTGCAAATTGTTGAAAAAAAGGGGGATCCAAATACAGCAATTATGAAGAAAGGAAGCAATAGTAAGAGGATGGGGAGAAAGGGAAGGGGAGCAAAGTGAATGAAGAAGGAAGAAGGGAGGGAGGGCTGGAGGTGGCAAGAAAAGGGAGGAGGAAGGTTGTGTGAATGATGCAAATTGATAAATATATGAAAAATATCAAGCCAGGCTTATTGACTAAATGTTTTATTACATAAACTTGCATCAACACCTAACTAAAAGCTGAGGACAGTACTGAATAGTGAGTTCTCAGAAAATGTACTTAAAGCTCGACAGACCTGTAAAGCTCACAATGTTTTTGAAGTCTCTTGATGAAGGCAGCGAACATGATGTATCTTGTACTCATAGCGCTTACAATTTTGTGGTGTGCAAATTCACGTATTTTGCTTTCGGTTAATTACGTGGAACTTCAGGAAAAATATACTGAATCATGTACCCCTATAATTTTACCTATAATCCGTCCTCGAGTCAATTGTGATACAAGGGCACTTTCCAGACTATAAAATACAGTGAAAAACATAATTGCTGTGAACAACAGCTGCTTGTCCTCAATGTTCCTGCACTCCCGTGTTATAATTTTTCAATGAACGGCGGCGTCATTATGGGGTATGGTGCAATGGCATAATTTTGGGGAATGTCGCCTAGCAAGCCTAACACGAATACCCCGAAATTATGCAAATCAAGCCTGCTAATTTAAACTTTGCCTCGGCCTATTAAAAATTCAAGTGTAACAACAAAAAGAGAGGGCCCCTCTACCGGCACTCACAAGCATTGAAGGATCGAAACAACTACCTACTAGACACTCTCTGGAGACCTGCGCAGCACTACAGAGGCTCGCAACAACAGCATACCCGATGACTCTTCGTGTGAAGGAGACAGCCTTGAAGAACTTGACTGACACCAAGGAGTGTAGATCCTGGGAATAGTGTCAAGTACCCCACAGCGTAAAAGATATCTGTGCAAAGATCAATAGGAGTATATGACATATGAAACCCACACTCCTGCGGGCGATTTAGCTCTCATATAAGCACGCTTACTATCTGCTCCTGCATTACATGTGCTTTCTTGTAGAGGCACACTATTCTTCTGCAGGCACACTCGCCATTCTGGCCGCGCACACTATCGTGCAAGGCATGTTTTTAGGAGTACGCTTGCTTTCCCATTGAAACATACTTATTCTCCTGTGAGAGACATTTATTTTCATATGCTGCGCATTCATTATTCAAATAAAAAAATATGAACGTTGCTTTTCTCGGAGCACGCTTACTCTCCTGCTTCCTCTCACTCTTGGATTCCCATGCCAGCACGGTGGTTTTCACTTCAGGCTTTCGCACTCACTCTCTTATTAGTACGTTTTTCTGGGAGCCCCAGTACTCTCGTGCGTTGCACCCCTTCCCGTTCTACACACTGCCCCTCGTTCCACTCTGTTGCACTGCTCTTCCTATTTTGCATTCTACACTTGCACTGTCTTCTGCTGGCACACCCGTTCCCACAGCTGACACCCCATCACGCAGTCGCGGCCGGTGGCATGACTCGCGGGGGTGGGGGGGGGATCGGTTATAATTACAAATTTAAAAAACTTACCTTACCGGGTCCTGAGTCCCGCGCCGCCTCAGCTCCTGGCAGTGGCCGGGTACCAACTCCGGCGTTAACATTTTCCCGCTACAGGAAGCAGCCACAGGCAGCCTCCTCCTTGGCCTTAAGCCAATCACAACGCTGCAATGGCAGCGTTGTGATTGGTGAGGCACAGCGGAGAGCGCCCCAGCCGGGAGCCTAATCGGAGGCCCTTTTCTCTATGTAGGCTGCATTCAGCCTACATAGAGAAAAGGGAGAGTGCGCATGACTGCTTTGGTCGGCCCCAGGCCGACCCAAGCAGGCAGGGACCACAACATTGGGCAAGCCACTCCACCCCTGCCCTCGAGCAGGACCACCCACCCGCCCTCCCACAACCAGGCACTCCAGGCACTTTTGCTTTCTCGCAGTGCGAGAAGCAGAAACATAAAATGGTAGTTTTACCATTTTATGTTTCTGCTTCTCGCACTGCGAGAAAGCAGTGGGGCCACGCCCCCACACCCCAATGGAGGAGCCGCCACTGGAGAGAAGTGTTTTTAGGAACGATTAATTGGCAGCATTAACACGTGGTACTTACAACAGCTAGAAACGACAGTAGTTTGGAATTAAGTGCTAGATAGAGATGAGCTATCATAATTAATATATAACCAAAAGCATGCTCGTGTAATAAATATTCAACAAACCTGGCTACGTATTTTTTATGCCAGCATTATGTTTGAAACTTTTCGGATGTATGAAATCTTCACAGATGGTGTGGCTCTGTGGCGATGCAGGTCGGCCTTATGAAATCTGTTTTACAGTGGCCCATCCAAACATTGGGTGGATCGGGGACGGTGTTAAGCTCAAAGTCTTTTAGGCAATGTGTCCCTAGAGAGAAGTTTCAAAACAACATTTCAAAACAGTCTATAAGAAAGGACTGAATCCAAAAAGGGAAATTGAGATTAAAATTTAGTAAAAACCATGAAGATGTATTACAAAATTTAAAGTACAATGCAGAAACTTGTATTTTCAGTTGAAGCAATAAACTCATTGAATTACACAGAAATAATTTGCCATGAAGGCTATCAAATGCACAATAATACAAGAGTGGGCAAAAATCAGATAAGTGCTATATCTCAAATGCGCAGCAAAATCAGTAAGAAATCGGACAGCCTCCCTAGAGGTTCATGAAAGGTCTCTGTCTCACCCACAAACTGAAGAATTTAAGTGCAGTTTTCTTGTATAGAAATTAGCTACTAAAAACTGAAAAATCAGCATGGTATTATAATTACTCCAACAAATCACATTTTCACAATTTAAACGTCACATAATCCTATCACTTTAGCAGTAACCCACTACATTAATATTGATTTGCCCCTTCTGACCTAATGTCATCTGAAGTGTTAGAACAAACTTGTTACATAAACAATAGTGAATCATTGTGAATGAACGCAACACAGCATGCAAGCAGAAAAACTTTGGATAATGTTACAAAATGGTTTTCTTCCAGCGGCAGTCGGTGCAGGTAGCGCGGCGGGGCGGGAGGGGGAAGTCAACAGATGACAGAATAGGGAAAATTAAATACATAAATAAATCCTATTCCGTCGACATCCCCCCGCCCTGCTCACCACGCTTACCTGCACCGACCGCCGCTGTTTTCTTCTAGAAGGCTCTTCAAGAACAGTGCCATTCAGAAACAAACAGTCTACATCTTGTGGCACGGAGTGTCATGCAAGACATATAAACACAGACTGAACATCATAGTATGGCATCCATTTTGAACAACTGAGGCTACACAGCCTATGCCAACATAACACACTTTAACACATCGTAATGATTTTGTTTCAATTGCATTAACTCCGTGTCAGTATACATCTGAATTGAGGTGCAGGATGACTAATATTAACGCACATTTTAGTTTAAACGTCCAAAGCTCCCTCAGTTCTCACACAAAAATGTTAATCTGCCACTTCTGAAGCACTACATTCAGATTGTAACTCTTTGGCGAACGTTCGATGAAGAATGCATCTGTATTAACATCTATAAAGGATCACCAACACTTTTGTCTCTTTTGGTTGTTTCAGGAAGATGAATCGAGCCAGAGGTGTGTCCACTGCCTGGGATCGGGCTGTGCTCCCTGCTCTTTGTGTCACGGAAGCAAGTTTTCCATGTTGGCCAACAGATTTAAGGAGTCATACCGGGCCTTGAGATGTCCGGCCTGCAACGAAAATGGCCTGCAGCCCTGCCAGGCATGTACTGTGTAATAGTGGACTTGATTCCTAAATGTTACCTTCGACAACCTTTTCAGCTGGCATACATTATTTTGGTTACATGGTCTTCAGTTTTGGTTGGTCTTGGTAATACTGCAGAAAAAATAAAAATTAGGGAATGAAATGTGCTTAGAATAGTTAGCATTGGTTCATTTGCATCCATCCCATTTTTGCTATCGCCACGCTTGTCCTTAGTGGAAGAGGTATGGCGCGCCATTGGTCCCAAAATAAAGGTTTCATAGGGATTCAAGCAGCAACTCAGTAATAAAGCACAAAAAATCAAAAACGTCTAATGGGTTGCTTCAGAGCACACAGAGAATACCAGTTCGATTGAACTGCTCCTTTTGGGAAGGGGCAAAACTAATTTTCATCTCAGTGGCTCCTCTCATTAATGGCAAAAATGAGCTAAAAAGGATGCAACGAAATGGAATCACTGAGTTAGAACGATTCCCAGACACTATAAATAAATATGGATAACCATGAAAAAGATAAGCAAAATATATATGGCTACATAAAGATGCAAATGTAAAAAAAAAAAAATACAAATAAACCTACAGCTCTAATAAAGAAAAAGGTGCATTTTCAGTTCCATTGATGAATGGTTTGGTCTAATTTTACTCACCATGACATAGAAACTGTCGAATCAATGAAAGGCAACGCAATGCTATTCCAACTATTTTCTGGCACCACTAAATTTAACACGCCCAATGAAGCATAACCAAGAGAAAATTGGTTGCGGAAAACATATTGATTCCCCCAAGTTCTTTTATTAGCTTGTTGTGTTTTTGATAGCAAAACCAATTGGTATCTTTATTTTCCGAGCTCACTTCTCCAATTAACCTGTGTGAAACAATAAAACCTTCTGTTTATAGTTGTCATTTTAAGTATCTACGGAGTGTAAATTCCTGATGAATTACTGGTCTTCTATGCAGAATAATTCCTAATATTGCAAGATTGTTAGTGGTGCACAAAAGCAGACTGAATTAAGGAACCCACAAGATATGTCTCGTTTAAGAAAATGCAGTCTTAGTAAAATGTAAATGATTATTTCTAGATGTTTAAGTAACAGAATAATATTTAGTGACAGGATAAGTAAAGATGACAACACTTTCAATAAAGTTTGGACAATCGTCGAATCCTATATTTTCCGAATTGAACAATGGGAAGCCATACGCTTTTCCAGGGACAACTGCACTGTGGACAGCTAGCACTGGACCACTGACCATGCTTTAGCTTTTATTTAGTGACAACATTCTTCCCAAACATTATTTTCTATATAACACAGGCATAGCACCAGTGGCAAGAGTCGTGCAAACTTCCACAAAATAAACAAAAGATACAGGACTGGTACCAAAGAAAACAGCAGCGGCAGCGCCAGGTTCTCAGTCTGACACAGAGCAGATACCATACATTTAGTAGCAGTGTGCGCATTAATATGCGCGCGCGCACATACACCAACATAAGAGGTTAAGCACATGCCTCAGCCTTGCAACCTTCCCCAATATGCAACACATTTGAGGGACAGACTTGCAAAGTACATGTTTTCTTTCTCTCTCTCTCTCTCTCTCTCACATACACACACACAACATCGCAACAAGTGCTGCAGCAAATCATGCTTCTCTTACAAACTCAGAACAGACAGCAGTGCATGTCTCTTAACATACAGTGAATGCTCAAGGCACTACCATCAGTAGAGCAAGTTTCAGTGTGTTTGTGTGATGGTGCAGGAGTGTATGTGAGAGTGTTTACATGTGATGTGTCAGGTGAGCATCTGCTAGTGTATAAGCTTGTGAGTTATTATGTGTTGACCACCACAGGCCTCGTGTGTCAAGCGTGCCATGAAGCATCAACTTTTTCAGGCTAAGATAAAAATGTCATTAACTGACTATAGAGAGCAAACACATCATCTCGGCGGCCTATTCTATATGTCAGACATCTCATAATGTCATGTATGTTACTGTTGCAAAGAACAAATGATTCATGGGCAGAGTCACGGCAGTTCTACACGCATAGGTGAATTTTAGATCAGCATTGCAGTTCGTTTGCACATTGATGAAGTATATTTTTTCAGATTCGAGGACGCTTCTTCACTGCTCTTCGATGGCATTAGTTGGTTGATGTCACCAACTACATTCACGATGTTGGCTAAGGGATTAAAGGAGGCTTTCAGAACTGTTAGAGAAAGCCTGTATATGTGAAATGTGACATGACATCAAGCTTGATTTAACAAGAATCCATAACCTGCAGCAATACATTGAAATGCTAGGTGTGATCATATGTTAATTAGGCCCGGGCATATTTTAATTATGCTGGCGTAATCTGAGTAATTGTGGAAATTCCCAGTTAATCTTTGACGCGGAATTACCGATAACAATGTGATTACCCCTGCTCAAGTAATTAAGAGTAATTAGGTGGTAAACAATTCTACCACAAGAGCACATTTAGCAACCGCAAACAGCTGCACGCTATTTGTATTCTGCTGCATTTATCGTTATTTCTTAATGCAAAATGCATCCCCGTGTCCATTTTGGACGCCAGGGTGCATTTTGCACTGAGAAAATGCTGCTAGATGCCAGGAGTAAGTTAGGGGAAATTTCTACCCCAACAGCACAGTTAGCGCTATTTCTTAGAGATAATGCCTTCTCACACCCATTTTGGACATGAGGGGGCATTTTGCAATAAGAATATAGCACTAAATGCCATGAGTAAATTGGGTGAAAATCCTACCCCAAGGGGGAATTTGGCAAGCGCGAGCGGATGCTCGTGCTCGCTATTCGTGTTCTGTTACATTTAGCACTATTTCTTAGTGCAAAATGCATTTTTGTCCCCATTTTGGACACAAGGAGCATTTTTGCGGTAAGAAATAGCTCCAAACGCAGAATTACTCATCTTCTGTAATTATGCATAACCTCGCAGAATTTTTAGGTATTTGCGGATGATTATGCTACACTGAATTAGGCAAGTTATGCCCACCCCTAATGTTAATAAGCATCATAGGAAAAGTAACATACAACTGCAATCAGCTTCACAAGTGGTGACATGGGCATCCTAATATGTATAGTAGGTGCAAAGTCTTGGTCAAAGAGGGCTAATACAGACGTGATGTTGTTAGTTTTAAATGTGTGTGCCATGATGATGTGCGCTGCACTCATGCTGTTACTGTCTAAACTTTCAGACCATCTCCTCCTCTTTGTCTTTTGCAGTATCCTCTGCTTCTCAAAACCCTTCTGTGTTGCAAAGAATACGGTAGAGTATTCACATATACCGGTTCTGCCGGATAAGCTTTTTGTTACATTTATGCCCATTAAAGAGAGGTACCTCAAGACGTGGATTGCGACTACTTAGTGCAGGCAAATAAACACATCATTTTTGGTTGCCTTTTACCAGTGACATAGGGGCTATCTGTTGAAGCCTTTTTGTATTGTAAGAAGATCACAGAGGAAAAGGAATCCTTTGCTGGTTCAGTAGAAAAATTGGGGTGCCTTCCACACACTGTCATGAGGAAGACCCACACAGATATTTTAATAGCACACTATAATTAACAGGTCAAAACGTCAATGGATCATAAGCGAAGTCTTGCACCACATTATAACATTGGATTAGTAACTAAGGAATATGGTTACCTGTCCAACTGAATGAATTGAAATATTCTGTGGCCAAGCCACAACTGCAATCGTTTTCGATTCCTTGTTGAAACTTTTTTACCACTGTATACTGTCACACGCTGCACGAGCACTACTGTCACTGCACACGGAGCTCCCTGTGAGAAATGTATTTTTGGCATGAATTAAGTTAACTATTGTAAGCAATATATTCCATGAAACTAAGCAGCGCCTGAGACGTATGTGTTGAATTTGGAATGTTTTATTAATACTACTAGTGAGGATTGCTGGATAACCTCTCTTTAAAGGACATTAACATCATAAATAGCATATCTGACAGAAACATTATATGTGAATACAGCAACAGACCCGGGCTCTGAGGAACACAGGGTAACCCCATTGATTATTATGGCTTGCAGAAAATAGCAGCATGGACACATACCTCTCCCCAGGAGAAAATAACTCAAACAAGCCCATATAATTCAAGCCGCACTTCGACCAATGTTCGTCAGGTACTTCCATAGGTTTCAAAGGAGCTGTCATCACCACTCTGGATTTGTCATTAGTCACACACTGGATACAATCCCTGACAAAACCTTCCATATATTTAACTACTCTAACCCATCAGTAGTGTTCCCTCACTCTGGTCTTGGCTAGATTGCTTCCTAAATGCCCTTTGTTGCCAAAGTTTAGGATCTTTTCGCTAAGCTCTACTGCTGGTACAGATGCAGCGGAAGCGGTGGGGGGTCATATATATCCCTCACTAACCTTTACAATACCTAAGGAAGCGTAAATACTATAATGACGGGCCCATAAGTCATTATCCTTTCCATTGGTAATAGCAATATCAAAGGTCCTCCAATGGATCTTTGGTAGAGCTAAAAGGGACTAAGTAAAGAAATCGGAGAGCTATTCCTTCACGAGAACCTGTAATGAAGAAATAGTTATACCACAATTTACTACAAATGCATTAGTAATATGACAATTATTATCCTAAAAATAAATCATGACTCAGAAAATAACGACAGACACTTTTCTTTCTAGGTACCTTTTTTGATAATATTTAAGAAATATGAATGGTCATACACAAATACAAATCATAAGAGTACACTTTGTTCGCAAATATCACAGGTAAACAATCACAGTTCTTCATAAGCAGAGTAATTCAAAATCATCAAATTCAGGTGGGAAAGAGAAGGGGGAGAGAGAAACAGTGAACATCAGGGTAATCACAGTTCAGTTACCTCTCTGAATTTTAGAGAAAACTAATGCACAGCGTGCAATTAGTCAAGAAAACTATCTCCACGGCCGTAGGAGAATAGTGTGGGCAGCATCACCAGCCGATGATGTGCAAAATCTCTGGAGAAAAGTTCTCCGCAGTCAGGTTTGCCAGCCAAATCAGGAATCAGCGCAGCACAGCATACAGCATACCACGGATGCAGGACAGGTCACCAGAATGTGAACGAGCCGATGATCATTTTCCCACCAGCGTCTTTATACTGACTTCGCAACTTTGTTACACTAGGTTAGAAACTCTCCTAAATCCTACAAGCCATTCTCATTGGTCAGAACTACGAGAGGAAAACAACTCCTAACGATGACTTTACAAATTTCTCTAAACAGTCTTTGTCTAAAATTCTATAACTTCCTAGAGAGGAAGGAGAAGACTACAATTTACACATTTTGTAACTACACTGCAACAGTTTCATTCTAAATCCTCGCCTAGACAGGAAAGAGTCATTCTATTCTCCGCTCTCTAAGGATGTAAATGTTATTCTTTACAAGGACAAAAGGAAAGGAGCACGGAAGCACATCCCCCTAACTAATACATTTGCTTAAACCTGCATGTTCAGCAGAGAAAGACAGAGAGGAAAGAAATATAATTTCTACATTTTCTAGGCCTACTCTACTTTCACGAAGAATAAAAGAGCATTTTCATGTTTGTGCTTGAATATTCCTGCAGTTCTGGAAATATAAAAACATTAATATTAGTCGCAAATTAATAATTTCTTCTCAATCTATTATTATTCTTAACCCTATAGAGAAATCTTCCATTCTACATGTGTTATACTGACTCTTAGAAATACGTACAGGTTTGCACATTTTCGGTCGTACCTTTTAAATCTTCACATTTTAGTAATTAGGGTTTTCACACACATTAGTAATTTATTAAAACACACACATGGGTGGATTTTCCCGAGCAGATTTTATTAGCAAAAATCATGCTCCATCAATCCCCCATTTGATGGTATCCCAAAGCATCACACCAACCCATATCAGATTACTATCTGATAATGAACAATAAGAATGCAGTAGTTCTCATTTGTTTCAGCCTAACACCCTCTATATCCTTCCAGGCTTCATAATAAATCCCTCTTCGATTTTCCAATTCTATTTCTTCTCTTTTCCTTTTCCTTGCTCGTCATTTTCCCTCAGTAGGCTTACTCCTGTGACACTTGTAAAGCAATATTATCATTAGTATGCTTGCAGCAATAGCAATTATCGGTGTTAATATTCTCCCTAATAAGCTATTAGAAAAGTCAGAAAACCAGTTACCTATGGAAGAAATACTCTTACCAATTTTCTCCCATGCACCATCAGCCTTCAGTTTTGACAGATCATCATGTAAATGAGTAATGTTACTAATATATCCATCCGAATCCTTACTCTTATCAGGGATATAAGTGCAACATTGTTGAATCTTTAGCATACTACAGACTCCACCTTCTTTTGCCAATAATACATCTAAGGCAAGTCTATTTTGTAAAACCATGGTCCTCATAGCAACCATTTCAGTATCAACCATCAGAAACCCTCCAGCGGTATCCGTTGATAAACGATCAACCACTGTAGACAATTTTCGAATTTTCTGTGAATTTAGAATAACCCGAACTGAAGGGATCAATGCACCAAATATATCCCCAATTCAGCAGCACTCAATCCCCTCTTTCTCCGTGTTAGTTGCTTTTCATTGGTTCCTTGTTCATCATTCACGTGATAAATTTTAGGAAAGACAATTCCCCTATAACAACATCCATACCAATGTGGTGGCAACCTATAGTAGGCATTTTTACCACATATGAAATATACCCCAGGGTAAACAGGATCTGTACCACCCTTTAATCCCCAACCACAAGTAATTAATAAAGTGTGTTCACATTCACTGGAACCAATGAAATGGTTATTATAATCTGTTTTCTGCCTTAGTAGGCATAGCTTTCCCCTATGGGGCCAATCCAGAGCCATTGCAGCAAAAGTCTCAGTCTTCTGATAATTTCCTTCTTTATGTGCCCATGGAGGCTCTTTACTCTTTTGTTCAGCAGCCCTACGTTTAAATTCTCTACGTCTATCCTCTACAGAATTTATAAAATCAATCTCTACACTACTTAACCTACATGTTAAATTATGTCTATGTGCATAAACTGTATCTATCGTTTTGATAGTATGAAAAAACTCTCCCAAATATTCTGCATCTTTAGCACTATAAACTATATTCATATTCTTTCTAATAGGAATTTCTGAAAACACTAAATCATAATTTGAATAGAAATATTGAAACAGCCCTTTAGCATAAAACAAACTTGTTAGTACACTACACGATATGCCATATGTTCGTGGCAAATGGTGGTAAGTCACACCCTCATACACAGACGTGGGTAATTGCATGCACACATAACAATCTCTTGCATCCATTGTGTCCACATATTTATAAAGTAATTTTGTAAAGACATTTAACAAATAATCACTAATAGATTTATCCAAATGTAAGACACTACCGGTTATTTCTTTCATATTAATCTCAGAATCTTCTTTCAGAAAATTTTTAGTAACCAAAGTCACATGCTCATTATTATTAGTAGTAGTATTTACTATATTAATAAACATAAAGCGAGGTATTACAAATGTTAAAACCAACCATACAGACATTGTTAATAAAACACAGAAAACACAAACATTGAAACATTTTCGCCTACATATTCCCTGATTCTGTTTACCAGTCTCAATTCTATTCATCTTCAAAAATTATGTAAAAAGGAAAAAATAGACAAAAGTTCTAACTAAAAATTTTACTCAAAAATAATTAGTAATTTTACTAGGCTTAATTTAGTTTGTGCACTCCACAACAAAGATCTGAGCCTTGAGCTCTTCTTCAAAATGCAAAATCCACAGCTTCGGAAACGTTTTTCTGGAAATTTATCACATAAATCTCCTCTCTCTTTTTGATCACCCTCTTCAAATTAGCAGTTCCCTTAGGGCGGCTTGAAAGAATTGTCCTTCTTCACACAGAATTTTAGAAATTCTTTTTCCCAATCATTATTTGAGACACTTTCATTTGCACCTACAACCACATAAGTCCATTCTGGTGCTGAGCATTTCTTGCTCGGCACTTTCACTCTCTTTGTCCTTCGTACTTGATTCTCTTCTTCTGTTTCACTTTGTTCTGATTGACTCGATACTTCAAGTATTGGTTCAGGAACCTTGATATTGACAGTGTATTTGAGCTTTTTCACTCCTTTTGGCCACTTGTCTCCCTTCTTTGCCCTTTTTCCATTTTCATTCGTTTCTGAACTTTCTTCAGATGAGTTCCTCTTTCTCTTTTCTTTATCAACTGCAGAAGCTGAAGAAATCACTCTGTTCTCACCATTGACAGCGACAGTGTTATCTTCACTAGTCCCAGTAACTTGTGCCCACTCTACACCAACTTCAACCTGCTCTGGAACATTTCTTTGCTCACATCTCTCTTCTTCAGCAGTTTCTTTGTTTTCAAGTGGACTTGGGACCTTTCTTGTGTGACTTGCATGAATCCAATTCGACAGACCAACACACTTAACAGCTGTCGTAGTCACCAGTATGATCTGATGAGGGCCATGCCAGCTAGGTTCTAAACAGGACTTTCTGACATGCTTCTTCACCACGACCCAGTCCCCAGGGCTTAGATCGTGGCCTTGTTCTTGTTGAGCTGTTGTTGCGACTTCTCCAACCTGGTGAGACACAGAACATACCACATC
Organism: Calotriton arnoldi; assembly: GCA_963921515.1. Lineage (NCBI taxonomy): Eukaryota > Metazoa > Chordata > Amphibia > Caudata > Salamandridae > Calotriton > Calotriton arnoldi. Next base: position 879,943 of record CAWUFW010005927.1, on the reverse strand, counting down.
AGCCAATCCTTTACAATAATCCAGTACCAAGTCATCAGTAATGTTCATCAGTTGATTTGCTGGAACTGTTGGCTGTCTCATAGCCCTGTCCATAATGATTTCGTGAGGAGACAATCCAGTTTTCTTGTCTGGGATACTTCTTAGGCTCATTAACACTAATGGTAAAGCATAAGGCCATTTTAATGTTGTAGAAGCAAAAACTTTAGCCAATCTTGATTTTATTGTGCCATTGACCTGCTCAACTACACCTGAAGCCTCAGGTCTGTATGCACAGTGCAGTTTTTGCTCAATCTGTAATGCTGCACAAAGCATCCAAATTATTTCATTATTAAAATGTGTCCCTCTATCTGATTCCAACGAGACTGGAAAACCGAATCTAGGAATAATCTCTCTAAGAAGCAATTTAGCAACTGTCAGGCTATCATTACGTCTTGTTGGATATGCTTCAACCCAACGAGAAAACAAGCAAACAACCACAAGGACATATTTTAATCCATTGCAAGGGGTCATTTCAATGAAATCTAACTGCATTCTGGTAAATGGACCAGCTGCTTTCCCAATTCGTCCCATGCTAACCACTGTCTTTCTTCCTGGGTTTTGTTTATGACAAACTGTGCATCTTTGACAGAGACTTACTGCAATCACTCTGAATTTGGGATTAAACCATGTCTGTTGAAATAACCTAATCATTGCATCTCTTCCAATATGTGTCGGCCCATGATGGACTCTAGCCATTTGAGAAAGAAGACTGTCTGGCATTACTATTCTCCCATCAGTGTATACCCAGACCTCATCATCTGACCTGCGTCTGCATCCCAATTTAATCCACCCCTCTTTTTCAGAGTCACTTGCTTCTTCTTGTAGGTCTTTCACTTCATCCCAAGTCTCAACAGATGTGAACAATAATTTGCATTCTGTGTGTTCAGTTTGCTCATTTACTGATGGTTCCACATTAATCGAGTATGTATTCAAAGCACAAAATGTAGCAATTTCATCAGCATATCTATTACCTAGTGTGATGTACTCACACCCAGATCGATGTGCACTGCACTTCACCACCCCAATTTGTGCCGGCAATTGTAATGTCATCAGTAGATCCTTTACACACTCTCCGTTTCTGATCGGTGAACCCGAAGAGGTCAAAAATCCACGTTGGGACCACAACTGCCCAAAGTCATGTACGACACCAAAGCCGTATTGACTAGCCGTAAAGATTGTAACCCTCATTTGACTTGATAAAATGCAAGCTCTAGTGAGCGCTTTCAATTTAGCCACTTGTGCAGAACTCACTCCTTTCAACCACAATGCTTCAATCACATTTGCTACTGTGCAAATTGCATAGGCAGCTCTCAAGCAACCCTCTGAATCTCTCAAACATGAGCCATCCACAAACAGAACCACATCAGATTCCGGAAGCTGTGTATCTTTTATATCAGGCCTTGTTTTTGTGCACATTTCTGTCACATCCAGGCTATCATGATCCACTTCATCAAAAACTTCCTCACAATCTTGAGTTGGCAATAACGTGGCTGGATTTAAGCTAGTACACCTCGTTATTGTCACATTTTCAGCACCTAGAATCACTTGTTCATATTTTGTCAAACGGCTACTCGTCAAATGTTGTGTTTGAGTGCGCGTTAACAAAATTTCAACTGAATGTGGAACAAACACTTTCTACGGATGTCCCATAACAATTGACTCACTTTGTTCAAGACTCACGCAAGTAGCAGCAACTGCTTTCAAACATCCTGGTAATGCTGCAGAGACGGGATCCAAAGTAGCAGAAAAATATGCCACTGGTCTTCGCGCTGTCCCGTGCGTTTGCGTTAGAACTGAGAGTGCGCAACCCTCTCGCTCATTGCAAAACAACGCAAATTCTTTCTCAAAATCTGGCATTCCTAATACTGGTGCTCGACATAAACGGTCTCGCAACTCTAGGAACGTTTTCATGCATTGCTCATCCAGATGTATTGGATCTTTCACATCTTTGTGTGTCAGTCTCTGAAGTGGTTTTGCAATCAGTGAAAAATTCATAATCCCCTGTCTGCAGTAACCAACCATTCCCAAAAACATTCAAACCTCTTTCTGTGTTTTTGGTGGATTCATTCGCATGATAGCATTTATTCGATCTTGAGAAACTTTTCGAATACCTTTCTCGATGATATGTCCAAGATAAAGCACTTCAGTCTTACAAAATTGTAATTTTGTCGGTGACACTTTATGACCACCTATTGCTAAGTGATTCAGCAAAGCAATTGTATCTGTCACACAATCTTCTCTAGTTCTTGAAGCCACTAGTAAGTCGTCAATATACTGGACTAGAACTGAATTTTTGGGCATGACCAAGGACTCCAAAAATGTTTTCAATATCTGATTGAAAATTGAGGGACTCTCTGTATACCTTTGAGGAACTCGGCACCATGCCAAAACACGGTTTCTGAACCGGAATGCAAATAAATATTGGCTATTCGGATGCAAAGGTATCGAGAAAACCGCCCGACACAGATCGATCACGGTGAACCATTCTGCGTCACATGGAATTTGATATAGAATCACTGCTGGATTTGGTACTACAGGACAACAAGGTATAACTATTTGGTTAACCTTTCTCAGGTCCTGTACGATCCTGTATTTCCCATTAGGCTTGCAAATTCCCATTATAGGTGAATTGCATGGACTTCCAAATATCTCTCTCAAAATTCCTTGTTCAATCAGCATGTCTATCACTGGTGTCACACCTGCAATAATATCAGGACTCATTTTGTATTGTGGGGTTCTTGGATACTCTGCATTAGGTTTGACTGTAATCTGAATCGGAGCAACTCCTTTCATCAGACCAATATCATTCCCAGAAAAATCCCACACATCAGACAACACCGTTTTCCTCAACTCAACAGGCAAATCATTCTCTGTGCACAATGGGTACAACTCGTTCACTTCTGTCCCTTGATTCAGCATTTTAAAGACCACGTCTTCATCTTTTGTGTGAAATGCTATACCATCCGGTGTACAATAAATGGAACAGCTCATTTTACACAACAGATTCCTACCTAATAAATTAATAGGACTTGAATCACACACAACAAATTAGTGTAATTCCTTGAAATTTCCAATTTGAACTCTCATTGGCTTAGTTATTGGTGTTTTAATGAGTTTATTTGATACTCCGACAACTTGGATATTTTCTCCAGAGAGGGGTAGGTTTGGAATTTCCACAGTTCTCAGAGTGTAACGGGTAGCACCAGTATCTACAAGGAAAGTAATTGCATTACCATCAACCTCGCCATTCACATATGGACCCGACTGATCTACCACTAGAGATGCGCCAAGAACGCACTCTTCCTCCCCCCTCAGGCACCGTCATTGTGATGAATCCGAATCACTCCCATCTGTTTGCAAAACATACTGTGAAACAACCTGCACATTTGAATTTGTTTGAGCATTTGTACGCAAACCAGTATTTACACTTTGTCTTTGCATTTGACCATTCACATTATTATTAGGCATTGGAGCTTGTGGTATTTGCAAATTCTGTCCCCTGTTTGTCATCTGCGCTTGCTGATTCTGATTCTGCACCTGATTCATCTGCACTTGATAGTTCTGATTTTGACTCTGCGTCTGCACTTGTCCCTGATCAAATGAACCTACGTTCCCATTATTATTCAACACCACCTTACACTCACGACGCCAATGTCCAAACTTGCCACAATTAAAACAAGGACATTTTTGTTTTGAATCTTCCATGTTCACAAAATTACCTCTACCTCTTCCTTGACCCATAGGAACCATTTGTGTCACTGTATTGCCATTTGAAACGAAACCTTTCATACCAGTTGTAGTCTGACCATCATCAGTCACATCTCCATTCAGATATCCTCCTTTCTTAGCTGCTCTCATTTGTGCTAACATCAATTTCTCCTTTAATTTCTTATGTCTCATCTCAATGTCATCTCCACAATACTTCGCATAACGAAGAATCTCATCAACTGATTTACTCTGCCAACATATTAAATGTGTTGAATCATAGCACTTATTTCTGGTCTTAAGCCATAAACAAAACGATATACAAAATGTCCCATATCTTTTTCAGTGATATTTTCTATGCCACTAAACTGCTTAAACACTTGAAGAAGCCTTTCATAATAAGCATGCACTGATTCTTTCAGTTCCTGAGTCGTTCTATCAATCTTCACTCAATCTGTTTCTTTTGGAGTAATCTTCCCTTTCAGGTATGTAATAACCTGATTATATTTTTTCATAACTTCATCAGAAGGTGCTCCTATTTTAGGATCTCTTGGGTATTCTTTATTTGGCCAATCTACAGCAATTTTACACTCAATCCACAAATCAGCTGGAACTACTATATCAAAAAGACCCTCTAAATCAACCCACAAAACTTTTGATACTTTCACAAACCTTTCAACTTGTCTGTACCATTCAACAGGCTTTTCTCTCAATCTCAGAAAATCATTCGTAAATGACAAAATGTCCTGTCTTGACCATTGAACATGGACATAACCACCTCCAGGTACTTCTCTCATTGGATAAGCCCCAACAGCATCATCTGATTCTGTCTGTTCCTCTGGCTCTCTCAAAGGATACGATGGAAAAGCTACTTTTGCTTTGGCATTTTCATCTTTCTTCTTTTTAGCCCATCTTCCTTTCCACTTGTCCAATTCACCCCAACACTTCAGTGTGTTAATTAACTCTTTAATTTGCAATTGTTTCCCTGAAACATTCAAATTTTCCAAATCTCTGTCTGTAAAATCTAATCTATATGTCTTTTGTAATGCTTTTGACTTCTCAATGTCTATTCCATACTCTTGTGCTCTCTCTACAAATGTCTCATGCAAATTTCTCGCTCTTCGAGTAATAGTCTTACATAGAAAAACAACTCATCATCTTGAAATGTACTCAATCTCTCTGGGCTAATTGTACCTGTAATCATTTCTTCTAGTACTCCTTTTAATTTAGCCACATCGACACAATCATCCTTACTCTGACTACTACAACCAGGAGCTATATCTTGAATCCACTGATCTAATTCTTCATGCGATTGAACTCATTGATCTTTGTACATCTTCTTCACCTGACTCACTTCTAGGTTTAGCAGATGCTTGAATATTCAATCTCTCTTCAGTCGGTATTAATCTCCTAGGTTCCTGATACACCACCCTTTTTGGTGTCTCATTTATCCCTGAAACATCAATTCATTGTTCTTCATGTCTCGAAAGTATACTCACATTTGCACTGTTACTTCCACTACTTCTTTCATTAATCCTAGTCACTTCTGGGACTGCAAAAGCATGTACTCCTGCAACACTCTGTCCATCACTATATAATGGAACTTCTGGACCAATCGTCACTGGTACAGTCAACACTTCTGGATTTCTCACTGCTTCCATCCTAACAATTTTCCTCTGCCTGTTCTCAATTTGATCAGGTCTTACTCCATTCGTCACTCTATTCTGAGATTGTTCCTCAATCTGAATCAAAGGAGCACTAGGTATATTATTTGAAGTATGTGAATCATCTGTACTTAAACTAATCTGTTCCGCTTGATATGGTGGTGGTCTGTTCATTAATAATTCGTTTAGGAAATCCTCATCAATGTCATCTGAATCCATTAGATTTACATTCACATTCTTATCTTGTATTTCAGTATTATTCTTTTTCTCTTTTGACTTGCCCCTTTCAGTCTCATCAGCCTTTCTAACAGGAAATAATCCATTTGTTTCTATAACAGTACCTCTTCTCCACATTTTCTTGCGAGCATCCCATTTTGCTTCAGAATATCTACTCACTGTATTTTTATACCTATTCTGATACTTGTCTCTTTCTCTCTTGAATGCTTCATACTCCCATTCTTCTAATGCCTCATACAGGTTGCGGTAACGCTAGCTGTGGCGACTTTTAAACTTTTCTTTTCCTTAGCGCATTGCTTTTAATTTACTTGCACACTTCCCTACCTGTTCTCTTTGCCGCCTGCTCCCCGGTCCACCACGGGCTTGCCCGATTGATGTGGAGGGAGCAACGGTCTGCCATCTTTTCGGGAGGGGACAGGGGGAGGCGGAGCATTGACGTCAGCAGACAGCTGACTCGGAGGCCTTAACTACATGCCTCTCACTTCGCGCAGCGGATGCGAGACTGCAGGTTGCGGTAACGCTAGCTGTGGCGACTTTTAAACTTTTCTTTTCCTTAGCGCATTGCTTTTAATTTACTTGCACACTTCCCTACCTGTTCTCTTTGCCGCCTGCTCCCCGGTCCACCACGGGCTTGCCCGATTGATGTGGAGGGAGCAGCGGTCTGCCATCTTTTCGGGAGGGGACAGGGGGAGGCGGAGCATTGACGTCAGCAGACAGCTGACTCGGAGGCCTTAACTACATGCCTCTCACTTCGCGCAGCGGGCGCGCCGGTGGCGCGCCAAAGGCAAGCCCGTCTGCGTCCGATCGAGGCCAGGGGCCACAACCCCTGCCCCTTTTTCTAAAACGATAAGGAAATATTCCCCCAGTCTCCTATATGATCTGCGAAAGAGGCCAGAAGCTGACTGCATTTCTTTCAAATTCGACCGCCCTATTTTATCATGCCCTTGTTGTAATTTCACCTGCACTCCTTCACACAGGAAACCACAGTCGCAGAATATTGTCACTCAGCTTTATCCCATTAAACAACTATCAGCTGGGGGTAGAACTAATAAAACCCAACCCAAAGAGTTTACTTTTTTAACCTAAATTGTAGATCCTCGCTAAACATAAGGAGGATATTTTTGATCTTCTTTATAACTCACAACCTCAGCCGGATGCAATCTTCCTCACGGAAACATGGCTACACGAAAGCTCCGGCCCTGATATTGCAGCGGCCTTACCGCCAACCTACACAATTGTTAGGAAAGACCGAGGAGATAAAATCGGTGGCGGTATCGCGATTATCTTTAAAAAAGGTTATTCGTGTAAATGGGAGACACCACCTTGTGGAGGTTGTGAAGCAGGTTTCTTTAGACTACTCCTTACTTCTCAGTTCACACTGACTGGCTTCCTGGTGTATCGCCCCCCTGGCGCAGCAGGGCTATGGGCGGCAAGCTTTCCTGACATCATTGCCCCTTTTCTACTCAATGCAGCCAATTTTACCATCGTGGGCGACCTTAACATTCACTTTGACGATCCTACATGCAAGATTGGCTCCAGCTTGATTGCCGATCTAGAAGCCATGAACATACCACTCCGTAATTCGGGTCCTACGCACAGGGGTGGCCACTTGCTTGACCCCATATTCTCGAACTTACCCAATATTCATAGCCAGAAAGCTCTGCCTTTACTCTGGTCTGACCATTTTTTAATACATTTTAGGTTGGTGTTTGATTCACAGTCTAATAGTTCGGCCATCTCCGCACCTAAAGTTAGGAGCAGAAATTGGAAGAAACTAGATATTGACTCATTAAATCAACACCTGGTGAGCAATACTCCTGATTTGTCTCCCATTCAAATCTCGGACAAGGCTACCATCCACACTTGGATAACGGCATCTGTGAACACCTGCCTTCCCATTTCACTAAAGAAATTAAATAATCACCGTCCTCCTGCCCCATGGTTCACCGAAAAATTAAAAATTGAAAAAACAAAATGTAAGGCTTTAGAAAGATGTTGGAGGAAGGATTATGCCTTAGAATACAAGCAGTCTTATAAAACTGCTAAGAGAGAATATAATGCCCTATGTAAAGCAGCGCGTGCAGAATATGTGAACAAAACTATCACATCAGCACAAAATAATGCAAAAGTCTTGTTTAAATTAGTTGGGGATTTCTCGTGAGCAACCTGTCAACCGGTACCCCCGACACTTGATGAAGCACACTGTGAAATTGTGGCGAAGTTCTTCATCGAAAAAGTAGAAAAGATCCATGCAGAGCTTGAGTCGGCAACTACTAAAATGGTACAGCACTTAATGAATCCATCCCCCACTTCTGACTGTAACAGCCCAGTCGGGTTCTCGGACTCGGCGTCTACCATGAAAGTAACAAACTGGCAACCCTTAGACCCTTTATCTTTCAGTTCCATTTTAAATAGTCTTAAATCAGGCTCCCCTAATATCCCACTTCCAGTCAATATTCTTCAAAAACTTAATTCCTCTTCATTGAGGATCATCATGGATCTTCTTAATGCCTCACTGAGGGAAGCCACTTTACCTGCAGAATGGAAACACGCAATGGTTCTTCCTCTTTGAAGAAACCAAATGCGGATCCAGCTGAGCCTTCCAACTTCCGCCCAATTTCCCTACTCCCTGTTTTTTCTAAGATCCTAGAAAAACACGTGAATCAACAGCTTACACGGTTTGTGGAATCCAATAACATCTTACACGGGTCCCAATCAGGCTTTAGAGCCGGTTACTCCACAGAGTCTACTCTCTTAGGAGTTACCGAAACAATACGCCTGCTTCTGGATAAAGGGGAAATGGTGGCACTCATTCTATTAGATCTGAGTGCCGCCTTTGACACAGTATCTCATCCTACCCTTCTAAAAGCTCTCCAGTCCCTGGGAATTGTTGGATCAGCTTTGGAGTGGATTAAAAACTTCCTCACCAACAGGACTTTTCAGGTCTTCTCTCCATCGGCTTGCTCCAAGACCTATGCATCTCCTCATGGAGTGCCTCAGGGATCGATACTTAGTCCTATGCTATTCAATCTTTACGTCAGCCCTTTAGCTACCATCGCGGAAGAGGCTGGGTTGTCAATCTTCTCTTATGCGGATGACACCCAGCTTCTCTTTTCACTATCCGCCAATGACAAATCCAGTGTTTCATCCCTACAGTTAGGGCTGTATAAAATCGCCAACTGGATGCACACTAACTGGTTAAAGCTAAATGGAGGAAAACTGAGATTTTGATCATGGGGAAGGATAAAGATCTTTGGGGCCCGCATCACTGGCCGCCTGAAATGGGTGAACTTCCTAAACCGGTACAAACTGTACGTAATTTGGGCATAGTGATTGACGATCAGCTGACTATGAAACAGCAAGTAGCGAAGACCACTTCTATTTGCTTCACTATTCTCAAATGGCTCCGTAAGATATTATGGATGATGCCTGAATCAACTCAAAGAACAGTCATCCAGGCCCTAATCATGTCGAGGCTCGATTATGGCAACATCCTTTATCTAGGAGCAAATAGGGAATTAGTACGGAAGCTGCAGGTGGTGCAGAATTCTGCGGCCAGGCTACTTCGTCAGGTACCGAAAACATCCTCCATCACAGGCTCTTTGCATGATCTCCATTGGCTCAGGGTTGAGCAACGGACGAAATTTAAAGCCTTATGCTATATGCATAAGATTAAGCCAGGTACAGCACCCCATTACCTATGCTCCCTAGCCCAGACATATCTTCTGCCCCGTCTACTTCGCTCCGCATCCCAAGCTAACTTCATAGTTCCTAGATTTAAACTTTCACGTATGGGCGGACGCTCCTTCTCGTACCTGGCCCCAATGTTGTGGAACTCACTACCTTCCCCACGAAATTAGCCATAAAAGCTTCCGCAAAGGCCTGAAGACCTGGCTTTTCAACCAGTAAAAAGCTTGTCCGATTTGTCTGCAATCTGTCCTGTGCGCCGCGAAACCTCTGGGTAGCTGTGCGCCTTATAAATTTAATTTAATAATAATAATAATAATAATAATACTGCATTGGTCTGGGATTTGGATTCAAACTATTCATCCGGAACCTCAGGCTCTCTAAAATGTTTGTATTAAAAGTACCATTTTCAGGAAAAGCTAATTCACCTTGATCTTCTGTATATTTCACCCAATTCTCTATCCATGCACACGTATGGTAACCCCTTTTCAACGCCATAAATGCTGCTGGTGTATCTTCAGGAGCTATTGGAATCCATTCCCTGATTGGAATTGGTTGATCTTTACTAAACAATGTCTTTAACAATTGTATTATCTTCATTTTCTCTACTTACTGTAAGTAAAATATTATTAATAACTCCTAATCTACGTAAATCCTAACAACACTCTCTTCCGTGTTATGTTTTCAACTTCCAATCAAAGTTATTTTCACTGTCCAATCACAGCGCGGCTCACACCAACTAACCAGTACCAGCGCGGCACCTCTGTGACATTGCTCACCAACTGTCCAATACCAGCGCGGCTCTCTGTGATGTCAGTATCGCTGCTTCCACTGACCTTCCCTTTACAAAATCAGCGTTAATGTCTTTTAAGGTCTTTTTAAACAAATAAAACAAACTACATAAACACAAATTGTCTGCTCCACTAAAAGGAAAAATCGAAAGTATATTCATGCACTCCAAGAGAAAACCCTACACTCCAACAATAAAACCACGACCAGCGTGATTCTTGTTCTCTTACAATGGAGGACTCACGGGACTTCCCCAGTTGCGCTTACTGAAGTGACCCAAATTACCCCTCTGAGCTCATTCAACAAAGTTCCCTTTACAATACTTTCAGTTCGACGACCGCCTAGTATTGTATTACCAGCAGACAATGTACATCACCTTAGTGTACGCAAACACTAAGAACAGCCCTTAGGCATATCCCGGGATCTCAGGCCTCGACGGACCCGTAACAAAAACTCAATATGACAAAACTAACTCAACATATATTTGAACAGTCAATTCCGTCTAGTCAGTAAAAAACTATTTTTTCTCCACCTAGTATTTTAGTCTGAACTAACCATCCTCTGCTACCAAAAACTGATGCAGCGGAAGCATTGGGGGGTCATATATATCCCTCACTAACTTTTACAATACCTAAGGAAGCGTAAATACTATAATGACGGGCCCATAAGTCATTATCCTTTCCATTGGTAATAGCAATATCAAAGGTCCTCCAATGGATCTTTGGTAGAGCTAAAAGGGACTAAGTAAAGAAATCGGCGAGCTATTCCTTCACGAGAACCTGTAATGAAGATTTAGTAATTCCACAATATACTACAAATGCATTAGTAATATGACAATTATTATCCTAAAAATAAATCATAAGAGTACACTTTGTTCGCAAATATCACAGGTAAACAATCACAGTTCTTCATAAGCAGAGTAATTCAAAATCATCAAATTCAGGTGGGAAAGAGAAGGGGGAGAGAGAAACAGTGAACATCAGGGTAATCACAGTTCAGTTACCTCTCTGAATTTTAGAGAAAACTAATGCACAGCGTGCAATTAGTCAAGAAAACTATCTCCACGGCCGTAGGAGAATAGTGTGGGCAGCATCACCAGCCGATGATGTGCAAAGTCTCTAGAGAAAAGTTCTCCGCAGTCACGTTTGCCAACCATATCAGGAATCAGCGCAGCACAGCATACAGCATACCACGGATGCAGGACAGGTCACCAGAATGTGAACGAGCCGATGATCATTTTCCCACCAGCGTCTTTATACTGACTTCGCAACTTTGTTACACTAGGTTAGAAACTCTCCTAAATCCTACAAGCCATTCTCATTGGTCAGAACTACGAGAGGAAAACAACTCCTAACGATGACTTTACAAATTTCTCTAAACAGTCTTTGTCTAAAATTGTATAACTTCCTAGAGAGGAAGGAGAAGACTACAATTTACACATTTTGTAACTACACTGCAACAGTTTCATTCTAAATCCTCGCCTAGACAGGAAAAAATGTAAATGTAAGTCCGTTTTTATATAGCGCAGCTACTCACCCTTACGGGTCTCAAGGCGCTGGGGGCCGTCGTGGAAATTAAGTGAGCTATTGCCCAGAGTCACATGGTGCTGAGCTAAGCTGCCGCCGGAGCCGGGGATCGAACCGTGAACCCTGTGCTCCGAAGTCAGCTGCCCTGGCCGCTGCACCACACCTCTCCACAGGAAAGAGTCATTCTATTCTCCGCTCTCTAAGGATGTAAATGTTATTCTTTACAAGGACATCAGGAAAGGAGCACGGAAGCACATTCCCTAACTAATACATTTGCTTAAACCTGCATGTTCAGCAGAGAAAGACAGAGAGGAAAGAAAAATGATTTCTACATTTTCTAGGCCTACTCTACTTTCACGAAGAATAAAAGAGCATTTTCATGTTTGTGCTTGAATATTCCTGCAGTTCTGGAAATATAAAAACATTAATATTAGTCGCAAATTAATAATTTCTTCTCAATCTATTATTATTCTTAACCCTATAGAGAAATCTTCCATTCTACATGTGTTATACTGACTCTTAGAAACACGTGCAGCTTTGCACATTTTCGGTCGTACCTTTTAAATCTTCACATTTTAGTAAATATGGTTTTCACACACGTTAGTAATTTATTAAAACACACACATGGGTGGATTTTCCCCAGCAGTTTTTATTAGCAAAAATCATGCTCCATCAATCCCCCATTTGATGGTATCCCAAACCATCACACCAACCCATATCAGATTACTATCTGATAATGAACAATAAGAATGCAGTAGTTCTCGTTTGTTTCAGCCTAACACCCTCTATATCCTTCCAGGCATCATAATAAATCCCTGTTCGATCTTCCAATTCTTTTTCTTCTCTTTTCCTTTTCCTTGCTCGTCATTTTCCCTCAGTAGGCTTACTCCTGTGACACTTGTAAAGCAATATTATCCTTAGTATGCTTGCAGCAATAGCAATTATCAGTGTTAATATTCTCCCTAATAAGCTATTAGAAAAGTCAGAAAACCAGTTACCTATGGAAGAAATACTCTTACCAATTTTCTCCCATGCACCATCAGCCTTCAGTTTTGACAGATCATCATGTAAATGAGTAATGTTACTAATATATCCCTCCGAATCCTTACTCTCATCAGGGATATAAGTGCAACATTGTTGAATCTTTAGCATACTACAGACTCCACCTTCTTTTGCCAATAATACATCTAAGGCAAGTATATTTTGTAAAACCATGGTCCTCATAGCAACCATTTCAGTATCAACCATCAGAAACCCTCCAGTGGTATCCGTTGATAAACGATCAACCACTGTACACAATTTTCGAATTTTCTGTGAATTTAGAATAACCCCAACTGAAGGGATCAATGCACCAAATATATCCCCAATTCAGCAGCACTCAATCCCCTCTTTCTCTGTGTTAGTTGCTTTTCATTGGTTCCTTGTTCATCATTCACGTGATAAATTTTAGGAAAGACAATTCCCATATAACAACATCCATACCAATGAGGTGGCAACCTATAGTAGGCATTTTTACCACATATGAAATATACCCCAGGGTAAACAGGATCTGTACCACCCTTTATTCCCCAACCACAAGTAATTACGAAAGTGTGTTCACATTCACTGGAACCAATGAAATGGTTATTATAATCTGTTTTCTGCCTTAGTATGCATAGCTTTCCCCTATGGGGCCAATCCAGAGCCATTGCAGTAAAAGTCTCAGTCTTCTGATAATTTCCTTATTCATGTGCCCATTGAGGCTCTTTACTCTTTTGTTCAGCAACCCTACGTTTAAATTCTCTACGTCTATCCTCTACAGAATTTATAAAATCAATCTCTACACTACTTAACCTACATGTTAAATTATGTCTATGTGCATAAACTGTATATATCGTTTTGATAGTATGAAAAAACTCTCCCAAATATTCTGCATCTTTAGCACTATAAACTAAATTCATATTCTTTCTAATAGGAATTTCTGAAAACACTAAATCATAATTTGAATAGAAAAATTGAAACGGCCCTTTAGCATAAAACAAACTTGTTAGTACACTACACAATATGCCATATGTTAGTGGCAAATGGTGGTAAGTCACACCCTCATACACAGACGTGGGTAATTGCATGCACACATAACAATCTCTCGCATCCATTGTGTCCACATATTCATAAAGTAATTTTGTAAAGACATTTAACAAATAATCACTAATAGATTTATCCAAATGTAAGACACTACCGGTTATTTCTTTCATATTAATCTCAGAATCTTCTTTCAGAACATTTTTAGTAACCAAAGTCACATGCTCATTATTATTAGTAGTAGTATTTACTATATTACTAAACATAAAGCGAGGTATTACAAATGTTAAAACCAACCATAGAGACATTGTTAATAAAACACAGAAAACACAAACATTGAAACATTTTCGCCTACATATTCCCTGATTCTGTTTACCAGTCTCAATTCTATTCATCTTCAAAAAGTATGTAAAAGGAAAAAATAGACAAATATTCTAACTAAAAATTTTACTCAAAAATAATTAGTAATTTCACTAGGCTTAATTTAGTTTGTGCACTCCACAACAAAGATCTGAGCCTTGAGCTCTTCTTCAAAATGCAAAATCCACAGCTTCGGAAACCTTTTTCTGGAAATTTATCACATAAATCTCCTCTCTCTTTTTGATCACCCTCTTTAAATTAGCAGTTCCCTTAGGGCGGCTTGAAAGAATTGTCCTTCTTCACACAGAATTTTAGAAATTCTTTTTCCCAATCATTATTTGAGACACTTTCATTTGCACATAAAACCACATAAGTCCATTCTGGTGCTGAGCATTTCTTGCTCGGCACTTTCACTCTCTTTGTCCTTCGTACTTGATTCTCTTCTTCTGTTTCACTTTGTTCTGATTGACTTGATACTTCAAGTATTGTTTCAGGAACCTTGCTATTGACAGTGTATTTCAGCTTTTTCACTCCTTTTGGCCACTTGGCTCCCTTCTTTGCCCTTTTTCCATTTTCATTCGTTTCTGAACTTTCTTCAGATGAGTTCCTCTTTCTCTTGTCTTTAGCAACTGCAGAAGCTGAAGGAATCACTCTGTTCTCACCACTGACAGCGACAGTGTTATCTTCACTAGTCCCAGTAACTTGTGCCCACTCTACTCCAACTTCAACCTGCTCTGGAACATTTCTTTGCTCACGTCTCTCTTCTTCAGCAGTTTCTTCATTTTCAAGTGGACTTGGGACCTTTCTCGTGTGACTTGCATGAATCCAATTCGACAGACCAGCACACTTAACAGCTGTCGTAGTCACCAGTATGATATGATGAGGGCCATGCCAGCGAGGTTCTAAACAGGACTCTCTGACATGCTTCTTCACCACGACCCAGTCCCCAGGGCTTAGATTGTGGCCTTGTTCTTGTTGAGCTGTTGTTGCAACTTTTCCAACCTGGTGAGACACAGAACGTACCACATCAGCCAATCCTTTACAATAATCCAGTACCAAGTCATCAGTAATGTTCATCAGTTGATTTGCTGGAACTGTTGGCTGTCTCATAGCCCTGCCCATAATGATTTCGTGAGGAGACAATCCAGTTTTCTTGTCTGGGATACTTCTTAGGCTCATTAACACTAATGGTAAAGCATCAGGCCATTTCAATGTTGTAGAAGCACAAACTTTAGCCAATCTTGATTTTATTGTGCCATTGACCTGTTCAACTACACCTGAAGCCTCAGGTCTGTATGCACAGTGCAGTTTTTGCTCAATCTGTAATGCTGCACAAAGCATCCAAATTATTTCATTATTAAAATGTGTCCCTCTATCTGATTCCAACGAGACAGGAAAACCGAATCTAGGAATAATCTCTCTAAGAAGCAATTTAGCAACTGTCAGGCTATAATTACGTCTTGTTGGATATGCTTCAACCCAACGAGAAAACAAGCAAACAACCACAAGGACATATTTTGATCCATAGCAAGGGGGCATTTCAATGAAATCTAACTGCATTCTGGTAAATGGACCAGCTGCTTTCCCAATTCGTCCCATGCTAACCACTATCTTTCCTCCTGGGTTTTCTTTATGACAAACTGTGCATCTTTGACAGAGACTTTCTGCAATCACTCTGAATTTGGGATTAAACCTTGTCTGTTGAAATAACCTAATCATTGCATCTCTTCCAATATGTGTCGGCCCATGATGGACTCTAGCCATTTGAGAAAGAAGACTGTCTGGCATTACTATACTACCATCAGTGTATACCCAGACCTCATCATCTGACCTGCGTCTGCATCCCAATTTAATCCACCCCTCTTTTTCAGAGTCACTTGCTTCTTCTTGTAGGTCTTTCACTTCATCCCAAGTCTCAACAGATGTGAACAATAATTTGCATTCTGTTTGTTCAGTTTGCTCATTTACTGATGGTTCCACGTTAATCGAGTATGTATTCAAAGCAAAAAAATTAGCAATTTCATCAGCATATCTATTACCTAGTGTGATGTACTCACACCCAGATCGATGTGCACTGCACTTCACCACCCCAATTTGTGCCGGCAATTGTAATGCCATCAGTAGATCCTTTACACACTCTCCGGTTCTGAAAGTCATGTACGACACCAAAGCTGTATTGACTATCCGTAAAGATTGTAACCCTCATTTGTCTTGATAAAATGCAAGCTCTAGTGAGCGCTTTCAATTTAGCCACTTGTGCAGAACTCACTCCTTTCAACCACGATGCTTCAATCACATTTGCTACTGTGCAAATTGCATAGACAGCTCTCAAGCAACCCTCTGAATCTCTCAAACATGAGCCATCCACAAACAGAACCACATCAGATTCCGGAAGCCGTGTATCTTTTATATCAGGCCTTGGTTTTGTGCACATTTCTGTCACATCCAGGCAATCATGATCCACTTCATCAAAAACTTCCTCACAATCTTGAGTTGGCAATAACGTGGCTGGATTTAAGCTAGTACACCTCGTTATTGTCACATTTATTTTCAGCACTTAGAATCACTTGTTCATATTTTGTCAAACGGCTACTCCTCAAATGTTGTGTTTGAGTGCGCGTTAACAGAATTTCAACTGAATGTGGAACAAACACTTTCAACGGATGTCCCATAACAATTGACTCACTTTGTTCAAGACTTATGCAAGAAGCAGCAACTGCTTTCAAACATCCTGGTAATGCTGCAGAGATGGGATCCAAAGTAGCAGAAAAATATGCCACTGGTCTTCGCGATTGTCCCGTGCGTTTGCGTTAGAACTGAGAGTGCGCAACCCTCTCGCTCATTGCAAAACAACGCAAATTCTTTCTCAAAATCTGGCATTCCTAATACTGGTGCTCGACATAAACGGTCTCGCAATTCTAGGAACGTTTTCATGCATTCCTCGTCCAGATGTATTGGATCTTTCACATCTTTGTGTGTCAGTCTCTGAAGTGGTTTTGCAATCAATGAAAAATTCATAATCCACTGTCTGCAGTAACCAACCATTCCCAAAAACATTCAAACCTCTTTCTGTGTTTTTGGTGGATTCATTCGCATGATAGCATTTATTCGATCTTAAGAAACTTTTCGAATTCCTTTCTCAATGATATGTCCAAGATAAAGCACTTCAGTCTTACAAAATTGTAATTTTGTCGGTGACACTTTATGACCACCTACTGCTAAGTGATTCAGCACAGCAATTGTATCTGTCACACAATCTTCTCTAGTCCTGGACGCCACTAGTAAGTCGTCAATATACTGGACTAGAACTGAATTCTTTGGGCATGACCAAGGACTCCAAACATTTTTTCAATATCTGATTGAAAATTGAGGGACTCTCTGTATACCTTTGAGGAACTCGGCACCATGCCAAAACACGGTTTCCGAACCGGAATGCAAATAAATATTGGCTATCCGGATGCAAAGGTATCGAGAAAAACGCCCGACACAGATCGATCACGGTGAACCATTCTGCGTCACATGGAATTTGATATAGAATCACTGCTGGATTTGGTACTATAGGACAACAAGGTATAACTATTTGGTTAACCTTTCTCAGGTCCTGTACGATCCTGTATTTCCCATTAGGCTTGCAAATTCCCATTATAGGTGAATTGCATGGACTTCCTAATATCGCTCTCAAAATTCCTTGTTCAATCAGCATGTCTATCACTGGTGTCACTCCTGCAATAATATCAGGACTCATTTTGTATTGTGGGGTTCTTGGAAACTCTGCATTAGGTTTGACTGTAATCTGAATCGGAGCAACTCCTTTCACCAGACCAATATCTTTCCCAGAAAATCCCACACATTAGACAACACCGTTTTCCTCAACTCAACAGGCAAATCATTCTCTGTGCGCAATGGGTACAACTCATTCACTTCTGTCCCTTGATTCAGCATTTTAAAGACCACGTCTTCATCTTTTGTGTGAAATGCTATACCATCCGGTGTACAATAAATGGAACAGTTCATTTTACACAACAGATCCCTACCTAATAAATTAATAGGACTTGAATCACACACAGCAAATTAGTGTAATTCCTTGAAATTTCCAATTTGAACTCTCATTGGCTTAATTATTGGTGTTTTAATGAGTTTATTTGATACTCCGACAACTTGGATATTTTCTCCCGAGAGGGGTAGGTTTGGAATTTCCACAGTTCTCACAGTGTAACGGGTAGCACCAGTATCTACGAGGAAAGTAATTGCATTACCATCAACCTCGCCATCCTCATATGGACCCGACTGATCTACCACTAGAGATGCGCCAAGAATGCCCTCTTCCTCCCCCCTCAGGCACCGTCATGGTGATGAATCCGAATCACTCCCATCTGTTTGCAAAACATACTGTGAAACAACCTGCACATTTGAATTTGGTTGAGCATTTGTACGCAAACCAGTATTTACACTTTGTCTTTGCATTTGACCATTCACATTATTATTATTAGGCATTGGAGCTTGTGGAATTTGCAAATTCTGTCCCCTGTTTGTCATCTGCACTTGCTGATTCTGATTCTGCACCTGATTCATCTGCACTTGATAGTTCTGATTTTGACTCTGCGTCTGCTCTTGTCCCTGATCAAATGAAGTTACGTTCCTAATATTATTCAACACCACCTTACACTCACGACGCTAATGTCCAAACTTTCCACAATTAAAACAAGGACGTTTTTATTTTTGAATCTTCCATGTTCACAAAATTACCTCTACCTCATCCTTGACCCATAGGAACCATTTGTGTCACTGTATTGCCATTTGAAACTGAAACCTTTCATACCAGTTGTAGTCTGACCATCATCAGTCACATCTCCGTTCAGATATCCTCCTTTCTTAGCTGCTCTCATTTGTGCTAACATCAATTTCTCCTTTAATTTCTTATGTCTCATCTCAATGTCATCTCCACAATACTTCGCATAACGAAGAATCTCATCAACTGATTTACTCTGCCAACATATTAAATGTTGCTGAATCATAGCACTTATTTCTGGTCTTAAGCCATAAACAAAACGATATAGAAATTGTCCCATATCTTTTTCGGTGATATTTTCTATACCACTATACTGCTTAAACACTTGAAGAAGCCTTTTATAATAACATGCACTGATTCTTTCAGTTCCTGAGTCGTTCTATTAATCTTCACCCAATCTGTTTCTTTTGGAGAAATCTTCCCTTTCAGGTATGTAATAACCTGATTATATTTTTTCATAACTTTATCAGAAGGTGCTCCTGTTTTAGGATCTCTTGGGTATTCTTTATTTGGCCAATCTACAGCAATTTTACACTCAATCCACAAATCAGCTGGAACTACTATATCAAAAAGACCCTCTAAATCAACCCACAATACTTTTGATACTTTCACAAACCTTTCAACTTGTCTGTACCATTCCACAGGCTTTTCTCTCAATCTCGGAAAATCATTCGTAAATGACAAAATGTCCTGTCTTGCCCATGGAACATGGACATAACCACCTCCAGGTACTTCTCTCATTGGATAAGCCCCAACAGCATCATCTGATTCTGTCTTTTCCTCTGGCTCTCTCAAAGGATACAATGGAAAAGCTACATTCGCTTTGGCATTTTCATCTTTCTTCTTTTTAGCCCATCTTCCGTTCCACTTGTCCAATTCACCCCAACGCTTCAGTGTGTTAATTAACTCTTTAATTTGCAATCGTTTCCCTGAAACATTCAAAGTTTCCAAATCTCTGTCTGTAAAATCTAATCTATATGTCTTTTGTAATGCTTTTGACTTCTCAATGTCTATTCCATACTCTTGTGCTCTCTCTACAAATGTCTCATGCAAATTTCTCGCTCTTCGAGTAATAGTCTTACATAAAAACAACTCATCATCTTGAAATGTACTCAATCTCTCTGGGCTAATTGTACCTGTAATCATTTCTTCTAGTACTCCTTTTAATTTAGCCACATCGACACAATCATCCTTACTCTGACTACTACAACCAGGAGCTATATCTTGAATCCACTGATCTAATTCTTCATGCGATTGAACCCATTGATCTTTGTACATCTTCTTCACCTGACTCACTTCTAGGTTTAGCAGATGCTTGAATATTCAATCTCTCTTCAGTCGGTATTAATCTCCTAGGTTCCTGATACACCACCCTTTTTGGTGTCTCATTTATCCCTGAAACATCAATTAATTGTTCTTCATGTCACGAAAGTATACTCACATTTGCACTGTTACTTCCACTACTTCTTTCATTAATCCTAATCACTTCTGGGACTGCAAAAGCATGTACTCCTGCAACACTCTGTCCATCACTATATATTGGAACTACTGGACCAATCTTCACTGGTACAGTCAATACTTCTGGATTTCTCACTGTTTCCATCCTAACAGCGACTGAACAAACAACTAAGGTTAATTCGAACTAAGGGTTCCCAACCTTCGCAACAGTCTCTCACAATTATAGAAAAGATGAAAAAGGAACTAAAACACGAAATAAAGGTGGCTAAGCGAACATACAAGGAAAAATTTGAGACCAACTTGCTCCACGCAAGAAAGCAGAGAAACTCGAAACAGTTTTGGGCAAAAATCAACTTCCTGCTAAATGCCAAACATCGTCAATTCACCTCTGACATAACAGAACAATCTTGGAGCACTCATATCGAAGATACATATAATTTCACAACTATACAGACAACGGTCAGCACTGGTGACAAGACAAACGAGATCAAAAGGTGCTCCAGTCTGGAGATAAAATCAGAAGCCAGGAGTCAGAGTACGGAAAAATGGACATCAGTGGAGGCATCAGCCACCGACTCAAAGAACTTATCCAAAGCCAAACTTCATAGCAAAATCAGAGGAACACAGAAAGAAAGCAGCGATTTTATCAAGCATGCGCAAAGAGAAGAACCTGTACAGATAACACAAAAGCAGATCTTGCATACAATCAAACATTTGAGATCAGACAGGGCACCCGGCCCCAACGGTCTATCGAATGCACTGTTCAGGTACGATCCCGAGTTTTGGTCCTGCTATTTAACACCCCTGTTCTCCAATAGTTTAGAGACCGGAATTTTTCCCGATTCTTGGAGGGGCAGCATTCTTCAACCCATTTATAAGTCAGGGACACGTTCAGACCCCAGCAATTATAGACTGATAGCCCTTATAGACATAGAGGCAAAGATCTACGCAACAAATCTACTGGCAGACCTGGAGACATGGGTAAGCAGTAAAAGTCTAATCCCGAAAACGCAGACTGGGTTCCGGGCCGGCACGGGGACTCTAACAAATATTTCAGCACTCACCCTCTTAGCAAAGAAAGCGATCGTCAATTCAAACATCCTCTACACATGCTTCGTAGATCTCAAAGCAGCCTTTGACAAAGTGCCAAGAGCCAAGCTATGGGTCAAAACGAAAGCATGGGGAATCCCCCCCAAATTACTAGAAGCAATTATCAACATATACTCACAAACTTGGGTTCAGATAAAAAAAGGGGATGGCCGGAGTTTAACCAAGAAATTTCCAACAAAAAACGGGCTAAAGCAAGGATGCGTTCTGGCGCCCTGTCTTTTCAACATCTATACTGCTGATTTAGAAAGCAACCTTAGTCTCATCCAGGGAGACCCTCCCAAATTGGGAAAGACATCAATAGCAAGTTTGCAATATGCGGACGATATTGTGTTACTCTCCCAAACTCCACTTGGTCTGCAGCGCCTGATCTCACAACTAGCAATATACATTTCGAAAGAACAACTGATAATCAATCTAAAAAAATCTAACGTCTTATGTTTTTCCAGGACTCATAAAAAACGCCCCAAATTCATCTGGAGGATAAATTCAAGCATCTTATCGCAGGTGGAAGTATACAAATACCTGGGGGTTCTCTTAGATCGCCATTTAAGTTTCAAACAACACCTAGAACATGCTCAAACAAAAATCAAACAATTATCATTTGCTTTCAAAACCTTACAGAAAAGCCTAAGTGGCAGCTCAACAAACCAACTCCTAAAGGTTGTGGCTGCAAAAATGTTGCCAGCGATAACATACGGCTTGGAAATGCTGAATACCAAGGACTCCCAAATGCTAAATCTAGACCAGTCCAGATTATTTAAAAAACTGTTTTTAATTCCGCGGCATATCTCTCAGGCACAGATACATCTAGAATATGGACTAACAAACCAGATACAGGCCAGACAAGGAGTCCTGGCCAAATATTACTGGCGAATGAGGGCAGCCGAAGACAACACACTAGCTCACCACTGCTGGGAGGAGGTCGAAATACAATCAAGGCATAAAAACTCTATATGCCAAATTTTAAAACAAGCGCTTCTAACGCTAAATCTGGAGGAAGTCTGGCAAACATCTATGTCATACCCTGTTTTCAAAAAAATCACAAATAAATCTACTAAAAAAATATCGTTACAAACCGATAAAGCCTTACTTGCCGTTAAAAGTCATGCATGGTCGGTGATGCCAACTTACAAGCAAATGAAACCACAACCCTACCTGCAAGAATGCTTCAGAGACCATTACAAGCGGAAATTGACCTTACTGAGATTGGGTTCTTTTTCAAATAAAGATCTTACTCCAAAATGGCTACAGACTTGGCCATCCCAGGACTGCCGCCTCTGTGGTAACGGAGCAGAGTCACTATTACATCTATTATGCATCTGCCCGGCATTACATAATTTAAGGACGTCACTCTTAAGGCCTATCTTAAGAGAAACTCAAATCCGGACTTGCAGAGCGGCCGTCATAAAATGCCTCAGCGGTTCCTCAGTCCAACTGTCTTGCAAGACTGTCAAATTCTTGTCACTAGTAGCACAAGAACTAGAAAAGAAAGAAACAGCACAAGAACTTGGAAAGAAAGAAACAGCGAAACAGGAATTTGGAAGAAGGGCATAAAGTAGCCGGCCTAAGTCTTTTTTAGATCTTTTTTGTACTCCCTTTCTTTCAAAGCTCCTCTCTATGACAAGTCTTAGGCTTAAATACGCTCATACCAGTAAATATTCCGGGATAGAAAGCCATAGTGAATTAAGAAACTGGAAAGAAGGTTATGCGTAGCAGTTTTGCACTTTTCTCTTTCCCCACTTTTCATTGGCATTTGCACTTTACTTATAATGGAAAGCACGGATATGTTTACATTGCTCTTATAATAATTTGTTGTACCTTGGTACCATACCACGTTAGGGTTACGACAACTAAAAATGTTTTATTGCAATTTTTATTCTGTATCTGAATTATGATGTTTTCATCATGGTGGTATGTTCCACTCTTTTTATGATTTTAACAAATCAAATAAAAGTATTATTATCTATCCTAACAATTTTCCTCTGCCTGTTCTCAATCTGATCAGGTCTTACTCCATTCATCACTCTATTCTGAGATTGTTCCTCAATCTGAATCAAAGGAGTACTAGGTATATTATTTGAAGTATGTGAATCATCTGTACTTAAACTAATATGTTCCGCTTGATATGGTGGTGGTCTATTCATTAATAATTCGTTTAGGAAATCCTCATCAATGTCATCTGAATCCATTAGATTTACATTCACATTCTTATCTTGTATTTCAGTATTATTCTTTTTCTCTTTTGACTTTCCCCTTTCAGTTTCATCAGCCTCTCTAACAGGAAATAATCCATTTGTTTCTATAACAGTACCTCTTCTCCACATTTTCTTGAGAGCATCCCATTTTGCTTCAGAATATCTACTCACTGTATTTTTATACCTATTTTGATACTTGTCCATTTCTCTCTTGTATGCTTCATACTCCCATTCTTCTAATGCCTCATACTGCATTGGTCTGGGATTTGGATTCAAACTATTCATCCGGAACCTCAGGCTCTCTAAACTTTTTGTATTAAAAGTACCATTTTCAGGAAAAGCTAATTCACCTTGATCTTCTGTATATTTCACCCAATTCTCTAACCATGCACACGTATGGTAACCCCTTTTCAACGCCATAAATGCTGCTGGCGTATCTTCAGGAGCTATTGGAATCCCTTCTCTGATTGGAATTGGTTGATCTTTACTAAACAATGTCTTTAACAATTTTATTATCTTCATTTTCTCTACTTACTGTAAGTAAAATATTATTAATAACTCTAATCTACGTAAATCCTAACAACACTCTCTTCCGTGTTATGTTTTCAACTTCCATTCAAAGTTATTTTCGCTGTCCAATCACAGCGCGGCTCACACCAACTAACCAGTTCCAGCGCGGCACCTCTGTGACATTGCTCACCAACTGTCCAATACCAGCGCGGCTCTCTGTGACATCAGTATCGCTCCTTCTACTGACCCTCCCTTTACAAAATCAGTGTTAATGTCTTTTAAGGTCTTTTTAAACAAATAAAACAAACTACATAAACACAAATTATCTGCTCCACTAAAAGGAAAAATCGAAAGTATATTCATGCACTCAAAGAGAAAACCCTACACTCCAACAATAAAACCACGACCAGCATGATTCTTGTTCTCTTACAATGGAGGACTCTCGGGACTTCCCCAGTTGCGCTTACTGAAGTGACCCAAATGACCCCTCTTAGCTCATTCAACAAAGTTCCCTTTACAATACTTTCAGTTCGACGACCGCCTAGTATTGTATTACCAGCAGACAATGTACATCACCTTAGTGTACGCAAACACTTAACAACAGCCCTTAGGCATATCCCGGGATCTCAGGCCTCGACGGACCCGTAACAAAAACTCAATATGGCAAAACTAACTAAACATATATTTGAACCGTCAATTCTGTCTAGTCAGTAAAAAACTATTTTTTCTACACCTAGTATTTTAGTCTAAACTAACCATCCTCTGCTACCAAAAACTGATGCAGCGGAAGCGGTGGGGGGTCATATGTATCCCTCACTAACCTTTACAATACCTAAGGAAGCGTAAATACTATAATGACGGCCCATAAGTCATTATCCTTTCCATTGGTAATAGCAATATCAAAGATCCTCCAATGGATCTTTGGTAGAGCTAAAAGGGACTAAGTAAAGAAATCGGAGAGCTATTCCTTCACGAGGACCTGTAATGAAGAAATTGTTATACCACAATATACTACAAATGCATTAGTAATATGACAATTATTATCCTAAAAATAAATCATGACTCAGAAAATAACGACAGACATTTTTCTTTCTAGGTACCTTTTTTGATATTATTTCAGAAATATGAATGGTCATACACAAATACAAATCATAAGAGTACACTTTGTTCGCAAATATCACAGGTAAACAATCACAGTTCTTCATAAGCAGAGTAATTCAAAATCATCAAATTCAGGTGGGAAAGAGAAGGGGGAGAGAGAAACAGTGAACATCAGGGTAATCACAGTTCAGTTACCTCTCTGAATTTTAGAGAAAACTAATGCACAGCGTGCAATTAGTCAAGAAAACTATCTCCACGGCTGTAGGAGAATAGTGTGGGCAGCATCACCAGCCGATGATGTGCAAAGTCTCTAGAGAAAAGTTCTCCGCAGTCAGGATTGCCAGCCAAATCAGGAATCAGCGCAGCACAGCATACAGCATACCACGGATGCAGGACAGGTCACCAGAATGTGAACGAGCCGATGATCATTTTCCCACCAGCGTCTTTATACTGACTTCGCAGCTTTGTTACACAAGGTTAGAAACTCTCCTAAATCCTACAAGCCATTCTCATTGGTCAGAACTACGAGAGGAAAACAACTCCTAACGATGACTTTACAAATTTCTCTAAACAGTCTTTGTCTAAAATTGTATAACTTCCTAGAGAGGAAGGAGAAGACTACAATTTACACATTTTGTAACTACACTGCAACAGTTTCATTCTAAATCGTCGCCTAGACGGGAAAGAGTCATACTATTCTCCGCTCTCTAAGGATGTGAATGTTATTCTTTACAAGGACATCCGGAAAGGAGCACGGAAGCACATTCCCTAACTAATACATTTGCTTAAACCCGCATGTTCAGCAGAGAAAGACAGAGAGGAAAGAAAAATAATTTCTACATTTTCTAGGCCTACTCTACTTTCACGAAGAATAAAAGAGCATTTTCATGTTTGTGCTTGAATATTCCTGCAGTTCAGGAAATATAAAAACATTAATATTAGTCGCAAATTAATAATTTCTTCTCATTCTATTCTTCTTCTTAACCCTATAGAGAAATCTTCCATTCTACATGTGTTATACTGACTCTTAGAAATACGTGCAGCTTTGCACATTTTCGGTCGTACCTTTTAAATCTTCACATTTTAGTAATTATGGTTTTCACACACGTTAGTAATTTATTAAAACACACACATGGGTGGATTTTCCCGAGCAGATTTTATTAGTAAAAATCATGCTCCATCAGTACTAACTGGTCACCACGGAATAGTCCTTCCACAGCAATCCTCTGCTCATTTTGCATATCTTCTCAGGTTCAGGCAAGTCAGCAACGTTTAGGAACAGGGGTGGGAGCACACCGCTTCACCTCCCAGGCAAGGTTCGCCCCAGGCATTATGGTAAATGCAGTCTCTTGTTTCTTTGCTTTGCTAAAATATTTTCGAGTGTTCCGCCAGAGTTGGCGCAGATAGTGCTGATCTCTAGACACGTGTTTCTGGTTCTTTAACCGTCATCAGTAGAGATTACAGTCTTCAAATTAGGGGTTTGCTGGGTAGGCTGCCAAACATCACATCAGGTCAAGTACCTCTCACTGGCGCGCGGGTGCTTCTTCCACGAGCTCGTCAGCTCAAATGACTCACGGGAGTACTTTTAAACAGGGGTGGGAGCACACCGCTTCACCTCCCAGGCAAGGTTCGCCCCAGGCATTATGGTAAATGCAGTCTCTTGTTTCTTTGCTTTGCTAAAATATTTTCGAGTGTTCCGCCAGAGTTGGCGCAGATAGTGCTGATCTCTAGACACGTGTTTCTGGTTCTTTAACCGTCATCAGTAGAGATTACAGTCTTCAAATTAGGGGTTTGCTGGGTAGGCTGCCAAACATCACATCAGGTCAAGTACCTCTCACTGGCGCGCGGGTGCTTCTTCCACGAGCTCGTCAGCTCAAATGACTCCACGGGAGTACTTTTTAAACAGGAACAGGGGTGGGAGCACACCGCTTCACCTCCCAGGCAAGGTTCGCCCCAGGCATTATGGTAAATGCAGTCTCTTGTTTCTTTGCTTTGCTAAAATATTTTCGAGTGTTCCGCCAGAGTTGGCGCAGATAGTGCTGATCTCTAGACACGTGTTTCTGGTTCTTTAACCGTCATCAGTAGAGATTACAGTCTTCAAATTAGGGGTTTGCTGGGTAGGCTGCCAAACATCACATCAGGTCAAGTACCTCTCACTGGCGCGCGGGTGCTTCTTCCACGAGCTCGTCAGCTCAAATGACTCACGGGAGTACTTTTAAACAGGAACAGGGGTGGGAGTACACCGCTTCACCTCCCAGGCAAGGTTCGCCCCAGGCATTATGGTAAATGCAGTCTCTTGTTTCTTTGCTTTGCTAAAATATTTTCGAGTGTTCCGCCAGAGTTGGCGCAGATAGTGCTGATCTCTAGACACGTGTTTCTGGTTCTTTAACCGTCATCAGTAGAGATTACAGTCTTCAAATTAGGGGTTTGCTGGGTAGGCTGCCAAACATCACATCAGGTCAAGTACCTCTCACTGGCGCGCGGGTGCTTCTTCCACGAGCTTGTCAGCTCAAATGACTCACGGGAGTACTTTTAAACAGGAACAGGGGTGGGAGCACACCGCTTCACCTCCCAGGCAAGGTTTGCCCCAGGCATTATGGTAAATGCAGTCTCTTGTTTCTTTGCTTTGCTAAAATATTTTCGAGTGTTCCGCCAGAGTTGCCGCAGATAGTGCTGATCTCTAGACACGTGTTTCTGGTTCTTTAACCGTCATCAGTAGAGATTACAGTATTCAAATTAGGGGTTTGCTGGGTAGGCTGCCAAACATCACATCAGGTCAAGTACCTCTCACTGGCGCGCGGGTGCTTCTTCCACGAGCTCGTCAGCTCAAATGACTCACGGGAGTACTTTTAAACAGGAACAGGGGTGGGAGCACACCGCTTCACCTCCCAGGCAAGGTTCGCCCCAGGCATTATGGTAAATGCAGTCTCTTGTTTCTTTGCTTTGCTAAAATATTTTCGAGTGTTCCGCCAGAGTTGGCGCAGATAGTGCTGATCTCTAGACACGTGTTTCTGGTTCTTTAACCGTCATCAGTAGAGATTACAGTCTTCAAATTAGGGGTTTGCTGGGTAGGCTGCCAAACATCACATCAGGTCAAGTACCTCTCACTGGCGCGCGGGTGCTTCTTCCACGAGCTCGTCAGCTCAAATGACTCACGGGAGTACTTTTAAACAGGAACAGGGGTGGGAGCACACCGCTTCACCTCCCAGGCAAGGTTCGCCCCAGGCATTATGGTAAATGCAGTCTCTTGTTTCTTTGCTTTGCTAAAATATTTTCGAGTGTTCCGCCAGAGTTGGCGCAGATAGTGCTGATCTCTAGACACGTGTTTCTGGTTCTTTAACCGTCATCAGTAGAGATTACAGTCTTCAAATTAGGGGTTTGCTGGGTAGGCTGGCAAACATCACATCAGGTCAAGTACCTCTCACTGGCGCGCGGGTGCTTCTTCCACGAGTCAGCAACGTTTGCCATCCTTCCTCTACATTCCACATAACGTGTTGACACCTCATCCTGGTCTGCCTCATGACCCCATTCTTCCACACAGAAAGCCATCTTCTTGACCCACCTTATTATTAGTTCTTTCTCCAATATCACAGATGCATTCATTTGCATTCTAGACATATAATATGTGACTGCATTCTTAATCCACAGGAGGTACTCTATATGAAAATCGATTTCCATTCCATTAAACCATCCATCCACTTCTTGATTAGGCTGGGAGGGTCATTTTCTTGCCCCCCCCCCCTTGCAAGTAAAAAAGTAAAATCCGGACCAGAGGCCTGTGATCAGATCTCACCACAAATGTGGCCCCAGGGGAAGATTTTAAAATGGTGAACTGCTCATGCACAAGTAAGGTATTCTCACTCAATTCCAGAATACCACTCTTCTGCCCCCTTGAATGAGTGTGAGGCAAATGCAATCACCTTCTCTTCACTTGCCACCAACTGGGGCAAAACTGCCCTATGCCCTTCATGCTGGCATCGGTGGCCAATTTAGTATTCCTCGTAACATCAAAATGCCCAATGGTTGTTAGGCATTTTGCTATTTCAAAATGTAGTCCCCTTTTTCAACAACCATCTCTGTGTGTGTACAATTGCACATGAACTTGGAGCAGAACTCCAATAGGCCTAGAAAAGACCTGACATGATCTTAGTCTCTGGGAGTCAGTACCTTCACAAATCTGCACAGACCAACTTCGCACTAAAACCTTCACCTGATACAGTATGGCCTAAATAAGACACCACCCCCACCCTGAATTTGTACTTCTCTGTAAGGCCTCTTTCCTTCAGCCTGTTCAAATCCTGCCCTGCGTTCTGCTCATGGCTCTCTCTATCACTGCCATACAGAAGAATATCGTCCTGAAAGAACATCACACAATTAATTTCTGCCTGGACCTTCTTCATCATTCTCTGAACGTATATACTTGTGAAGGTCAATCCAAATGGTATCCTAACAAATATATAGAGATCTAGTGGTGTGACAAACAATGTCAGGCCTCATGCAGGTACAGCTGGTGGTACACAGCAAAAAGATTAATCACACATCATAGCCTGGTGGCTCAGTGGACTAATGTCCCCTGCAGGGGACTGTGTTCAACCTCATGGTCACAGGTTCAAATCCTGACGGGTCCACTCAGCCTTTCATCCATCTGAGGTAGATAAAATGAGTACCATTGAGCTGGGCAACAATAAACATCTGCTATTCAGTGCCAAGATACCTACAGGTGAATGTGTGCTTTACAAATACATGTTATGTTATACTGAACAGATTTGCACCACCTAGTGTGGAGAGTGCCTCCAAGATATTGGGTAAGTGCTGGCAATCATTCTAAATGCATAGATTTCGATCACGGAGGTTCATGCACATCCTTATTTGGGTGTCTCTATCTTTAGGCAATACTTAGAGACCTCTATATCGTCTGTGATTCCAAGACAAAACAATTTGTTCAAGACCTAGCTCAGTGGTTGTATGAGGTGAGGAAATGCAAGGAGAGATATCTGTTGGGGGTCAATTTTCTCTTCACCAAATATATTTACCCAATTCTTGTCATCCATGAAAGTAATTGGCTCAGCATAGTTAGCCAATACCATCACAGTTTTACTTCCAACTTCAATTTCACATTCTAGTCTGGACAAGCACTCATCAGGTTTTTTGGTTCCATCATCAAGGCGCAAGCACAGCAGTACTTGACTCTTAACTCGCTAGAACCCCTACCATACAGTAACTTATGAATGACATAACCATTCCATGCTACCTCACTTCCAGAAATTCTGATTAGCAAAGAAGACAGACCATAACACATACTCCTCAAGTTCTTTCTGCTGTGGTAAGAAAGAACATTTAGCACATAGCCTAAATTGCTCATGGTGTAAAAAAGGTTGCAGTAATGTCGTTACTGCTGGTTTGTGCATGTACCAGCCTCTTTAAGACCTACATTTAGCAGCGGTGACTAAACCTGTATAAATACTGCCAAAGTTGTAATCACTCTAAGCGTGCAGTATTATTTCGGAATTAGAATGTGTGGGTATGAATGCGAAATAACCTGCAGAATTACCATTTCTCCTAGTTTAACCACATTTACTTGTGCAGAATACCCAAAGCAACAAGCTGGTGGACCACTGGAATATTTTTGTTTAAGCTGTCATTAAATATCACTCAAAGTTCTCAAGTTTCCCAAATTATTGCAAAATAAAGTCATCTAGTCTATGCTTTTTGTGCATTATTTCAGTCCTCGTAATTCCATTCTATATTAAGAATTAGGAGTACCAGAGTGTCAAGAAAAAGAATGTACTTGAGAATAGATTGGGGAAACCTGAGAACTGAGAATTTCACGTTGTGTTGCGTTTCTGCTCGTGTTATTCTGTGTACATTTCTTATGTGTGTACGTCACAGTTCTTGGTTTTAAAACGAACATTGAAGATCTGGCCAGCTGGAGTTGGACCAGGCTGGGTGTAGACGAGTGGTGTTAGAGTTACGAGTGCCACATTAAATGTCGTGTACTTATCTTTGATGGACTGTCGTTCTACCCAGGGAACACCACAGCCTATTGCATATGTGGATTTACACGATATGGGTTCACTATAGGGTGACCAACCGTCTTCAAATTTCACAGACTGCCCGTAATTTGGGCCTCTTGTCCGTGAAGCATTCTTTCAAGGACGCCTTTTGTCTGTAATTTCGGACTGTAGAGCGAGCTGCCCCCTGCAAGCAGCCTGAGAGTTCTGTAACTCTCACTGCAGGGGCCAGCTCGCGCGCCTGCTGTGATCAGTGGGCTGCAGCAGCCCCTTCCCGACCTGGCACAGGCTGCTATCAGGTCCATTATCATTCTGTATGTCGGCCTAATTATCACAAACAGAATGATAATGAGCCTCTGCGCAGTGACAGCATTTGCTGGGCCTCCTCCTGCTAGAACCCAGGGCATGGGAAACTGCTTTTGTTTATAGGCTCCTGTCACCTCACCTGGGGCCAAGCTCTGGGGAAGTGGAGGTTTCATTCTGGCACATGTTACCCAGGTGCATCCCCTGTTAGCCTCAAACTGTCATACAAGCAGTGATAATGGTACAAATACAAAAATACTATTGTCCTTTATTGTTTATTTATTTTGCTCCAATAGTGCAAAGTTTCTGCATTTGTGCTGTGGATCTGGTGTTTTTTTTTCAATTGGGGAGGGAGCATGCAAGATCTGAGAAGCCTTCAGCTTTGATTTTTTTTTTTTAATATGCAAACGCAGGTGTTTAAGTTTCACTCATGCACACAACAGATGCAGTGCAAGATTGGCTCAACCTAATATAAATGTATTTGACTAGCACTTGTGTTGGTTGTCTATTTATTTATATACTTTTGTGCGACCTCCTCTGATGTGTCTGTAAAACTTACCTTTTGTCCCAAATTTTTGTCTTGAATTCTGACCTTCTGTCCTGAATTTTGACCCTTTGTCCTGAATTTTTACACTCACTGTCCTGAATTTGCACCCACGCCAGTTGGTCATCCTAACAAACAACAAATGGTAAGTGTGTTTTAACACACAACATACATTTTTATTGTGTTTTCTAAAATTGCGTTGGACTTAGTAAACGCAGGTACCACTAAAGCGATAGAAATTATTTAGTTGTTTGGAATTCTTGCTCTGCAGCCTATATTTTGTGTCAGTAATAAGAGAGTTCTAGCGTTTGAAACACGGTGGATATTTTTAGAGGGAGACGGTATTTGCGAGCGATGCCCAAATTCGTTAAATAACTTTACAACAGATCTAGACTACGTTTCACAATTGTTTTTCTTTTAAAGCAAGATTTGCCTAAAACCCACATGATGCCAGTACTGACGCCACCGGGTTCCTTTCGTTTGTAAATATGGTGAGTCGAAATAGAAATAGACGAAGGGAAAGATTACCAATATTCCTCCGTGCACCCGCTGAAGGACAGCTTTAATAAGGCCGCCATCTTGAAAGTGATTCAGTTCCCATTTGAAAGTAGGAATATTCCCACTATAACATAGGAAAACTAATACTTTAAACCGAAAAATCACTAATTGTCAATTCCCTTGATATAAATAGAACATGAGTGAGAAAGTAAAAGGACAACCCACAAAGATTTTCATTTACTTGAGGCGTTTTTATTTCACGTCTTTAATAGACTACAAAAATGTCTCCATAATTATGTAAAGCATTTAAAAACTTTACATTTACTTGGCTGGTATGTGACTGGCTGTAATTTCCCTGTCGGAAATTCCGACCTATTGAAATAATTCGGCCTTTGCACTCGTTTGTCTTCCATGTCTATGATCGCCCTGCGAAGTGGTCTCTCAGTTGGCAGCGAGAGGTGTGGAGGAGGCAGTACAGTAGCTTGACTTCTTCAGACTACTGCGGGAGTAACAGCGTACACAGGCTAAACGGACAGCGGGGGAGCTCACTGTGCTCACCCGCAGCAATGGGCATTACTGTGGACTTGAAAACGATGTATCCATATCCCTTCGAGCACGTGGTGAACAGCTACCTGAACAAGGTACAGAATAAAAGGGGCGTGCCAGTGTCTGAGACACAGCGGAAGAGACAGGGTGGTATGAGCTAGTGTGGTTTGTACGGAACAGCTGGAGAACGAAAGAATAGCACTGTAGTGAAAGAAGGGAACACCCAGTATGATAACTTTTGAAGGAAGAAGCACAGAAATTAAAACTAAGGGCGCGATCGTGGAAATGAATGTTAAATGAAGGGATCCGCAGGGACAGTTAAGAACGAGTTTAATTGAACAACAGCGACACCAGAGGGAGCAGAAGGAAGTCTGAGGGGCGGGGAGGTTGAAAAGGGAAACCAGGCGATGCTGGAAATGGGGGAAAAAGTATTCTGGGAACCCATAAATATGGGGATCAAGGTGTGGCAGCGGAAAGGGTATGGAGTTACGAGGGGCAGAGTCTAACCCTGGTGGCTAATGAACGTGCTCCATGAATGTGTCACATTTCTGACTCCTACAGTAGCATAGATGATTAATGTGCCTGCTGCAAAGCACATTGTGTAACATGCAGATCACAGATGGGGATAAGTAAGTGGGTTATAACTTTTGACAAGGAGGGCCTAATGTTTCTTGCAGTTCAGGTGTTTAAGTCCTTCTAACACAGCCCAATGAGCTATGGTCCAGCGTCAATGAGCTTCCTGAAAACTGCAAGGCATGGTTTAGAACCTTATTGTTTTTTTTCCCAATATGTCATTATTTTAAGGTTGCTAAAAATGGTTTCTTTGGGTATTAATACATTCTTATTGGCACAGACAACCACAACCACTGGGTTATGGTTTTAATCCTAACTTTGTGTTTTTCCCGACTATGTGCTCTTTACATGCAATTTCTACTAGTATGGACAATGTGCGACTCCTAGACCTTTTTATTTATTTTATTTTATTTTTAAAAGTTTTATAGAGCGCTAGCTTGACCCGTAGGTATCAGAGCGCTTTACATACACACTATAAACAGAAGGAAATTGCATTACATAGTAGGAAGGCAGTAAGGAAGCGAACGGAGATAAAGAAAAATACAACATGAAAAATAGGTGAACAGTGCATCGGAGGGAGAGAGAACAAACGAGGGTGGTTAACGCAGTCCGGTCACCAAATTATCCTTGAATGTCAAGAGAGAGAGAGGAGTCAGCTCGGATGTTGCAGTCTAGGTTAGTTGACGTTGGTCAGGAAAGTATTTGTTAAGGAGATGGAGTTTCAGGTCCCTTTTGAAACAGGAGAAGGAGGGGTTGCATCTGAGGACTCTAGGGAGAGCGTTCCACATCCTGGGAGCGTTGCCAGAAAACGATCGGTATTGGGTGGTTTTCTTTTTCAGTTTCGGAGGGATAAGAAGGAGAGAGTCGGAGCTTCTCAGTGTTCTAGATTGACCTGCTCTTACCAGTTTGTTATTCAGGTAGTTGAGGGCCGGTGAGTGTAGGGTTTTGTGTGTGATGCAGGCCAGCTTGTAGATACACCTCCCTTCCATGGGAAGCCAGTTGAGGGAGTTGAGAGCTGGAGTGATGTGTTCAAATCTTTTTACTCCAGATATGAGACGAGCGGCCATGTTTAGCACTGCCCTTAGTGGGGCTAGGTGAGCTTTTGGAGTCCCTGTTAGGATGGCGTTCCCGTAGTCGATTTTAGAGAGAACAAGGGATTGAACTACTGTCTTGAGGTCATCATGGGGAAGAAAAGGTTTCAATTTCTTGAGGTGTTTTAGTGAGAAAAGAGCGTTTTTTGCAGAGTTTTTGATGTGGGCCTCCATTGATAAGTTCTTGTCAAGGGTGATGCTTAGAGACTTAACTGAGTCTGATAGGACGAGGGGGCAGTTTAGGGCAACCAGATTCTTGAGCCACTCTTGGATTGGTTGGTGGTTGCTTTTTGGAGAGAATAGGATTAGTTCCGTTTTATCTGGGTTGAGCTTTAAGTGGTTAGCGTTGAACCAAGATTGGATCTCGGTTAGAGTGACATTAAGGTGTCGGATGTCGCTGGGAGACTTGATTTTGAAATAGATTTGGGTGTCATCAGCGTATAGGTGGTATTTCACTCCAGCTTTTTTCAAGATGATTGTGAGGGGCTCCATGAAGAGATTGAAGAGGGACGGGGAGAGGATCGAGCCTTGCGGTACCCCTAGTGTGACTTGTGTTGGCTTCGAGAGACAGGAGTTGATTTTAATTTGTTGCGAGCGGTGTTGAAGGAAGGAGGTGAACCATTTTAGTACTGTGCCATTAATGCCGGAGCGCTTCGACAAGGTCTCCAGAAGGGCTGGATGATTTACTGTGTCGAATGCAGCGGATAGGTCAATAAGGATGAGAAGGCAGGCATCACCTTCTTCCAAAGCCTTGTGAATATCTTCCGAGACGTTGAGCATAGCTGTTTCAGTGCTACAGCCTTTCCTGAATCCTGATTGAAAGGTGTCAAGGAGGTTGAATTCATCTATGTGTTTGTTGAGTTGGTGGAGAACGCATTTCTCCAATGTTTTAGCAAGGAACAGGAGGTTGGAGATAGGTCTGAGGTTGTTAAGATCATTAGGGTCGGCCCCTGGTTTCTTGAGGATGGGAGTGATTTGTCCTAGTTGCAGGGATTCTGGGACGCAGCCTGAAGTGAGAGAGGCGTTGATGATTTTTGTCCAGAAAGGGGAAATGGTGTGGTTGAGTTCTTTAATAGTTGTGGATGGGAGGGGGTCCATAGTGTGGGAGGAGGGTTTTAGGTTAGAAATTATACTGAAGACCTCGTTTTCCGACATTAGCTGAAAGTCGGACCAATGCGCATTGTTTTTTAGCTGGAGGCAGACCTGATTGTCCCTGGTAAGAACTCTTTCTGATTGGTCTGATTGGATGAAGGATTGCTCAATTTTTGCGACTTTATTAGTGAAGAAGGTGGCAATTTCTTCACATCGCTCTTCGGTGGCTTTGATTTCTTGGGAGGGAGTGCAGTTTGTTTGGCTTTTGACAATGTTGAAGAGTTCTCTCTGTCTGTTTTTCGCCAGATCTAGTTGGTTGCGGAAGAAGGACGCCTTTTCACTGAAAATGTGTTTTTTGTATGCCTGCCGAGCAGATCTAAGTTGTGCAAGGTCGAGGGGTTTAGTCTCCAAGACCTTTCCGTTTGTCTGAGTTGACGCCTTTCGTTATTCAGGTCCATGTTGAACCAGGGTTTAGATTTGGTTCGCCTCATTTGTTTGAGTTTGAGTGGGGCTACTTGGTCTAAAACCTCTGTCATTTTTGCGTTAAAGTGTGTAGTGAGGTCATCGGCCGTCCCTGATGCAGGTTGGAGTTGTAGATGAGCATGAATCATGGATTCAAGTTCGGGTAAAGGGACTTCTTTGATGTTTCTGGTCCAGTGTTTAGGTTTGTCAACACGAATAGGTTGGTGGCTGACAAGTGCGTCAATCTTGAACAGAATGAGGTGGTGGTCGGACCAGACAATGGGAGAAATCACTCTCAGAGAGACCAGTTCATTGTTGGTAATGATCGCATCCAGTGTTGCACCTTTGATGTGAGTTGGTTTATTGCAGAGTTGTTTGAGGTTGTATATCTCAAGTAGGTTGGATAGGTTTTGGACAGTGGAGTCTTCTGGGTCGTTCCAGTGTATATTGAGGTCACCCAGGAACACGTCTTTTGTGTCTGTCATGGAGAAACGTGTTATTAGGTCTGTTAGTTCTTCGGGGAAAAGGGTACGCTCTCCAGGAGGATGGTAGATGGTGTGGAATTTGATGGGAGAGGTGCCTTTGGTAGTGAGTTCGACACCTAGGTATTCAAACGATGGGTATTCTGCAGGTTTAAGTTTGGTCATCTGTATTCCATCTTTGTAAATGATGGCTAGTCCCCCCCCCCAGTTTTGATCGGTCTGTCTTGTCTGATGATGTTGTACCCTGGAGTGGTGAGAATGTCAAGAATGGGGGTGGAGTGGACATTGAGCCAGGATTCTGTGAGGAAAGCAATGTCAATTTCTTCAGCGAGTAGAGCTTCAGCAATGTCTGTGGCGTGTTGAACTGCTGATCTGCAGTTTAGGAGCATGCAAGAGAGAGGGCGGGGAGCCTCGATGATAGGGGGAGTTAGGTGGATAGAGGAGTATTGAGCAGGAGGTCTGGGCGAGTGGACAGTTTTGGGATTCTGTTAGTGCCAATAATAACAGGTATGGGGAGAGGGGCTGAGTTCAGGCTCATAGTGAGGTAAGAGTAGTTGATCTCAACAGGTTTCGGCACCGAAAAGGGTTGGCGATCCCGGTTGGGTCGAAGTGCCTGACTCGTTGACGGACTGGAGGGGCGAGGGGTGCTCTGAGGGGCCATGGGAGGGGTATTGAGGGGGTAGGAGCAAATCTACCCGGGGAG
Source organism: Calotriton arnoldi (assembly GCA_963921515.1). Taxonomy (NCBI): domain Eukaryota; kingdom Metazoa; phylum Chordata; class Amphibia; order Caudata; family Salamandridae; genus Calotriton; species Calotriton arnoldi. The sequence continues at coordinate 842,407 of CAWUFW010005927.1, read as the reverse complement.
AGGGAGCACGGTGGCTTGGTCCTGTTGAGAAGGTCTTGCTGTAAGTATAGGAAATCGGCAGCCAGGGAGTTAATTTTCCACTCCATTCTGTTCAGTTGCTGTGTTATTGAGCTGAAAAAGTTTAAGGTTTTAGGCAGGGGCCGAGAATGACTTGGGTCTATGGAGGGAGAGTGATCCGGTGTCAGGGGTTGTACGGAATCAGTGGGATTAGGAGAGGGGAGAGGTTGGACGCGGGGAGCCAGATTAGTAATGTTCCCATTCAAGGAGTTCAGGGGGGAGTAGTGGGTCTGCTGTCCAAGTGAGGAGGGAGAGAAGTTCTAGGTAGGAAGTCAGAGTTCTGGGGAATGTCAATAAGATTAGCGGTGGAGGCAGGTTGTGCATGTGGGTGTGCGACGGCGGGAGGGGCGTGGGCAGTGGTAATAGGGGGGAAAGTGTCTGCTGGGTTGGTGAAGACGTTGGACATGGGGATGTCACGGGGGTTGTCAGTGAGGTAAGCGGTGGAGGCGGGTTGTGCCAGTGGACGTGGGACATCGGAAGGGGAGTGAGCAGTGGTAGTAGGGGGGAGAGTGACCGCTGGATTGGGGATGGCGTTGGACAAGGGGGAAGTGGGGGTCGGAGGAACAGGGACTGTGTTGGAGGAAGGGGTAGAATGTGCGGGAGTGTTCCGATTATCAGGGGTCGAGAGGGGAGTGCCTGTGGGGATTTCAGTCGCGGGAGGGCTGAGGTTAGGGTCCGAGCTGTTAAGATCGAGATCGACCTTGTGGGGTTTGTTAATTGTGAGTTTGTTGTTCTTGGTGTGAACAGTTGAGGTAATCATGGTGGGTGTTTGGCTACGGAGAGTAATGATAGGGGTAGTGTGATTGTAGTGAGTGATGGTGGATGTCCAAGAGTTGGAGAGAGGTTCTTCAGGGCAGGGAGATTGGATCAGTTCCACGTTGTTGGTGAGGGTGGTGGGGGGTAGGGGAGATAGGGATTGATGTCTCTGAGTTAACGAGGAGAGAAGTGTGGGGAAGTGGCGGTCAAAAGTGGTGAGGTGCAGGTCGGTGGCCTGTATGAGAATGGTTCCAGTTCTGTAGATGGAGATGGTGAGTTCCCCTTTGAAGGTCGGAGATATGGTAGTGGAGATTTTTTCACCATAGGGAATGATTACTGACTTGGCGACTTGAAGGTGGAGAGAGAAGGTGTTTTTCCATTTAGTCGGGCGATTATTGTAAAAAATGAAGTTGGTTTTGGTGTTGCCGTTGGTCGCTGTGTTGTAGTTATCTACAATGAGTGTTTCCGGGTGTTGTTTTAGAGTACTGTGTTTGAAGTTCTTTTTTGCATTACTGGTCAATTTGTGTGGGTAGTTAATGGACCAGGAGTTGGGTCTGTAGCGCACGAGATTAGAGTTCCGGGAGGGGTTAGGCGGGCGCATGGTTGAATGGTAGAAATGTCGAGTCGCAATCAGGAATCAAGCAGTGGACTGGTAGTTATCATACAATTATATGCAGTATGTACAATACACTCTAAAGTGCCATATTAATTGCAGTATAAAACAATTATAGCAGTGTAAACCCTAGACTCAAAAGAGATCAGGGCCCCACCAACCATGGTTACAGCTCCAGACAACCAGCAAGTAGATTAACATCATCAGCTCCAGAGCAACGCGCTGTAAATAGCCATGACTATTGCTGCAGGTGACTGATCTAGAAAGGTAGTCCAAGATGGCCGCCCCTTTTGTTGTGTATGTATGATCCTAGGCGGTAGTCCTATGTCGCTTTCCATACATGGGTTGTCTTAGGGTGTAGTCCTATTTCACTTGCTGTTTGCATCTGTTGGATAGGCCTATCTTCCTTATTCTCTATGGTGGGTTTTCGGGGGAAGTCCTATGTCTCTTTTCAGTCTATGCCCCAATATTAGAAGTCCTTTTTCCATCCTTATGTCTCAGCTCATGCCCGGAGTCGTCCTTTCTCTATGGGTATATGCTAGGCTGCCATTTTGTTGAGTAGGGGGGCACCTGGAATAATTCCCAAAATGAGTTCCCTATATTAAACACCCCAGATAGCAGAAGGATAACAAAAGAATAAACTATGGAGTAGTGGAGTTAGTAATTGGGCAGAGATTATTGCCATTACGAACCATCTTGTCAGGGGGATCTCCCAGTCCTATCTGATCCGCTCAGGCAAGGAGTGTTCTTGCGGGTGTGGGTCCCTGGTCGGAGGCGAAAGGGGTAGACCGGTGAGGGTGCTCCACATCGCTCGAGATCATCCCACCTCAATGAGCCTGCGCTCCGGTACCCAAGCGAAATCAAATGTCCGGTGCGGAGTTAGGGGGCGCCAAGACGCTCGTAAATCATAGAGGTCCCGGGGCTGTGCGCACCAAGCATCGCCATGAATTACCGGCGCCTTTCTCCACTGAAAGCCTCATGTGGAGGGCGGGTAGCTCTACAGTATTGAGGGTCACTTCCTGCCGAGGACGAGACCTGTATCGCCCTTGTATTGCCTATGTCGATGGACGCGGGTGGGCGAGCGGCGGTCCCGCACGGCGGCGAGTGACGCCTGTGATCGGCACCCAGATCGCCGCTGCAGATGTCCTGTCCGTTCAGCAACACAAAGCCTGCTGTGGACTTCGGCCGCTCCACATCCTCATCTCCAACGTCCAGCTCGGTCCGCGGAGTGGCGGGACCCAGCTAGTAGGTTTCAAGTTCCGGAGCCGTCAGACCGCCGTTTGGTGGTAGGAGACCTCTTCCGTCTCCGAGGAGCCCTCCGTCATCAATTTAAGGGCTTGTAATCCTCATTGTCTTATTACACAAGTGAAACATTTATTGTCTCTGTATAATGTGTGTGTGGGATGAAAAGCGCTCTGACACTTTTATGTTGGAATGGGTTGTGCTATAAAAATTCAATAAACAATACATTTGTAAGTGCTATTTAAATCGGTATTTGTGTAAATACTCATACAGAGAGTTACATCTGACGAATACATCTTACAGCGAATTTATATTTCTTACATACAGGGTTTGAACAAAGTCAAGAGCCACCCTCCAAATTTCATAAGTATTTGTGAAGTGATAACAAGCAGTGTGCTGTTGATTCCCTTCATTGTATGGACATCTTAGGCTGCAAATAGCTTTTAACAAGGATGAAGCTCGGACAAAAGTATGGATGGTGGCCTTTTTGATGAGGCATTTGTTTATGGTCCAGCTGTAATGAAAATAACCCCCCACCCCAACTGTCTGTAGGTTGCTGCTCAGATCGGAAAGCAGACAATGTGCAGTAGCTTCTTAATGTATCCTGGAGTCGTCAAATTGCACTCGGACAATTTCAGCATATGTAACTGGGTCCCACCTTAAATTTGGCTCAAAAATGACTGTTGGATCTGTGATCTGGATGGATTCCTCTCATTTTCTGAAACTAGGATGGGCAAAATTGAGCAGAAATTTTAACTAAAGAAACACTGAAGACTCTAGGGGTGAGTTAGGGAAAATAGTAGGCAAAATACTGGTGTTTTGGGGGGGATTAGGAGGCTGCATTGAACCACAGATAAACCAGGTGAAAGTGAAAAAAAACAGTATGTAAACTGTGGGGAGCACTAAGAACTGAATGGTAATAATAAAACCTTGTTTTATTTTTCATTTGATGCTTCTTCCCACAGATTTTGCATTTTAAAAGAGTTGTATTTACTGGATGTTCATGCCAGCCGATTTTAAGTTATATATGTACCGACCTGGTAGGATAAAAGGTATGAAATGGCTCATACTAGGCCATACCCATTGTTAGTAGCAAGTGCTTATGTCACTGAGGCATCGTTCCAATGGGTAAATGGATATGTCGAGCTCAGCACAAAATAACGGATGCAGCGTGGTCACCGGAAGGGGCAACTGGGGAAGCCGAGGTAACCAACATACAAGCTGAATGTTACAGTAGGATAAAGAAGAGGGAACAGCAGGGAGAAAAGATGGAAATGGAATGAAAAGTCAGGAAAACTGAAAGGAACAGCAGTGAGAATAAAAATAGTTTTACTCCTTTTTAATGACGTCAGAAACTAACCCGCAGGTGGCGATTCTCCACTCCCTCAAATTTAGGACTTAGAAAGCTGTTTAAAAACAAAAAATCCTAGTTCTATAGTATGATCTCGCATGATAATGTAACAACAAATTGTTTTTAGTATTTATCAATTTATATGACCTCTGTTCTGTTGCTTGGACATTAGGACACCAGAGAAACACCAAAGTTTAATATTTGACTACACTTCATAGCTATACAACTTTACATTCAAACAAATAAGCATAAACTGGCCTCCTAAAACTCACGGTTAAACAGAGTGGATTGTATTGTTTAAAGAGAGGTTGTGTGCTAAGAATAAACAACAAAAGTCACATTTAATTTGTCAAGGAAACATAATAATGGATTAATTCACGTGACATAATGAAATATAAGGGGTACATTATATAAGTTTCCTAATAAACGATTACACGTTTGTGCTGAGATTAAATTTGTTTTAAGAAAAACACTTATAAATATTAAAAAGTATCTTTTGGTTTGCATAAGGCTTCCTGGTAAAATGACCTTCAAGCTTCAAAAAGCACGCAGTTGTGCTTCAGAAACACTGGCCATGTTTCGTCTGCATTATGTGACTTGGCTTCTGCTTTTTAAGCAGAGGGTCAATTTCAGGCCCTGTACCAGTGAATTGATGCTTCTGTAACTGCCTTTCGCAACTTCCTTCAAAATTGATGTGTTTAGGGTGAGGGTGTATGCGCCCTATTGGTTGTTTCTTGGAAATAACTAACTTATGCATCTATGTGAGTGAGACACTACAGAAAATACTGCATGTACTTGAAAATCTACCACATTAGTCCGGAATGTTGTCTAGACTCGGTATAAGGCCTTTGGGGGCTATTCTTCAAATTCCTTTTTGTCCCCTTATTCAAAAACTTTAGACAATGAATTATTGGTTGGTTCTCCCCCATGTTATATTATTATATTTACTCATCTCTCGATGTTTTTGACCTCTGAAGTGCTGGAGAGTGTTTTAGACATAACAGAAAAAAGATCCAGTCTGAGGTATACTGTATGTACTGACTTACATAGGGCAAACATACCTACAAAGTAATGCAGCTCTGTAGGAAAGTAGGATCCTTCTGCATGGTTACCCCCACTTTTTTTTCCTGGTGCTAAGCTGTTTTTGGACTAGTCTGAATGTGATCCTGCTAATCAGGACCCCAGTCTATCTGCTTTCGCCCTAAATTGTTATGTTCAGTACTTGGGTACATCCCAGATTGGATACTGAGGTACCCTTATAAGTCACTAGTATATGGTACTAAGGTACCCAGGGCATAGGTACCCCAGAGGTCTCCCATGGGCTGAAGCATGCATTATGCTACCCATGAGATGACCATTTTGAAACTAGCCAGGGGCGGCTGGTGTTCATGGGCGAAATGGGCGCCGCCCTGCCACCCTTGGGGGGATTAAAAAAAATGTGAGCTGGAACACTGAGCAGCTAGCAATAAATTGTGAATTGTGCTGGCTGCTCGGTGAACAAACATGGGCAAATCCGGAGTTTTCTTTGAGGAGGTGGGGGGGATGATGGCTCTTGGCTCTGCTGCGCATGCTTTTGGCTGGGTGAAGATGTCTTCGACCTGGAGCCAGAAAGCAGAGCAGTGACGACACACAGGTGGGCAGAATCTGTGTATCACTGCCACTTAATTTGGGCGTTATTTGTAAAGCCCAGGGAGGAGTCAGAAGCTACCCATTAATTCCAATGGCTGGGGGCAGGCCACTGAGGCCAGTCCGGCTTCGGGAAAGTAGTGGGGTGTGGCAGTGGCCTCTGCCTCATCCTCGTCGAGACCCAGTAACAGTTGTTGTTTACTGAAGTGATTGGTGTGCTGGGGTCTGGGGGAGGGGTCAATCCAGCATTTTCCATTTTGTTTGGGATGTGCCTGCCTGCGTCATTGCCACGCTGCCTTCTGCACTCTGCAGTCACGACTCGGAGTCGGAGCCCGGCGAGAGAGAACATATCGAGCTCCTAGGATTAAGGTAGCTGTGTTTAGTTTGACTATTTTTTAAGCCTCCACCCCTGTGGCCTCTCGTCTAACCCCTAACACGCAGCACCTGGCCTGTGGCCTCTCTGCGTCAGTCGTCGAAGCCTGCACACCGCGGCCTCTCTTCTGATCTCAGACAGCCTGGGTTTCATACTTCACCAGGGAGGGTTCATGCTAAAGAGGGAGTGAACTTGAAGTTAGGGTCAAGACTCAGAGAAGTTTTGAAAGTCTTTCTCCACTGCATCGAACCCAAGCGTCGGGAGAGGCTTCCGTTTTAGGAGCTCACCCTATGAAGGCATCACAGAGGGTGCACTTCTGGAAAGGTTCAGCCACGCCTGCAGCCACCCTTCCAGGATCCCTCCCGGTGCCACAGACACAGCCCCGCCCTGAAGGGTGCTGCAGACGGACTGCACTAGGCGGGTTTCCTCTCCCGGGGATAACAAATACGAAGCGAGCGACAGGCATGCAGCTGCACCTTACACCTTGCATCTAGCCATCTGTATCTTTGATACTTGGGGGAAGCCGCTGCCAGTGGTTCATGCCCTAAGAGGCCGTTGCATGCTTTGACATTGTTATTCAGCTGGCCAGTTCAAGAAAAAACTGACAGTTTTGTACACGCCGCACTTGGCCTCTCTGCGTCAGTCGAAGCCTGCTCCCCGCGGCCTCTCCTCTGATCCCTAACATGTAGCACTTGGCCGAGGTATGATCTGCCCGTGAGTGCGGTATGGTTGGCGTGTTGAGTGCGGTGTGATCAAAGTGGCAGTGGCATAAGTGCACAGTATGGTCGGATTTACAGTGTACAGGCGCCCTGTCATCTCCCAGGTTAGAGTGTACTTGTCTTTGGCATAAGTTTACCTCAACGGGGCAGTACTCGCTGCTCAGAGGAGGGGGGGGAGGGCGTGGGTGAGGCTATGTGTAGTGTACACGTGTTTGGGCAATCCTTTCTGCAATGGTTCTTTGTGCGGGGCGTCAAGAAGGAAGAAAGCCAGCATACTGCCTAGTTCTTCCCCTAGTACCAAACAACCTTTCCCCACACACAATTCCTTCTTCTGGAAATTAAGCAGCAAGATGCAATGTATTTTGCAGTGCCCTGGTCGGCAAGCCACATTTATTGTACACGAGCTGCAGCAGGTTTACCCATGACAGTACATTTCTGGCCTGTCTTTCATTCTGCGGTGCATGTATTTATATACGTCCTTAATTTATGTCAGCTGCCTCTTTCCTGCTATTGTATTTCTCTGCGACAGGGACCCCTCTGATGGCCCACAGAAAGACAAAGTACGCCAGTTCCATATGGACATATTAGAATAGGTACGTCTGAGTCAGAATAAAGTTTATTTAGACCATAGATCTTTAAAACCACATAAGACACACATTTTTTTTTTTTTTTTAATTCTAAAAATTGTTACAAAATCAACATCTCATTCCATTATGAACTATGAATTTTCATATCCTCCATCATAGTTTTATTAAAAACAATTCCATACAAAGGCTAAAAAACAATCAAATATCCCATATGTAATCCAACTATACTAAAAACCTGTTTTAAAATGTTAAAAAGGATAAATCTTAAAGTCTCTATTCCTCATTACTCAGTCTAACCCTCCATTCCCTATTCCATAAACAACCTTTTGACAGCCTGGATAAACTTTGCCACAGCTATAGCGATATCAAGCTGATGCATGTCCGTGAGGAGCTCAATTGCTTGCAAACGGGACCTAATACTATATTTTAGGCAAATCGGTCGTAAAAACTGTTTTCGCTGGACTACCAATTTTTGACAATCCATTAAAATATGCAAGCAATTGCATTTCATACCGATCCTGCATGTGCATCTGCTATCTGGACACATCAATTCCCTTTTTATTTTGTCGTTTGACCGAGCGGGATTGATGCCAATTCTCACCCTTAATAATTCCATTCTAAGCCCTTGATTTGGTAGGGTGTCTAGGTAGGGATACCAATTTTCTTTCCTCCAGCTATTTATCATGAATTGCACAGACTCTTTCTTTAACAAGTACTCCATATTATTCAGTCTAGACAATTCCTTCCCTAGAGTTTTAAGCTCACTTTTCGATTCAACAATATGCAGGGACTGCGGGTCCATTTTCACCTTTAACTTATCACAGATGGAATAAAGTTTCTTTCTTGTTTCTTTCGCCCACTTTAGTTCACTCCGCAGAATCTCCTCCATACACCATCGTGACAGTTTCATCTCTTCTCCTGTTCCCAACCGTTTCCAGAATCTTAGCAAACCCACTTGCACCTGGACATTCCATGAGGTCACATCTAGCTCCAATCTAATTGACTGTAACATTGATGAGCTTGGTAATGACATCAGTGCTTTTAAACATTTCCCTTCCTCACTGTTCCAGGTACTTTTCCCTCCTAGACATAACATTTCTGCACCGTACTGCATTTGTGGGGGGATTATTGCATTGAAAGCCTTCAGCAATGGTCTGTGGGACATGGCACCATAACTACGATTGAAGTTTTTCAGCCCGCACACTGAAGCTAGGGCTTTTACTTTCTGGGCCTCCAGGTGCGTACCCCATTTTAGAGACTTGTCAAACCATATTCCAAGATATTTATACTGGTTGACAGTCTCTAATTTTGTTTGCCCCAGAGACCAATTAAACTTTTGATTTCTCTTCCCAAAGCACAGGATTTTTGTTTTATCCATATTCACTGTAAGACGTTTAGTTGCACAATATGTGCTGAACGCATTTAACTTCCTTTGCAGACCCAGCTCTGTTTGGTCAAGGATTACTAAGTCGTCTGCATACAGTAAACAGGATAAATGCTTCCCATTTAATTTTGGGCTTGCACTTCTATCAGTCATCAAAGAAGATGGTAGGTCTGCGAGAAAGATTGAAAAAAGAAGCGGGGCCAATACGCAACCCTGTTTTAGGCCATTATTGATCGCTATTACCGGAGTCAAACCCCCGATTGTATCTTTAATGACCTGTGCCCAGTTCTGTCTATGCAACTCTTGAATTATTGCTAGGAGATCCTCCGGGATGTTATAACTTCTTAGCGTCTCCCAAAGGCACTCCCTATCTACTAGATCAAAAGCTGCACGAAAGTCAACAAAACAGCAGTATAATCTGCCCTGCTGCTCCATGGATTTCCGCGCTAATGCCCACAAGGTAAAGCAATGGTCAATTGTTGAGTGCCCCTCCTTGAAGCCTCCTTGTTCCACCGGCACGATCAAATGTAACTCCACCCAGTCCTTCAATCTGCCAAGTATTATTTTTGAGAACACTTTCACTCCAATATCTAACAGATTAATTAATCTGTAGTTCTTAGGATCATTCCTATCACCTTTCTTGTGAAGAGGCCTAATCACGGCCCCCCTCCAGGATTTTGGGATAATTCCTGAATCTAAGACCGCTAAAAACATCTGCGAGAAAAATTGTGCCCACCTGTCTAACTGAGTTTTAATTATCACAGCAGGTAAATTATCTGGCCCAGCGGCTCGAGTTAGGTTTAACTTCCTAATAGTTTCCTTCACTTTTTCTACCGCGAAGGATGATTTTAACTCTTTTGCTACCCTTCCTTTAAGGGCACTTCCCTTACTTATTTCAGGCGCATGACTTGCCTTATATAGTTGGCCTAGATACTCCTCCCAGGATGCCTCATCGACTACACAGCTCAAGGTTCCAGGGGTCCGGCCTGAGGCATCCTGGATCAACTTCCAGCACCCTTTAACATTTTTTGTTTCTATTGTTTCCAGTAAGTTATCCCAACATTTTTCTTTAAAGATCCTCTTCTTAGACCTTACTAGTATTTTATATTCTTTCTTTAGTTTATTTAGTTTAGTAAGACCCCCCTGATCATACCTTAGCCGCAAGGATCTTTCTACTCTCCTTATTATCCTTTTTTTTTTTTTTCCTACACGCAGGATCAAACCAACTTACTTGCTTTCTGTATCTTGAATGTGTATCTTTAGCACCCTTTTCCTTCCTTTTTAGGTGAACTCTAAGACATTGAACAACCTGGTTAATTTTATCCTCAAACCATGAGACATTCTGATCAGTAACTTCCTCCAAGATTACGTTCTGTTGGAAACTCGCTAATGTCGCTAAACATTCATCTGTTAATTTTGTAGTCAGACGTTTTGGGTATGACATAGTTTGAGGAAGGACTCTTTCACAATGTTTTATGGGCCCCCTCGTTAATTCATAATAAAGGGCATTATGGTCACTTTCCTTGCGCTGGATTACCTTAAACTTTTTTACCCTATCAAAGTTCCATGCGTGCACAAACACATAATCTATGGGGCAGTGTTGGTTACCTTTTCTAAATGTCTGGATTGCTGGGCGATCAGATTCTACCCTACCATTTAAACTAATTAACCCCTTTGAACCCAAGAATTTCCCTAAGGCTTCATCTTGTTTATTCATGGTGCAAATAGGGGAAAGTGCTGGCAAAAGTCTTTCGTACCTAACATTGCAGACCATTTACAATGTTTTCTTCATTCATAAAAACTTGAATTTACCGGCAGTAATTCTAATGAACGAACTCCGGTTGCGTGCTGGAAACTATGCAGGTGGCACCATTACCAGCCACGTGAATGTTTGGATACGGTATCCACTTTCTTCCTGCAAATGACTTGTGACCAGCAACTGCTGCCACTCACTCCAAACACAGCCATTTGCAAAATCCTCGTCCCCAGTGACTTGGTGATTTAGATTGTGCTGCACTTCTGTCCAGCACTGTAAGTGTCTCCAAGACTTGTGATTTAGTGACTAAAATATCTACGGTTTATTTAAATAGCACTTCATTTCATTTAGTCTGAGCATAACTCATTGTCACAGTGAGGTAAACTGCAAATACAACAAGTTTAATATTTATTTTGCAAGCTCCCAGGGCTAGCTTGACTTTTAAGCGAGCCTTTTCGTTAGGTATTTTTTTGCATGTTGCTCCCTACATTTAAAGAGGCAGCCCCATAGTTATATTTGTTACGTTTGGCAATGGAGAACTAATGTGCTGTTATGACATAGTAATGTCAAGGGATTTGTGAATAAATGGTGCACATTTTATTTGTATCTGCGCAGTTTCCAAACAGGGTGAAATCTTAGCTCGCCATTGAAATGTCAGCAAATGATGTCACGAGGAGAAAGGACTTGCAGCGTTTCTCTAATCCACTGCTTGTTCAAAGCCATTACGCAATTTACATTTTGCTGCCTCCTCCCCCACCGGCCATGCACGCGCCACGCCAGACGTCATTATTTCAATGAAGCCCTAGTAGCTGTCGAAAATATTCACTTAGTAGCCATGATGAAGAACAAATGACGACTGATGGTAAGTTTAAATAAGATATCTACCTTCAACGGCTGTGCTTCTTGCTGCGCTCAACCTGTAAGTCACTGAAACAATAAGCGCATCAGTCTCAAGGGAGTCTAAAAGCACGTCTCAGCCCGCTACTCCGGGAATACCACTTGTTATAGGCCAGAAGCCATAGGCAAGGGCCTGTGACGAGGAACAGTGTATTTAAAACCAGTATAGCCTTTGTTGCCATGACCCTCCCCCATTGTCTTCAATGGAGCGCACAGTCGTCCATGTTCTACCAAAGCTTCGGGTCAGTAGCCATCAATCGTGCTGGTAGAGCTGCCACCTTTCCTACTAAAAACATACCAGCTATTTGTTCACGTTTTAAGATTCTGCGAAGGGCCACAAATGATACATAAATAGAATTTAATATAAGATAATCTGCATTCGCTTTTAACATGACCTCTCTGTCACTGTTTACTTGCATTAAGGCAGCGCTAGAGCACATTTTAAAGGTTTTTTTTCTTCTTTTTACTGTTTAAATGATATACTGACAATGGGTCTAAATATTAGCTTTAGGTGATTTTCCAAAGTTTTGTACTGTAAGGGGTATTCAAATACTGGTCATGAAAGTAGAAATCAAGCCAGGTGACAGACAACCCTAGGTGCAGGTAGTGTGTTGGCACCAGGGCCCAAACGTCTACTGCACCCTGGCTATGGCGGGATTTTACTATCAATGTAGGGGGGGACGGGACTGTGGGGGGTGTGTGGGGGGTGTGTGGGGGGTGTGTGGGGGGTGTGTGGGGGGTGTGTGGGGGGTGTGTGGGGGGGTGGGGTGTGTGGGGGTGTGGGGGGTGTGGTGTGGGGGGTGTGGGGGGTGTGGGGTGTGGGGGGTGTGGGGTGTGGGGTGTGGTGTGTGTGTGTGTGTGTGTGTGTGTGTGTGTGTGTGTGCGTTCGTTCGTTCTCATAGCTCCTAGTGCCCATGGCATCCAGAATATGCTACTGCTGAAAAAGCACAGTTAACTTTTGCGAATGCACAGTCTCTGCCACAAGGTCAGAAAGCCTGTAAACTGTAGGTTCCAGCTGAAATTTCGCATAAGGGATTAATGGCTGAAGGCTGTCATGTGGAATGTAGGCATCCTATGAAAAATGAACTGATCACTCACAGACCTACTGGCGGGGGCCAAATAGATGGAGAGGGGAGACCGTGTCTCTGGCTCTTGCACCCTTATTAAAGGGCCATCGCAGCAAAGTTGCATACAAGAGCCATTCTGCCAAAATGTTCACTTCTCCTTCAGACTAGCACATTATGCAGATGTGCACAAGCCAAAGTTGAAAATTTACAATACTGCGCAAATTTTAGGAAATGTGACCAGCACCACCACCTAAAAGCCAATTCAATTGGTTGATCTCGAGGCCGGAGCCATGTGTACTCAGCAAAAGAAGTAAACCTGAATTGTAGATCACCACTTCAGGGTCAACTGTTAGCCCTGTCTACCAATGACCTCTCTATTTTTACAACCTTTACCTCCCTAGACTCAGCTGCTCTGCAGACGTTAAAGGTGAGCGTACCTAAATTCTTCTGCTATGAAGCAAAACACATTGACTGAATGTGTGCAGCAGATATCCAAAGAGACAGAAACCAAACCCCCTACCCAACAAAGAGACCATGGTAAAGAAAAAAGCTTTTTCATATAAAATGTATTTACCTAAAAATTATTCAAGCAAACTGATATGTTAAGGATTTTTTTTATTGATTCAGGCGATACATATTTTCAACTGGAGCCCATAATACCGATCATTTATTTTTATCTTTCACAGTTATGGATTATTGCAGGAAAACCAATCAGTGGAACATTTAGCATTTTATGACCCTCTTCTTTTCTAAGGTCTTACTCCCAATAACAGTTTGCTATGTTTGCCCTCGCAAGGAAGCATTTGCCAAACAAAGCAGTGTAACATCCAAAAGACTAGCAAACCCTGCCCACCACAAACCATGCGCGGCCTTTCGTTTCTACCATGCCTCCCTCCATATACAAAAGAAACACCCACACACTTCTGTGTGTGCAGGGCTTTAAGTGGGATGAAAAAACTAGGGGGGTTGGGGGCGGAGCTTGCTCGCGACCAAGATGGCCGCTTGTGCTGAGTGCTCCGTGACACCGTCACGATATCCTTTCATTATCCGACAACTGCAGCGTATTTGAGGCCAGAGACTGCCTCCTCTGACCCCCGGAGTGCTGTGGCGAAGATTTGGGGCGCTCCGGACCGCTGTGCGACTCTCCTGAGAGAGTTAAGATCGCCGACTGCGACTGGCCTGCTGGGACCCGGACGCCGGCCTTGCGTAGCTGAGGCGGGCGGCGCTTGCCTGGGGCCGCTGCTGCACTGGGACCGGGCCTGCACTTGGGGCCCCGAGAGTGTCATCAGCAGTTCGCTGGGTTGGCGGCCTCGACGGGGACCTCTGGGTGAGCGACCCTCCCTGCTTTGGGCCGACGCGGGACACAGCGTGGACCGAGGCGGGGGCTTGCTGTGGGCCCCGGATCCGACCACTGCAGAGCGCGCGATGCTGAAGCGTGCTAACGGCGCCGGAGGCTTCTGACACCCAGCCGACCTCTACCGAGCCTCAGGACTCACCACAGATCACTCGGTGTGGTGTCCTCCCCCGCATTGAGGGCCGGCGGCCCGAAGGATCAGAGCATGGGAGCGAGGTGAGACGATCCCCCCCCCCTGCCCCCACCCCCCCTCTTGATCGTTGGATACTGGGAGCCCCGGAGTTGCAGTCCGCGTCCCGCCAAGGCAACACTGCGGAGTCCATTGGAACCCATACGGTGGGGGCTGCGCTGAGATTGGGAGCGGGGGCCCATTACAGCGAAACTGTGTGCCTGCCTTGTGCCCCATCCTCGCTTGAGAGGAGCAGCGCCCCGCCTGTCCGGTTGGCTGGATCCCACAGCGCCGGGATTGCCGGGCCTAAGCGACGGGGGTGGCCTTGCCTCGTGCGCAGAAGACGCTGAGACTTGCTGTGGCACTTGCGGTGGTGCGGGACCCTGCACGGTGTCTAGTGCAGCTTGTGTGCGGGAGCAACGATAGACGGCGTAGAAGGGTGTGCAGAGTGCCTGCAAGCTGCGATCAACATAGCGGTCTAGAGAGTCTCGATTTGCCACTACCAGCGAGATTGAGGGTGCGGTGCCGCGGACCTGGCGCCTTGAGTAGGCTGCTGAATTCAGCCCCGGAGTGAGAAAAACCTGTACCCGACGCCACCCTGGGTCTGAGGGGCTGATTGGGCTGCTACCACGTGTGACCTACTGGGTGGGTTCCGCCTCCCTTTGCTGGTTGCATTGCCCTCCCCGGGTGACAGTGGAAATCCGCCAGCCGTGTGGCCTTCCGGGGACTCGAGATGGGCAGGGTCGACAGGACGCAATCGAGACTGAGGTTCGAGAAGAAAAGATCCAAGTCTAAAGACTCCTCCCCGGACGACGCCTCCAGCATGCAGGAGCACCAAGCAGATACCTCACGTCTCGACATTCGTGAAATGCTGGTGGCTATGGAGAAAAGCCTGCAGAGTGGCATAGCGGCTCTTGGCACGAAAATGGACGCATTGTCCTATAGAATGGACCGCATGGGGGAGAAGATGGACAAACACGCTGAAAGACTCGACATGTCCGAACGTAGGCTGACTGAGGTGGAGGAGGCGCAAACCACTCTGGACTCGGATCACAAACAACTGGGGAGAGTGATGCGGGTCCTGCAGGACAAAACCGAGGACTTAGAGGCGCGCTCTCGGCGCTGCAACCTCAGAATCACGGGACTGCCGGAGACAACAAATACTGGCAATATGGAGCAAGTCACAGAGAAGTTGTTGAAGACCCTGCTAGGCGAGGACTCGTTTTCAGCTATGTTTGTGGTGGAAAGATCGCATCGTTCCTTGGGGCCCAGACCCCCCCCCGTCCGATCATTGCTAAACTCCTAAACTACTGTGACCGTGATGTGGCGCTGAAGTTGGCCAGGGAGAAACAACCTCTGGGGTATGAAGGCTCCGCGATATCGCTATTCCCGGACTTCACGCTTCGAGTTCAGGAGGCTCGTCGACAGTTTGCCCCGATGAAAAAACAGCTCCGCGACCTGGGAGTGGACTATGCCATGCTTTACCCAGCAAAGTTGCGGGTCAATAGGCAGGGACGTTCTCACATCTTCACTGACCCGAAGGCCCTGCAGAGGGCGCTGAAAGACTGGTCGAGAGAAAATCGCCCGAGCCCTGAGAGGCAGCTGCAGGACAAAGCTGCAGGAGGAACGTTAGAAGACCAGGACTGAACTTTGCCCACTACTATGGTCTGATAAGTATAGTCTTAGTCCTGACATAGTGCTGGCGGAGCTCTCTTGGGGGTTTAATGCTGGGGTAGTAGGGATTTTCTGGTCCACTGTTTATGCCCTCTGACACTAGGGGTGCTCCCCTACTGTGTCTTGATTGCTTCTCCGTGCTGCGAGAAGATTTGTGTGGGAAGGCCTGGGCAGGGCGGGTAATGCTGGGGTTGTGGTCCTGACGGGGACGCTGATACTGTGTGGGGGGGGGCTCAGATCAGAGATGCGATGTTCATTGGGTGAGGGCAGGGCCCTAAAGGGCAATCAGGTATTCGCATGCTGACTGAGGTGATACTTGGGGAGGGGGAGAGACAATAAATATACAGCAGTTGCAAGGGATAGCTGAGACGGTGCCAGGAGCGAGGTTATCAGGTGTTTTGAGTGTACTCTTTACCTGATGAGCAACTTCCGCCCTTGCGTGCAATACACCTGGGGATGTTTTTTGGGTTCTAGGAAGGGGCAGGGCGGGGGTGGGATTGGGGAGGGGTAGGGGAATGTACGCGACCATGTTGGGGAAGGTCTGCTTGGGCGGGGGGTAGGTGGGTGTTAAGAAGCAATCGGATGTCATTTCAAATAGATGTTTTCTTTAAGTACATACATGATGGGATAGATAGCAGCCAGGGACGCAGATCAAGGCGCAGGGTGAGACAAAACAAGTGGGATGGTGGTACACAGTAATGCTTCTGAGAATCCTGTTACTGATGTGTTCCGGGCGCTCACCTGGAATGTTAGGGGCCTGAACAATTCCAGGAAACTCCGCAAGGTGCTCCACTACATGCAAAATCACGCTGTAGACGTAGCTCTACTACAGGAGACGCACCTACCCCTTGACAGCCCCTTGCTACGAAGCAGAGGTCTCCGGGACCACACACACGCCTCTGGGTTTACTACACACTCCAGGGGGGTACTCACGTGGATCAATCCTAAATCTCCCTATACCCTAGAACCACTCGCCACTGACAGGGACGGTAGATATACGATATCTAGATGTCGGGGGAAGGGCATAGACTTGGTTTTAGTCAATATTTATGGCCCGAATTATGACTGCCCCGAATTTTTCGCCTCCCTGGTGGCCACCGTTGCTAACTATAAAGACTGTAGGTTTCTCTGGGGGGGGGGAAATCTTAATCTGGTCCGGAACCCGAGTGTGGATCGGTCGGGGGGCCCTGAGCGACGTCCCACTGCGGCTGCGAGGGAGTTGGAATCCGCTATGCTGCGTCTGGACTTACGTGACGTCTGGCGCACGAAATTCCCGCTCAAAGGGGGGTACACTCACTATTCTGCTTATTATAATCTCCACACCAGGATAGATTACTGGCTGGCATCTACTCCTCTCTGTGACGATATCAGGGAATGTAAGGTCCTCCCCTGCACGCTATCTGACCACTCCCCCCTGCTGATAGCGATAACTACCCCGAAGGCACGCGTACCGCCGTTCACGTGGCGCTTCCCCCCATATTCGCTGCTGGACACAGCCTTCAAGGCGGAGCTTGTGGAGGATATTGAAACTTTCTTCGCTACTAACGTGGGATCTGTGGATAGTTTTCAAACGATCTGGGAAGCGTTTAAAGTTTACATTAGGGGTATGGCTATGTCCAAGCACTCGGGTGTTCTGCGAGACATTCGAAGGCGTTTGGCCGACCTAGAAAAGAAGCTGGGAATTTTAGAACAGCGACATCTGATAAGTGCGGATGACGCGGTGGCCTCTGAACTCAAGTCACTCCTAGCAGAATATCATGATACAGCGGATGCTGAACTCCGGCATTTAGGGTAATACGCCACGGCACGAGTGTATGGGGAGGCGGAAAGGCCGGGCGCAGTTTTAGCACAGTTGCTCCAGAGGCGACGCAGTAAAACCTTAGTATCGGAACTTAAATCGGTGGACGGAACGATCCTCACGGAAGATACGGAAATAGCGGAGCATTTTCGAAGTTATTATGCGGAGCTATACACTGGCGCTCCTCTGGTACGGAGGAGGAAATCTCAGATTATCTCTCTTACATTAAGCTTCCGCACCTCTCGAACTCTCAGCGTGAGTTTCTGATGAGGCCGGTGGAAAAAGACGAGATAGTGTTGGCCCTGACGGGAATGAGAGCAGGCGGCGCCCCTGGGGTAGACGGCCTCACCGTGGCTTTTTACAGGGCATTTCTTGATATCCTTTTGCCGCATCTGTCTGCGCTCTTTGATGACGTGCCAAACCGGAACGATGCCCCCTACAACGAGGGAGGCGGTGATAGTCGCTATACCCAAGCCGGGGAAGCCGCTTGAGGAATGCGGGTCATACCGCCCTCTCTCCTTGTTAAACGTCGACACTAAAATCTACGCTAAGATCCTAGCGAATCGCATAGCTCCTCTTGCGCAGATTCTTGTCGCTCCTGAACAAGCAGGGTTCATCCCGGATAGGAACCTCACTTACAATTTACGTACGGTATTCTCGGCCATGCAGCATACGCGACAAGATATCAAGGCCGTCGCGGTCTTCCTCGATATGGAAAATGCCTTTGACTCTGTCGAATGGCCCTTCACGCGCCAAGTCTTGACGAGGATGGGTCTGGGCCCGTTTTTTTTTTACAATTGATAGGGGTGCTGTATAACCATCCCTCTGCCAGAGTCTGAATAGGTAATCTGGTGACGGATTCCATTAACATCACTTGAGGGACGAGGCAGGGATGCCCACTGTCCCCAATATTATACGCATTGGTGGCTGAGCCGCTGGCTTGTGCACTGCGCGAATACCACAGCCGCCGGGGTATTAGACTGTCGAAATATGAATTAATAGTGTCAACTTACGCCGATGACACTTGACTGTACGTCCGCGATCCGGAAATCAATCTTTCACCGGTCTTGAGAGAGGTGGTGCACTTTGGTGCTCTGTCGGGGCTGCGGGTCAACTGGCCCAAGTCTGTCGTTGTCCCACTCACGCCTGCCACGACGTGGCACGAGCCAGAATACCCACTGCAGTGGTCCACGGAAGAGATTAGGTACTTGGGAATACGGGTGCACCCAGACTCTGAGATCGTATTCAGGGAAAACTATGGCACTGCTGTCAGTAGACTGGAAGATGACGTGGAGGCCTGGATACGGCTTCCTCTGTCTCTGTTAGGCAGAGTCTCAATTATGAAGATGGTGGTGCTGCCGCGGTTCCTGTTTTTGTTTACGAATATCCCCATGGTTTTACCAAGCTCCTTCTTTTGCCAGGTCACGTCGCTACTGATAAAATTAGCCTGGGCGGGCAAACAGGCTAGGGTCAAGTGGCGAACACTGACTCTGCCTTACCACATGGGAGGGCTGGGAGCTCCGGATTTAAACTTATATTATAGGGCTGCACAGTGTACTCAGGCGTACCACTGGATACATAGTCCTTCAGACGCTCCGCATCTCCGCCTTGAGAAGTTGGTTGCTGATCCGTTACCACTCCCGGCCTTAATATTTGAAGATGCTGACCGCAGGACGGGTATACTTGACTCCATTAATGCTACCCGACATGCTTGGCATTTTCTATTGCAGCTCCAAGCCGTAGCCCTGCTATATTCCCCAGTTATGCCCCTTAACTGGGTTCGTTGGTTGCCTCCCTGCCGTGACCAAGGGGTGATTCGAGCATTGAACTCTCTGCATATTCGGACGGCTGGAGACCTCTTCCATAACGGGGCGGTTAAGCACTGGGAGGTGCTGGCGGGAGGGGATCCCCCTCACACCCTGCTGCAGCAGTTTTAGTTCCACAGGACGAGACATGCTCTACGTGATATACTGGGGGGCGACCTCATAGAGCCGCCTGAGGTTGTTGAGTTAACCTATGTTATTAAGGCTCAGTCGCCCCGTGGGATTGTCTCCAAGCTTTATAAGATCGCTATGTCCCACAGGGCCAATCAGTACTCTAAGGCCAGGTTAGACTGGCAACGAGACCTACTGCACCCGATCGATGATGCGATGTGGGCATATAGTTGCACCAGTACACGTCGTATCTCGCTTAACGGCAGGCACAGACTGATCCATTTTAAGTACCTCAATAGGACGTATTACACCCCCGAGAGATTGTGTAGATACGGGTTGAGAGAGGCGGCTACCTGCAAAAGATGTGCGGAACCCACGGCCGATTTTATGCACTTAGCCTGGTCTTGCCCAGGGGTACACAACTTTTGGGGATTGGTATTTGGTGAACTGGCGAGAATAACGGAATCGGATCTCCCCTTGGACCCGGCCTTAGCCCTGTTAGTTATTCTAAAAAGATCCCACCAGGGAGGCGCAGACTGATAGATATGGGGCTTCTAGCGAAACGTAGAGTAGCGATCAATTGGCTTCGTGGCCCTACCCCTACGGTGGCGCAGTGGTCTCAAGATATGCTTTTTTGCTGCACACAGTCGGAGAATTTTAGCGAATTACTTCCCCCCCCAGAAGTCGCCCCAAAAACTTCTGGGGACATTACATGACATATATATCTACCAGAGGACCGGGGGGGTCGGGGACTGAAGGTGACACACGGCTCCAGGCCTGCGCGCCGTCTGTTGCTAGATCACTCCCGTGACGTCATCGGGTGGGCACACGGACCGCGGAGTTGGGGTAGTACCTCTATGTTGGTCTCTATGGCTTGGTTTAGGAGGGGCGGGGAAAGACGCCACCACGGACAACAGTATGATACACTGTACTTCTTATATATAGATATGCCGAAAGGTACTTGATCTGGTGGTACTATATCTGAATGCATCTAAATGTACACCATGTGCACGCCTTTGTTTAGCGGTTGTGATGTTCCGAATTGCTTTTTGTATGTTCTGTAAAAGCTTGACAAATAAAGAAATAAAAAAATAAAAAACTCAGCACAGAGGCCAAAACCACAGGCTAGATATATATTGGAACCATTTTAAAATAACCAGTGGATCTGTGTTCTTGCGACTGAAAAGCAGGCTGTGGTGGGGCTTTGCAAATAAAGACTCCAAACAGTCATCTAAACCATGGCTGCCCATATTTTGAACAAAAATTAAAATTGCGGACTGACATATTTGCACATGCACATTTTCAAACGATTTTAAGAAACTTCTCAATGTTGAACACCTTAGCAAAATTCTCGTCCAAATTCAAGTCTGCATGTGTTTAGTATTTTTTGCCTGAGGGTGTTAGAGTATCGTTATTGCTAGACATTCTAGTTTAAATTGCACTCTTGGAGGAAAAGCAAACATGACGTCTTAGCTCTGCTGTGAACATCGACATAGAAAATGGCGGCATATATTTTTTATTATTTATGTGTGCATTGTATACAGTGCAAAGGGGTCCCTAGGGGATTAGAGTGCTTTACATTCAAATGAGTAAAGGTACACCATATAGCACAGACAACTACATCAACACCAATGACATAAGTCTTTAAACCTCAAGCCAATTCGGTAAAAATCTGAGAGGCAAAAGATACTCTGTAGTTAAATACAGCCAGAGCATGAAACCCAAAATAGGCTTCCAGATAAAAATATAAAAATCAGCTGTAAAAACCCTTATTAAGGAAGACATTTCAAAGTGGAGACATGAAAAGAAGGAATTTGCAGAAGTTTCCCACATTTGAACTAGGTGTGCATTAATATTGGTTGTTTTACATCCGACTTCACACATGTGCATTAATATAGAGCTATTACAATTGAAGCAAAATCATTATGATGTATTTTAGTGTGGTTTTCTGGCTTAGACTAAATTAGGCCTGAGTTAGGCCTCCTCTCCATCTTTGTTAATATGTCTGCCATATCATGATGTTCATTCTGTGTTTATATATCTCGTTTGACACCATGGGCAGGAAGATGGGCACTGTTTATTATGTTTGACATATTGTTCTTGATGAACTCCCTGGAGGTAGACCTTGGCTATCGTTCAAGGATCTTCCTTGTAGCACACTGTACTGTTTTCATTCACAATTGTTTTTGTTGTTTATGTTACTACTTTGTTCTGACACCTCCGGACATTATGTCAGAAGTGGCAAATCAATATTCATGTAGTGGGTTGGTGCTAAGATAGCAGGGTAATGTGACATTTTAGAAATATGAAATGTGATTTGCTGTAATACTGCTCACATTATGTTGTCTTTTAGCAGATTTCCTATGTTGAAACGGTCTATGTAACCCCTTGCATTTGAGGATGAGCATCTAGGGATGCTGCTCAATTTCCTAATGACTTGCTGCACATTTGGGACTTAGTTTATTTACCTGGTTTTTGCTCATTATGGTACTTCTGTAATTGAAAACCTTCATGGCAATTGATTTTTATTCATCCCGTTTCAAAGAGATTGCTGCTGCATTTGTATTTTTCTGGTTTCTGTATAGCACTTTAAATTTTAATAAACGCTGTGCACTGTATGCGGGGGCTTGAAGGATGACAAAAAAAAATAAAAAAAAATAGGGGGGTCTCTTGTAGGGGCAGCTGATGTAATTATGAGCGTGGCTTAAAACTGTTAAGCTAAAAATTTGTGCTTCGCATAGTGTGCTGCCCCACTGGTATTGTGCTTCTTCTGTCATTGCCTCCAGATATATAATACGAGTGACATTAAACCTACAACCAGCCGGCAGGACTATAGGCTTTGTCAATGGTTGTAAGTTGCATAAGATAAATAAGAACAAACTGCAGCATTTTCATTATTATATACAATGAAAACATAGGTGGTTCAGAGATGTGTTACAGGTGGGAAACACTTAGAGGGCCTGTTTCCGTTGGTTGTATGTGCTTGGCTTGGGGGTCATTTTGCAAGCAGACCAGTTTGAGGATTGGGCACATTTTTTATTTGATTCTAATGTTTTCTTCACACTTGTGCTTCAAAATGCTATATTTGGATCCCCCTTTTTTCAACAATTTGCAGTAAATATGTGGTGTAAAACCCACCATTTGAATCAGTTTTTTTCAAAATTTTGTTGCGGGGGTTGGTATCGAACATGTTGGAATCATACTCCCACACCGTAAACGGTGTGGGAGTATGATTCCAAGCACTGTAAGAGCCCTCTGTTAGGCTCGCCATGTCCTCGGTACCAGTCTTCCAGACCCGGACAGCACAAAAAGGTTGCTGCCGACCAGAGATACGAGTCTGCCCTTCTGCTGCTGAGCCAAGCTCGAGCAGGGGAAGGCAGAACAATACGCATCCTGTCACAGGGAGGTGTGACCACCTCCCAGACAGGATTTAGTGTATTGGGGCAGGGTGGGTGCGCTTGCCAGCGTCACTCAGTCTGCAAGTGGGGCACATTTGGTGTCCCCATGCATAGTCCAGTTCAAACCAGTCCTGGGAGCTGTTGGCTCCTGCTCTGGCGCAAAACTGGACAAAGGACATGGGAGTAACCTCCCCTCTGTCCAGACCCTCCCCTGGGAGGGTCCCCTGAATCATCCCAACCCTTTCCCTAGGGTACTTAAGGGCTTACCTGGGTGTAGGTCCCTAGATCCGTCTGATACGATTCAGATCAGTCACCACTTCTTCTACCGTCTGGGCACTCTGGACTTCGTTTGGGCTCGACTTCGTCCCCTTCCAGTCGGCTGCATCGTCTGTGCTTATGCACCATACAGGAACCTTCCAAGGCCTGTGGGCATCAAAGACACCTGAAGGAATCTCCCTTGGAGTGAAGGAATCACTCCCATGCATTCTCAGGCACCGCAACTAAGTTGACTGGTCTGCTGATCCTGAGCTCCTCTGGACTCCAAACGGCTCCGCAACACAGGTGGTGGTTTTCCACAGCTCCAGAGGCCTGCCCTGCCCCTCTCACCAAGTTTTAGGCCAGTATCCCTCGTGGGGGTTGCAATAACCAGACCCCTGTGCACCGCGTCAACTTGCAGATGCAAAGGCTTGTTGACTTCTCTCCAAGAAGATCTTCGAGCTCCAAGTAGCCTCAACCTCTAGCATCTCCTGTGACTAGAATCTTCAGCCACACCGCATCGTGTGCATCGTGGCCTGCATCTTTTGGTGAGCTGCTTGAGGTCCTCTCGTCACTCCAGTGCCTCTGGCCTGTGGGTCCCTTTGAGGGTCACCTTTGTTTCTTTTGTGCTCCCCTGATTGCTCAGGGCCTCCCCTGCCTCCCCTGCTTTTGCTGAGTCCCCTGGACCTTGCTTGTCCTGACATTGCTCCTTCTTCGGCTCCTACGTTGGTTGCATTTGCCAAGGCTTGTTGGTGCTCTCGCCAGACACCGACCCCTCGGCACTCGACATCCTTCGTGGGACAGCTCGTGCACGGCTCCTGGTTTTCCTCAGCGTCGCCTGGTCCTCACAACTGCAGAGTCAAGGTCCTCGTCAGCTTCCCTACAATACCCAACATCTGAGGGCATTCGTCTTCCAAGTCTTCTGGTCACTCCTGAGTGACATAGACTCTGTCCCCTCTGCTTGCAGGTACTTCGTCTAGAATCCACCTTCGGATTCCACCGGACACTTTCTCCTCTTCCGGCAGCGGCACTTTCCTGAAGTCCTCCATTGGAAACGACGACTGTTTGACACTACTCCACACGTATGCACCCGGCTTCCCTGGTGTAGGTAATGTGGGTACTAGGGTATCCACGGGCGGGGTGGCTCTCCAACCTTCTGTCTTCCACGGGGTTTCTTCAGAGTCTACTGGGAAGGGTCCCTAATCTTTAAAAATCCAACCGCGACTTACATGTAGACTTGTACGGAGCAAGCGGTCGTGTTCCCAAACTGCACACGCTCTCCGTGGGGCTCCTACTTACTCACTGTGGGTGGTTCCTTGGGTCCCCAGCACTTCTACGTCCTCTCGACACTGTCTTGATCCAAGTCGTGGTTCTTCTACCACTTTCTTAGTATATGGTTTGGTCCCCCCCCTGGGGCCCACTGTGTATTTCATGCTATTTACTGTGATTTCTCGCAAAGTATTGTGCATATCTCCGGGTAGGAGATATGTGTATGTGTTAGAGAGTATTATATAATAAATACATATTTTTATAAATACCTTGTGTGGTTATTTTTCACTTAATCTATACTATAAGATTGCATTCTGGTAAAACAGGCTGCTTTACACTCCTTCTGGACTAAGCCTGAAGGCTGCTCTCCACAGCTACTACTTAGAGAGCTTTCTAAGGTTGCCTAAGACCTCTTAAATCACCATAAGGGTTGTCTGGACTGGTGCAAGGTGTTCACTTACATAAGTGTACATCATATACCAGGCCAGTTTCTCACAATCGCAATGCATGCAAAGTAATGTTGCAATAAGTCAGGGGGTGGGGCTTGTTGCCAAGAACCAGAAGGCCAAGTAAGTGTTCAGGGGAGACACTTTGTTGCATCCAGTAACTGAATTTACACTGCGATCTGGTGTGGTTTAAAGAATGGGGTCTTGGGCTCTCTGGTGAAATGGAGGGAGGAAGGTGTCGTTGAGACTCAACTGATATGGAGGTCTTATCAGCAGAGATCAGTCCCGAAAGGCATGTTGCCCTGTGCTATTATTTCTGTACATACTGGTTTCCAATCTGGCAATGAGGCTGCACCTGTGAGTTTTACAAAGCCCTCTGGATGTCTGGAGGGAGGGATTCTAGGGCAGCATTTAACAAGTTGATGCAGGAAAGGACAGGGAGCCAATATATTTATTGGTGCTTAAGCCCCACCCCCTGCAGCACAAACCCTTTGGCTGCCAGTTTACAGCTACAGCACAGTCTTGATCTGTTAAAGAAATAAGATAAGTCTCTGATACTTAGTGATACAGTTAGGCTTATAATTTGCATTATGAACATAATGGAAGGCAAGATGTCGCTGGTCTGGCAGGAGGCATGCATTGTTGATGATCAGATATGGCGTTAATGCTTCCTTGGCAATCTCCATCCCAGCTGATGACAGGATGATGTCTTCTTCATGCAATACAGCCTTCAGAGATTACAGTTGAATCATCAGGTCAGAAGACGGGTATAGAAGGTAGACTATTTTGATGCCACTGAGAGACTTTTGGAATTCGTGGACCTGAAACTTCAAACACACGTACGAAACCTGCCCTCTTACATCAGGGACAGCAAGGACATATTGACTAAATTTAAAGACCTTGGATGGTCTGATGACTTGCTTTTTGTGACCCTGGACGTAGTCAGCCTCTACACATGTATCCAACACAGATATGGACTTGCGGCAGTCAGATCCTTCCTTGACAGGGAGGGTGCTGACTGTTATGAACACAATGGTATGGTCATGGAAATGATAGAGCTGATCCTTACTAGGAACTATTTTCTCCATGATGGTACTTGGTACCACCAGAGGCAGGGTACTGCTATGGGTTCCAGGTTTGCTCCCTCTTATGCATGCCTCTTCATGGGGTGGTATGAGAGGGAGCATGCCTGGTGCAAATGTGCCTCCCCTTGGACTGAACATATAGTCTTTTGGGGGAGGTACATTGACGACATTACCTGTCTGTGGTCAGGGTCAGAGGATTCCCTCAGGGACTATTTTGCTTACCTGAACGATAATCCTTACAGTGTTAGCCCGACAATGGAATTTCATCATGAAAAAATTAACTATCTTGATCTACAGTTCTACATAAAAGATGGTATAGTACACAGCACCCTGATCGCAAAGAAACGGCCTGTAATAGTGTGCTGCATGCCAGCTCTGTTATCAAAAATATTCCATATGGGGAGATGGTCCGGATCAGGTGCAATTGCAGTGAGGAAGGGACCTTTGACAGGAATATCGTTGAGGTTAAAAAGAGATTTGGTGCGAGAGGCTACGATGGGAGGGTCCTTGACACAGCAGAAAGAAGGGTACAAACACTGAAAAGGGAAGCAACACTGGCTGAACAAACCGTCAAAAAGAAGAACATTGGGAATGACAGGGATGTTCGTTTTATCACTCAATACACCACATTTAGTGATGAGATTTTTAGGCTGTTTAAATGCAACTGGCACCTCCTGGAGGAGATCCCAAGCCTGAAGGGGTCAATCAAAAGTAACCCATCCATTACATATAGGAGGGGCACTACCCTTAGAAATAGACTTTGTCCAAGCTACATTAAAGCTACTGAGAAGAGGGTCACGTGGCTCCCTGAGAAGCCCAATGGGTTTTACGTGTGTAGTTCCTGCAATGTATGCAAATTTGGGGTGAACAAGATCAAAGAATTTGACTATAATGGGTCAACAAAACATATGATCAGACAGTTTATTAACTGTAATACTACCTTTGTGGTATATGTAATTGGGTGCTCGTGCAATATGATCTATGTTGGGAGCACCAAGAGAAGTCTCAAGCTCCTCATTCAGGAACACCGGAGGACAATCTTGAATTGTGACATGAGATACCCCATGGCAGAGCACTATGTCAGTACCCACCCTGGAGACAATGCTTTCTAGTTCCATGGTATTGATCAGGTTGAAGCAGGACAGAGGGGAGGAAACGGGGAGCTGCACCTGAGGCAGTGCAAAGCCAAATGGATATGTAAATTGCGCACAATAACTCAGGGCCATAATACCGATAACAAGATGCATTTCTTCCTCAATGAGAATCCATAATGTAGTTTTGCTCCATTTACCAGTTGTTTCTCTGTTCATCACCTATGCCCATTTAGATCTTGTCAACCGATACTAGCATGGGCTCTATGTCATAATGAATGACTACTTAGCAGGACCTCCTTTCAAGATATTGCTTTGTATGTATATATTTTGTTGTATTTTTTTAAAATGCACACTTTGTATATAAACTTGGCTCCACTGTTTTTTATCACTCATCCGTCCTTTCCTTACTCACATAATATTCTCTAACATTTTCTTAACCTGCCCACTCTCATGTGTCTCCCAGGAAGGCTGGAAACAGGCTTAGTACATACTATGTATGGGTGCCTGCTCTCGTTATGGCTACTAAATACCATTGTTGGATTTACTCTGCTCTTACTTTTGTACTCTATTGCCTATTTGTGGTGTTATCACCCACCCTACATTGATATCCTGCCAACTTATGACCAGCAATACATGGCTTGACTAATTGACTTTTATATTTATGTGCTCCGTAATGACAATTCGGTTTGCCACACTTGCCCACTTATTTTTAACCTCGCATTTAATTTGTTTTAGAGCCTCGCACTTTACTTTTCATGTGACACTCTGGAGACCTCTCCATCATGGCGGTCTCCTCTCCGGGGCTATTTTGGTGTCATCGCACACCCCGCTGTCACATCCTGTCAACCTACAACCAGCTATACTTGGCTTGGCACATTGATTATTTTCTGTCTTTTAATTTTAGGTGTTACGTTATGGCAATACGTTTTGCCACATATACCTGCTTTTTCTTTACCGCGCATATAAATCTTTATGTCCATTTCTGCTTTAATATGCCGCAATTTACTTATTATTCTACGCTTTGGATACCTCTCCAGTATGGCGGTTTCCTTTTCATATTCACCAGTTCTGGTCTGTATGGGTCGATATTTGTTGTTTCCGCACTAGTGCCTGCTTAAACTATTTGGCGCCGCCACGTAGAAAAGGGCCGCCGCCTTCCGGACTATGTTTCCGGTCTTCTAATCCTCCCACATTAGTACTTCTATGCTGTGATTGGCTGCGCCTCCAGAGGGGGAGGCACCACTTCATGTTAAATGGGCCCATGGCGCGAGCAGCAACCGTTCATACAGACGGATTCATTTGGACAAACGACACGGGTAAGGAGATTTAGGGGGCTGTTACGCTGGCGGTCCTTGCGCTTTAGACCTGCTGCTTTGCACATAGGCTTCCGTTTCAATGGGGGGCCGTTTATTATCAATGTTCATTAAACTTTACTGTGGTTATCGACTACGGAAGTAGTGTTTTGATTTACTGGTTGTCCCTGACATTGAGCCCACCAACGTGGTCCTGTTTCTATATATACATTCCCTTCTCCACAGAGGAGCGGGAGCAGGGTGCCCGGACTCCTGCTATGGAGCGGGTTTTTTTTATTATCGTAGCTCGTTTGATACCCACGAGCAAGTTACTGCTTATCCGCATTAGTGGAGAGGCGTCAGCCGGATACATTGATTTTAATCATATGAGCAGGTGTTCTTTACACCGTCTGTGCATAGTAACTCACCGTTAGATAATTGTCTTTGATTCTGCCGCACGGAGGGGTGTGGGCAGGTTCATTTGATATGGCTTTCCCTTCAGCCATGCTTTCACTGGCCTGTAGACGTGTATTAGAGCCTGCCTTAGGGGCAATTTGGACAATTGGGGCAAGTGGACTAATGGTATCGAGCATAGATACCTGATGTGACGCTTTAATACATTCTGAGTAAACGTACAGTACTGTGTATTACAGGCACACTATTCTATATTACATCCAGGTGGACATCTTGCAGAGTAGAAGTAGTGTTAAAATCAGGATCGTCATTATAATTTACTTCACTACAGGATTGTTTCTAGCACTAGAGCATGGTTGGCACTCTGTTATGCTGTCTTTCCCTATTTTTTATGAAAGGGGGTGGACGGTTTAGATCTAGGACTTTGATCACCCTTGGCATGACGTAAGATAGATTGGTCATGTTTCTACTTTGTCTTTATTTATCTTACTATTCAGCGTTGTTGACCTAGATTTTTATGCACAATACAGATGTTCGCTTTCGGGCTTGACTTAGCCCTGGAAATTCCCTGTTGCGTCCAGCGCAATACACTGGAGCATTAACATTGGACTTTTCTTCATGATTGTGTTGACCTTTCGCCTTGCTTTACTTAAGGTGAGGACGCAGTCCCAGTGGACTCTTCTTTGTTTTCCCCCTTTTCTTTCCTCTGGGCCAAGAGCAAGGGTTCTTTACTATTCTATTGGCTATTACTATTTCTCTGGTTTTATATTCTGTGTTTGTCTATCTCACGGCTTATGTGATCTCAGAGCTCTTCCCTTGCAAGAATCTTTTTAATAGTTTTAATATGATTGTGAGGGGTTCGCTATAAAATAGGGTTTTTTCACCAGGTGATTTCTCTGCACAATATTTTAAACGTATCACATAAGCAAATCTTTATAGCTTTTTGTTAGGATTTCGATTCTACTTTCACACGTTTTACAATTGGTATATGTGTCTCTTGCCTTTTGAAATGTGGTGTTGTTTATTGAAGGATGCTTTTCGTCCTGTTACATGTCTTATTACAAGTGTCCATGAGTGCTTTTGATTTCTCATTTCATTGTGGTTTTTTGTTCAAGTCCTGTGCCGTTCTTTTATTGTATTTTACTTGTGATTTTGGTGTTTGAGTTTTGATTTGATGTCCTTTTACATGTAATTTTCATCCCTGATGAAGTTCTCCATGAGAGAACGAAACGCGTTGGCTGAGCTGAACGTGCTATTAATATATGGGAAATACTCATTTGAAATAAAGACGTTTCATACAGCAAGAGTGTCTTGGACTTCATTGCCTGGCGCACTCCCACTTACAGCTGTATTTTGATGCTTTGTGTTGTTTGATCATTCCGAGGATCTTAGGAATGGGTGTTTGTCAGATCATATCTTCCATGTCTCTCATATTTTTGCAGTTATTGATGGTTAAACATTTCTTCTTGAAGAGTGTGAATGGGCGACACAGTGCATTATTCATGCAGCACTTGATGGCTTTGAAGAGCGCTCTGTGTGTTGGAGGTCTCGGTTATGAAATGTTTTGTAGCATTTTTGCCTTTTCTGAGTTCCTGGGTTTAAAATGGTGTAGACGGTTTGGCTTTTGCTTAGCAGTGGCTAAATGGGGTGTTATCTACTGTAGTAAGAAGGGGGTTGTCAAAGTTTTGTAGCAGGGTCTTGATGTGCGTGCTAGGACAGAACATGGCTGTCAGGTCTCCATGGCGAAGATCTTGAAGGAATTTCCTGATTGATCGGCAAACTATCTTTTTGGCTGTGGGTTAGTTTCAATATATTGTGGTAGTGTTGGGAATATTTAGTTCTAGTGTGTTGTATGTTTTTGGGGTGTGTCATCTTATGTCTAGCTCCCATTGTCCCAAGTGATATTCTGACATGACCATCAATAAACAACAAAATGATAGATGGAATGCTTGTTTTAATTTCTGACACTGGTGGTCGCTTGGGACCACATTCCATTGACTTGAATGAGACAAGGTGTTGGGCACTTTTTGTTACAGTCACTGTCCATTGTGATGTAGGATGGCTTTACATGTGTGGGCATTGAATAATCTGCATGATAATTGTAGCGCCCATATGCGAGATTGGTGACAGTGTTGTCCTCAAGAGTAGATAAGGCAATGTGTCCCTAAAAGCAAGATTCAAAACTGGATTTTAAAATACAATCAGTAAGTTAAAATTGACTCAAAAAGGGAATTTGAGATCATTCATGAAAAAAATGAAGGTTTCATGAAATATTAATGTTCAATACAGTAAGGTAAAAAATAGCAATCTCAATAGTTTCAGTCAATGGACGCAGAATACAATTGCCATGAAGGCTGTCAGAGTTTAAATCTGCAAAATTGTCTAAGTCCAAAATGTGCAGCAATTTGATGGAGAATCCGGCAGCATTCTTAGTATGGACCCAAAAAGATGTGGCTCATCCCCTAATCAAGGGCCTTTTATAGTACATTTCACCATAGAAAGTAATAGGAATCACATTATCAGCATGGTGTGAGCAAAAGTATCAACATGACGACAAAGCATTTTTCAGCATTAAAAAACGTCATTTAATCCTACCATCCTAGTACTATCCCACTACATGAACATTGATTTCCCCTCTTAATCACATATCCCATAACAAACTAGTTACGTAAACATTGAAAAGACTCCTAAATAAACACGAAAAAGTATGCAAATAGAAAGAGCCTTAAAAAGAATCTAAATTCTTCTTCCAGATTTCTTCGATAACATGTCATTAGAAAATACACATTTAGGTGCGTGCCGTGTCCAATGACAAATATAAACACATGAGGAATATTGTAAAACCTCAGACATTACATTTTAAAATGGAGTTGAGGCCTAGTTAGCCTATGCCAGGAAAATATAGTTCTTCGTGCCTTAGCTTTCTCATTTAAAATGCAAATGACTCCTGTCTATAAGCACATATAATTTTAGACAGAAAACAATTCCCATACATCTCTAAGTGAACGGGTACACTTTCTGTGAGTAGTATCATTGCATGTTGTGACCGTTTGCCAAACATGTTCTTCTAATGAAGTTACATCAGAGATTTATCACAGAAGTCTGTTCTACTTGGGCAGTTTGATACGATGTGTGGTTTGTAATGACTGTCAGTGTAGATTTGAGAGATGCTGGCAAATGTTATATTACATGTTGCACAGTTTCAGTCTGTTTCATTTTTAGGGGTAAATTGTCTATTTGCACCATGTGACTGATTTCTGTTGAGAGCTGCTCCAGGGGCTAGTTTTTCGGCTGGGGAACCTGAGATCCACCTTCTGATCTTGGCTACCCTACTGGATCAAGAACCCAGAATAAACCCTTTTTTATCGCCCTTGGCTTCTGATACTGTATCTACTAAAGGCAAACTCTCAGCATTAAACGCTACTTAAAAAAAAAAAAAAAAAAAAAAACTACACTGGCGATGTGTTATGGGATCACAGGAAAGTCCATAATCAAACCTTAAGTGGCCTTGAAACAGTGTTTGTAATTCTATTTAGACCTTAATCCTCTTACTGTCGTTAAATTCCGCTCAGTACCCCTGGAGCCGCTTCTGTAAGTGGAATGAAAGCTGAGCTTCTTTGATTGTCGGTTACTGTTTTCACTCCAGTCCCAGACATTTCTTTATGTGAACTGATGAAGATCAGGCATGCCTTGGCTTAGACAGTTGCCAAGGAGAAATGTACTAAGTGCCAATTAAGAGCAAGGAGACTTTGACAGCCTTAGTCCTGCTGCTGTCTCGCTGAAACCCCATCCTCTGCCCTTGGTTCATCTGAGTATATGTGACAAACAGCGCCCATTCATGTTACCAGTTTTACTTGTTGCCTGTTAAATAATGACACATTTGCTTTTATCTGTATGTCCATTAAGGATACGAACCTATCTAGTTTGCTCTTTTCTCTGTCTGCTGTAAAAGTGTGGTGGTTCCCGGCTCTGTTTTTGGTCTTGCAATAGGTAGGTTTGTGTTCTTCTGTGACCAGACAAAAAAAATGTACACCGTCCATGCTGTTCTCTATTGCATGTGTAACTTTCCCAAACAAGTAAGATGGATATTGTATATCCCAGTGTCAGCCGCCACTGGGTAGTTAAAGTTAGGTCATCGTTTCTATAGGAAATGCATTTTTATGTTGCTTATAACATTGGCACAGTTTGACGAATCTGCACAAAATCTTCCCAAAAAGTTTTCTTTTTTGCCTAGTTTGTGCTTGTAAAGTTTGTGTGATTGGTCTAGCAATGGCCGAGAAATGGTCCCAAAATACAAAATCCCCATGCATTTTCTGTAGACGCTACAGCAAAAACTGCTGAACTGAATTACATCAGTTATGTCATCCGTGATGTCATTTGAGATGTCATCAGTGATGTAATAAATGATGTCATTGAGCATGTCATGAGTGATGTAATATGTGAGGTCATAAGCAGTGTGTGGCGGGGCGCCAGTATAGTTAGTTCTGATAACTATAACTGGTGTTTTTTAATATTTCAAAAAGTTAATGTTGTTACTGACATATTCACCTAACTATAACATTTCTTTAACCTTTGTTTTTATATATGAGAGTGCTCTTACTGGAGCTGCTTTCCACCTAAACTTGAGAACTACCCAGAGTTCTCTGCTTCTGTTTTTGCATAATTTATTCGTCACTCTATGCCTGAAAGGGTTTTGTTTTGACTTATACTGGGTGCTCCCTTGTGTCTGGACAAAGCTATACCTCTCTGAAGAGCTCTAACGAGATCGAAACGCGTGTCAGGGGTTGCTTTTATTCATTTCAGGTTGGCTTGGATGGTATTTTACCAATCCAAAGCTGTAATACTGTGCCTGGAGTGGTAAAAGGCTTTGGCCATTATACAGCTCGGCAGGGATAGCACTGTGCTAATCCTATGCTTAAAGACTTTGCTGTCAAAATGGCAAAAGACTTTGTCCCTTTCTATCTCGGTGTGGATAGCACTGCGCTAATCCTATGCTTAAAAACTTTGATAGAAAAGCAGACATTTGAGGTGAGCAAATTTAGAGTGTCGCTGGTGTTGAGCGTGCTCTTACTGGAGCTGCTTTCCACCTAAACTTGAGAACTACCCAGAGTTCTCTGCTTCTGTTTTTGCATATATATATATATATATGTGTGTGTGTGTGTGTGTGTACAGTTTTTTTCAGTGAGAAACCGTATAAATATTTGTGCGCTTTTCGTTAATAATTATTCTTGGTTATGAATTCCCAGAAAACCATGACATAAAGGGTCCTTCTTAACCTAGTGAAATTGCCACTGGCCTAGGCTATTGAAGATGCCCTATGTGCCTATTCAGCAGTACACTTTTAGCTAAGTAGCATAGAGCTACACGTTTGATATACTCCTGGTATGGTAATAATAACATTCATCAGAATTACATAATCAAGCTCTAAGCTGTTTTGATATAAACCCCTGACGTGTCAACTCATTGCCATGAAAATTTAAAAAAAAAAATCTTTAATTTGCCGATTACAACCTTGGAAATTCGGTTTAAAAATAAGAAGACCTACCGCCATGATGAGATGTACGTATACAAAAATAGTTAAGCCTGACGTTGCCAGCTTTAATGTAGACGTGTGTGTGGGTTGTAGAAGCAATTTGTTTGTGCAAGCCTGGATATAAACAACGTTCTATGTTTTTTAATGGACCATTGGCAGGTTTCTTTGTTTGCTTATTGTTAACATGCCTCAATGAAGAGAACACATGGAGCATTTTTTTGACAGCCTTAGATTTTTTTGACAAGGTGTCTAATTCCCCATTGAGAAAACAAATGGTTGAATGGATTTTGTTGAAGGACGAAGAAAGATGATCGTTTCCAAATTTTAGTTGAGGGGTATGCTCGTTAGTGGTTTGTATAAAATATATTTTCGTGTATGTCTGCATATTAAAAGCAGTGTTTTTCTTGAAATTGTTTGTTCTCTTGAGTAAGCCTTAATCATATGTGGCCAGTAGCTATTGTTTTGTGATTTTGATATTAGTGCACCTGTGGGGGTATATTCATTTCACAGTCTATACTGGTATTTGTTTTGTAAAGAGGACATGGAAATCATGCTACAGTTGGGTTTTATCTGTGCATTTGTAGTTCCCGTGGGTGCACCATGCACAGCGGGTATTGATGGTCAACGAAGAGACGGCTTACTGGGGTGGGGAGGAATATTGGGGGGCAGAGAATGAAAGTGATATAATTGCATAAGATTATAGGTATTGGGCCTTATTGCACCAGCAACCTGATTTGCACTGCAAAATTGACACAAAATCCTCATCAGCATTTTTTCTTTGCACCTTTGGAAGGTAAAACAAACATTGTGTAGGGAAAAAGAAGACTTAAACACTGCAGGCAGAGTTTTGCAGATACAACGGGGGAAACTTGCCGCATTACTGTGTTATCTGTCATTCTGACCGGAGAAACTCGTAATAGAGAGTTATTATCTCCCAGGGAAATACTGCACCGTGCGAAATCGTTATTTGCTGGGTGTGGTATTACCTTCCTAAGTACTGGGCACTACCAATGAGGCCCATTGTACTTTATTCCAGATGCAGCTTACCGCTCTACTGCAGTTAGTACCAAAGGAACATTCTAAATCTCGCTTCGTTACAACAGATAATTCCACCTACACCCAGCAGCCATACACAGAATAATTAGGGTTGTTTTTACAGCGAGGAAAGGGACCAGGGATACAGAAGTAAAGACTGCCTTTTGCTGATCTGTAATGCATTTGTTTGGGTTCAAATCTTTCTTCCTTTTAGGATTTATTCCTGTCTACTGAAATAATTTAACACACCTTTTGTTATCTGTGTATGCCTTCTATATCCTCATTACTCAATGTTAAAGTGATTCCTCTATTTACATCTTGTGAGGCCTGAATTTTAGAAACAAGCATTGGCAAAGCCAATAGGTCTCGGCTCTGCGAGAGCTATTGGTTCAGGTTATTTTAGCTGTGTTGTACACAGCACTGTGGTTGTAGAGTATGTTTAAAATTTTATTCTAAATTGCTGTGAAACAGCCATTATTCTTTTGTTATTTATTAATGTGTGAGGAAAAGAATGAGCTTTGAATTAAAATGTGAAATGGAAGGGAAGTTGCAACACGAACAGCTTGTACAAAAATGACACTGAAGCACACACTCTGCTGTTTCACTGCAAACCCTGATAAGAAAGTCCAATATGGGCATAGATGATATTGAATTCTTTTTTATTCACAACCAGGTTCTGTACATCTTATGATTGGTTTCGTCAACAAGAAGCAGCCGACAAGTGTTTCATCCCCGGACATTTTCAAGGTGGCAAAACCATAAAACCCAATTAAAAACAATTTGATTGTGTAAACCTATAGCACACATCCAGTCCATGTGTCCATGTGCCACCATGAGGAGAGAGCCCCAGAAAAAGAAACCGGTCTAAAGGAAGGCACTATCCCACCATGTGCCTACTCAATAAAGATTTCATGCTGTGCAAAGTAGTCCAATCTTCAGATAATACCATGTGCATCCCCCTAATATAAAAGATCACCAGTGCAAGCTCACAAATTGTAAAAAACAAAACGTGCAAAAAACCATGCCAAAAGGAATTAAGGAATTACCTACATTTATGTCCAATAGATAGTATGTACCACAAACTGCATCATCACGATACGTCCTATCTCAAATGTGCAGGCGCTTTGTATAATATAGTATCCAAACAAAGCCTGCTGACCTAAAGAGTAAGTACATATCTTTTAACCAGGGACCCCAAAATCTGTCAAGTGTGACCAACACTCCCTACCATGTTTTTAAAAATCAAAATGATACGGATCCACTCACCCCCAAAAGTTAGTAACAACCGTGGACATCCAAAGAGCAACCATCACTTAGTAATTCAATGTAAAACCACGCTGAATCAGGCAACTCGCTGTTATTTCTGCAGGACCATGATAAGCCTGCTACAAAATCAATGGTGCGACAACAATCAGGGCAAATATAATTCGATGTAGGTATAAATCTGAAACGAATTCGCGTGCTGCAAAGTCTGCTGCTCTCTTACCTGACATTCGTCAGTGGCCCAAGAACGACTATATCGAAAAGCGGTAATGACAAAGACGCATGCATATAAGTAATGGCAATACTAGGCATCAAAAAAGGAAAATACGTCCGTCATAAATATGGCACCGATATATTAGAAGAGTGAAAATTCTCATTAAGGGTATAAGTGCGATCTGTCCTTTAAGCTATTTACCAAGATGTCTGTCAAATATGCAAAAATGAAATGTATCCATTACTCGCCTGTCGGCGTTTTGAGACCAAACAAGCCCTTATTGGAAAGGGCAAATAATACAGACAAGGTAGTTAAAGTTAAAGCAGCCAAGACTAAAAATAAACAACATAGGGGTCTTTGGATAAAGAGCTATGTTCAAAAAATGTGTTCATCGGACCTTAAGGGTATTCCAATGTTCTGAGCCTCAGAACGAGTGTATTCATAGTCCATACAATGAATTGGCAAAAATTACCAATATAATCACGCCAATAAGAGCAATCCGAAGTTCATTATCAGATGATGGGAATTGCAATGAACACAGGTCGTCGTTTAGTTACTGATCAAGACACCAGAGTCACTATCATTGTAATGTGTTATTGAGGCACACCACCACCCATGCGTGTCAGTGTACCTCTACTTTTCACCAAGTTTAGACTGTGCATGTATTTTTAAATGTGGTACTGTGGGTTTCAGTAGATCATTCACTTTAGGGATATGGATTGTGAGACAATCCATTATTCCTTTCGTTCACATTTATGTACATGCAAGTATTTAACTCATTGATGCGATAATTGTATAAATTACAATCCATTGCATGTTGAGACTCAAAACGAGAGCAGATGCATCCTCAGTTGTTATAGACATTGCCAAAGGAATAGATGCTTTGGCCACATGTTTCATCTGGTAATCTCTTCATTATAATAACAGAATCATGAAGTCCACATAAAGCATAAAATATACATTTCGCAAGCATGAAAGCCCAGAGATTATAAAAACATGTGTAATTCCTTATCCATGTTCAACCCTAGTTCCACTGCACTCCATTTTATGATCCATTTACTTTCTAGTTGTCTGAGTAAGAGGGCTCTATCTCCTCCCCTAGGCAGAGGACCGACCACATCAATCCCATGAAAGCAAATGTTAACCTGTTAACCATTTCATATGTCTTACGCATAGTGTTAAAATGTGTAGCCACTGGATAATGTGCAGTATTTTTTTCTTAAATTGTGTAGCCACTGGATAATGTGCAGTATTGTTTCTTATGGCCCTCACATGCTCCTGTATTCGTTCTTTTGGTAGTCTCACAGTACTGCCAATGCAGAACTGATAACATGTGCATCAAACACAATATACTACATATTTTGTGTTACAATTGATGAAACTGCGTATCTTGTGAGTCGTTTTAGTATTGTACATGAAGGTGGTGGTTTTGTCCAAGGCAAAGCAGCAAATGTGCCACATTTGTAGAAGCTTCTCGGTGGAGATGGTAGCCAAGTACCCCTTACACTGGGAGGTATGTAACTCGGGTGAAGATGTTGTCTGAGTGTTTTGCCTCTACCATTTGTAAGCGTAGGTTTGTCCCCAATGGCTTCTTTTAAAATGTGATCTGGCGTTAGTAGATGTCAGTGCTTGGTTAAGATTCTATACACCTCTGAACTGAGTACCGAATAAGGGGTAATGAGGGCTATGTTTCTCTTTTTCGCTTTTCTCTTTTTGTTGGTGGTAACTAACAAACTCTCACGCTTGACATTAACCAGTTTGCGTCGTACTGTAATTAGTACCTCTTTGGCAGACCCTCTCTTGATAAATCTGTTTTCCACCTTATCCAGTTCCTGATTCAATTTATCTGCATCACTGCAATTCCGTTTTGTTCTTAACATTTCACTGTAGGGAATTGCTTGTGTCTACGAAGCAGGATGGGCACTAGTGGCATGTAATACTGAATTACATGCTGTTGGTTTTCTGAATAAATGCGTCCCCAACCTATGACCCTCCGTCCGGATGGTCACATTGAGAAAATGGCTTCTTGGTTACTTTGTTCATTTATGCAAAAAATCTATTGAGAGTCATTATTTCCAAACCAAAACATAACATCATCCATGTAACGTCCCCAGGACAGTATATGTTCCAAGAATTCACCGGGACACTTTATCCAAATATGCACTTGTTCAAACAGACCCATATACAGATCAGCAAACAAGGGTGAAAATCTAGCACACATGGCCATGCCCTGAATTTGGCGATACCATTCACCATTGTGTGTGAAAATGTTATTGTCTAAAACCAGACGTATCAAATCCAATAGCATTTTAGTGTGTTCATACAAAACTGCAGGTTTTGTGTCTAGAAAATGTTGTATTGCTATGATACCCTGTTCCATAGGAATACACCTGTATAATGCACATACATGCAATGACGCCAGTTGGTGTCCTTCCACCCATTCAAAATCTGCATTCTTAGTCAGTAAATCATGAGTATATTTTAAAAATTAGGGTAAGTTGCTGACAAACGGCTGAAGGTATACATCAATGTACTCAGAGAGCCTCTCAGTGGGAGACCCCATACCTGAGATTATTGGTCTGCCTGGTGGAACCCCCCCTCCCCCCCCACCACGTATTTTAGGCAGGACATAAATCGATGGGCATGTTGGAGTACTGTTGTAAAGTATCTGAATTCCATATTCGGAGATTAGGCATAGATCCCCAATGTTTAAGTGTGGTTTCCACTCTCATGTTTGTATCCTTCAGTGCACGGGTACTCATAGTACGGCCCGCGGGCCGCCGGCGGCCCGGCAAGCCTTCCTTGGCGGCCCGCGGACCTTGCAGATACCTACCTGTGTTTTTCTTCTTTTTTTTTTTTTTTTTTAAGTGCCAGCAAACACCGCCGGTTGCAGCAGCGCTCTATGGGGGCCGGGCGATTCTTTAAAAAACCATTCACTTGTTAATGAGGCTTTGTTGTATTTCACCTCTTTTTAGCGCCCCTGCATCTCCATGCAGGGGCGCTAAGAAGAGGTGAAATACAACAAAGCCTCATTAACAAGTGAATGGTCTTTTAAAGACCTGAGGCTGTGAAGTACTCGGGTGCGGCTGTGTGCATGCCCGGGAAGCTGTCTCAGCCCGGGCTGACACACACGCGGGGTGACGTGACAGAGCAGGGAGACAGACAGACAGAGGAAGGGAGACAGAGGAAGGGAGACAGAGGAAGGGAGACAGAGGAAGGGAGACAGAGGAAGGGAGACAGAGGAAGGGAGACAGAGGAAGGGAGACAGAGGAAGGGAGACAGAGGGAGGGAGACAGAGAGAGACAGAGAGAGAGGGAGACAGAGAGGGAGACAGAGAGAGAGGGAGACAGAGAGAGAGGGAGACAGCGGGAGAGGGAGGGAGTCAGGGGGAGACAGAGGGAGGGAGAGGGAGACAGACAGAGGGAGACAGACAGAGGGAGACAGAGGGAGACAGACAGGGAGACAGAGAGGGAGACAGAGAGGGAGACAGAGAGGGAGACAGAGAGGGAAGGAGACAGAGAGGGAAGGAGACAGAGAGGGAAGGAGACAGAGAGGGAAGGAGACAGAGAGGGAGACAAGGGAAGGAGACAGAGAGGGAGACAGAGAGGGAGACAGAGAGGGAGACAGAGAGACAGAGGGAGGGAGACAGAGAGGAAAACAGAGGGAGACAGACAGAGGGAGACAGACAGAGGGAGACAGACAGAGGGAGACAGACAGAGGGAGACAGACAGAGGGAGACAGACAGAGGGAGACAGACAGAGGGAGACAGAGGGAGACAGACCGAGACACAGGGAGACAGAGGGAGACAGAGGGAGACAGAGGGAGACAGAGGGAGACAGAGGGAGACTGAGGGAGACAGAGGGAGACTGACTGAGGGAGACAGAGGGAGACTGACTGAGGGAGACAGAGGGAGACTGACTGAGGGAGACAGAGGGAGACTGACTGAGGGAGACAGAGGGAGACTGACTGAGGGAGACAGAGGGAGACTGACTGAGGGAGACAGAGGGAGACTGACTGAGGGAGACAGAGGGAGACTGACTGAGGGAGACAGAGGGAGACTGACTGAGGGAGACTGACTGAGGGAGACTGACTGAGGGAGACTGACTGAGGGAGACTGACTGAGGGAGACTGACTGAGGGAGACTGACTGAGGGAGACTGACGGAGGGAGACTGACTGAGGGAGACAGAGGGAGGGAGACTGACTGAGGGAGACAGAGGGAGGGAGACTGACTGAGGGAGACAGAGGGAGGGAGACTGACTGAGGGAGACAGAGGGAGGGAGACTGACTGAGGGAGACAGAGGGAGGGAGACTGACTGAGGGAGACAGAGGGAGGGAGACTGACTGAGGGAGACAGAGGGAGGGAGACTGACTGAGGGAGACAGAGGGAGGGAGACTGACTGAGGGAGACAGAGGGAGGGAGACTGACTGAGGGAGACAGAGGGAGGGAGACAGAGGGAGGGAGACAGAGAGAGGGAGGAGGGCGACAGACAGAGGGAGGGAGACAGATAGAGGGAGACAGAGGGAGGGAGACAGACAGAGGGATACAGAGGGAGGGAGAGAGGGGGAGATTGAGAGGGAGGGAGACAGAGAGAGGGAGGGAGACAGAGAGAGGGAGGGAGACAGAGAGAGGGAGGGAGACAGAGAGAGGGAGGGAGACAGATAGAGGGAGGGAGACAGACCGAGGGATACAGAGGGAGGGAGAGAGAGAGGGAGGGGGAGACTGAGAGGGAGGGAGACTGAGAGGGAGGGAGACTGAGAGGGAGGGAGACTGAGAGGGAGGGAGACAGAGGGAGGGAGACTGAGAGGGAGGGAGACAGAAAGAGAGAGAGGGAGACAGAAAGAGAGAGAGGGAGACAAACAGTGAGAGAGAGAGACAGAAAGAGAGAGAGGGAGACAAACAGTGAGAGAGAGAGGGAGGGAGGGAGAGAGGGAGGGAGAAAGAGAGAGAGAGGGGGAGAGAGAGAGAGAGGGAGGGAGAGAGAGGGAGGGAGAGAGAGGGAGGGAGAGAGAGAGAGAGGGAGACGGAGAGAGAGGGAGGGAGACGGAGAGAGAGGGAGGGAGACGGAGAGAGAAAGAGGGAGACGGAGAGAGAGGGAGTGAGAGAGAGATAGATAGATAGAGAGAGAGATGTGTGTATGCCGGGTCTGGTGGCTCAGTGGACGAATGCGTCCGCTGCAGGGGCCTGTGTTCAACCTCATGGTCATAGTTATTTTTT
This sequence comes from Calotriton arnoldi, assembly GCA_963921515.1. NCBI lineage: Eukaryota > Metazoa > Chordata > Amphibia > Caudata > Salamandridae > Calotriton > Calotriton arnoldi. Next base: position 800,536 of record CAWUFW010005927.1, on the reverse strand, counting down.
TTTTGCTCTAGCCCCGCCCCCTCTCCCACTGACCCCGCCCCCACCGGTGCGGCCCTCGGCCACAAACCACACTGTAAATTTGGCCCCCGAGAGAAAGTTTGTGAGTACCCATGCTTTAGTGGATTGCTATCCAGCTTTTGGTAGGCTGAGGTATTTGACAATTGTCTATCGATTTCTTTCAGATAGTCAACTCTATTCATGAGTATAACATTACCCCCTTTATCAGCCTATCCGATGACCAATGAATGGTCATTCTTCAACATGTCGAGTGCTTTTCCTTCTTCCAGGGTTATGTTATATTTGATGTGTTCTGGCATTTGGTGTGTGTTTGTCCTCAGGTTTATGCTAGTCCTTACTGGCTTCTTGTAAAAAGATGTCAATCGAGTTATCAGCAAGTAGGCAGGGAATAAATTTCGATCTATTTTTAAGCCCACCTCCACTCTCCAAGTATGAATCAATGTTCAAATATGCCATTAATTCCTGCACTGTGGGGGAATCTGTCTGTTCCTCCACGGATAACAATATTTGTAAAGCCCTGAGATCCCCTCTTTATGTCAGAAGGCTTTGTTTGGACCCTATTATACAAAGCACCTGTACATTTGGGATAGGTCGTGGTGGCGAAGTTTGTGGTACATACTATCTATTTTTTGGTAATTTCTGAATTCCTTTTGGCATGGTTTTTTGCATTTTTTGTTCTTCACGATTTGTGAGCTTGCACTGGTGATCTTCTTTTCCCTTAGAGAGATGCACATGGTATTATCTGAAGATTGGACTACTTTGCACAGCATGAAATCTTTATTGAGTAGGCACATGGTGGGATAGTGCCTTCCTTTAAACCGGTTTCTTTTTCTGGCGCTCTTTCGTCACGGTGGCACTTGGACACATGGACTGGATGTGTGCTATAGGTTTACACAATCAAATTGTTTTTAATTGTGAATTATGGTTTTGCAGCCTTGAAAAAGTCAGGGAAACTAAACACGTGTCGGCTGCTTCTTGGTGGCGAAACCAATCATAACTTGTACAAAACCTGATTGTGAGAAAGAAAAAAAGAATTCAATATCATCTACGCCCACTTTGTATTTTATCAGGGACTGCAGTGAAACAGCAGAGTGTGTGCTTCGGTGTAATTTTTAGGTCTTGCCTAGGCAGCGATTGCGCTGTCTCTTCGAGACATGCTGTATTTAGGATATGGCACAATGTTTATAAACACCATATGGCCATCAATCTCCAGCAATTTTCAAAACACAACATACACTTGAATCCAATGTGTTCGAGTATTTATCTCGTGTTTTATTTTATATACTTTTTTGAAAAGGTATATTCATTTTCTATCAGTCTCTTCGTCTGCAGTCCAAAATACATTACAAACATAAACAACATATAGTACAATATACAGACAATTCATAACACTACATAAACTTAAACGATTGTTGAAAAAGAAATATCTGAAAGAGACACGTTAGTGACAGATTCCTTACCTTAGAATATCCCCAGGCGTCAGGCTGGATCCGGAAAGTTTTTTGCGTAGCAGTACCCTTGCGCGTCGGTAGGCGGCGTCGTGCGGCTCCGCGTCCGTCGTCGGCGTCGTGATCGCCGGGATGACGTCGCGGGCAGTACTTAGGCGCCGCCCCTGCGCGCTGACGTCAGTTCTTCTTTTTCCGCGCCAGCAAGCGCAGATCCGGGAAGAGCAGTGCCCTGGTCATTTTTTGACCATACTTTTTGGTGAATTTTTTCACTGTTTTTCTCTTCAAGGTGTCGTAGGGATGCCCGGTTTCAAACGTTGCGGCGCCTGTGCTCGGATAATGTCCGTCACCGACCCGCATTGGGAGTGTCTCTTCTGCCTCGGCCGAGGCCACGACACGGAGTCTTGTACCGACTGCCAGGCCCTCAACCCGAAAGCTTTGCGAGAGCGGTCTCGAAAGCTCCTCGAGGCCCGGCATTCGGCTCCGCGGAAGCCCCGGTCGCGTGAGAGGTCCAGGGGTCGATCGCGGAGTCCACACCGGTCGTCGGCATCGAAGTCTTCTTCGTCCGGTAAGTCGAAACACAAAAAGTCCAAAAAGCATCATCGCTCTAGGACTTCGCCTCGCCGGTCTCGCGACTCGGCTGAGGCCCCTCCCGGCACTGTCCCCGCCCCCGCGGCCCCGGACATGCCTGTGGAGTCGCCCCCGCAATACCCGCCCTTCCCGGGTTCGGGGGCGGATCCGGCCCAAGTGCAGGAATTCCTGTCGGCCATGGCCCGCCTCTTCGGGCCTCCAGGTCCCTCCGGTGCGCCTTCGGGCCCCGCGGGCCCTGATGGGGTTGCTCCGGCGTCGCCGACGGCTCCGGCGTCGCACGTGCCTCCAGCCTCGATCCCGGCTCCAGCTTCGGCCCCGGCCTCGATCCCGGCTCCGCAACCCCCATCGACTCCGGTCGACCTAACGACACCTCCCGCCGGCGCCGATGTCTCCGGTGCCGCTCTCGACGCCGCCTGGGGCTCCGGGCGGCGTCGTTCCCCAGTTCCTTCCGGCTCCGGACATGGACCGGGACCGACGTCGCTCGACGCCGGTTCCGGCGCCCGATGAGACCTTGGGTCCCATATGTCCCTCCTCCCCCTTATTTTGAACCTGAGGAGGACCAGGAGGACTGGGAGGGGTCTGATGACCCTCTGACACAACAGTGTCAGTACGATGAGGACTGGACAGAGGGTCTAGGGGATGCCAGTGGTCTAGATACTTCCCCTGACACTGGCATGCTGTCTCCTCCCGTGGCTACGGAGGAGGGAGCCAATTTGCAACGGTGTTGCGTAGGGCGGCTGGAGCCTTACATCTCCAACTCCCTGCTGTGGCGGTCAAGGTTAATCTCTTGACAGAGGTGCTTCAGCCGGCAGCCTCCTCTACGGAGACTGTGCTGCCGTTTAACGACGCCCTCACTGACGTTCTTTTGGGCGCCTGGTCCAAGCCCAACACAGGGGCTCCTGTGGATAGGAACGTGTCCCGACGCCATCGCCCGGCTCCGGGCGACCCCCTGTTTCTCTCTGTCCACCCCACCCCTGAGAGCTTGGTTGTCCAAGCCTCCGCTTCCCAAACCGCCTTCCCTACCGCCCCTCCGGATAGGGAATCCAAACGCCTGGATCAATTTGGGAAGAAGGGTTTTTCTTCCTCCAGTGCTGGCTTGCGGTCCATCAACACCGCTTGCCTTTTGGGCCGATATACCCACTCCTTGTGGGATTCGGTGGCGAATGTTTTGCCCCAGTGTTCTGAGGAGGTCCAGACACTGCTTTCCCGCGCCATTGCGGAAGGAAGGGATGCGGCCAAATTCACAATCCAATGTGGCCTTGATACCGCCGACTCGCTGGGCAGGTCTATTGCAACGACGGTGGCGCTACGACGCCACGCCTGGCTGAGAACCACTGGTTTTTCAGGGATGTCCAGAATACTCTCATGGACATGCCCTTTGATGGAGTCGGTCTTTTTGGGTCCAAAGCAAACCATGCGTTGGAGCGCTTTAAGGACTTACGGGCTACTGCAAAGTCCCTGGGCCTTTCTGCTACACGCCCTCCGCTGACTTCTGCTTTTCGCCCCTATCGTGGCCACGGTAGGGGCGCCCCTTCACGTCAGCAGCCCAGCCACCGGCCCGCGCAGCAGGCGTCTTCGCGTGGCCGAGGACGTGGATTCCGCAATGGCGGATCGGGCAACCAGCGTGCGGGTCAGGCCACCACCTCCAACCCGTCCGCGGCCTCCAAACCCTCCTAGTCCCTCCTTTCAGGTGCACAGCACGCCAGTAGGGGGCAGGGTCCGCCATCACCTTCCCCACTGGCGTACCATCACCTCGGACAGGTGGGTCTTGGACATTGTCCTAAGGGGCTACTCCCTCCCCTTCGAGACCACCCCCCCAGCCATGCCACCTCAATTCCACCGCATGTCAGGGGATCACTTGGTACTTCTGCAGAAGGAAGTCACGGCCCTCTTGGCCAAGAGGGCCATCGAGCATGTTCCGACCCCAGAAGTAGGGCGTGGTTGCTACTCCCACTACTTTCTGGTGCCCAAAAGGACAAGGATAACATGCGTCCTATCTTGGACCTCCGGAACGTCAATCGCTTCCTCCGGAAGGAGAAGTTCAAGATGCTCACCCTAGCTCAGGTCTTGACTGCCCTCGACCCTGGAGACTGGTTGGTAGCGTTGGACTTGCAGGACGCATATTTCCACATCCCCGTCCTGCCGGCCCACCGGCGTTACCTGCGGTTCACGGTAGGCCCCGAGCACTTTCAGTTCACCGTGCTCCCCTTGGCCTTACCAGTGCCCCTCGGGTGTTCACGAAAGTGTTGGCGGTGGTCGCAGCTCATCTGCGCCGGGCAGGGGGGGTTTCAGTCTTCCCCTACCTCGACAGCTGGCTGCTGAAGGCGGGCTCGTCCCAGGCAGTCGTCTCCCACCTCCAGACTACGGCCGAACTCCTGCACTCGCTGGGGTTCTCCATCAATGTGCCGAAGTCGCATCTGATTCCTTCTCCACAGCTCCTTTTCATCGGAGCAGTTCTGGACACGACGCAGTTTCGGGCCTATCCTCCCGAACGGCGAGTCCGGGATATTCAGGCTATGATTCCGATCTTTCAGCCTTTATCCTGGGTTTCGGTACGGATGACCCTGAGGCTGCTGGGCCTCATGGCCTCCTGCATCCTGCTGGTCAATCATGCCAGATGGCATATGCGGGCTCTGCAGTGGGACCTGAAGTTCCAGTGGGCGCAGCACCAGGGCAACCTGTCCGATCACGTCCAGATCTCGGAGGGGACTGCAAAACAGTTGCAGTGGTGGCTCTCGAACCGGCAATGGGTCATGGGCAGATCTCTCTCCCTTCCCCAGCCAGAGCACACAGTTGTGACGGACGCGTCCCTTCTGGGATGGGGCGGTCACATGGGAGAGGCGGAGATCAGAGGCCTCTGGTCTCCGGCGGAGTCCCGGCTCCATATCAACATTCTGGAGCTCCGGGCGATCCGACTTGCACTCAAGGCATTCCTTCCCTCTGTCAAAGGGAAGGTAGTGCAGGTGTTCACAGACAACACCACCGCCATGTGGTACTGCAACAAACAGGGCGGGGTGGGGTCGTGGACCCTTTGTCAGGAGGCTCTGCGCCTCTGGACATGGCTGGAACATCAGGGCATGTTCCTGATGGTTCAACACCTGGAAGGTTCCCTGAACGCCAGGGCGGACGAACTCAGCCGCAGGTGCATGATGGATCACGAATGGCGTCTTCACTCGGAAGTGGCGCAAGGACTCTTTCTACAGTGGGGAGAGCCTTGGTTAGATCTATTCGCCACCGAAGAGAACGCGCAATGTCATCAGTTCTGCGCGTTGGAATTTCCAAGGCGGCACTCGTTCGGCGACGCTTTTCGTCACGAGTGGAGTTGCGGTCTATTGTACGCCTTTCCGCCTATACCACTTCTACCCAGAGTGTTGAAGAAGATTCGGCACAACCGGGCCCAAGTCATTCTTGTGGCTCCGGACTGGGCTCGAAGAGTTTGGTATCCCGAGCTACTCAATATGAGCGTAGATCCCCCGATCCGTCTGCCTCTTCGGGAGGATCTTCTGTCGCAGCAGCAGGGGACGGTCCTCCACCCGAACCTGTCCAGTCTACACCTGCTTGCGTGGAGATTGAGCGGCGGCAGTTGATTCCTTTCCACTTGCCTCCCGAAGTTTGTGATGTGATTCTGGCAGCCAGGCGTCCCTCCACTAAGGTGGTATACGCCTGCAGGTGGAACAAATTTGTGGCATGGTGCACAGCAAAGGCTGTAAATCCCCTTTCTGCCCCTCTTTCTGAGGTCCTTCTGTTCCTTCTCTCTCTGGCCCAACAGGGTTCTGCCCTGGGTACCATCAAGGGTTATCTTTGTGCTATCTCGGCCTTCCTCAGGCTCCCTAATCAGCCCTCCCTTTTCAAGTCCCCTGTTGTTAACAGGTTCTTAAAAGGCATTACACACCTCTTCCCTCCTGTTCCGTTTGTGATGCCTCAGTGGGACTTGAACTTGGTTCTTACCTTTTTAATGTGCGCTCCCTTTGAGCCTCTACATAACTGTCCTCTTCGTCTTCTGACTCTAAAGACCGCCTTTCTGGTGGCCATCACCTCCGCTCGGCGGGTGAGTGAGCTCCAGGCTCTATCTTGCAAACCTCCCTTTCTGTCTGTTCATCCAGACAAGGTTGTTCTTCGGACGCGTCCGTCCTTCTTGCCGAAGGTGGTTACTGCTTTCCACATTGGGCAGACCATCACTTTGCCCACCTTCTTTCCGCCTCCGCATCCTTCCAGAGAGGAAGAGAGGCTCCACCGTCTGGACCCAAAACGTGCGCTCTCCTTCTATATTGACCGCACAAAACACTTCCGGGTGGATGACCAGCTCTTTGTTGGCTACGTGGGCGCCAAAAAGGTCGGGCGGTGCACAAGAGGACCATCTCCCGCTGGGTTACCTTGTGCATCAAGACCTGCTATTCTTTGGCTAAGAAGGAGCCTCCTGTTGGGCTGCGTGCCCATTCCACCAGGGCAACGGCTGCTACCACGGTGGGCCGCGGTGTTCCGCTGCCGGTTATCTGTCAGGCAGCTACGTGGGCCTCGCTGCACACGTTTACAAAGCATTACTGCCTTGACAGTCAGGTCCGGAGGGACGGCTTCTTTGGCCGTTCTGTCCTCCAGGACTTCCTTGTCTGATCTTTGTTCGCAGACCCACCACCGGGGTTGGTATTGCTGGGGTATCTATTCTAAGGTAAGGAATCTGTCACTAACGTGTCTCTTTCAGATGCACAAGTTACTAACTTGTGTAACGATATATCTGTAAGAGACAGTAGTTAGTGACAGATTCCATACCGCCCACCCATCCTCCCGTTCTGCGAACTGATTTCTAGGGTTAAGGACATCCCTTTCAGGGCCCTAGTATTTTTCAGACACCTATGTCAGCTTCTTGCATGGCTCTGCGTTCCTGGCGCGGAAAGTCGTGTACAGAACTGACGTCACGCGCAGGGGCGGCGCCTAAGTACTGCCCGCGACGTCATCCCGGCGATCACGACGCCGACGACGGACGCGGAGCCGCACGACGCCGCCTACCGACGCGCAAGGGTACTGCTACGCAAAAAACTTTCCGGATCCAGCCTGACGCCTGGGGATATTCTAAGGTAAGGAATCTGTCACTAACTACTGTCTCTTACAGATATATCGTTACACAAGTTAGTAACTTGTGCTTCACAACAATTCAAATAGCTTATTATACAAAATCCAAAAATGCCTGAGGTTCGTGGGGTTCTACAGCGTCCAATCAATATTTTTGAAACGCTACAATCAATGTGTTAACCCTCTGGGGATTGAGATGTAATCCTGTGGTTCCTTCTCTATTTGACGTAACCAATTATTTATGTTCAGATCACATGAACAGCTCTCAGGTATCAACACATGATACACTTAATTTAAATGTAGAGGAGGTTCCCAGTCTTCTTCCCCAGAAGAAATGCCAACGCGTTTCGACCTCTATCTTTGTGGGGCATACATGAAATATTATTACAAGGTCATCATCAGGGTGCTCAATTCAATTGTAAACATCTGATGAAGAATCTCACATAGATCACACGATGCCGAACAATTTTTTGTGCAATTCAAAATATACTTCTCAATGACGAGCCGTTTTTCTGCAGTCGAAGAAATAAAAGCCCACCTGGTTCAAAAAGATAACTGGGGGCTAAAAATATCATGTCCCGCTGTTGTAGAGCCAACCTTTATTTAGGATATGGGCATTAAGCTCCAGCCATTTGCCACCCATCTTTACAATAAGCTCCTCTTCCTGTGTTTTATAAACGATGGCTTAGTAGTCCCTCCTTAGTACCTCCCTCTCTCCTGTTACCTCCCATAAGGACAGCCCCTCTTACATGTGCCTTACTCTGTAGCTTTCATTAGCAGTTAGGGAGTACTTAATTACTATCTTGCAAGAGCAGGCACGACATACTGTGCTGAGCATAGCAATGGCGGCTGCTTCTTTTATATCCAGCCCGACTCAGCACTGCCTCTTTAGCGAGCGCCCTCCCTCCCCCAATCGGATTTTAAATAATCATGTTTTTATTCGTGCTCCCTACCCTCCCACTCCATGGCCGGCATGTACATGATAAGTTTTTTTTTTTTTTGAGCAGCGCGGTACCTGGTCTTTAGAATTGGCGGCTGCGCCCCTTTCTTTTGTTATGCGCGGCTTGCCAAACTTAAAAAAATATATATATATATTTTTTTCATGCAGCGCGGTATACCTTAAAAAATGGCGGCTGTGCGCCTTTCTTTTGCTTTGCGCTGCTCGCCAAACACTTAAAAAAATTTTTTTTTAAAAAGTATATTTCTTTAATGCTGTAATCTGCGCTTGATCTTCAAAAATACCAGCCATGCACCTTTCTTTTCTTTCACGCAGCGGCTCGTCCAAATTTTATGTGGCTGGCTAAGGGCGGATGAGCATTGAGCAGTCTAGTGTTTCTGCTACTCCCATTCCACGTCACCTCTCTGTGTGGCTCCACTCCCCACCTGGAAATGGGGCCATCCTTGCCATGACACTTCTGCAGGTCATATTGTAGCTCAGTCATGCAGCAATTTCATTAAATTAGGAGTGACAGCTTTTCTCTTTCATACCACTGCGCCATAATGTTTGACCACAGGCATGCTAGATTATGAAACATCCCCTCAGTATCCAATAGCAGTGCAATACAAGCACTCTTTTGGCAAAGCATACACGCTCTGCCCAATCTAATGCTGTCCTCATGTCCATCAGCATGTGGATGGAGCGAAAGCCCATCTCTTAAAGCTCTTTTTTTCAGGTTATTTACATAATGTTTAACAGCTGTCAAGCCAGACCTAAATCGTCCGCCAGCAGCAGAAATGCATGTAGCATCGTCTCTATGGATCCTTCGGTGCTGACGTAATGCTGTTGCACGAAGGCTCTGTTACTGATAATAGGAAAGGAGGCGGAACCTGAAGGAAGGAGTCGCGGTTTCCAGAAGGCTGCTGCTAGCAAGATGAAAAAGCAGATTGGTCCAGGGTTGACGGTGGCCGCGGACTGGCTTAGCGGGGTTAAACCAACATGCCTGATTGTCGCCAGTGCCGCTACTGAAGTTGAGCCTCCTGTGATCACGTGATAAAACGCGTGCAACCATGGATTGGAGAGTGACAGGGTTGCTTAATAACTTGAATAAAAATATAAATGATGGACTGTCTCCCGCCCTGTCTTAAAGAAGCATTTGCAATGCAATAGGAATCACATTTGCGAGAGTTTGAGCTATTGGCATTGTAAATGACACTGCCTTTTAATTGTGTTTTCAAAACCTACAAGCAGTGCGTAAACACGCACTTTGTATTTATAGTAGTTGCTTACGAGAAGCTAGGCTGGCAGTAATGCGCCTCTTTTACTGCCAGCCTTGCTTCTCGTAAGCAAGGACTATAAGTACAAAGTGCGTGTTTACGCACGCTTGCAGGTTTTCAAAACATAAATTAATTAATTTATTAGTTAAATTGGGAGAGGATGTAGCCTTACGGCTAGAGCGGTCGACCTCGAAGCTGGGGAACCGGGATCGAGTCTCAGCAGGGACGCTCAACTTCCTAATATTCTGGGCAAATCACTTATTCTGCCTGCGCCTAACAAAAAAGGAATGTGTCCATCTGTAATGAAACTGGTGCTCATGTAAAGCACTCTGATACCGGATATCTTCGGGTCGAGTTCGCGCTATATAAAACTCTTAAAAAAAAATAAAAAATTTAAAAAAATTAAAGAAAAATGAAGGAAATTTACCACGTAAGCATTGCAAGTGAAGAGAGGAGGAAAGCACGTTTTATCTCAAAGAAAACGGAATGCAACTGTGTGTGTACAACAGGCAAGCAGTTCCTTAAATGTGATAGTGTGTGCTTGAGGTAAGAATGAATATTTGTTTTTAAAAGCACAGCAAAAGTGTATCCTTGAAGCTCTTTTTTTGGCATAGTAAAGTTCAAAATACAACTTAGGTTGTGGGTAAGGTGCAGTCGCAAATATTGAATAAAGGTGACTAACTTAACAAATGAAAGGCAGAATTGTCCAAGGTGGAAGAAAGGTTAAATTAAAGCTAAATGTAAATGTTGCCCTCTTGGATGCTTTTTGGACACCTATAAGCTAAAATAAGTGAAGGGTAACATTTTCCAGTATACCATGCACACATTCTGTGTTTTTGCAGTCACAACTATTGTTTAAAGTTGTCTAACCTAAGAACTGAAAGGCAGCATTGTCAATGGGAATAAAACTTACGTTGTGGTTGAGGTGCAGTCCCAAATATTGTTTAAAGTTGTGTAATTTTATAAATGAAAAGCAGCACTGTCCAGAGTAGAATATAGGTAAATTTAAAGCTAAATGTAAATGTTGCCCTCTGTCGCTTTTTGGGCACCCATAAGCTAAAATATGTGAAGGGTAACATTTTCTTTTGTAGCTTGCACACATCCAGGGTTTTTGAAATCGCAATTATTGTTTAAAGTTGGGGGCGGAGCTAGCCTGGCCTGAAGATGGCCGCCTTGTAGGTGAGTTCCTTCGGCCGCTTTTAATATCCTTCATAATCCTGTGCCACAAAAGCAGCCGGTGCTGCATTAAATGCCACCCTGCCTGCTGCTCCTGACGATGCGACTGATCCTGCCGAAATTCCGCTGTAAAACAGCGCCCGCGACCATGTAGCTGCCCGACTGAGCACGGGCCGCGGGCCCTATTGCGGAGTGTACGTGCTTGAGCGGTGCCTCGCCTGCAATTCCCTAGAGCCCCCTTGCCTGAAAAGGGAGCTCTGCATTCCTAACTAATCTCTCCTATCTCGGGCTGCACTCCTGTTAACGGGGCTGCAGGGTGCTGTGGGGGCAGATGCGGCCTCGACCGGGCCTTTCACTGCAGGGGGTGCCATAGGACACAGCCCTTGTACGACCTAGCCGTGAGGATAGCGTGGTGCTGGCTATTAACGATGAACAGGATGTGCCTCTTCATGCAGCTGATCAGGCGGTGGATTGGTTCCGACGTTACTGTTCTGACCTCTATACCTTGCGGATTGCTTATGACGAGCAGGCCACGGCTGACTGCCTGTCCCATATCTCCATGAAACGGCTGACGGCGGCACATAGGAAGCATCTCATGACATCGCTCTGCCCTTCAGCGATCGTAGTGGCGCTGAAAGATATGCTAGGTGAAAAGAGGCCGGGTACGGACGGGCTAACGGTGACCTTTATAAGCCCTATCAGGACAAACTCGTGCAGCATTTTGTCAACCTCTTCAAGGAGATGGTGAAGTATGGACATATGCCCCCAATGATGCGAGAGGCAATTATTAGTTGCCTTGCTCAAACCGGGTAAGCCATCTGACCACTGCTTGTCTCCTCGACCACTGTCACTATTGAATACTGACACAAAAATCTTTGTGAAAATCCTTGAGAATCACTTAGCGCCTTTACTGCCAGGAGTTGTAGGTCCTGAGCAGGCAGTTTTAATACCTGGTAGATCTCCAGCCTGGTGTTTTGGCAGTCCAGCCCCTCGCCCATGCGATCCAGCCTGCTGGTGAGGGTGTCAAAGCTGGCATCTATAGACTGGAATTAAGCGCAAAGTTCCGCCATAATTGCTGCGGTGTTGTCTGCAGCCCCAGATGCAGTATCTCCAGTAGAGACCTTCTCGGCGTCAGAGAGGGAGTGCTGACACCGCGCTGCCTTGTGTTGTTGAAATAGGAAGTTAAGCTGCTTAGGAGCAGGGGGTCGCAATTCGCTAATAAAGTAGCACTCTTGTGGGCAATGCTTTGTAGCAATTCCCAGTCCCAGCCCACGGCGGAGCCACCAGGAACGTGGCTCGTCACCAGGCGCAGTAGAGTTTGCAGGTAGTAGGTGAGGCCGTACGGGCCCCCCGGACTGTATGCACCCACTTTGCCAATGGTACGGGCTATGGGGTGGGTGGCCCTTCAACTATGCAACTTTTCCTTTCACAACACATGGGGCATGGGTGTGCACCCACATCCCCAGCCCCACAGCCTCCGCTAGGCAGGCAACATCATAGGCAGGACACGCCAGGGTGGGGGGCACTCATTTTTAGAGCAAACGGTTCGTTGCGCCCCACCCCTCGTTGGTTCCAATCCCTGGTGGAGTGCAGGCACCCAGGCAAATGCAGTCTCTCAGGCCTACCCCAGTCACAAGGTTTTAGCCCGCAGGATTATTTGTAGTAGGCTGACCCTGCAGTGGCGTCGCACAGCAGGCATTTTTGAGCAGTGTGAAGGCAGCCCCTGAATCTCCTCCTGGCCCCCAGTCAGAGGAGCCCTGGGCTCACTTGTAGGCCGCAGGTCGCCTCGGCCCTGGATACAGAGGTCCGAGCACTCCAGCTTCACTTTTGCCACGGGCCGCTTTAGCATTCCAGCCCGCATCTGTCTTGCAGCATGGTTGCTGATTGGACAGACCAGCGAGGCTTGGCAGCCTTGGCCTCAGGCTAAATCGAGGCCCCTGTCGCTGTGGGGCCTCTGAGGACTGTGCTGGACTGCTCCCACTGCATTGTTCGGCTAGCCACTGCCAGAATCACTGCGCTTCAGTCAGGGGCCTCAGTCGGGACCGCAGCAGGTTAGGACAGCTGGCCCGACATCACAAGATGGGTCCTCGTGGGTAGTAGGCTCCGAAACCCAGTATAAAGGAGCCACAGGTGCCGGAGCTTCACAGCCAGATGACCATCTTCGTCGCTGGGGTGCTCACGCCCCCAACAAAAACTAGATTTAAAAAAAAATTATTATATTCATTGTTGGAAGAGTTTATGCAGGCCATCAATCATCTTAAAAATATAGAGAAAAACTACTTTTATCAGAATTTACAATGAAGGAAAAGAACTATACATATTCTAATCTCTGCATTAATGTGGTCAGTTGCAACAGACATAGAAGCAAATATTGCACATTGTCCCATTATTCGCAGCAGCTTTACTCTGATATTGCACTTTGTCCCAAATGTTAACTGAGAAAAAAAAACACAGCCCAACCTATACCAATTTGTTCCATAATCTCTTAAATGTATTATGTGTGCTGGACCTTAGTGCGTGTTACAGCAAACAAATGATGGACGGAATGCTGACAATGCAAACATTCTCCCCCAGTTAAATCCATCGTTCTTTTGCCCACTACGCCACCCCAGTTTGTACCCAGCCATATGCAAATCAGTCTTGACCCTGTGCCCCATGGGAACAGTCCAGACTGAACTGCCAGGCCAGGTCCTCCCTGGACCGGAAACAAGCATCCTGGGACCGGTTTCAGGGTATGTCACCCTTCTTCAGCCAGGCTAGCTTGAATCCAGTGGCACAGTGAGCAAGGGACCCACATCTGGGCATACCCATCCCACTTAGGGCGAAAAGTGCCTAGCATCATTCTAGTCCCTTAATTTTTAGGATTTTGCACCGCCATTTTTGAAATGTGGGGGTAACTTCCAAACGCCAGTTTTGGAGAATTATCGACCTTGCTTTAAGAGTTATTAAGAAAAGTTGTTTCTTCTGCAGCAATTTTATATTAGCGTTGGATGAGTAGCCCAAAACTGCTGTCTGTGTAGCAATTAAAAAATTAATCTCTAATGTATGTAGGCAGTATTCCTGCATCTCGGCCCAAAACTGCTTTATTTTCAGACACCCCCGGATAATATGTGTCCAGTTTCCTCCACCCTCCATTGAACACTTAAAACAGCTAGCCAATATCTGGGAATTCATTTTATTTAAAAACGCCTGTGTTCTATAAAGCTTATTAAAAAAAAAAAGGGGGTTTGCCCTAATACTCCACCCGCATCTGAGCAAAAAACACTGGAAATACAAAAAATTGATGCAGCGGAATGGATCGGAAAATCTCTTATTTTAGAAGGAAAATTAAATTAATCCTTCACATGGAATTTTATGTCCAAACGATTTTTATATTCAAAGACCAGCACCAGAACATGATCCAAAGTCGTATTTGTATTTATATATATATATTTGTTAAAGGGGACAATACACAAAATATATACACACAAAATTCAATATATATAATCAATCACACATATATCTGTACAAAAAAATGAATCCTTGTTACCCTATTTGCTATTATGGATGCGAAAAAAAAGATTTTTTGGAACACAATAATTATCACTCGCGATCCGTATTAAAGAAGATAACCCATATACATAAGCACAAACGAGGGGAAATTAATAAGCCCTCTTTAAACATTAGGCTGTGCTTTAAATTTCTTTCTACTCAATTCTGATTTTTAAGGGCTTCTCCAAAATGTGGTGTCGACGCGTTTCAGCCCGATTGATTAGGGCCTCATCAGGCCTGGGGCAAAAGGAAACCTACAATAAACGAAATATATTCCTTGTATTTACATATATACACATATATCTTAATAGGAGACAAAATATTTACACAGCGAAAAGATGTTAGCATAATTAACATATCAACACATATCGAAGAGCCCTCTCTTGGCGCAGCAGTAAGCATTGTGAAGATACAAAGAAGATAACAAAAAATAGCAAAAAGATATTAATGGTGCCAATAAACGGAAAACCTGTTGCCTGTTCATATAAATAAGAATGACCCTGACCTTTAAATAGATCCAGCAACAAGTGCGAAATATAATAGGCGCGTAAATTGTCGTACGTCCGAACGTGACCTATTATCACGTCGTGCAAACGTGATTTATAAAGTAAAAACAGTCTTTGAGTGAAGTGAATGGAGGTGTTCTATAAAGCAGCCATTTCGTAGAATAATGCATACGGCGAAAATTTGCCCCTTCAGTGAGGAAAAGTTAAACAAATTGATCTTATTCCAAGTCTCTGCTGAAATTTGAAAGCCCCCTTAGACTGCCATTTCTCACATGCTTTCAAAAATACATTGGTTCCCTTATTTTGTCTAAGGATGACTACCCAATAGCTAATAGATCTGTGTGTTTTAGTCTCTATCAGATCTGGGACTAAATCTAAACTTGCCATAATTCTTCTGGTATCTAATTCGCTTAGAGAGCTTCTTATTCAAATAGACTGCCATTGAATCAACATTTTAGAGTGTCTAATGGTAGGTTCAGCTTCGGTCCAATCCTTCCAGGTGTTTAGATTTTAAAAAATCCACAATACTATGATAGCCATTACTCTACCATCTGGAAGGAGACCCAGCTATTGAAAGGAGGGTGGCCGATGTAGATATCCATTAAACAAGTTATATCACTAATGGCGGGTATATCCTAGTGTTTGAACAATTGCTCCTTTTGTTTTAGGGACCATTGAAAAATCTTGTATTCAACCTTTTTTGGCGATCTGGTAAGGCATAAGAAATCATCTATCTTATATTCCTGAAAAATTAAATTTAAGAAAAAAATGAATCATCCATTTTGAGGCTTCTTTGGACTTAATAAATCTATATCCACAATGTGTAAAACTCGCAAAGTATTTCTCTTTTTAGATCGGGTAGGACAAGGCCCCCATCTTTGACTGGCCTATAAAGAGTGCCTAACGCCAGCTAGTCTTTTGTTGGACCAGATAAAAGCGGAGAACATTCCCTTGCTCTCTTTAAAAAATAAACAAAAAATAAACGTAATCTGAACAGCACAGGGGATTGTACAAAATAAAAAAATTCACAATGGTAAAACCGACATATGAATCACTGCAACGCGTCCCATTATCGATATTGGCAGATGGACCCATCTCATAAAAAGCGCTATAATTTTACTGATCAAAGGGGAGTAGTTCAGTGCATATAGATTGTTAATATTCTCCTTTGTATAGATTCCCAAGTAGCGCTTTGGGTTGGAGTTAATGAGAGGGTTAAATTCAGAGGATGAATTGTCCAACTTGCAATTATTAAATATAAATCTCGGTATTTAACCTATTAATCTTATATCCGCCCAAAGGTTGATACTCTTGAAAAATATCGAAAACCCTCTTCTGATTCTCCAGACCAGGCTTTAAAAACAGAGCGATACCGTCCGCTTATAATTTAATTTTAATCATTCCACTTATCGGGGACTCTATGCTCCTGTCTGCCCTTATAGCTATAGCTAAGGTCTCTATAGGTGAAATTTAACCTCACAAGAACCAATATCAATGGAGTTTATAATCAATTGAGCTATTGCACCATTATACAATCGAGATGAAATCTATATAAAAACAGTGGAGAAACCAATGTTTTTAAGAATAATAAAAAGACTCTCCCAGCAGACCAGGTCGAATGCCTTCTCGGCATCTAGCAAAAATACTCAAATGGGAACCTGCTGTTGTTGAAAATAATATAGAGCCTCGACCAGAAAATTTGTGTTGGAGAGCAACTGTCAGCCCGAAACAAAGCCACATTGGTCCGGGTGAATTTTGCTCTTGCGTGTTGCTAGGAGTTTTATCACAATCTTATAAACAACATTTAGAAGGCTAATCGGCCTATAAAAGTTCATATTTTCCCTGCACTTAACCTCCTTCAGAAAGCTGTTTGAAATGTTGATGGTATTTCACTTCCACCTATAATATGGTTTGCAAGCTTTAATATCTCATGATTCAACACAGGTGCAAATTTCTTATATAACCCAGCAAGCCATCTTCACTGCAGTCCTTCCCATTAGCCAAGGATTTAATAACCTTCTTGACTTCTCCTAGGGAGAATTCAGCCATCAGAGCCTGTGATTGTGTTTGTTTTACCTTAGGAATGAAAATTTGGCTTAGGAAGCACCTGAGTTGGGAAATATCTACCATTTGTTTAATACTGTATACCTGTTCGTAATGTTTAAAAAAAAAAAATTAAAAAAAATTTGTTTGGGGTCCATAATCTGAGTCTGTTACTGTATCAAAAAGTGGCCTACTCTTATTCTGAGCCTGTCGCTCGTGAGCCTCCCAGGCTGAAAGTTTTCCAGCATACCTTCTTTCTTCGTATGTCTTTTGAAGGTAGGCATTATTAGCAGTATACCTTGCTCATAGTAATAATCCTGTGTTAGCAGCTTAGCTTTCCTTCGATCCAATTTATTTGCATGAGATCTAATTCTTAGAAATTCCTCACCGGCCTGATGTAAAGCAGACTCTAATCTTGCCCCGCGAGGCACCTTTTTCCGTAATACCTCTAGAGGGTTATGCAAGCATGTATGGTCGCTTTTAATGCTTCCTTATTCATTCACCACACTGGTAGTATTAGTATTCAGTTTAAAGTAATTTGAAATCTCATCTCACAGCACCAGACTCATCTTCCAGTTTCACTTTTTGAAAGTCCACCTCCCGACAGGCCTATCTAGCTTAATCCCTTTCTCTTCCATCTCGACCTGAAAGTGATCTGAAAAGCCATTTGCACCATGACTATAGCTGCTTAAGCTCAAGTCGGAAGAGTAGAGAAAGTAATCTAATCTTTCTGCTGATGTGTACCTTTCCAAGATGCAAGAAATATTCGTGCCTGGCAGGGAGTTTCTTTCACCATAGATTAACAAGATTCAAAACCTTCATATATTCTGACATGGCTCTAGCTGTTCGGGGCTTGTTCTATTTGCGGGTATTCGACGAGGAGTCGAGTTCTGGATTTAAGAAAAGAATTCAAATCCTGCCCAAAATAGATTCCCCCGGGATAGTTAGCGGTCTCTGACATAGCTCTACCAGCGGGACTAGGTTGCCTAAAATCAGAGCATAAATTGTGGTGACAGTTATTCTAACATTCTCAATTAAACCACTAACCAAGGCCCACCTCCCTTCTTTGTTTGTTTGTGAAGAGCTAATGTGATATTGGAAATGCCTATTTATGTATTTAGCGACTCCCCTGTGAGCTACCCTCGCACTTGAGATACAGTCAACCCCTGCACATTGCTTGAACATTTTATAATTCAGTTCCCTCTTTTCCCAAAAGTGTTTTTCCTGAATTAACACAATATCTAGGGAATGTCATTTCAGTCAATCTTCAATTGCTCTGGCCTTATGTTTATTATTCAGGCCATTGGCATTGAACGAGATCACATTCTAGTGATCATCATGTGGTTTCTTCCCTTCCAAATTCAGGGCTGCACCATGGGAAGCATAGTACTGTAACATGATAAAATCCTGAATAGCTAGTTGAATATATTGGGAAGACGGGTCCGGATGTGATCTCGGAATTCTGCATCGCTTTCTGGGCAGGTGAATGTAAACAACTCTTTCCTGATTTAAAGCATTGTCATTACTGCAAATTAGGTACACACAACCCAGCCTGCCTCTCTCTTTTGCTCTAAATACTTACCTATAACACACAATTCTGAAAAGTGCACTGTATTCCTCGAAAGACAACTGAGCATTCCACCAATGTCTACAAGGGGAGGTACCCCCAGTCCTAAAAATATAAGATGTAGTGAGTGATATGCGGTATCTCTTTCCCTTCCAAGATGTATCCTTGTCCCAGTTTACCATTATTGTGTTATTTTATTCTTTGTCTGTTTCTAATGTATTCTCTGCTGCCGCAGAGAATTCTATATGGAATGTATATAGTTGAATGCCTTCTGGGGAGTGGCAGTTTACCCTGTATGCTTCCTGTGTTCGTGGCTGGAGTTTCTTCATTGAGAATAAAGCTTATTTTTCAAGAATACTACGCCTCATGGATTTCTGAGTGTACCAACTCCACATTGGCGACGAGGATGGGATCCGGCTTACTGGGCTTCTTTTATACTTTTGCCCTTCCCTCTACATCATTGACATTTGCAAGCTCTTGCTCACCTTGTGCCCTACGTGTTATGGCTAAAACTCTGCTCTATTTATTGCCATATTTACTCGTGTGCCCTCCTCTGCTCGCCGTGAGACATTGTTTTTTTTGTTTTATTTTAACCTTTTTGGGTGATTGCTTTATTTTTTTTCTTCTTTAATTGGTGCAGTTACGGGCATGTACTTCAATTGCGCTCGAGACTCTCGCTCGAGATTTTTCTCCAGTCTCGAGCCCCGCACGTGCTCTCAACATCGGTGGGCCCGAGCCTCTCTTCGCTCACATCTTCTATTGCCGGTGTGCCCGAGTCTCTCGTCTGCTTGTGATGGCTGAGACACGCATTTCTCTACGTGTGTTTCTCCTGATGCTCCCGAGTCACTGAGCTGCTAGCATAGTTGTGCTCAATTGCGGGCTTACCTTTATTCTGGATTTGGCTGCCTCCTGGAGTGCTTCTTCACTGATCTCTGGCACGTTTTCTGCTGGATTCTCCTTCCACATCGGCTCGTTTGTCTCCAATCTACTCCAACCTACTACTAAAAGCGTGTAAGGATTGGTTTACTCATCACAGAAATTGAAAGGGGACTTGAACTACAACTGATCTTCACTTTGTGGAAGTCAAAAAAGGACTACAAGAATCTTCAATTCACAAGATCCTATAAAAAAAAAAAAACTTTATTGATTCTCACTTAAATTTAATACTTTACCTTTACTTATTTCTCCTTGCTATCTACTCCTTCTCCTTTTTGTGCTTTTCTCTCTTTCTTTTACCCCTGCAGGAGGATTCGGGTATTGCTTCGGATACCGGTGTGATTCAATTATTTGTACGTTTAGACACTATTACAGTTACATTTGCTAGTTAGTTATACATTTGCTATTTAGTGTGTCACTATGCAACATATTACGCCTCCTCCTTTCTTTCTTTTTCTGGTGACCCGGCTTTTATATGGTCCTGGTGGAAAGAGGCATTTCTAAACTATGTAAAAGCGACTGGACCAAATTTGTCGTCTGAAAGGAAAACGTCTTTGTTGGTCCACTGTTTAGGAGCTGAAGGTCAAGAGGTTTATGAGAACCTACCTGAGTTAGTTGGAGAGGGGGATGGTGATGGTCTGAGTGAATTTGACACTGCGGTAAAGAAATTGGACAAACATTACCTGCCAACGGTTTCTATAATAAACATAATAAAACATTGTGTTGCAGATTTCAGATGTCAATGTCAATCATTTGCACGAAGTGGCTTGCTCGCATCCTTCTGACGTGGTTAGTGTGAATGGTTTGAATGTTGTGATGATGATGGACTTAGGGGCCAGGATGTCTGATTTCTGATAGAGATTTTGAGAGAATTTTCAGGGGAAAGCTTTCTCTTGTGGCACCCGACGTCACTCCGTACAGCTATGGTGGAAAACCTATAGAGTTAGTTGGGTATTTTGAGGCTGATTTTGAATTTCGTGCCAACAAAGCAACCGGAAAGTTGTATGTACCTGTGAGGGGAGACTCCATTTTGAGTTGGCAGCAACAGAAAATGTTGGGAATCTTTTTAGATCCGAATCTAAATCCCCCTGTACAGGTCAGGAAAGTAGATACCATGGCTGAACAGTTACAAAGTTAATTTCCTAGTGTGTTTGCGGACAAAGTGGGTTGTGTGAAGGGGTATGTACATCATATTAGGATCAAGGATGGGGTTACACCGGTTGTGTGCAATGTTAGGAATGCGCCTCGGAGTCTTCGTGGTGCTGTGCAGGAGGAGTTGAAAAGCCTTGAGAATGAAGGAATCATTGAACCTGTGGAGGCCTCAGAATGGTTGGCTCCTGTCGTTGTTGCAACCAAGAGCTCTGGTGAGATTCACCTGTGTGTGGATCTTTGCCACCTAAATAAAGAGGTGGTTGAGGACAAATTTCCCCGCTGAACATTCAGGAGATGGTTACGTTGATTGGTGGAGCTAAGTATTTTGCCACTCTCGACTTGATGTCAGCGTATCATCAGGTTAGGTTGAGCGGTGACTCAACGAATCTTACTTCTTTTGTTACGCCGTTTGGCGTTTTTTGTTTTAACCACATGCCTTTCGGACTTTGTTCAGCAGCATCAGTCTTTCAGAGGCTGATGTCTAGTCTGCTGAAGGGTTTGGACGGTGTCAAATTCTTCCAGGATGATGTATTGATTTTTAGCGACAATTTGTTGGATCATATGAACAGAGTGAAAGAGGTACTGCGTATTTTTGACCAAAAGGGCATTACTTTGAAATTAAGAAAGTGCAAATTTGGTTTGACACAGATTACTTATTTAGGTCATGTCATCTCCGGTGAGGGTGTCAAACCCGAGCCAGAACTAGTCCAGGCAATTTTGGAGTTGTCTCAACCGTCCAAGAAGAAAGACATTCAAACCTTTCTAGGGATGGTGGAGTTCTGTGCATGCTTTGTTCCCAACTTGGCAAGCCGGTCTGCTGCGATGCGAGATCTACTCAGAAAGAGTGTGCGATTTGATTGGTCAGAGGAGTGTAGTAAGGAGTTTGAGGATCTTAAGGAGGCACTTGCCTTGGTCCAGGTCTTGAAAAGTATTGTGCCTGGGTTGTCTTGTGTTCTCTACACTAATGCCAGCGTCAAAGGTCTCGGAGCTGTGTTGAAGCAGAGGCAGGGCGAGGAGGAGGTAAACCATAGTGTTCGCGTCTAAGTCATTGAGAGGTGCAGAAGAGCGATATTCCACCATTGAAAGAGAAGCTCTTGCGGTTTTCTGGGCCATTCAGAAATTTAGGCAGTTCATGTGGGGAGTGAAGTTTACAGTGTGTACTGACCACAAGCCCTTACAAGAGGAATTAATGAAGAAGGGGCTCGACTGCATTTCCACCAGGATTTGCAAATGGCTTGTTGCTTTACAATTATCAGTTTGTGGTTACCTATTTGCCAGGGGTGGATAACAAATTGGCTGATTGCTTATGTAGGTTGAGTTCCGATGCTAGCGATTATGAGGAAGTAGGTAACTGGTGGAAGGATGATGAAGTCAAGGTTTGCAGTGTTACTGGTGGCTCTGTGTCAGAGGAGGAGTGGAGTCAACATGTGGAGAAGGACAAGGTGGTGAAAGACATGATCAAGAATGTCTTGTCTGGTGATGGTTCCTGGAAGAAATCGGAGCGCTTTTCGGGTTTTGTTAAGGTTTTTGATGAATTTTCAGTCAATAATGGTGTCCTGGTGAGAGGTGGAAGGTTAGTTACCCCGTTTGGTATCAGGGAACGTTTGATTCAGTTAGCCCATGAGTGACATCAGGGTATCTGCAAGACTAAGGAGTGTCTTAGATCTGTGTATTGGTGGCCTGGGATGGATATTTCCATTGAAAGGTTGGTTTGAGATTGTTGTGAGTGTAGGTTGTGTGATAAGAGTCTCAAAGTACGTACTTCTCCTAGGGTTTGCAGAAATCTACCAGCTGAAGTGTGGGAGGATATGGCTCTTGACTTTGTTGGTCCCATAAATGTGGGAAGTACGCCCAAGTATGTCTTGGTTGCCATGGACATGTTTTCTCGTTGGCCTGAGGTTGGAATTTACAGTGAAATCAATACTTCAGCTGTCATCAAGTTTTTATCTGAGGTATTTGCCAGAGAAGGGAACCCGAGAACCATCCTGACCGATAATGGTGTGCAATTTACTTCGAGAGAGATGGTGGATTTTCTGACTAGTAGAGGTATCACTCACAAGAAATGTGCACTGTACCACCCGGAATCCAATGGCATGATTGAAAGGTTCAATAGAAATTTGAAGGAAGCAATACAAAATGCTTTGGGAATGACTGGATCCGTGCTGTCAAAAGAAGGGTTGAGGAGTACCGCCTCACTCCTCATTCGACCACTGATTTGTGTCCGTTTGTGTTGCTTAAAAAATGCAGGCCATACACATTGGTGGAACCTCCGTGGGTGAGAAGTTATAGTAAGAATGGATGGAATAGTGAGGGGATGCTGGAGAAGACACATGAGACAGAGCTGCATATTCAGAGTGAGAGAAAACGAGTTTGACGTTCGCCATGCCGTGAAGCGTTTTCAGGTGAGGGTTGGCGATGCTGTCAAAGTCAAATTGCCAGAGAGAATTTGGGGTGTATCTAAGTTCAGTAGAACATTTGTTGTGACTAAAGTTTTTTGGGGTGCAGCAAAGTGGAGAAGTGTGGCTCAATGGTTAGAGCGGCAGACCCTGATGCAGAGATCTGGCCCGGGACCAGGGTTCAATTCCCGCCTCGGCGGGTCTTGGGCTCAATTTCCTCGGACCTGATAATTCTCGCCTCGGTGCCTATTCTAATCATGGGTCCCACTCTGCAACTCTGGGCAATAGCTTGCTTAATCTCCACAACGGCCCCAACAGCGCTGGGATGCCTGGCTTCACCCTGGGGGTGCCCAGGAGTGGACATTTCACAGGGAAAAGCCAGGAAGGGTTCCACAGCGGTATGCGTACAGCGCCAGGACACCTCTTTGGGGGTATAAGTGCGCTTTACAAGTACAAATTTCACAAATTTCATTTGGAATTTTAACAGTTTGGTAAAGGTAAAGAATGAATAATGTTGTTTCAGGGTGCTTTGTTATAGGGGGGAGATGTGTGATATGCGGTATCTCTTTCCCTGCCTAGCTGTATCCTTGTCCCAGTTTACCATTATCGTGTTATTTTATTCTTTGTCTGTTTCTACTGTATTCTCTGCTGCCGCAGAGAATTCTATATGGAATAGATTAGAATATAGTTGAATGTCTTCTGGGCAGTTTACCTTGTATGCTTCCTGTGTTTGTGGCTGGAGTTTCTTCATTGAGAATAAAGCTTATTTTTCAAGCATACTACGCCTCATGGATTTATGAGTGTACCAACTCCACACAGTGTCATAAAGTGCAATACAAAAGTATACGTATACTTGTATACATACGTTCCCCAGCTGTTCACCCACTTATTGCACGCTCTGCACTTAAAGTGCTGAAGTGCATGTAGCTCTATCAAACATACAGTTCTGAAAAGTGCACTATGCTTCCCGAAATAGAACTGAGACAATCTGTCAATGTCAGCAAGGAGAAGTACTACCCCCTCCAAAAAATATAAAGTGTCATGCCATAAAGTGCAAAACAGAAATATACGTATACTTGTATACACAAGTTTCACAAAACTCCACCCACTTATTGCACTAATCCATATTTAAATTGCTTAAGTGCATATGACTCGTTTATCAAACATACAGCGCAGTAAAAAAGTGACCTTGGGCTTCTATGGTGGCCTCCTGCTCCTATTCGCCCTATCCCTATCCTTGCGCTATTCATCTTTTTCGAAAGTGCTTGCCTTGTTTCTGTTACTATTAATTAAAAGTCTTTTCCATTTATCAAAGCATGAATTCTTCCCTTCTCTAACTGCAGTGACCCGTCAAACTCAGCCCCTTAGAATCCACCCTGCCCTTCGGATGCCCATCCCAGTAATACTCTCACCCCAGCTAGGGGCGAGAGCAGCCCATTGGGCCCCTGGGAATTCCCTTCACTTATATTTGCCCTGTATTTGTGTCAAGGTAGTACTAGCCT
The DNA here is from genome assembly GCA_963921515.1 of Calotriton arnoldi. Lineage (NCBI taxonomy): Eukaryota > Metazoa > Chordata > Amphibia > Caudata > Salamandridae > Calotriton > Calotriton arnoldi. The sequence continues at coordinate 776,392 of CAWUFW010005927.1, read as the reverse complement.
GTCGGCTGTCAGTGGAAAGGTGTACCCCCACTCTGCAGCCTCAAACATATCATATTCTAATGTACAGTCAATAAATTCATCCTTAAACTTTGTTTCCTTCATGGGAGGCACCAGTCGGGTATGAACCGTTACCAGCATTTTGCATGACTCATCAACATCAGTAAATATAGTAAATTGCCCTTTATAAAGAATTCTCAGCTTTGACTCCTAAAATATCGAGGCCTGGGCACCCCCCAATCTAAACTGGCTCGCGAGCCCCCAGATGCTCTTTTCTTCGTCAGGCTACAGTTTTTGACATGTCCAAGAATACACAGATTTTCACCTTCTTCGAATGCTAAGAATGCTTAATAGCGACTGTTAGGATATGCTCTTTTATCCTACAGTCATTGAAATTCCCTGGGATGGTTTGCAGAAATTTCATATTAGAGGTACATTGAGCCAGGCCTCGATGCGCCCTCATGATTGTCAGGTCCTTATCAAAGCCGGATAGAATATTCGTTCTTATCACCTTTTCCACCAGCTCTATCGGATCAAAGTGGCCGCCGACTATCTCCTCGCCCTCAAGGACTCTCCGGAAGCGGAGATTGGAGCACCCACTATGATTTTCAATGTTGTCTATCTTGATTGACAGCTGCTGTATTTCTTTCTGATCTGTCGTTAAGTCAGCTTTGCGCACTCACATCTCATCTCCCAATGTAGAGATTCTTTATTCTGCTTCCTGGAGTCTCCCTGGAAGTTACTTCAAGGCATCCTCAATTTTCGTTAGTCGGAGACCCCGTGCTGCAATTTTTTCCCCCAGGACCTGCTTCAGTTCTTGTATCTTGTTGAGGATACTTTCCAGTAGATCTTTCATGGATTTAGGATCGCCGGATTCGCTAGGAGTACAAGTCTCTATCTGGGCCAATGCTTGATCTAATACTTGTAGTTGGTCTACTCCCCCTTACCCATACATTATCGCTTTATGTGTGCAAGTAGCCTTCAAGTTAGGGTTCGGGTGCATTTGAGCAGAGTGAGTGGATTGATCCCAGCTCTCTCTCTGGCAATGTTGTTCATTAACTTGCGTGGAGCCAGCTATGCGATTCTCCTCCAGTTAACTTTGCCCTTCGGCTGATCGTGATGATTTTCCGAAGAGGGTAGTCTTATTCTTTCCTCCTTGTTGGTTGCAACCATGTTTTTTTTTTTTTTTTAAACAAACTTTATTGGATTTTTTCCTTTTATCCAATGGTAAACACATTACATGCATAAGTAAGGCGAGATTATACAGTTTCTGCCTATAAAATCTCCATGTCATGAGCTTTATAATCATCGATAGAAACATTCAGAAAGCAGATTGAAAAACGGAAAATTCTTGCATAGCCTACTTTCTATATATTGTTATGTTATGTTAAAAATATTTGTAGAGCGCACTAACACCAGGCGGTTTCATGGCGCTAAGAGCGGGTTCCGACAATAGTATGATGACAGAAGCTTTACTCATATGCCTGAGAGAACAGGAGGGTCTTAAGAAGTGTTCTAAATTGGGCGTAAGAGGTTACTAACCTCAGTCCAATGGGAAGAGAGTTCCAGAATTGAGGGGCCAGAAAAGAAAATCCAAGACCACCGTGTTTCTTGCGTTTAAAGGTGGGGGTGGTGAGCAGATTCAGATGGGAGGAGCGAAGTTCGCGAGAGGGGGCATAGCGATGGATCCTAGATGAAATGAATGCTGGGCCATGGCCGGCAAGGGCTTTAAAGATGGTGCAGCCCAGTTTAAATGCACAGCGTTTAGCCACCGGAAGCCAATGGAGGCTCTTCATCAGGTGGCGGACATGTTGGTATCTAGGTTGATGAAAAATGAGCCTGGCTGCTTGGTTTTGTACCAGTTGCAAACGGTGGAGTTGGTATGCCGTTTATAAATACAATACTATTTAACTAATACCCATTAACACCTCCCTCCTCCCTTTCTATATCCCACCCCCCCCTCCCTTGGCTGCGTAATACAAAATCTTAAATAATCGTCCCTAGCCAGACAAGTTTCTTTGATTACAGTAACTTTGTCACACTGCTCCGTCCATAACCATCATTAGTTGACTACATAAAAATCGGTACTACATCTGCTGTTGAGTATGTGGAACGTCAGGGGTGTCATCAGGATTGGTATTTTTATAGGCTTCTACCATTACGTCCCAAACCAGGGAGATTGGATTTTTCTGTAGACCACGGGCCTCCTCCTTACGCAGCGCTGCACTTTCAGCCCCTGCCCATCTGATCAGTTCGCTATGCCATATGCTTAATGTGGGGGCTCTAGTTGACTTCCAGCGCATGGTAATAGACCTCTTAGCAACTATGAGCGCCAAGTACAAGAAGCGCAGCTGAACCATGTGTGTCTTCTTACGTCTACGGATACCTAATAAGCATTCCAGTGCTGCGCCCCCTATGGAGAGGTGAGTAGTATCCTCTATCAGCCTTTTGTCCCCTCCCCAAAACTCCTCGAGGCGTGGGCATGCCCATAGCATATGAAGTAGATCTGCTTCTGGTAATTTGCATCGGGGGAATTGATGGGCAGTGGCCGGGTACATTCTCTGTAGCCTATGTGGGGTCAGATAAGCTCTGTGTAAAATCATACATTGAATAAATCTGAACTTGGCATTGCGTGGTATCTTCCGCGGGTACTCCAACATATCTGTCCATTCCCTGTCCGTTAAGTCCCGTCCCATATCTATTGCCCATTGTGCCCGAGTGGTATCTAGGGGGATTCTGGCGTGTGTACGAATGCTAATGTATAACCATTTAATGAGATGGCTACCTTGTCCCATGTAATAAAGAGACCTAACTAACTCGTTCGTGTGGGGTTCCTCCCGTTGTGGAGACCACTGTCTTTTAATGTAGTGCAGTAAAGCTGCATATGTCATATATAGCGTGTTGGGCGCTCCTGTGTCACGTGTAAAAGTATCATGATCCATGAGTGTCCCATCGCCAAAAAGTGCCCCAATAGTCTCCACACCCGCATCCAACCAGGGACCAAGTGCCTGTTGCGTCAGCCTGCCACTCGCCAGTGGTATTCCCACTAGTGGGATGTTGGCAGCATAAAGTCCACCGCGAGAGGTATATTTCAGGGCTTTTTTCCAACATTGCAGTGCGGTGTGTAGTAGAGGTGGCAGTGCTGGGGGTGGCTTACTGTGCGGTAAGAGTAGAGCGTGAAGCATTCCCTGTTCAATGTGCCTGGTAGTATAGCCAATCTCCTGTAAATTGCGTCCTGCCGTCCAGTAAGATAACCACTGCAATTGGCATGCATAATAATAAGCTCTGAAATCAGGTGCTCCCAGGCCGCCCCCCCGTGTACCTAACTGGAGTTTCTTAAGACTTATTCTACGACGACCCGCACCCCAAATGAGATCTATCAGAACAGTATCTAGCGTGTTAAAAATGGTTGTAGGTATCAGCAATGGCAGGTTCGTGAAATAATATAAAAGACGAGGAAGCACCACCATCTTAGATAAGGCCACGCGGCCGATAGCCGATAAGGGTAGCGTGGTCCAGAAAGCCACCTGAGACTGTATACCCCGAATGGCCTTATTTAGGTTACCCTCTAACATATCCGTTTGCGAGCGGTAGATGTTAATGCCCAAATATTTAAAGGTGTGTGGGGCCGTTGGTATCGTGAGTCTCCCAAAATTAATACTGTCCGGGTGCGGTCGGTCATGGAAAAAGAAAACATTTGACTTGGATTCGTTAATGGCTAAGCCTGATACTAATTCAAAGTCGGCAAAAATACAGGGGACTGAGCCCTGTCCCTCCAATGTGTCCGTCACGTATATAATCAGGTCGTCTGCATATGCCAACACCAAGTGTGTCGATGTGCCAATGGGTATACCGCATTGTGTAGCCTCCAATCGCAGACGAAGGGCCAATGGCTCCAGCGCCAGAACAAATAATATTGGGGACAGGGGACATCCTTGCTGTGTGCCCCTGTGGATACAGTATTCCCCGGAAATAAGTTTCCCAGATCTAACTCATGCAGTTGGAGCGGCGTATAATAGCCTTACCCATTTAACATATTCGGGGGGTAAACCGAAACATGCGATAGCTTTGAACATATATTTCCATGACAGCGTGTCGAATGCCTGTCTCATATCTAACGATATGCAGCCGGCTTGTTGATGTTGTGTAAGGTCCGTTGACATAATCTGGTGTAACCTGCGTATGTTTAGTGATGTGCTCCTAGCTGGTATAAATCCACATTGATCGATGTGGATCAACTTATTGAGGTATGGTTGGATTCTATTTGCCAAAACTTTGTATTCAATGCTTAGTAGTGACAGAGGACGATAGCCCTACATGTCTGATAAATCCCTCCCTGGCTTAGGCAATGACACTACCAATGCTTGGACAGTAGTGCAAGGGAGATGCCCTAGTTCAAGCGACTTATTATATAATTCCTCCAAATTGTGGTATTAATATTTCTGAATATGTATTGAAGAATTCTACCGGTAGTCCGTCTGGTCCCGGTGTTTTATTACGCGAAAGCCCACCTATGGCTGCCTTAATTTCTGCCCTAGTGATGGGTCCCGCCAGGGCATCCTGCATACCTTCCGGGGCTTGTGGATATGGTAGATTTGTAAGGAACTCGTCAATGCGGTACCCCTCTAAGTACGACAGTTCACTGTATAACCTTTCGTAATATATACTAAAGGCTTCATTAATGTCATATTGCGTGTTCGCAGTGCCTCCCCAGGGAGATTAATATGACTAATGACGGTGGTAGGAGGATCATTCCTTATTAGTTTTGCTAAGAGGGTGCCCGATTTATCCGCGTCAGAGTGTCGCATTTGAGTATATGATTTATAGTCTATTAGTCTAAGAGTTTCGAGCAACTCCGCATGCTGAATGTGCGCTTCCTGTAGTGATGTCTGCTTCGTGGGGTCATGCACTGCCTCTTGCTCTAGTTTTGACATTTTGTTCTCGATGTCTTTTAGGTTCCTGTGTGTCTCCTGCCTTGCTCCCACCGTGGCACTAATTGCTGTTCCCCGAATAACGGCCTTCATTGCGCCCCACTCTACCAATACTGTGGAGGCAGTGCTTCAGAATTATTTCACAGAAAACAGGAGTGCTGAAAAGTGTGCTACGAAACACTGTGTCTTCCAGTAATGGGGGCCATAACCTCCACGTGGGACCCGGGGTGGGTATTCTACCCCAACTAAAGACAGTCTCCAGGGGATTATGGTCCGAGAATGTCTTCGCTAGGTAAGTGGTGTTGGTAACTAGATCTGCTATGGAATTGGAGCACAAAAACCTATCTATCCTGGTATGTAGTTGATGTACCGGTGAAAAGAAAGAGTATTCCTTGTGTAGTGGGTTCCGAAGTCTCCACATGTCGCACAGGGACCAGCCCTCTACCCAGTCGCGGAGGGCTTCTGCCTGTTTACTGGCCACTGTGGGGGGGTGCGATCGATCCAAGGTGACATCCATAACCGCATTACAATCTCCCCCTATTATCCATGGGTAGGCCTCCCAGCCAAGATCGAGTTCAGGCCTATAAAATATTTGTGTTGGTCGTAATTTGGAGCATAAATGTTCCCAAGGATAATCGGTACTCCATCTAGTGTGCCACGTAGGAAGATGTATCTACCCTGTGTGTCCACCCTCTTTTCCTGTATAACCCGGGGGGTGACCAATCCAAATCGTCACCCCCCGGGCGAAGGCAGAATAGTTTGTGGAGACTACTTGCCCCCTCCATTTCTTCCTCATTTTAGCGGCTTCCACCTCCATCAGGTGCGATTCTTTGAGAGAAACCATGTGTGCCCCGCTGCGCAGCAGGTGTGCGTGTACCCTATGCCTTTTGTGTACGGAGCCTAATCTACGGACGTTCCATGTAACAAAATTATATTTGTCCAGTGTATTCATTATCAGTTAATTGTACCACACTGCTTCTAAGTAAAGGACCATGCAGTCTTGTGTGACATATCAATTGCATTGTGCCAGAGCCCTTAAACTCCCAAACTGAACGCAATACCAGGTCTCGCCTACAAACTAAACCAGGCCAGACCAAACAAAACATACATTGAACTAATACATAATAAACTGTAGCATTCGCAAAGTGGGGACCGGTAGCCATAGCCATCATGTAATTAGGAGCTCCTCCGAGCCCGAGCAGATAATGTATAGCATTACATTTGTCACATAAACTTATAAAGAACCAGAGCAAAATGATATAGGAGTCCTAGGGTATGCGCGCCGTCAGCGCCCTCATCCACGGCATTTTCTAGAGTTGCAGGTATTGTGATTTGTCTACAATCCCAGTAGATCATCTGCTGTTTGGGGTGTCACATTAGGAAAGAGTGTTAAGCTGTTTTCGGAGTCCGAGCGAACCGTGCTAGGATCTGATGATTCCGAAGTTCGGCGAGAGGAGTTGTCTCTGAAAGTGTTCGCAGCCGCCAAGGCCATCTCCTTGCTTGTTTGGGCCTGCTTCTGTGTGGGACCAGGAAATGACGCCACACCTACGGGTCCGACTGTGCGTTGCGAGCGTCGGTTTCTTGCATGACCACGTTGCGGCTTCGGGAGAGATTGACCAGAAAGCTGTGTGGGTTCCATGACCTCCAGCCATTCCTCCACATCCTCCGGACTTTCAAAGAAATATGTCTTCTGATCATATATTATCTTCAAACGTGCGGGGAAAAGCAGCGCATATTTGAGATTCATGGTGCGCAACTTCCTCTTCACCTCCTGATAAGATCGCCTCCGTTGTACCATTAACGTGTAGTCAGGATATAGTGAGATCTGGCAATTCTCAAATTGAATCTGTGGTTTTTCACGTGCTTTTTGGAGTAGCATATCACGGTCCCTGTAGTTAAGGATTTTCACTATCAACAGTCTTGGCGGAGCTCCCACTCTCGTTTTTTTCTGTAGGGATGCGATGCGCCCTCTCAATGCAAAAAAAGTCCGAGAGGCCCTCAGGGGCCACATGCGTGCAGAACCATTGTTCCATGTAGGTTGTCACCTCCGTCCCCTCGATTCGCTCCGGAAGACCTATGACGCGAATATTATTGCGTCTTGCTCTGCCCTCTGCGTCTTCAACCCTGTCCATCAGCCCGTGACTTGTTTTTGGAGTGCCTGGAGTTGTTTCGTATGCTCCTTATGTTGCGGCACTAAGTCCTCTAGGGTGGAGCTATGATCCTTCACCGTGTCGGCTAGTTTGACATGGTCCGCCTTAAGCAGGGTAAAACCTGTAGTGAGGGTGCCTATCTGTTGCTCTATGGCTTTCCTGGATTCTCGGACCTCATTGAATATCCAGTCCAGTTTGTCCTGGGCTCCCGCGTTTACACGACAATCGCCACTGGGGGTGTGTTAATAGTGGGCTCAGCAGCGTGGGTTTAGCAGCACCTTTTTAACAGCAGCATGTTATCTGTAACAGCCAGCCACGTGCCATCTGCCGGTGATAAAGGCCTTGTTGAAGCCAAGGCGAAGTAAAATTTAAAAAAACAGGATTTATCTTTAAATTCTGGTCTAAAGCGGGGCACCCATTTTGTGCACACTCGTTCTTTAAAAAGCGATGTATTGTTAATGGCGCACATTCCCATGGAAGTCATTTAGGGGTAGGGGTCTCAGCTGCGACCCCTAGCGTGCCCTTCGCTGCCCCAGCACTGCCTTTGCTAACCCTTGTATCGAAGTTGGCAAATTCAGTGCCAGGAACATAAGGGCAGCTGGTGCTCCACTCTCTTTATTTTCTGTCAATTTTTTATTACTCTAATAGTGAATAAATACAATATATCATTCACTAGAAATGGAGTACAATAGCTGGAATATGCCCTTCCATGGCAGCTGAGGTAAGAAAAAAAAGGCATTTAAATGTATGTTGTGTGCATGCTTGCGGGTGAGAGTGTTTGTGTGAGAGAGTGTATATGTGTCAATTTTTGTGTATGTGTAAGTGTGTGTGAGTGAAAGTGGAGGTCAAAGGGCGTGTGATGTCACTTCCGCTACCCCTGGCGTTTCGGTGAATTGACGTCCATGCACGTTGGTTTATCATCTTAGTTAGTTGTAGTCCTGCTGTACACATCACCCTCGCAGCCTTGTACTTGAAGGAGCTGGTCTGCACCAAATGCCGCTCTTTCCCGCATGCCTGTGGAGGTTTGGCAGTGGGCCCTGCACCCTCCTGCTATTCTAGCAGGTGCACAGATGCCTACACTTGGCTGATCTTATTCCGATAGCTACTGGAATTACGCAGCAATGGCAGACTAAATTATATGGTAGGATTGATTAAATGATGTGGCAAGAAAGGCCAAATTATGTGACAATGCAGCAGATCCAGTAACTATTTTGTAATTTGAACACCTCATAATACCGGTTCTACAAAAGTTTCACCTAATTAGAACCAGTTTAGCACCTGAACAAGGCAATCACGAACTGAAATGTGACCAGTTAACCATTTCAAAGGGTCGATCTTTGAAATGCTCGTTATCTGGAAACCGGAAAAATCAGATCATGAGATGGTGGCTTCTGTATGACGGCTGCTAAGTAGTAGGATGAATTACTGAAACAGTTTTGTTAACGCTATGCTCACATTATGTTTATGAAATATGTAAACACTCACCTACTCCTTAGCCTGTCTCATTCACATAGAACCGTGTTTTACACTGCCAGAAAACCACTTGTGGTAAACAGTCCTCTTCAGGGCTAAAAGACATCACGTCTGACCCTGGAGGTCACAGGAAGCTAGGCCAAGTCACCGCCACTGAGAGTGGGACATGGATGTCTGAAGCAAAATACACATTTTGAGTTTGAGGTGCCATGCTCGGCACTAACTGGAGTCTCCTAGACCGACAAGAGGGCAACTGTACATATAGGTGGTTTGGTAGCTATACATAAATGCATTAGCTTGTACACTTGTGCCCTTAGCCAAAAGAAGTAGAGTTTAGCTACAGGGCACTTTAAAATTTAAACCAAATTTAACCGTTGTAGATAACGTGGTGCTTGTGTTTAAGCCACAGTTGCACATAACTAACTTTATACTATATGCTTATAGAAAGCATAAACATTTTTGGTTGCACCATTCTTTATGCCACTTTTATAACTGACTCCTGCCTGACCTATTTGGCATTTATTTGATAAACGGAGGAGCATGCCCATTAATTTTTCCTACGTCCAAATGTTTCCATGTGATATTGTGCCTTAGAAGCATCCTCCAGGCAGGGAGCCACTCTCTCAAAGGCATCTCAAAGGGTTCCTGGATTTTTATTTTTGTAGTTATGGAGCATGAAAGGCAAGCCGCAGAAGGTGAGTGGGCTATGTATGTATTGTGTTGTAATTGCATTTATATAGCGCTTACTACCCCTGAAGAGGCGTCGAAGCGCTTTTTCGGTGAGTAACACGCTACTCCGGATGTGCCGTTGGAAGGATTTAAACATAACATTTATAGGAGAAACGGGGAGGGGTTTAAAGCGTGTACTCTTCTTTTTTTTTTTTTTTTTTTTTTTTTTTGCTTTTGAAGGGTTGAGAAGCTGGCTAACCCATCTTTCAAACTTTTGATTTCTGGTAACCGAAGTTGCTTGACGTGGTAGTTTACCCTTTTGGGGCCCTTTGCCTTCGGCCCTTTAAGTTCGTAGCCTTGTAGGTTTCTATATTGGAACCAAACGGCTATTTTCAAATGTGCTGAGGCACTCCATAACCATTTGGCTTTGATCCCTAGAATTGTTTTAGATTTCAATATCCACTCCAAGGTTTCTGTCTATGGTCTTGCTTAGACCTTGTACTTTCTGGATCAAATAAAAAGCCACCCACCCCCAATCTAGATGTTGCTCCAAGGTTGTCAAAGGATTGGGAGCAATCTTGTTTTCCTCTGAAGCAACTGTATCAAACTATATCAACTTAATCAAAGAGTTCTGTAAATTATTGTGGCAATGCATTTGTCAGGCAAGGTTCTGTGGTCTGTGATTCCTATTTGAATGTGTCCTCTATCACCTTTTCCAAAAAGACACACTCCAAGTGTTTTTATGCCCTGTCCGCCACACACTAAATGTGAAGTTGGCGTGGCACTATTACAGCTTCCCCTATTTTCGGATAATCCCTGCTTGGAGCTGTAGAGTAGTCATTGGAACACTTTGGACGCAAGTTCGAAGTCAAACTCTCGATTTAACTGTGTGGTCCAGTTTAGCCTGTTTTATAGGTACCCAGTGATGTGGATTCCATTCCATTGGCAAGTTTCTTTGTTCCTGTGTTTTATCCTCTGAAACATTTTCCCTCTGGTTCTGAATTGTTAGAAACTTTGAGGTTTTACAGAGCACTGGAAACTAGCTATTGGCCTGTTTTATTGACTTCTCGTGTTTGCAGATGACAATACTTAATGAATACAGGGATTAAAACTTGGGTCCCCTTCCACTAGACTACATCTCAGTGACAAGGGCAAGCCAGCACCAGTGTTCTTCTATGCATTTGTTTACTGATGAGTTTTCCAGAGCCTGAGCATTGAACCTCGAGGGATGTTGATGCACTCTTCTGAAAAAAGTTACACAAATGTTGCATATTCTTCATATATTCAATAATCAAGATGCAAAAGTAGTACATTTGACCCAATTTTGTTCTTATCACTTTGTAATGTATTCAGTATACTGAAAAAATATGTTGGGTGTCACACACTGTGACCTGAGGTATTGTTGGACCCAGCCCTTTTTGCAGGGTTATCCCCAAACTTTTTGCCTTCCTCTTTCTATTTTTCTGACCTTCTTTTTGTTTGATTTAGGACTCTGAGCACTTTCCCACTGCTAATCAGTGCTAAAGTGCATATGCTCTCTCCTCTAAAACATGGTATGATTGGTTTCTCCTTGGTTTGCATATCTGATTTACTAATAAGTCCCTATTACAGTGCACTACACAATCCCAGCGCCTGTAAATCTAATGCTACTAGTGGGCCTGTAGCACCGATTGTGCCACCCACATAAGTAGCCTTTCAAACCAGTCTCAGACCTGCCACTGCACAGCCTGTGTATGCAGTTTTAAACTGCCATTTTGACCTGGCAAGTCACCTACATGCGAGGCCCAAACCTTCCCTTTTATTACACGTAAGGTACCCCTAAGGTAGGCCCTAGGTAGCCCATGGGTAAGGTGCAATGTACTTAAAAGGCAGGACATGTACTTTGGTGTTTTACATGTCCTGGTAGTGAAATACTGCTAAATTCGTTTTTCACTACAGCAAGGCCTATCTCTCCCATGTGTTAGCATTGGAGCTGCCTTGTAACACTTTACACATGTGTCTTCCAATTGGGAGCAGTTAGAAAATTGGAGTTTGGTGTCTCTGAACTCACCATTTAAAGACGCATCTTTTAGTGCAGTTGGTTTTTAAATTGCAGGTCTGAAAATGCCACTTTTAGAAAGTTGGCATTTTGTTACTTTAACCATTCAGTACCTCTGCCTTTCCCTGGAATACACGTCTGGTTTGGATGACAGCTGGGCTTAGTGAATTCACTCAAGACGGTCACACACAAAGGGAGCTGCAGAGGTGTGCCCTGCATATCCGGATTGCCATCACCAAGCTGATGTTCTTTCCTGAGCTAGAGTGGTGGGAGGAGCTGACACTTGCACCTGAATAGGGCTGTGCCTGTCCCCACACAAAGACCTGCCTACCCTCCTGTAGTGTGTCTGGAGCCAGGGCCAGGAAAGGCAGGGTCATGTGAGTCTCCCTACTTCAAAGGCCAAAATGGTTATAAGTACTGGACCTCTGACACCATATACTCAGAACACTTCTGGACTGAGGACATTCTGCCAGGAAGAAGAGTTGTTGTGCTGCCAGGAGGGACTGCCACTTCGCTGCTTGCTTTAGTGTGTTGGCCTTCTGCCTGCTGCTTCTTGCCTGGGAGTGAGAGGACTGGACTTTAATCACTACATTCTGCATCTAAAGGTTCTCCAAGGGCTTGTTTGTGCTTGCTTCCTGTTGCTGAAGTCTCAGGGACAACAAAGACTTAACCTGCATCTTGCTACCAGCACCTGGGCTCCTCTGCTGTGAGTTCAGCTCTGCAAAGTGGTGTCAAATCCAGTTCTGGGTCCGTGGAAGTGAGTTTTGGTGCTGCAACTAAGAAACCAACGCATCGGCTCTAAAGCGGCTGGACTGAACTTTTGGATTTGTCCCGGTCAAGCCCCAGTTGGTGCTATTGATTTCTAAGCACTGCATTTAGATTTAATCTTGCAAAATTCATATCTTGACTTGTGTATGTTGAATTTTCGTTGTTTTGGTCTTGTTTTAATCAGATAAATATTGACTATTTTTCTAAACTGGTGTGGAGTACTTTTGTGGTGTTTTTACTGTGTTGCTGTGAGTGTGTACACAAATACTTTACACATTGCCTCTTTAGTTTAGCCTGACTGCTCTGTGCAATGCTACCAGAGGGTGGGAAAAGGTACATTTTTAGTGTGCTCTGCACTTTCCATTACTAGGATTGTGGTTTCTCCTTGGACAGGGTGCATACCTCTTCCAACCAGAAACTCGATTTCTAACAGGCATTCAGAGCCAAAGATGCACAAGAGGGGTATTGTATGCCTCAAAGATGTATGCACTTCTGCAGCCCAGGTTCTCCATCTTCCACATTGTGGTACAAGTGGTGGTGTGTAATAGATTGCATTGTAGAAAAGCATAGGATCTGCCCATCTAGCAACCAATCAAAGTGTTTCACTGCCTTCTACCTACCAGTTATGTAGCCTAATATGCTAGTGTTGAATGTTTGGCTCTTTAATGTACAAGCATTATACAAGTTGCTTTCAGATCATTCCTGGATTGGAAAATTTACTAGTAGACAGAGTGCTTAGAAATGTATTTTTTTTTTCATTTTTCTCCATGACGATTGCAGGTATGTATTTTGAGATTTATATAGCGCATATGTACACCATCAGTTTTGTTGGCGCTGTTTTGCTGTTCAGGATAACATGAGTTATATGATAAAATAGGCTAACTTGATTGGTGTCACTAAAGCATAGAGATCAAAAGGTTTCAATTGTAACAAGTTGTGGCATGTGCTTTCCATTTAGCACACACTGAGGAATTTTTTCTGCAAGTTTGACCAGAACTGATTATTCCATTTACCCACATTCAACAAAACAAAATGCATGAATAAATGAAAAAATAATTTTTGTGGTGGGACATGCACATTACAACCCATTTCAAAGCATAGCAAATGAAAGTCTGCAACTGTTTTAATTTTTTTTTTTTTTAAAAAGCATTGACATGGCATGGCTTTGTTGTGCCAACGCTTGTAATCACCGGCATTCAAAAATGCTGAGTAGATACGTTGGATTGCACAAATGCTGTTCCACACGTTAAAGCCCGCCCCAGTGGCTATACCAATTTTGGGAAAAGTAGCAGAAATGGAGTGTTCAGTACAGAAAGCATTTAGATGATAAAGAATTGAATGAGAGAAACTGTGTGAGGATTGGGTGTTGTATAATATCCCTAATGAATTCCAATGGAAGCCCTTCCTGGAAAGTAGAATGATACGTCAAGTAGCCAACAGCATTTTGTGAGAGAGTATTATTTGTCTAGTTGAAGCCAAAGCACACTAGCTATTTTAAAGAATTGGTAACCGTGCGTCAAAATGACAGGTGAGCTGTCAAGCCAGACCTAAAAAAGTTCTACAGGTGACCCTTCTTGCTGCAGAGAGATGTTTAATCTGCGTGACAAATCTTTCAATCTTGACTTGTTTACTTCATCTTTTCATCCTCCTGTGTTTTTCACTGATTTGGGTAATAGTAATTCAGATCATCAGAGTGCTGAGAGGAAATGTAATTTGAGGTGCGTATGCACTTGGTTACTGTAGTTGAATAAATAGATCACTTACCGGTGATCTTTATTACCTTTAGGATAGTCCTCCTCATCATAGCCATGGCGCATGGGACCTTCTCGCCTCCTGACAGGGAAATGCTACCCAAGCTTTCCTTTATTTCTATTAAATTGAACCCGCCAATCGGGTAAAAGGCGCCTACCCATAACCACTTCCTTTGTCATTAAGCCGCATATAAGTGTCTTTTGGGGGGCAGGTTGCTGCTATGACGAGAAGGACTATCCTAAGAGTAATGAAGATATCTAGTTAGTAATCTATTCATTACCCCCGGGTATGTCCTCCTCTTCAAAGCCATGACCCATGAAGATTTAACCAAAGCTATAAATAACAGACACAATTATATGATGCAAAAATAGAAATATTTATTTAGAGAAATTAATGCACTGCTGATTCAGCACAGAATTTTTTTTAATTCTTAGCGTCTGAAGAAAAAATGTCCAATTTATAATGAGAAAGAAAAGTATGTTGTGTAGCCCAGGTGGCTGCTCGACAAATTTCCTGCAGGGTACTGCCACCTGCTTCAGGCCATGAAGCCGCTACTGCTCTAGTATCGCTGGCCAAAACTTTTCACTGTATCGCCACACCTAGAGTTTCATAAGCCTTTGCTATCTCCTGGCAGACCTATCTACTGATAGTAGTCGAAGAAGCTTTTTTCCCTTTTGCAGCCAACCCATAAGAGACAAATAGGGAACAGGAGGATCTGAAAGGTTTAGTCCTCCAAATGAATTAGTAAGGCCCTTTTCACATCCAGTGCTGATAGAACTTCCTGATCAGAAATGAAGACAGGAAGAATTATTCCCTGATCTGTGTGGAAAGCCGATAAGATTTTGGGCTTAATGCTGGATCCGGACGTAACACAACCTTTTCTGGAAATAATTTTAAGTATGGGTAAGTAATGATAAGAGCGGACAGCTCACCCAACCTTGTAGCTGAAGTAAGTGTCAATAAAAAGACTACTTCCGCAGACAACCAAGGCATTTCTGCTTACTCTAATGGTTCAAAGGGTTCTTTATTTATTTCTTCTAAAACCACCGAAAGATCCCAGGAAGGCATAGGAGGGGATTTGACCGGTTTTCTTGCCTGGAAACTTTTAAGAAGTTTCGTAACCAGAGGGGAAATATCGACAACATTTCCCCTAGTTTCTCTGCAGGATTTTATGGCGGCCAATTGGGAGGCTAAGGTAGAAGAAGGTAAAACTTTTTCAAACCCATCTCTGGGAAAGTCCATAATTTTAAATGGATTTCCTTACATTGGATCTAGACCAATTCTAGAACACCAGGAAGAAAGGTTTTTCCAGTGTTTTGCATTTGATTTCAATGTGGAATCTCTTTTTGCTGATTTGCTACCACATGCTACTTTTCTAGAGCAACCTAGATTTTGCAGCCCAGACCTATCAACTTCCAAGCTGTCAAATCTATCGTATGGATTTGAGTTAATTTGAGGTCCGGGAATTGAAGAGGATTCGACGACAAAGGAAGGTGAAGGCCGGGTTCTACAGCAAGCTGCGTCAGATTCTGAAACCATGGGCGTTGTGGCCATAACGGAGCCACAAGAAGAACTGCGACAGTCTCCCTCCAAATCCTCTGAAGCAGCCTCTAGAGGTGGGGAAATGGAAGAAAGGTGTACAGGAGTCCCTGTGGCCACGAGAGAATCGGAGCATCTGTGCCCCAAGCCTGTGGGCATGGGTTCTCTGTGCAAAACAGCCTGAGAAGAGCATTTAATGGGGATGCAAAGAGGTCCAATACAGGAAGACTGAACTGGTTTGTCACCAGCTGGAGGACTGGCGAGATAGGTGAAAGTCTATGTAGGATGGAATATTCCTACTGAGACTGTCTGCTTGGATATTGGACGGCCTCGGAATGTACACTGCTTTGATAGAGGACAGATTCTTCTCTGCCCAGGTCAGGATTTCCCTGGCCAAACATGCGAGAGTCAGGCACCATCTTCCTCCCTGTCTGTGTATATAAGCCTTTGCCACCTGGTTGTCTATTCTGACTAAGACAGGTTACCTCATCAGAACATTCGCAAAAGCCAACAACGCTCACCCTATTGCTGCTAACTCCCTCCAATTCGAGGTACTCCGTCTTTTTTGACTCCAACCACTTCCCTTGTACCTCCTGAGAACCAGGAGTCCCCTCCCCCACTTCCCCCAAATCTCATTGACTCATGTCTTTGGAAAGGATATGGGGAAGGGGATCTGACATGTGGTTTGCTTGCAGACGGTTCTGTGGTGTCAGCCACCACTGGAGTTCTTGAACAATAGTGGGTTTAATCGGGATTTGTACAGTGTAATTGTTGGACTTGGCCCTTTTTGCAGGGTCATCCCTGAACTTTTTGCCTTCCTCCTATTTTTTTTTCCTGACCTGTTGTTGGTGGTTTTATGACTCTGGGCACTTTTTCACTGCTGATCAGTGCTAAAGTGCATATGCTCTCTTTTGTAAATTGTATACTGAATTAGTGACTCCATGATTGGATTATTTGATTTACTTGTCAGACCCTAGTATAGTGCACCATGGGTGCCCAGGGCCTGTTGTGCTTGCAGCACTGGTTGTGCCACCCACAGAAGCAGCTTGTAAAGTGTAGCTCAGGCCTGCCATTGCCGAGCCTGTGTGCAGTCTGGGACTGCCATGTCGACTTGGCAAGTGCACCCACTTGCCAGTCCCTAAACCTTCCCATTTCTACATATCAGTCACCCCTAAGGTAGGCCCAAGGCCAGGGTGCATTGTATGTAGAAGGTAGGTCATGCCCTGATGTGTGTGGCATGACCTGATAGTGAATTACAGCCTATTTCGTTTTTCACTATTGCAAGGCTACCTGTCCCCATAGGCCAGAATGGGCAGTTTGATTATAACATCTTATAATCCTAACTGACCCAGGGAACATGGTAGAAATTCGAGTTTAGTATGCCTGAACTCAGAATGATAAAATACATCTTTTAGTGAAGTTGGTTTTAACATTCTGTGTTTGAAAATACCACTTTTAGAAAGTAGGTATTTTCTTGCCTTACCATCCAGCCTGCCCCTGCTAGCTTGTGTATTGTATGTCTGGTTTTGTGAGTGACAGGGGCTGGGGGACTCCAGGAGACAGGGTGAGTCAGCACTAGGCTGAATAGACCTATCTGCATGAGGAGTGGTGGGAGGAGTAGCACCTGGGCCTGAATAGGGCTGTGCCTGCCTTCCACAATGCTGGCTCCACCTCCTGTGGTGTGTCTGATGACCCTGGCCCACACTGACAAAGGGAAAAGGTGTGCACTGGCAGAATGCACCCAGATCTGGTTTTGACTAGGTACAGGACCCTCTGCCTTCAGAGGACAAAGGATTTATGGGTATAAAAAGGGGGACCCAGACCCCAGAACTTTAGATCACTTCTGGGAACACAAGACAAACCTTTGCCAAGGAGAAGAACCAAGGAAGCTGCAGGAGTTTGGACTGCCCCTCTGCCAGTGTGCTGTTTGCTGGGTTGGCCTGCAGTGGTCTTCATTGCCAAGGAAAGGAGAAGGAACTTTCAAAGAACTTTCATCATCTTGCAGAATATTTCTCCAAGGGCTTGAACTAGAGCTTGCCTCCTGCTGAAGTCTCAGGGCTACAAGACTTCACCACCAGCTCCCTCCTGAATTCCCTTGCTGGGGATTCTGTCTGCAGAAGCCTGCGTGTCGCTGGGAGCTGGAAGCGCGACTCAACGAGAAGAAGCGTGTCGCTGTCGTATCGCCGGAGAAGCGTGTCGCCGCCGCAGAGGCCGCCGCCGCATCACCAGAGAAGCGTGTCTTCGTCGCAACTGCCTGCCGTCGTATCACTGGAGAAGCGTGTCTTCGTCACAACTGCCTGCCGTCGCATCACCGGGGAAGCGTGTCGCCAACGCAAGGGTCGGCGTCGCATCACCGGAGAAGCGTGTCACCGTCGCAGCTGCCTGCCGTCGCATCATCGGAGAGGCGTATCGCAGGGCCTGTCGCGGCTCCAAAAGTACAGAGTTCGCCGCACGGCCGTCGGGCGTGCACGCATCATCTTCACGCCATCGCATCAAGGGCGCACTCTCATCGGATCATACCGGATCGTCGCACCGCATCGAGGCGCCTGCTTGCCGCATCGCCCTCCCTGCGGACCCTTTGTTTGTTTTGCGTTACGCATCCAAGGTACTTTTGTGAGAAACGTGTTGCATTTATCATCATCTTGAACTAAGTTACTTCTACCATCTTTAAGTCTATTTTGAGTACAGTATTGTGGATTTTTGTCGTTTGTGGTCTTGTGTTAAGTCTATATAAAGAATACTTATTTTTATAAAACCTGTGTGGTGTCCATCTGTAGTGTTGTCACTGTATTACTGTATGTGTTCACAAATGCTTAACACACTGCCTCTGAGATAAAGCCTGCCTGCTCGTGCCAAGCTACTAAGGGGGTGAGCAGGGGTTATCCAGTAGTGTAATCCCCCTTTCCCTGACTAGAAGCAAGGGTCCCTATTTGGTCAAAGGTGTATATCATTGCCAACTAGAGACCCCCAGTTCTAACAGTAATCTTGGGAAGTCGGAGACAAGTGAGCTAGAATATGTTGCGCCAGTGTTTGAGGTGAAGCCGTGAACATAGGACAACCGCTGTGCATGAAGACACGAGACCCTGGAGTTGTAACCATTGTCTGGCTGTAGCTGTTGTCTGCTGTAGCAATTGATGGGGTTTGGACTGGAGATTCCCCATTCTGTCTTCCGGCAGGAAAACTTTCGCCTTCTCTGAAACCGAACAATGCCTCGATGAATTGTCTTTGACGAACTTGAAGTAGATGTGATTCTCCTGATTCATAAATAGTCCCAGATATTACAGCAATTGAATGGTCCATTGTACATCTTCCTGAGCCGTGGAAAAAGAAGCTGCCACAATTAACCAGTAATCCAAATATGGTTACAGTTGCACCTCAAGCAAATGTAAGTGAGCTACCACTGGAACTAATACCTTTGAGAAGATTCTCAGTGAGGAGGAAAGGCCGAAAGGCAACACTCTGAACTGGAAATTATTGTCTCCGACCGTGAAACTAAGGAATTTCTGAGAGCTCGGATGTACCGGGATGTGTAAATAGACGTTGTGTAAGCCTATGGTGGCCATTCAATCTCCCTGCGATAAAACCGGGATGATCTGCTGCAGTGCCACCGTTTTGAATGAAAGGTACAGTACCAAGGGTGGAGCTGTTTCAAATCTAGGACAGGCCGTAAGCTTCCGTTCGGTTTTGGCACCAGAAAAAGAGTGGAATAGTACCCTTGCCGACCTTGGTGGGATTGTAATGTGCTTGTCACACCCCCCCCCAAAAAAAAAATATGTTTCGTTTATGCGTGCGTTTTGTTAAATGTGGGTAAATGGGATAATCAGTTTTTGTCGGACTCGCAGAAAAAAATCCTCAGTGTGTGCTTGATGGAAAGCACAAGCCACAACTTATTGCATTTGAACCCTTTTGTTTTCTATGCTTTAGTGACACCACTCATATTATCCTATATTATCATCTAACTCATATTATCTTGAATAGCAATACAGCGCCAATAAACTGAATAGAAATAAAGGAAAGCTTGGGTTGCATTTCCCTGTCAGGAGGCGAGACTACCTCATGGCTTTGACGAGGATGACATACGTGGGGGTAATGATGCAAGTTCCACTTCACAGTTCGAAATGGAATGATGAAAATATTTTTTGTTAAAGGGGTGGGTTTTTTTGTGTTTCTTTTCCGCTTCTTTTCCGCTTTTAATTGCCCTTTCAATTAAAATGAAGTTGCTTTGCAGAGGAGTGAGAAAAAATGAACATACGTTTCTCTACAGGCTGGTGGGCTGTGCAGCCCTCGTTCTTTGGAAGCTCTGATCAGTTTTGACTGACTGGCTACGAGTCATTTCTCTTTTGGAATAAAGAACGTTCTCCATCCAAACATTTACCGGCTTAACCGCGTTTAGCCCACCCTTTGATGCGTGATTAACAGGGCGCGTTTAATCTCGCGTGAAAGTGTAGCACCAAGACGGGAGCCCCAGCCAATGGCGCAGCAAGAAAAAAAACTAATTACTGCCTTGTGGATACCGCCGAAGATTGGTTTGTATCCCTCCGCCGGCCAGTCGTACAGCTCTTAAGACGAGCTGAATGGAGGAAATGGGCACATGAATTATTTTATGCTACCCGCCTCGTACCTCCTCGAGCCTCTCAAACGCATAAGTGACAGATAGGCTAGGTAGGCGACGTTATAATCCTTTAAAAGCAACTATTTTATTAAAAAAATGCAATTTCCGTCTCATCATTCGGCTGTAGTGTGCTTACGCTTGTACCGCTTGAAGTGGTTTTATACAACAGTCATATTAGCGTGCTTTGAAACTTTTTTTATTTTTTTATTTCTGATGCCCCGTTTATCCATGAATTATGTGAGCCATTTAACCATTCAATAGTTGGGTCTCAGTAGGCGAAAAGGCCGGGAAGCCTCTGTGCCAGACCTCATAAACGACTCCCTCTCCACATGACACTCGAGGAGTGCCAGCAAGTTGCCCTTTTAAAGCTTAACCTATCAGTAGTGCACGAATCAACGCACCAAGTGATTTTCCTTAAAGGTGAAAACAATGGACAGGGGTGTTAAAAGCAACCTTTGAGTGGACCTGCTCCTTTCCCCTCACCAGTCACCGCCAACAGGTGTAGCTTGATCCACAGCTTGTCAAAATGAAGTACTTTTTCATATCACCTGAAGAGTTAGGATTGATTGTTGGTGCCTTTTTTAATGACTAACGTTGTCCGTGACATTATACCCGTGTTTTACAATAATCCTTATGATCTGGATGTGCTTGGCTCGGACCGGACTGTGGACGAGTTAGCCATTCCACTCTATTGGAGCTCCAGAGTTGGCTGTAGAGGTCTATGTAGGCCATACTGACAGTGCAATGCCTTTAATTCTAGGCTGACTAGATTACAGTGATGAACGAAACCATGCATCCCAGCACGCAGGTCCACCAAAGGACATGAACACAGAAATCATAATACTGTAAAAGGACCAAACTCTTGTGATCTGTTGGATGTACAAGGTTCGTACAGCATTGCTGAACCCCTAACTTGCAAATCACTCAGATTTGCAGTCTAGTGACTACACCACCCCATGTCACAGAGAACCAGTCTTTCTTGTTTTGGTTTGCCCTTTAGCAATGCTTTGTAATCTTTCACATTACTTACTTCCAGAAGGGAAAACTTTGAGTCCTGGTATCGTCGAGGCTAATGGTCATCCCAGATTTAGAACAACCCATATCGCTGGTGACCAAAAGCCATTCCCTTATGATGGTGATTTCGGAGTCACTTTTCCACTCTAAGCAAGTGGAAAGGCACCCACTCCTGGTGTTAGATGTAGAATTGCACAATAACATTCACTGGCAAGATGGTTGAGTGAATTAAACACTCCCACCTGACTCCTGTCAAGATCTGCAGGTCAAAAATTCAGATTCAGGGAGACCAAGCTATGTAGTCGATAGATACCTCTATTATAGCACTACTCCCACTGTCGTGCAATGAATGCGCACAGTGACTCTAAGTAAATACCAGAAGAGCTAGGCTCACTCTTTATCTTCCCAACGCTAAGTCTACCTCAGCACATATAGGTAGTGATTCAGTGGATTCGTCTTATGTAAGGCATCAATAAATATATTAGTGTAGAGCCTGCTCTCTTTCCTTCCATTCGCCATGCAGAAGAGACGGAGGCGTTCCTCATAAGCAAAGACTTCTCAAATATCCATCGGTTCAAAGGAGTGCTCACAACATGACTCTGGTACAGCAGCTCACTGTCCTTGTTTTAGGAACTGCGTTAATGTACATTTTGTATTGTATTGTAAATGATTTATATATCGCTTACTACCCCTGACGAGGTGTCGAAGCGCTTTTTTCGGCAAGAAGTGCGCTACTCCAGAACCCATAAAGGATTAGTGATGAATTAGTATAGTGAAATATGAAAGTAATTTGAGTGGTGGATATGTTAGTTATTTGGTTTGAGAAGGATAGTGGAGAGATAGGATAGGGAAAAAGGTTTGCATTTATATAGCTCTTGCTACGCCTGATGGGGTGTTAAAGCGCTTTTTACGGTGAGTAGCACGCTACTCCAGAACCCATAAAGGACTTAGTGGTGAATTAGCATAGTGAAATATGAAATTAATTTGAGTGGTGGACATGTTAGTCTGTTATTTGGATTGAAAAGGGTAGTGGAGGGATAGAAGAGGGAAGGATTTGGAAATCTTTTTTTGTTTGTTTTGGAGCGCATAGCAGTAGGAGGAGGCTTGGGATGAGTAAAAGGGAGGTGGAGGGGGAAGAGTCAGAGGGAAGGGTTTAGAAAGGCTTGTTTGGGGGGGATCGGAATAGTTAAAGAGGTATGAGATGCTAAGAGGGGTAGAGTAGGGAAGAGTCTAAAAAGGGTTATTTTAGGGATAGTGGTATGGGGTTTGGGTTGAATGAGAGAGTTGAGGTAGAGGATATATTGAGAGAAGTATAGGGTGAGAAATAGGGTAGTGCATTGGATATGCTGAATTAGAAGAAAATTAATAAATATATTGATCCCTAAGTACATGGAAGGTATATAGATTCATAAAGGGAGGTAGTATATATAGATTAAAGATGCATTAAATAAACTCCGGCTTTCAAGTGTTGTTGTACTTTTAATGAAATGTATTTATGTATATATTTTTTGTAATTCAATAGTGAAGCAATTGTAGATAAATAGTTATGATCAAAGATGTACTTGTTTATGCAGTCACTTATATACATGTTAAAAACCTAGAATAATGTAACTATCAGTAATATGTACATTTGTTAAGCAGAACTAATGAATATCTATATATTTAAAAAAACATAATTATTCTACACGTTTATACAAAGCAATACACATATATATGTACATATCTAAAGTACAAATAAATGCTTGTATACAGAGGGATATGCTGTATAGTTCTGTTTTGCGTATGGTGGTTACGTGGGGAAGAGCCAAATCTTGAGTAGTTTTCTGAAGATAAGGTGGTTATCTGTGGATCTTATGTTGGGGGGGGGGGGGGGTGGGGGGGTGGGGTAAAGGGTTCCATAGTTTGGCTACTTGAACAAAGAAGGATGTGCCGCCCATGTTTTTTTTCTTGTATCTTGGGATTTTGAGGCGAGGTGCCACTCTAGAGCGGAGGTTCCTTTGTTAAATGTGTTTGGTGATTTTATTCCTGATGAAGAGTGGTCCTGTTCCATGTATCGCTTTGTGGGTGATACAAAGCAGCTTGAACGTGGATCTACTGGCAACCGGTAACTGATGCAGGGCTTTCAAGGCAAGGGAGATGTGATCTTGTGGTTTTATATTTTTAATAGTAGTCGGGCAGCCGAGTTCTGAATCAGTTGTAGTCTTTTCATGGTTGTTAAAAGTGATCCGTGGTAGAGGCTATTGGCGTTATAGAGTTTGGACAGACAAGGGAGATGGTAGCCTGGTTCTTATGTGGAAATCCCAAATGGGGGAAGATTTGTTACTAGACACCCCCTCGCCCAGCTTCTCTGACTTTAAACCTAATGGCCATGGAGCCCGATACTATGGTTTGAACAAAATACTGTGACAAGGGGTACTAGGATAATGCTACCAAGTGCGTCAGTGAGTGCATGGTCTGTGGGGATGTATGAACCTGTGTGAATGAATGGGATATATGTGTATGGGTGACTGAGAGTCTGTGCTGTATGTACTATAGGCTCAGGACACACCTTTAGCCATATGTGGCACCATTAAATGTACATCACAAACATATGATATATATTTTTTTATTTGTTTTACTTGTTTGAAATCTGGTCAGAATTAATGATGTTTAACACATGCTATCAACCAATTTCAGTTTATATTTTAATCAGCCGCTACTGTGTTCATTCAAGTAACCTTTTTTTAAATCTGAGAGGTTAGTGGTCACGTTCTACCCATTCAGCCCCGAGTAGGAGGCTGAGGAACATTGTAGCTTCAACAGGGTTAATTAAAGAATGGATTTTTTTTCTCCAGCCCTTCACGACTGGTCCAATAATTATAACATACTGTTGTGGCGTGCGTCTGTGGAATTAAAGGTTCACCACAAACAATAAACGCTCAATCCATTAGTATAATCCAGACTTTCCATACTCTTATTTCAAATTACGGTTGTATGCTTTGTGCAAGCCTTGTATATTGCCTGAAACCTACACCCAAGCTCGTTGGGGTGTGTAGCCTTAGATTAATTTCGCAGACCTTCATATATAAGAAACACGTTCTAGGTGTCTCAGTTAAGTTGAAGAGATTTGCGAACCTTACCCCAGAAAAATGAATGTGAATATCTCTGTGCCCGTGGTAATAAATAACTTGTTTCCGGCAGTATCCCTGCAGACAAAGTGAGATGCTCTCACTGATGACACTGTCTCCTGAATGCATCTCAATCTGTCTGGTAACCTTTCCCTTCGGCAGGCTGCAGTTCTACCCAGTGAGACTCCTCCTGTTTTTAGGTCTCGCCTGAGCCAGCGCATGCGCTGGTCTGGCGAGACATTTAGTGAGAGGGCTTTAGAAATCCCACCACAAGCTTTTGCTGGCCTAGAGCGTGCGGTTACGCGCACATGAACGCGCATTCCTCGCATCGCTCAGGCGCCATCTGGCTTTCCTCACTTGCTCTCCAGCTCCTCCCCCCTCCCCCACCACAGAGCGCGTCTCGCGGCCGCGCGTCTTTTTGGCTTGTTTTCTATCTTCCTCTTCCACGTAGCTGACGTTCTCTCTCTCTCTGCCTGTCTCCCCCTGCATCTGTCTGTCTCTACCCTCTGTTTCTCTACACCAATCTCGCTCCTTTCTATTTCTCTCTTTCCGTCTGTCTCTACTTCTCTCTCTGTCTTTCCTCTCTCGCTCCCTCTGCCTGTCTCTGTCTCCCCCGCCTCTCACTTTCACCAGAACTCGCCCGCCCGCGTCACCCCGTGCGGCTTCCTTGTTTTATGTGTCTCACATCAAGAACCTATGATCCAGTATGTAGTCGCACGTTCTCGGTCCTAGAAAATTTATGGGGTTATGCAAGCGGACTCTGTACTGTTTTCCGTGTCAACATATTTATTTTGCAAAGCTCAGTTTTATAGTCTTTTATTTTAGATGTCCCGTTGTTGTCATTATTATAGGGTTGAGCCTGGTTTGGGATGCTTCTGAAACGACGGTGTTTCTTTCATACACCGAGCTTGGCTCCTCCCCCATTAATGGTAACCGATAGAAGCTACATTGGAAGTAGGACAGCTTCTTGCAGCAGGTAGATATGAAACGAGGGGTATTTTCGCTTTTTCATGTAGTTCTTTGATCGGTCCGCACCGGCTCTGCAGTATCGTGTCCTGCTTTACTACATAGTCTGGAAGAGAATCCCTGACGTGCCGTGGCATTTGCTTTGTTTAGGAAAATCGCGGCCATACTGTGTGTGGCAGTTAGTTCCTTCCCCAGCGTGTACCGTGTGGTTCTGGAGTTTTTGTTTTCTGTCTACATCCGTTGTTCATTAGAATTCGTTGTTTATTCAATTCCATTGACCTCAGTTAGGGGAAGAAATTTGTAACTAGGCCATATGTCCTTACTGTCAAGTTTTGGAATTGATCAACATAGAATGCTTCTCCTAACAGAGAAAAAGAGCAGTTGAGCAAATCGGATAGCAGTAACACCTCAGGCAACAAGCATTGGCATAGCCAATAGGTCTCGCCTTTGGGACCTTATAAGTGTTTAGCCATGCAACAGTTGTGCTGCATAACTAAATACTTATAAGGTCCCAAAGGCGAGACCTATTGGCTATGCCAATGCTTGTTATACTTTGGGGCTCGGTGTATCCAGCATTGTATGGGAACAATCACCACCTGTCTTATTTTCTTTCATACTATCCTTCTTGCGGTTTCATCTGTCAGCATCTGGGAATCACCTTCTGTTAATCGGGCCAGCAATTCATTAGCCGGAGATCCGCCCCGTGCTAGTCATTAGAGGAGCCTCGGGTAGGTTTTTAAATCAAAAACTACCCAGGGACGAAATGAAGAAGACTCCTCGAAAGACCTGATGACACACTGCGATTTCCGAGTCTTCAGTTAAATAGCACCTTCACGCAACTGCTTCACGCACACTCAGTCGGAGCAGCACAGCATTCCATGATGACGTCAGTGGGTTTTCAGCTCAGGCTGGTGCTAGAATGTTCCACGAAAGAAAGCATTCAGCTAGCATAGGGCCTTATAGAGACAGCTCAGGATAAAAAAGAATACCCTGAAAGAATAATAATCAGTAACATGTGCCGTGCAACGCATTATAGGAAAAAATATATATTCACTTTAACACGCGCTTTGCTAATCTATCCTCAAGAGCTTAAAAACGCTCTCGGAGCAGTATTTAGATTCTTGCCTTGCGTATGGTTTTGGCCATTACTAGCGTGACGATATCGCTAAACACATGCATAAGTAAAGAGCGCAAAATTGGTAAGTATTTAAACTAACAATAAATAAAGTGTGTGTGTGGTTTAAAAAGAGAATGTTAGCCATTTATTTTAGTTTGTTTATCCCTGTAGCCTTTACCCGGTGCATTTTTCCTTTGAGCCAGTTCACGTATGGAAGAAAGCCATCCATGCCTTTCTTGTAATCTACACATCTCTTGGGTTTGTGTCTCTTGGTAGCAGAGAGAGGGGGGAATGAGCAGTTTCGACGTTCAGCACAGTAACTCATGTGGCCACAAGGTGGCACCCAACCCTTTCAATCGGAGTGAGGGACTTGAGCTTTTTAGATGCTGAACGTCTACTCTTCAGTTTAATTTGGAAGCTCTTTCTGTTCGCCTTTTACCCTCATTTCCGCGACTCGCGATGCTAAAAAGGTAGTTAAGCATGGATAACACTGCCCATCTGTTACTGGACATAAACCAGAAGTGTGCCACGTATTTTCCGCCGGTGAGGTGAACGAGGGTGCAAATTACATCTACATCTAAGATTATACATTATGTGGAACTGTGGACATCAAAGGAGGTGCCAGAAGTTATTATGGACAGAACGAACCGTAGGGCTCACTGCAGAATTAACAGCCCCTTGGGGATTGCGCAGTTTTGGGTAGCCAACTTGACTAAGACGTGAATTTGTTGAGTACGCGTCATCAAGGCTGGCCTTCTCACCACCGAATAAGGAATCGAGTGAAAAACAGTACGATTTTGCCTCACCTGTGTTCTCCCTACTTCTGTTTGTTTTTTGTACGCAAACTATCACCAGTAATGTAACCACATCAGTGTCTGCGGTACCGCTGCCTCCCGCTGACCATGCACACGAGTGCCCCAGTCCACGGTGCAGCGAACGTCGGCTGACGACAAAGAGACACGTTTTAGGACAGGCTTGGGCGGAAGAGATTGGGTCCTGGATGAAGCCACCTTTCAATTTCCAATGGGGCGTTAAAAACCAAGAACTGTTTGAATGCCTGACCTCTCGGCTCTATTTTGCTATTTTAAACTGTTTCCTGCATCGAAAATTACATTTTTGAAGTACTTTTAAAATGTTTTCCAACAGCTTTAAGCTCAGTTGTCCGGGTAACCGAGTTTTCCTTGCATCGCTTAATGCTCAGTTGCCTGGGTAACGCAGCTTTCATAGCAAATAACGCCCTCAGATTCTGGGCCCCATACCAATGAGCTTGTGAGACTCTTTCCACTATCATGGTCAACTTTTTACTGGCGTTTTCATCAATGCCTTTCAAAGTTGCAGAGCACACCTCCTTCGCATGCAGTGTGGCATTTCTCTTCTGTTTGGGATTTGCAGTTGAATTTATGTAGCGCTTCATACCCACTATGGGGTGCCTAAGCACTTTCAGTGGATGGGGTACTTGGTACTGAGTACATTTTGGACCATGAGTGAGCTCTTGATGGGGTGAATATGGACTTTTATTCTCTGTCCAGTCTGTTCAAAGCAAAGTATTACACTGTGTAAAACCATGCAAACAACTGGAGGCAGTGGGTGCGAATGTAATTCACTACCCCGTGACATACCTTTGGTGTACAAAATGTTTCTATGAGAATTTCGGACAAAGTTTATTGCACATTGTCCTGGAGGAGGCGATGTTTGGGGTGTTAGAGCTCCCACAAACCTGGCGTGTGTTGGAGGTGGTCTGGGCAGTGCCACTCTAGGGTTAAAGGTGGCAAGACCTCATCGCTTACTACCTCCCTATCATTGCTGGGAGGATCAGCAGACATGAAGGAAGGCCAAGGGATGGAAGAGGGAGCTGGTAACATTGTGGCAAGAAAGATAACGGGATTTTCTTTCGATGTAGGGACCTGCTTTTTTCCAAGCTTACTAACATCCTGCAGGGTTCCCCCCCCAGAAGCCAGCAGAGGAAGTGCAGCCAGTAGCAGCGTGGGCGGTGACAGAGGGGGTCTCACAGAGCTGCAGATCTGCCCACAACATACGGTGCCACCGGGTGTCAAACCATATCAGTGCTCGGTGCCCGACCAATTGCCGTTATGACACACTGAACACAGGGTAAGCTGGACCCCCCTTCACAGAGCAGGGTTTTCTTGCTCATTTGTGAAAGCTGTCCAAAGATGCAACCCATTACGGTTCCCGAGGCAGCACCTAAAGCCCCATGTCCCTGGGACGCTGCATCAGAAGCCTTTTTGTATTTTGGGGGGTGGGGTGTAGGTAGTAGTGGGTTCTGAGGCTGTGCTTGAAATCAAACTAGTGAGCCACCTGGCCACTACCATACATTGTATTCACTTGCACGCGGAGGGCCGGGCGCGGCCCAAAGGTTTAAATAAAGGTGCCGAAGCCGCGCAAAGCTTTTGCACGTACCGTGACTGAGTGTCCTGCCTCATCTCTGCCTAGTCTATGGGGTTTCAAGTAAGGCTCGCGCATGAGGAGTCACCAACACCACACAAACCCACATCCTCTCTCTGGTCCCGCCCCCATCATACTTCTTCGTGAGACTGGCCCTGTCACCTTCACCAGGGTCCGCCTCTCCAAGGCCACTCATTCTCCTCATACAGGAAATTGGTTTTAAAGGTTGGCAGGTCTGCACCTGGACTACTTTTTATGTAAAATGTGGGTCTAGGTTTGCCGGTCTGTGTCTCTAGCCACTGGGACTATTCAGCTAGTCCGGAGGAAGCACAGCTGTGAAACTGGCCTATTTGTGACGAATGAGAATTCCCCATATTCTGGTCTTGTTCCTCAGATCCATTTTAGAAATCTAAAATATCCGAACAAGGTTTTAAACTGCGGATGTATCAGCCTACGCTATTTGATCACAAAACGCAAAGCTGTACAAATTTGAAGCAGTACTGTCAGACTGGTAATGCAGAAATAATAATAACCGTATTAGACAGCTACCTGTTATATATTCTCTCTCTCTATGTACATATATTTATATTACAGAAGGAGGGGAGAGACCAACCCAAAGGTGGGCACTGCGAACCCGATAGAACCCAGATAGATAACCTAATTTGTCAGGTTTAGTTTTCAGATTTACTGGAAGTTTACTCCCCACATCCCCTTTATGTAGATGATAATTAGTCTCAGTTTGGCAATGTGTCGAAAGTGCTGCTCTTGAAATACAAAAAATAGGCCTGCCACCTGCCCTTGTTTTGATTGAGAGTTCTGTATTTCTATTGATGATTTTGATTTTCTCTTTCAGCTCTGTTTGCTTTTCTCTTTCGTCCCGTGGGACTTCAGACTGAGATTCAAGTGTTTTGAGCTGTGAAACAGAAACGGGAACTCTCTAGGAAGGACCTCACATGGAGGGCCACTGGTAATGCCTTTTGCCCTAGAGTTATCTTGGGAAGGGCGCATATTTTAGAATACAGAGGGAGTCCAGCTGGACGCTGTCCCCCTTCCCGCGTATCTCCAGAACTAGAAAGGCTTCAAGAGAAATATAGCGAGGAGAAACCAAGATTACATCCATAGGCGCTATTCACATGCAGTTGGGGCTAGCCTGGTCTTCTTGCTCCATGTTATCAAAAACATCATGTTTCCAGTCCTGGATATTTTGGACATATACACATAGATGTATTCAATTTGTGTGAATAAGGACACTGCAACAGGGCGAGTCACTATTCTGTGGGTTTTAAGTTTAAATTTTGCATTATCAAACAGTGGCAACATTTTAACCTTTATTTTCATTCCCTGGTGGTTCTGTTAACTGGTGTAGAACTTGAGTGTAGCTGAAATTCCACCTACACATTCGTTTCTTGGTTTATTTAGTGAGCCATTGTGCATTGAGAAGTAATTGGGTTATCCTGATGGTATTGTCTCCCTGCCAGTGGTTTAATGCTGTCCCATGCTATCGGGATCTCTCGCACCCATCCTCATCGTGAAGGGAGCAGATGCACCCAATGGTGGTCTTCTCTACTAAATAAAAACTACCTCGAGGGTTCCTTTTTAAATATGAGAAGCTGCAGTTGTGTCCATTCAGAACAGCATTCCTCTTCCTAATCTCACCTTTTAGACGAAGTGAACATCTTAAATCTGCCATTATTCAGAAGCTGCCCTCTGCCCCTCTTAGGACCTGCAGTTGTTGCATGTCACTGAAGTTGAAGGTCACAGTGCGGAAACCTGCTAAATGTCAGGGTGCCACTGTGTGCCACACGGTGTCTGCTCTCTTCACAAGGCCCATCAGTGCAGGGGCATTAGTATGCGGTGAACCATAAGGGGAGCTCAAAAGCTGGAAAAGGTGAGGGTTTCCAGCTCATTTGTGGAAGCTCTGTCCAGCTGACGTCCATTACATATTTTGGAGCCTTCCAAAACATGGGGCGACACCTCTCGTACCTCTGTGCTTTGAGGAGGACAATTGTGGCTGCTCAGGCAGTGCTGGAGCTCCCAATCGCTGCCCCGCTAGGGCCCTGTTTCATCCGTGGCCCCTCCTCTCCCGTAGGCTCAGATGGTGGAAATAATTCAAAGTTTGACAGGTCTGGATGTCTTAAGAACAGGGAAGCCTACATCGCTCAGATTACCATTACATGGTCACATGTTAAAGGAGCTACATGACAACGAAAACCTTTTTGTGTGCAACTTGTGATTGTAGTAAATGTGCATACCATATTTTGTTATGGGATATGTTGAAGGAAGTAAGCACTGTTGGATACGTATTGCCTTGCAAGGCTACATCAATGTGGGTAGACATTATTGAGAGCGAAGCGAGATCCATCTAGCCACATTTTTTAAATTAATGTCTGTAATAAAGTTTTGTGTCTTTTCTGTTTTTGTCAAATAGTGTATTGCTGTATGAAGACACCTTCGGGTAATTGCGCGCTATACATTTACATTACATTATAAGAGAGTTTTGTGTTGAACATGTGATTCCTATTCCCAACACACAAAATTTTATTGAATTTGGCCATACTTCTGCTGTGATCCTCCTGGATGGTTAGTTTGCCCTCCGCATATCAGTGTGGTTCAAGGTTAATTCAATTTTCTCCCACCTGCGCTCTCTTCAATTCCCTCCCCGCTGCACAGCAACCTGCACCCTCACATTTAAGTAAACTGACAAGTATACATTTCCTAATTTCTTTTCTGAAGTTTAATGCATAATTTTGTTTGTGTTATCTGCCAGTATATGAGCTTCCTTTTTAGGTGCATGCGCTGTGTGTTGCGAAGCATATTGTGGCGTACCAAGAATATAGAAGGGCTTGGAGCCCACCATTGCTTACCATTGACTGGCTTTCCTTGTCACTCTAATTTGCCTGCTTCTTATTCTTGTACCAGCTTGTCAATCTTGTGTTTGTCCCTCCCGTGCAGGATTGCATCTTTACAATGTCTCTGATTGGCTGGCTTTGCTGCTTCCACTGCGTGCTTTTCAGGCACTACTTTTTTCTTTTGTGTTCAGCATTCCATAAGAGTGCATGTGTTTTTGTGCAGTCTCTTTCATGTATGTCTCTCTCCTATAATCGGTGTTGCTCTGTTGCCTGATTGCTTCCCTCCTTTGTGCTTGCCTGTATGCTTCTCCGCGCTACTTTCCTCCACCCATATCAACAGTGTTGCTTCCCCTTAGTCCCCGAGTTGCTTTTGCTCCCGCCCTACCCATTTGCTTTCTTGTTCTGCCACCCGTCGCTTTTGCTTCCCCTCCAGCCCTCACCCTGTTGCTTTCACGTCCCCTCCTGTGTTGCTTCAGCAATCCCCCATCCTTCCCGTGTACGTTTGGCCTTGGGCCCCACCCTCCCCCATGTAACTTTGCTGTTCCCTCCCCCATCATATCCCGTGTTGCCTCTGCTTCACCCAGACCATCTGCTTAAAAAAAAAAAAACACTTTTGCTTGTTTTTTTTCTCTTTACTTAGTGATTGAACTCGGAGCTTTGCCAATGCTTGTTTTTCTTTTCTCCTTCATTGGGAAGAAGCGCTTGTGAGTTCCCCATTCTCCTTTGTTCCTTTCTATTTCTATTTTTAGGTCTCAGCTACTATCAACTTCGGCTGTCTGTTGGGAAACAAGCCTGTTGTATCCAACATAGAGTTACAGTGGGCTTTGTATCCGCCCTTCACTCTTGATTCACTGACTTTAGCTATCTGATTTGCTTGATTCTGATTCCATTGCATTTCTCCCTTTGCTTGTATTTTCTCCCCTGAGGAGCATTTTGAACTCATTGACCTGATGTAATGACCTTGCATTCCAGTTTACGAGGGTCTATTTTGCCTCCCTGTGTGTGTCCATCCCTGCTTCCCCTTCTGCTTTGAGGCCCTGCTCTCTTTAAAATAAGTAAGCACTACCAGTGCCTGCTCGTGCCATTTTGTAGGTGCACGCATGCATGATGACATTTGCACGCGCATGTGCCAACATGCATGCACCTACAAAATTACATCAATGCCATTTTTTTAAAGTTTCGGCTGTAGGCGGTACACGCGCTGTCTTATAGAGACATGTTGGATATACTTTGTGAGCTTCAGCCAGCCCATAAGCTTCCAATTTGTTGGCTCCATTGTTGCTCTCCTAATCTTTCTCCCCATTTGTCCATGGCATGCATGCGTCAGGCCTCTTGCTGTGTACAGCCTTCCCTGAGAGCAGGGGCCAATTACTATATCAATCCACTGGTCACCATTTTACCACCTGTTTTAGGAACTACTTTTTTTGTTTTGTTTTGAGCTCTTAACATGAACACTCATGTTTTCAGTCGCTTGGAGCTCCCAACGGCACTGTAAATCTTGTTTTTAAAGCGTTCAGAATAGCTGCTTTCAGATCTCACTGTCACAGGTGGGAAGTGAAAAAGACTGACGTTCTCCTGCCCTCCTTCCAGTTCCTGGGAGAAACATTTTAAGCTTCAGGAGAACGCCTTCTCCTTCTTTCGTCTGATTAGCGTTTAGGTTTTTTGAATGTTTGCTGATTCCGGAGTTTGGGGGCTTTTTTTTAATGCTTAAAGCTGTGGCACATGCGAGAATAGAGACTGGTTCTCTTCCACTGTTTTGACCCCTGGCGTTCGCAAAATCTGGTTTCTTTGAGCAGAAAAATAAAGGAATGTGGAGAAGAGCAGCGAGCATCAAGATCTGGTGAGTTGCATGATAAGCAAAAATAACGTTTCACTCCTGTGCCCTCTCCGAGAAGCAGTACAACCGCTCTTGAAGGAATCTCATCTGTTTTTTGTTTTACACAATGCTTCAAATCCAAAACTGCAGTCATTTTCCCTGCCCCTGCTTTAAATTAATGTGCATGCATTAAATAAGTTTGCATCTCTTTTTAGGGGTGCTTGTGTTTTCCTGGTGTTGCCGCAATCCCTCCCAACTGTCTCCATTTCTTGTTGCTGCCGTCCTTCTCCACCCGCACTCCTTAAGTCTTAGTAACATGATACAGAAGGCTCACCTGGTGTCTGGGGAACTTGCACCTTGGGCAGCTCCAATACGGAGGGCAGGCACCCCATCTCTAATCCCTACCTGGCTTAGTGCTTAACAAAGAAGGTCTAGTGCTAACCTATTTCAAACCTTATATTGGGGAGCGTGTAATGCAGATAATGTGCAAAGTCAAATCTGCTACAGACATATACAGAGACTGGTTCATCATCCATCCTGATGAAAGTACGTTTCTACCTAGTCTATACATTTAGCACTGCATTACTGCATCATTCTTCACAGCAGGCTACTTTACGTGCTGCAAGATGCACAGGTGACAGAAATTCCTTTTCGACTTATTTATGTATGGCGCTCCGCTAAAGCCGAACTAAAGCGAGGCTTGCAGCCTGGAGTTAGATTCCATGCGCTATTGTGACAGGCTTAAATGGTGCATAACAGAGTTGAGAGGCGTCCTGCTCATGAACACGGAAGGGAGGTGTGGTCAGCCAGTAAGATAAAAACAACAGTGACCCACAAAACACCATGTAGTAAGAAGAGGGAATAGATTTAATAAAGGATTCCTGAATTTGAATCTAGGCATGCAGTGATCTCTGCATTTTGATTATTGTTGGCCGTGGTACTGCTAGCCAGTCGGCTAACTCAGTGGGTTGAGTGCCTGCAGCAGGCATGTGTGATGCTAGAGGCACTCTTATGGTCTGACACCCTGTGATGACCTTTGACTACCATTATTTTAATTGACTTTGGTGTTTTACTTTCTCCTAGCCTGAATGTACGACGTCCTGCATATGCCTTGTTTCTCTTGAAGATCTCTTCTCGAAGTTTTGAAGTGGGTGCTGTCACAGAGTAGAACAGCCTTGCCAAGAACAGAACGTGTCGGATGTGCATTTGAAAGCATGAGCGAGAGAGAGAGGTGTGGAATGTACTTTTTGGTCTCGAAGTGCAGTGTTATGAGCAGTGGTGCACAAATGTGCATTGTGTTGTACGTTGGCAAGTATTATGAATTTCTTACTATTGGCTTTGACATGGCCTCATGTCATCCTGAATTCTGACTCTGCCTTGGTTGAGCTTTTCTGCACGCACTAACAGGCCCCCAAAGTGTTTGCAAGTTGCTTGGGTTAATCACATTCAAGGATTGTTTTCTGACGGATTGTTTAATGTACCCTGGAAGGCTTTCGTAAGCTTCGTCAAGATAGATAAAGGCTGGAACATGTGAGAATGTAGAGGGAATGTGGGAACTCCTTCCTGCAGTGGAATGCTTGCCTGGAAGCTGACCAGTTCCAGTAAGTTTCCCTGGTGCAGAGGGGAAGACTCTCAAACCTTCTAGTGTTTTTTGAGACTATAAAGCTGAGGGTTGTTGACAGCCATGGTGGGAGATCACTTGTGGAATAGACGTATTGCCACAAGAATCTGGATTTGAGTCCTGATCCCGAGTCCATTGCCTGGCTGTTACGGGCTCCTCCAGCTTGAGTTGGCAAGGATGTCGAGTGAACGATCGGGTGAGGTGATTTGTTTCTGACTAGTGCCATTGTGATGCGTGGTTATTTGAGGTGTTTTCTTTGTGATCTGTGAATTAGTCAGAGTGCACATCCAAAGTAATCATTTGATGTATTTAGTGTACATATATATCTTTCTGATCTCTTGCAGGACGTCCCATATTATTTGCTTGAGTTTTATCTCATATTATTTGCTGCTTGTATTTCATATTATTATCCATGCATTTAACTGTTGCATTTACCAAGTGTGTTATTATTGCTTGCATATAAATATATATATCTCTATATACATTTGAATGTGGTTCATTTGACAACTGGGAAAACCTTTCTGTTAGAGAACATTGCATAAATAAAACCCCAAGCCTTATTCTAAAAAGAGAGTCTTTGCATTTTGTAAAGTAAAACCCTTTTCTAGGTATTGTTGTGTTTTATGTTTTGCTTCGCCGTGTTTGAGCCACCGTGTGGGAGATTCTGTAATATCTGAAAGGTTTAGCAATACAGCATGTGTGTGTAATATGCAAGTGGCAAGTATGAATTTCACTAACGCAGATGGTACCTCCTGTTCTTGAGAGTTAAACAAAATAAGTATCATGATTTTACTAGGTAATTTTGGCAGCACTCGTTAAAGGGAATTGTCACATTTTATGTTGTGTTTTGCTCTTTATAAAATGGTAAATTTAATTTGGGATGCCTTGTTCATGTATGTACAAAGGCATAACGCTGTATCAGCTGCGGGCGCTTGGGTGCTGCATCTGCCTGGGGAACACTTACCATCTGGCCATGCATTGCTGAAACATATTGACATTGACAAAGCCAATAGCTCTTGCATTGCAGAGACGCATTGGCTTTGCCAATGCTTGTTTTAATTTACCAAGACAAAATTGATTTGGTTAAAAGTAATACAAAGGTGTTTTGTTTTTTTAAGTGGGGGACTGTCAGCAATTTGCCATTGATAAATAAAAATTAGGCTGTGTGTTGAGGAGCAACTCAGATGCGGGTGGGAGTGGGGGTTAAACTAGAAATAAAGGTATGTGTGAGGTAGGAAGGAAAATACAGCACACAGAGAGCAACACAGGTGGAGAAGCACTTAAGGGTGAGAAAAACACGAGGATGAGAGGAGAATCATATGAGGGAGAGAGCAACACTGGAGCATGTCGGAAAGAGAAGCATAAGGATGAGATAGAGAAACAGGTTTTGGGGCAAAGGGATGAGAAACATATGAGGGAGACGACTGGAAAGCACATGCACTCTCTTGAAGTGCTTAACCAAAAAGGGAAAAAAAATCACTTAAAGTGAGCATTGGAAGGACAGAAGCCAGTCAATCAGAAAGATGGTAAAAAGGCTATACTCCCAGGGAGGAAAAACATAAAATAGACAAGGTGGGACAAGGAAAGCCATTGAATAAGAAGCAAGCAAAGTGAGAATGACAAAGCCAAACAACAATGATCAATGGGAGGGCTGTAAGGCTCTAAGTTTTTGGGAAGTGTAATAGGTCTTTTGCAACCAGGCAGCTCGAGCTGTCTGGTAGGCAAGGCCTAAAAACATTTGCAAATCTTATAGGTGTCATAGATGAGACCTATTGGTTTTGCCAGTGTTACTTATTTTACTGTGGTCAGCCTCATACTGCTGTTAAAGTCACCCATAAAATGTATGCTCACCATGCTCTTCGTGCTACAAACAGCACTTTCCAGAAAACAGTTTTTTAGGATTCTTCCACGAGGTGGCACTGTAGGGAATGGGGGGTGGTATCTTGGGAACCACATGCTGTAATACACTTTGTCGCATGACCTGATTTCTTTTTTTTGTTTTAAACTCGTCTTGTGCACCCCACCATCATTTAGATAGCCTAATTTTATCTGAATTGATTTGAGTGGAAGATTGAGGTTGGTTAATAGACATACCCCTCTTGTCTGCCTATACCCTTTTAAGGAGTGTTACAACGAGGAACACCGTGTGTGTATGTATGTGGGGTTCAGGCTCTTTATCCTTAACACCTCTGCTGTGGAATCTAACCCATGCACTGTCTTATTCTGCCTAGTATCCCACACCCTTGGAGAAGCATGTCACTGCAGTGAAGACCGTGGAGGAAAAAACAGGTCAGTGCTGAGACATTGAAAATCTAGTCCATCTCGTTGAATGTTGCAGAAAAGAGAGCTTTGATGGTGATTTTCTTTGAATAATGATCTCTGGAGCACACTAATGTGAGGAAAAAAATCTTGCATTCTTAGTAAATAATTTGGCATAGGGTGTGGATTTAGGGGTATCTGACACAAATTGGTCACTGATTATCCCGTACAGGACTGTAGGGTGAACAAATGCTGCCTCTAGTGGTGAGGTACTTCAGTGTGAACCAGAGACTTTAGGTCCTGAAGAAGGCCACTGACCCTTGGGCATTTTGAAGACAGCCAAAACATGTTGACGTTAATATAGGATAATAGGATACTTAGTATCCTTTGTTATCATCCACTGTTGATTGAAAATCCTTTCAGGACATCCAATAAATGTTTTATTTATGATAGCTTGATAGTTTTAACAGTATGTGTATTATATCTCTGGTTGGATTGTGTGGGATGCAAACTCTATAAATAAGAAATTAAAAAAAACCCTGCTCCAACTTACAGTGGTTGAGCACACCTTGGATCAATTGGGTCCACGGTGTGGGAATTCTGACGATGAAGCATGCCACATTTTTATGTGGGTGAGGGCCTTGAATTTCCCAGAGATGGCTCTGTCTGAGGGAAATGGAAAGGAAACTATAAATAGTTGTATCTTTTATATGTGTATTTGAATGTTTTTAATTAAATTTTCATATAGAATATGTAGTTCATGCTAATTGGAGGTATTAATAAATTCACTAGGTAAGGTGTACCATGATTCCTACTACTAAAATTCGGCGTCCAATTAAGATGAATATTTTGATCAGAGAGTCGGAAATCGGGATGCAGAATAAGGAGAAAGGAAACAGCAGCACAAATGAGAATGGTCTACTTTACTTTTAATGGCCCCAATGGGCAGTTCATGGAGGAAATACAGTTTAAAGTCAGTCCCCCGCCCTGCATTATTTTTAAGCTTCATTTTCAAGATCACAGAGGTTTTGAAAATTCAAGAAGTACAGATGAGATGGTAAAGTTTTTGCCTATTTTACTTTACAAAACAGCCCTCTGGGGTTCTATTGTTTCTAACACACCTAACGCCAACCTAGACATAGTTAGGACGTCCCAGCCTAGGTTTTGCCTGCCACACTAAGCTGTAGACAGTGGAGACCTTCAGGCTCTGACCATTGAGTGAGAAGGCTCTACTGCATCCTGCCAGCTAGAGGCCAGCTAAAGACCTGGGGCCAGATGTATCAACATTAGGAATTGTGATTTCCAAAGTGCGATTCCTATTTAATTGCAGTTAGGAAATCGCAATTTCTAATGTATGGCATTTTTATTTTTAAAATAGCGATTGGTAGTGTGTCGCAAATTGACATACCTCATGAATATTAATGAGGTAGGTCGCCGTTTGGGGACTACTTTCCCCAATACAAAACATGCTTTGTTTGTTTAAAATCTTACTCTTTTTTGAAGGAGCCACCAGCTTGCCAAACACTGCATCGCGACCCTCGCTCCTGATTGCAGTGTTCTGAATCCTGTGCTTGCACTGCTGACTGACGCTACCTTAGAGAATGGCTGTCTCAACCATTGCAAGATGATTGCCCATGCGCCACATGGGCGGCCATCCTGCAAGTAATTTTGTAAAATTTTATCCTGAAAATACCATAAAAATATCCACCTGTTCCTGAGCAAATGCACTCATGCATTTGTTCACATGAGCGGCATATGTAAAATATTGTGTAATAAAGTTTTACAAAGATTTCAGATTCATTGGAGCAAAACTTTTGAAATTAACTTCCTCTTCAACTAAAGCAAATATCAACATTTTTTCAGGAAATTGCTAAAAACACATTTGTTCTGCTAAAGGTACAGGTGTCTCTACTCAAAACAGGGAACCTTTCTTGATAACAGTGTACTAATACACGTTAAATCAAATCAAGTAGATTCACATAACAAAAAGCATTGAATAGGCCAGTACATCTGTAGCCAATGCTAGGCCTTTTGTGAAAGCCAATGCTTGTTAGTTTGTGTCCTTCATGGGTGATATAATCCATTTAGTCTATAAAGTATCTGCTGTCAGGAATTGTGTAAACTTCGCCGTACCAGTCAAAGAATAATTTCTCTGTGCCGGGGCTTACCATAGGAATTATTGACCAACTATTTTCGAAATCACAGAGCTCTGATGGAAGAAGGGATTTGCGAGGTCTTGAAAGCTGCTGTCATGGACCATCTTTGCTCTTCTTATGTTAGGCTGAAAAGAGAATAGGGACATAGAACAAAGACTCCAGAATCTATTCTAGTAATACATGTGTCTGCCTTTTAAGAAAATGTTTTATCCACTGATTCCAAGTTATAAATCTACTGCCCTCCTTGTACAGAACTCTGAACTAATGTAATAAAAAATGTTTAAATAAAATGGTCTTGGGCACGCCCTTTGCCTCACTAGCATGGCTCTCAATGTCATGCTGCAGACCTTTGCCGTTATGTTTCGCTTTGCTGGGATGCCTTGCTGTAATGATAGTTTGATAGCTCTGGAAGAAAAGTGTGGGCTTAATTTTTAATTGATCACATTACAGCATATAAGGCCCTCATAATGAGTGTCCTAGTGTTATGGGCAGTAGTACCCGTGGACTCACACATTGGTCCACAATAGCCCTATGTAAGATGAGGAATAACAGTGTATATGCAGTGAATCCCTCATGTGAACCCGCAATTCTGGGCATTTTTAAGTATGATGAGTGGATTTATTGCCAGTAAAATATGCAGGATTAATGGCCCGGGAAAACTGGGTGCAGTAAGCAGGTACCACTTACAAATCTGCATACTTTCAGTCATATTTGTATTGGGCTCCTTGGAATGAGGGATTTACAGTTTCATGGAAATGAGGACATTCCATGGAGGGGTTTTGAAAAGTACCTTTTAAACAAAAACGTTTTCTTACCATTTTGCAGCTGAATGTAAAGGAAAAGTTTTATATTTCTATCCAAGCAGGATTGCCTTGGTAAAATGTGTAATGCTGTCAGATTCAAGACGATTCCCAGGGAGAATAGACACAGGGCAAGGAGGACCAACTTAAGATTTGAGTGTGTAAACGTTTAACAGTTTAAATGGTATGCACAAATGTAATTAAAGGAGCATTGGGCATTACATTGTAATCTCAGTCAAGTCGTCAAAGATTTTTCTCCATTGGTCGTATGGACCTTTGTTAGCTGACGTGAAGCATTGAAAGGGAGAAAAAACACTTCTAACTTCTGAAGCCAATGTAACTCCACAATAAGGACCATGAATCTCCAAATATAGTTAAAGGTTTTATTTTAGAATAACGATCAATCCAGTATATATGGAAACCAAAAATAAGTTCAGTAAATGCAGCAATACAATAGGTAAGCTGAAATATCTCCGTATGACATAACAAATTGCGATAATCACAATTGTATAAACACAGATTAAAGCAAGCAGGTGTTTCATAAAGAAGCTTCCCTTCCCTTCTCTTTTCTAAACGTAGATCAAATATACGGTCATCTGTCAAGGGTCTCTAAATCGGGAGCGTAGAAGGTTACAGCATGATCATACTCCAATAGAAGTCTTGGAAAAAGGAAATACGTGTTTAGCATAAAGTTTCACACTTGCATGAATAAGACAAGCAGAGAGGTCTGTACTTCAAGTCTAAAGGATATCTCTCCTAACTTTAACCGTGAGAATACCAATTTAAAAGTAACAGGAGGTTCAGAAACGTTCTTATCGCCTTCACAACACTAGGGACTAATCAAGTCACTACTTGAGTAAATCTGCAACCTTGCTTCAGGTTCACATCTTTTCGAACTAAAACTTTGGTTCCCAACCTTGAACATCTTGCCATCCTGGTACATTATGACCAGAAGGCCTCTTTCGACCATTATTTTTCCATGTTCACTGCTAATTTTCCCTCCAGGCCTTTTTATCAGCAGTCTGATACAGACAATAAGCCTTTATATAGCCAACGAAATTATGATACTAAACCTGTAAGGAAAAGAGAAAACATGCTAGCAAAGCAAAATGTATTTCAACTGAGGCCTATAGTCAGGCTAACTTTAGTTAAGCATTTAATGTGCACTTGAAATACATGGTTATACAATCACACGTGTAACTTGAGAAATAAATGTAAAATGTGAGTAAAAGAGTACATGCTTACATATGCAAATAAAACTTGAAATGTATGTGTAAACTGTGACTAAAGAATACATTACTTCATTGTTTAAACTTTGCGTTAGTGCACATGTTTATAAATCTCTATTGTCTACAGTAAATACATTTCATTAGTGCGTTTAAATGAGTCACACATGTTAATAAAGTTAAGGCACAGTGAATATAATGTCAAATTCATGTATATAATTGCATTTCTGTGACGTGTAAGGGCGGAGTCTAAATTGTGCTGCTCCACAATTAATTTCTGCATCATCCTGGCCTAACGTAACACTAGTGCATTGATGTGCTCTGGGAATAATATGGCTGCAAGCCCGCAAATTTAGGTTCTTATTTTGAGTCCCAGCACTCTGGTGGTGACAGACAATTCTACAGTATGCACATATAGCCAGTTGCATCCTTGCTCTTAATTTGAAGAAATGCACTTGCTTGAGCCTCTCCTTTACCCACTAAATCATCTTTTGTTTTCCTCCTGCCATTCACTCTTGGGCAAAGCTGCTAATTTTTCATAGGTAATGGCCCACTTGATGTCAAACCCAGAAGAGACTTCAGAAATGGTCCACAATTGTTCCTCTTTTGCAGTCATCAGACGTGGGTGTCTGAAAGCACCATGTACTTTCTAGTATCCTGGTGTCGCACATAAATAAAGACCTGGATGATTAAGCTCTCCATGTAGGACTCTGTCTTTTAGTTTCCTTATTCACAAATTCAGACTCTTTTTCGCTTATCCAACAATCACATTGGTGTTTATTGAAACTACCAATGTCCTTGCTATTACTCCCAACTTCTCCGGCCAGTACGTTTTAGCTGCCTCTCAGTAAAGACTAGTTTTGCAGCGTGAATCCTTTTCTGGATTCACATGCTGTGCATTATTCTGCCATCTAGTGGTTGGGTCCGGAATTGTAATTGTTTGTTTTTTATTTTGTTTTGGTTGCTGTCGACCACCATTTGGTGCCAGGTACGTCCCCTGTGACGTCAGACAGAATCCTGGAGGTCGACATGCGTGGTGGCCATCTTCAGATTCTTTTTTCCGCCGTTGGGTCTGCAAGCAAGACAGGAAGCTCTGAAGAAAATTTTGTTTTTTCCTTAAAAAAACTTCGAAAAGAAGAAGATTGCCGAGAGATATCATCGTCGTCGTAACCGGAGACAGGAGCAGAGCTTCGGTGTTAACACCACAAGAGGACTACTTCGGTCCACAAATGGTAGGGGTCCTGGAGAATACCCCCTTCAAGTTCTGCCCCAAGTGCCACCACAAGTACGCTCAACGCGACCCACACGACGTCTGCAACCTCTGCCTGCCCGAAGATCATCAGGACAAGGACTGTGAGGCCTGCGCGGCGTTCCTGTCGAAGACACTGAGAACACGCCGAAAGCAAAGACAGGCCCACTACGCCACAATGTCGCAGACAACAAAGAAAACTTCCCTGAGAGACCTGGGTTTCTCTAGCGACGAGGAAGAACATGGAGCACCAGCAGAGTCGACGCACGAGGGATCGGACGTCAAGATCCTAGAACGGGACTCCGAGAAAATCCACGCCGAGAAGAAGGCGAGTGATTTGAAAAAGAAGATGGAGAAGGTAAGACACCATAAAGATTTGTCGGAACCGAAGGGCCACGAACATAAGGCGACCAAGGCAGCCCTGACACCGAGCTAGAAGGCGATCGAGGATCAGCCGCGATTAAGAGAACCCCACGGAACCCAACCAAAGGTTACCGAGGAGGGATTCTCGCCGAAAACGCCAAAGACAAGGGTCGACATAGAACCCGCGAAAAAGGGCACAACACCGTCGAAGACTACCATCGATGTCGGGAAGAAGGGAAAATCTCCGGTCTCCGACTCAGAGAGGGCCCTCGAAGTTGAAAGGAAAAGAGAAGACTTGAGGTCGAGATGGCGACGCTCCTACAGAAGAAAAAGGACTTTGACGCCTCGCTGAAGGATTTTCGAATCCCGAAGACACCGGTTGCCGAACAGGAGAACGTCGACGCGGAAGAGACAGAAGACGCCGAGGGAGAAGACGAAGGTATCTTCGACTCCCCTCCAACCCCTGAACCTCGAGGCGAAGAACCCGAGGAATACGGAGACGTACCTGAAGAAGAGAAAAACTCCGAAACTTTCGAAGATCCGTTGAACGATCTCGACACCGAGAGCCCGGAAGAAGAGATTTGCAGTTACCCTTCGAAAGCTTCGCCTCCAGATGACATAGCTTTCTACAACAACATTGTTAAAAGGGCAGCAAATCAATTTGGAGTACCCTTAGATGAAGAAAAAGGGGACACATGTTTCTTACTAGAAACCCTGGCACCAGCTATAAAAGGAACACAATACCTTCCTATGCTGCCCAGTATTTTGGACCAAGGCAAAGAAACCTTAAAGGAACCAGCCTCAAACCAGGGGATAAGTGGAAAAGAATAAAGCCTCCTCAAAAGACCCTAAATATATTCAGGGAAATACAGTACCTGACTCAATTATTGTCACCACGGCCAGAAGGAGAGCGAATGCAGTCTCCGACACCGGACCTCCACCAGAGAAAGAAAGTA
The DNA here is from genome assembly GCA_963921515.1 of Calotriton arnoldi. Classification (NCBI taxonomy): domain Eukaryota; kingdom Metazoa; phylum Chordata; class Amphibia; order Caudata; family Salamandridae; genus Calotriton; species Calotriton arnoldi. Next base: position 732,561 of record CAWUFW010005927.1, on the reverse strand, counting down.
AGAGGATGGATATGGTGGGGAGAAGAATTGAAAAGGAGGCAGCAATACAGTGGCGTATTGCCAACTCAAATGCCCTACTAAATAGATATGGCCACCAACAGTGGGATGAGATAGAGGAGATTTTGAACAAACTCCCTGAGGAGGATAAAAAGAGGGCAAAAGCTATTGTCCAAGAGGGAAAAAAACGCGGCAAACACCTGGCTGAAGTCTGCTTTGGCTGCAGCAGATACTGCTAGTAGGCAGATGTGCACTGGAACCATCCTGAGAAGACATGCCTGGCTCAGAATCTCGGGGTTTAAGCAGGAAGTTCAAACCTCCATCATTAATAGACCATTCAATGAAGAAGCACTGTTTGGCAAGGAGGTAGATGAATCCCTTCAACAGATTAAAAAGGACAACGAAACAGCAAGGGCAATGGGGGCCCTGCAGCAGAGAGGTTCCTTTAAAAGAGGGGATTCAATAACAGCCCACAGGTAGAGGCACCTTTGGACAAGGACAACAAATGTCACAGCAAACTCAAGGGCAGAACCCAAGTCAACCAATGGGTCCGCAGTCAAGCTATCAAGGTTGGCAACAACAACAGAAGCAGCCCTTTCGAGGGAGAGGCAAGGGCAGAGGAAGAGGCCAATCCTCTAGAGGAAGAGGAAATGGATCCAACTGACTCAATCACAAAGAAGGACCCACACAAAACACCAGTGGGGGTAGGAATATCCTTTTTCCACAAACAATGGGAAAAGATCACAACAGACAATTGGATATTACATTTGGTAAAGTATGGGTATTGCATAGAGCTAACAAGAATACCACCTGCAAACCCACCAAAAACAAGAAAATTCATGAAATCAGAACACACACTGCTAAACTCAGAGATCAAGGAACTAAGCCTAAAACAGGCAATAGAAAAAGTACCAAAACAAGAATGGTTCACAGGAAACTACTCACCATATTTCCTAATACCCAAACAGGATCAGACTCTAAGACCAATCATGGACTTAAGGTTCATCAACAGGTTCATAATAACACAACGCTTCAAAATGTGTACCCTCCAAGAAATAATCCCACAAATTCAAAGGGAGATTACATGTCAACAATAGACCTCAGAGACGCCTACTTACATATCCCTATGAACAAGACACACAAAGTACCTGAGATTCCTGCACAACGGAACACATTACCAATTCAAAGTACTTCCTTTTGGAATAAAATCAGCTCCACGTGTGTTCACAAAGTGTCTAGCCGCAGTGGCGGCACACCTGAGAAGAGAGTAAATCCACGTCTACCCCTATCTGGACGACTGGCTCATAAGGGGACATTCAAAACAAACATGCCACAATCATGTTCAAACAGCTATCCAAACGCTAGAAACACTGGGTTTCTCAATAAACCACACAAAATCTTCATCAACACCAGAAAGAGAAAAAACCTTCCTGGGAGCAAGGTTAAATACAACGAAAGCAAAAGCATACCCCACGCAAAACAGGATACAAGCGATCCATCAAGAGACGACCCTTTACCAGAGGGGTCAATCTCTGACAGTGAGGAAGGTCATGAAACTAATGGGCATGATGGCATCATGCATCCCACTTGTCCCTCATGCCTGGCTACAAATGCGCCCATTTCAAGAATGGCTTACCAACAGCTGGTCTCAAGCCACAGGAAGTTGGGAGTATCTAGTGGTTGTGACACAAAGGGTGCAAGCAGAGATACAATGGTGGGCATCCAACAACATAGCACATGGGAGACCTTTCAGGAACCCAACTCCATCTGTGACAGTCACCACAGACGCATCCCTCAACGGTTGGGGAGCACACTTCAACCAGCTGAAAGTACATGGTCAATGGAACGAACAGGATTCCACGAGGCACATCAACTTCTTGGAAATTAAAACTGTTTTTCTGGCACTAAAGGCATTCCAGAAACACATTCAGGGGAAGACTATCCTAATCCAAACAGACAATACAACAACAATATTCTATCTAAACAAACAGGGAGGGACAAATTCCTTTCCCCTGAGCAAACTTGCACAGGAAATTTGGCATTGGGCAATAGCTCCCAGAATCAACCTACAGACAGCACATCTACCAGGAGTAGACAACATTACAGCGGACCGGCTGAGCAGACCGAACAACTGCTCCCACGAATGGGAGTTGAAGCATCAAACAGTACTTTACCTGTTCAACATCTGGGGAACGCCAGTGATAGACCTGTTTGCAATAATGCAGAACAAAAAATGCCAGTCCTTTGCCTCGAGGTTTCCACACCACCTGTCAAAGGGGAATGCACTTTCACTCAGCTGGTTACAGACATTTGCTTACGCCTTTCCACCAATACCCCTGATGCAAAGAGTGTTACAAAAAGGAAAAAATCCAGGAACAAATATGATTCTCATTACCCCTCAATGGCCAAGGCAAACATGGTACTCAACCCTCCTAGAACTATCCAGGGGGAAATGATCAGAATCAAAGCAGACAAGGACCTGCTAACAATGCAACAGGTCCAAATCTTTCACCCAGAACCAGTAACGCTACATCTGGCAGCTTGGCACCTGAATACATAGAATTTGGCCACCTGAATCTGCTTCTGCAAACGATGGAAATTCTAAAAGAGGCAAGGAAACAGTCAACAAGAAGATGCTATACAGCAAAATGGAAGCGATATACCACATGGTGCACCGCTAACAATAAAAGCAGCTCAATCAACACACAAAAAACAGTTATTATATACCGTACTTACCTCTTAGACAGCAACATCAACTACTCGAGCATAAAGGTGCACCTTGCTGCCATAGAAGCATACACAAGAGAAAAATCATGCAAAAGCTTTTTTACAAGACCTGTAATCAAAAGGTTTTTAGAAGGAGCAAAAAGAATTGCCCCACCAAGAGCAGCTCCAGTACCCACATGGAGCTTAAATACAGTACTTTCTCAACTAATGGCAAAGCCATTTGAGCCCATGCATACAGCGGACCTCAAACACATTACTCTAAAGACAGCCTTTCTCATTGCTATAACATCACTACGAAGAGTAAGCGAGCTGCAAGCGTTAACAATAAAAGAACCATACTTACAAATCCACAAAGATAAGGTAATTTTAAAAACAAACCCACATTTCTTACCAAAAGTGGTATCTAAATATCACTTAAATCAAAACCTTCTCCTGACGGTTTTCTTTAAAAACCCGAAGACTAAAGGAGAGAGAAGCCTCCATACCCTGGATGTAAGGAGGGTATTATTGTATTATTTGCAGAAAACAGAACAGATTAGAAAGACGAAACAATTGTTTGTCGCCTACGCACATACCAACACAGGATCACCTGTCACAAAGGCAACTATTGCAAGATGGATAGTACAAGCCATCCAATCATGTTATGCCAGTGCCAAGAAAGAACTAACAATTCAACCAACAGCTCACGCCACTAGAAAGAAAGGAGCGATGCTAGCTTTTATTGCCAATGTACCCTTTGACGCAATTTGTGCAGCAGCAACATGGGCATCTCCACACACTTTTACAAAACATTACTGTGTGGATATACAAATGAACAAGGAAGCTCAAATTGGACAAAGGGTGCTTCAACACCTGTTTTCAAGGTCTTCCTTTCACCACAGCCTCCCAGGCAAGGGAGAAACCGCTACATAATCTAATGCACAGCATGTGAATCCAGAAAAGGATTCACGCTGCAAAACGAAATGGTTACTTACCAGTAGAAGTAGTTTTACAGCTTGAAAAATTTTCTGGATTCACATGCGACCCACCCAGCCTCCCCTTTAAGGAAAACAAACAGGTGGGGAAGCAAAGGACTACATTAGTTATTTAATAACCATCTCAAGGATTACAAGCAAGAATGAGAACAGAAAAAAGAATCTGAAGATGGCCACCATGCACGTCGACCTCCAGGATACCGTCTGACGTCACACAGGGGGACGTACCTGGCACCAAATGGTGGTCGACGGATACCAAAACAAGAAAAAAAACAAAGACCATTCCGGCCCCAACCACTAGATGGTGGAATAATGCACAGCATGTGAATCCAGAAAATTCTTCAAGTTGCAAAACTACTCCTACTGGTAAGTAACCATTTCGTTTGCGTCCCAGATCGCATGGTATGCCATACTTCACCATATACTTAGATTGGGCTTTGGCTCAGCCCATTGATCATGACTGATTGGCTTTCTTGTCTTTCCCAGTTCCCTGCTCATTATTGCATGCTGCTCCTCCCTATTCTTGTTCTAGATCCATCTTGATGTTCAAACTGGTTCCAAGGGCTGCCCGTATTCTCTTTTGGTTTTTTTCTTTGAACCCTCCAGGGGAGTGCATATATATTTTTGCCGCCTCTCCCCCAAGTGCTGCTTCCCTGTCACATCCCTGTGCTCCCGTACTCTTAGTGTTCCTCCTCATCCTTCTTGTATCATCTGTAAAAGCACAGCAACTTTTATATTTTTCAAGGTTTGAATATAGATCAGACTTTGTGTTGGTTTTCGCTAATTTCCTGCCTTCCTCATGTTGCACGGATTCCCAGGCTTTGGCACACAAACGTACATGGCAACATTTTAGAAGGCGAAAGAGGGAGATTTAAATTTTAAAAAAATGAATCGGGAGGATGTATTTCTGCCATTAACTTCTATTGAGGCCTGAATCGGGTCTATTGGCATGTATGGGGACATGCACGTGTTCGGCTGCAGGTCGAATATCAGAAATGTAACTATGTTTTGCTCCGTACCTGTCGGGAGCACGGAGAAAACGCGTTGGCAGGCAGAGAGAGCTTTACAAACATGTTGTGCAGTGCTTTGGCGTGCAGGAGCAGGTTACTGGTAGTGCATACAGCGAGTCACATAAGACCAGTCCCTGTTGGCTGAAGCCTGCCGAGGAATCGGGTGTTTGACTGTAGGAATCGGGAGGCGGGAAACAAGCTTTGAAATCGGTAGTCTCCCGCCTGTATCGGGAGGGTTGGCATGTATGCACAAATGCCACATTTGTGGCGCTGGGGAGGGGTGGGTGTATGCACTCAGCCTGCATCTAAGGCAGGTTTAGAGTGATGCGGTAGGAGCCGTCACTTCTCCCAAAGGGCAACAAATATGCTCCCTGGGCTGCTGCAGATACTAAATCGCCTGTGTCAAGTCTTGTAGAAACTAAATGGCAATTGTTTTCCTTTAAATCCTGACACTTCCTCGTGCAGCAGTTATGTCAAGTCCTCTGCTACTTTTAAGCAGGGTCACCGGCAACCGGCTTTTTAAATTCTGTTGAGAGATCCCTGTGCAAACATTGAAAAACACACTATGGTGAGACCTATTGGCTTTGCCAATGTTTGTTCTGGTCCTGCCTTTTACAATGTATGTGACGAGTCGCGTGCCTCCTGCAAGTGTCGACCCCCCTATGAGCCCGGAACGTGCGGCTGCGTCGTGCCGCTCTCCATCTGCCACGAGGATCACGTCTGCTCATAACTAATCGCAGAAATAAGGCGGCCTTTCATGCTTTTTAATTTTGTTCAACGACACGCGGAATTAATTGCCAATGAATGCAATGTTTACTCTTTCCATTGGACTGTGGCACTGTGCGTCCCCCGTGTTTTCTTGCTCCCATTAAGAAACATGTGCTTCAAATGCAAACATTGGCCCCAGCGGTACACCGTGTGTGCGCAGACCCGTCCTTTTCAGGTGATTTGGAAATGGAATGCACAGGAACAACGCACTCGCGTTCATCCTGTTCTTCTCCGCATAACTGGAAATGTGTGCTTGAGCGAGTCTGTGCTATGAGGTTGTCATCATTGGACTGCTGTGTTTCCTTCCAGAAAGTCTGACCTTCTGTACGTTTGCTTCTTGCCCTTTGACCGTGGGATACATTAGGCGCCAGGTTTCTTTCCGCTCGCGTGCACTTCCCCCCCAATTAGCACTCATTAGTCTGCGTGAGGTCCCCTTTCTGTGGCGCGGCTGTGTCACCTTTTTGCTATCTACCCCGGTTGCTACGTAACTGTTGCTAAACCTATGTTTAGTAACTGTGTGTAAATCCTTGCGTTGAGCCGTTTCTGATCGAGGTTCGAAGATTCTTTTTTTTTTTGTTTTAATGGAGTTTTGCTTTTTTGAAGTGTTTCTGATAAATCTTGCAGCAGTCTAACGACCTCAACCCCCTCATTCAACCCCCGTCTCCTGAGCGATGGGTTAACGTCAAGCACCAAGGTGCGGGGCCAGGCTACCCCTGCGGCACTGGTGCCTCTCTGCACCGCTGCCCTCTGGTGTATGTCTCACTCTTTCCACCGGTCCATGGCCTTGTGCTCCCGCCACATCGATCTGGAAACATGATGCTGTATGATAATGCACACCACATCCATGACGTCATGGCGTTAATCTCCAAACTTCGATTTTCTTAATGGGTGTTGTACATCGCCCCCTTGCCCCAGGCCTTACGAACTGAGGTTCGCCTCTTACTATCGATATCATTTACATATCATGAACAAAATAAACAAAATACCATAAAACGCATGTCTCTGGCCTTTAGACATAGATTCTGCTATGTCCCAGGGAACTTAGATACCACCCTTGTTTTTTTCTGCATTCCAACATAAAACAAGGCCTTTATAACTCGGTAAGCTGGCTTGGACATTATCACTTTTTATACAAAATATCCTTTTCACATAATGGGATTGTGGGTGCCGACACAGACAGAACTAGGCACATGGGGTCTGGGCTGCACGCTCACTAGGGGCAGGTTAGTCCTGCGCGGGCCTTCCTGTGCGCAGCGCTATGGGTGTAGTGGTTTGGTCTGCTCCACACGCCTCCGCTCCCTGGCCTGAAGATCATCTAATCCCAAAAATAGCTCTGTCTTGCAAGTTGTATGGTATGTGTTTCGTGCCCCTACTACTACATTTGCAGCATGGGTTGCGTTCTTCAGCTTTGCAACAGCGGTCACTCCCTGAGTCATTGTGGTCTGACTGGCTGGACTTGTTTCCTAGTCCATTGGAGGTTCTTCGCCTCTCCATACTGCGTCTTCCTATCTGTGCATCAGAGGTTTTGGGGTCATGCCTTCTGCATGAACGCTCACCTGAGGTACGTCAGGCCTGGTCTAGGTCTTGGTCCCCTCACTGTTCTGGACCCCTTGGTACCTGGCAACGGACTGCCTAGTTACAGGGTGACCTCATCCTTTCTACACAGTGAGTGGTTTGATTAAAGGTCTGTTCGCACACAGGGAGTTCCAGAGATCTCTAATAAGTGGTAAATAAAGTAAGATTCGTTTGGCGTGCTGGTTTATTTTTACAAGGTCAATATCAGTCTGTTTATATCAGGATGTATAGATGTGCACAGCGCTGGTGTCTCCCATCTCTTGGGCATCAAACCAGTGGGTTCGGCACCTCCGGGCAGTGTCACAATTCTTAAAAATGTGTGTCCTTTAAATGTGCTTTGTTTCCATTCAGTGGGACTCTGAGCTGGCAGAATGGCAGCATGTCACTCAAGGGGCCTGTACTAGCACTGCATGCAAATATGCTAATGTTCCTGATCTAGAATAGAGATTGATACTATTTTTTAACATATCCATTATGTACAATTTTTTTTGCTTTCAAATGACTTCTTCCTTAGACCTCTGTTTTCGCATGTTTTTAAAAATTTTTTTAGCCAGCTGGGGTGGATCCCTTGTTTCAGCTGCCCTCTGCTGCATGTCTATGTGGCTGTGCCCCGCTGCATTTTTAGTGAGTTCCTGATCGTAGCGTATTGGTAGGAGTATCTGACTCCCTGTTTTTGGAACAGAGAATATTTATTGCAATTATTGCCGGATAGCACTCGCTGTTGGTGTAGCAGTGTTATAAGAACACAATTAATGTTTGGCAGACCTCTGCTCTTCTAGTAATTTCCAATCTTGTTTAACTTGGTGGAATTCACTATCTGATTTTATCTTCCTGTTTGACCCTACGTGACGCAAGAGTTGTTATTGCTTGTACATACATCCCAACATTTTAGAATACGAAAGTCGGGTATTCTTAAAATAAAATCTAAGGAATGTACTTTCCCCATTCACTCGTACTGAAGCAAAGAGAATTTCGGGCGGGAGACAGCTAAAATTAATCAATTTTTGGCTTAAAAAAATCGGCATTCTCCTACCTTTGTTGGGTCTGTCAGAATATATGCTTACATCACGTCATTGGTGCCCTCTGCTGTACACCTTGATTTTTGGCAGAGGATCTATGAACTATGCTGGGCTTCCTGCGGCCGCCACGCCTGATTAGCACACACATATCTAAGCAACCTGTAGAAGTCCCCGTGCCTTTTCTGGCACGATCATGCTTGTGGATTCTGCCCACTCCTGGAGCTCCCTTGCATGCCTGTGGGCTGTGAAGTCTGGTCCTCTCTGCAGTCCGGCATCACCTGGTCTTTGTTCCAACGAGGTCGATTTTCCAAGAACTTCTGCCACAGTTGCCTTGCATGGGAGCCTCACTGCTGTTACTGCCAGGGTGATCTCCGATTGAGATCCATCGAGGCCTCTATGCTGATGGGTCTGGTCTACTGCTGGACTGATCCTCAACTAGGTGCTCTTCCACTTTTTCGAGGTCTGCCGTGTGGCCTTGTACTCGTCCATGCTCCCCTGCCCCCAATTTGTGACCTCTGCCTGTCTTGCCTGGGCCATTCCACTCACCATCTCCCTTGCTTTCTTCTAGAGTGCCTCTTTCTCCGATGAAGGGGTGCCCAGGGTGGTAAGGTTAGCTTCCGGTCTCCAGGCTCTTGTTGCCTCTATGGAGTGATGATGTTTGATTCTGCTTTAGGGGAAACCAATGTCTGTCCTGGGCACAGAACAAAGGCCTCTTCTGCTTCTTCATCAGTTGCCTTCGTGTTTTTTTTTCTATCCTGTATTGCCCTCCACTAGCCATCACTTCCTCAGCAGGCGCAATGACATATAGAGTGACTCTACAGATAGTGATGTCGCCGGGACTGATATCACAGCCCCATGATACCCCTCACTTTATTGTCAATCAGCGTATTTATCGAGTCTAATGTAACCCGCTGCTATGTGCGTTAGATGTGAATGTAAATGTGTATATATAGTTTATATTCATATCTAAACCACACATTCCCTCTGCATTCTTGTAATGTCTATAACTGCAAGCAAGTGAATGTTTTCAAACGTACATGAATTTACATTTAAAGGGTAAAGAATGAGTTAACAAATATAGTTATTTGCTTAGTGGGAAATAATTATGGTGCATACCTGCCGTGCAATTAAACATTAAAGCAATATATTTATTACTCAATTTAAGAGCTCCGCACTCCTAAAACGTTATGATTCACATTTCAGACTGATAAACTGAATAGCAGTGATGAGTAATAAAGCTGAAGCCAATTATTTCTAACACATTTAAAAATGCTCCATGAGGTGTGTGATCATGGTCTGTATTAATTAACACTCAGAATTGACCTAACAGTAGGCACAATATAGTTAAAAAATACGTGGGAAGAATGTTTTACGATTCATTTTACTTTTGGTAAATAAAGTACATGTTGTTAACAAAAGATAATTGAGCTTAGATATTAAATGGCTCAAAGTGACACTCTTTGTACAGAAATCAGCCATACTTTGTAGTTAGCTATCTTCAAAAAGGGTCTGTGAGGAAGACTAAAGGTACACTATTACTTGTAAACCGCGATCCGACAGAGACTCAGAACCCACCTGGTTGGAAATCCCAATAACCAACCAAACCTACTTTGTAGTTAGTGTTTACATTTTTTTAGTTTTCATTCCGCAACAAAGAGATATTTTGTTGTTAATGCATTTGTATCCTGCAGTTACATGTTGGCAGTTCCCTTTACAGGGAAGAGCTCCAACAATCTTTCTTATAAGAGCAAAGATGCTGCCAGGAGGTAAAGACGCCTTGTGACTCCACGTTGTTGGTGCAGACAAGCCTGCTTGAGTCCACATACACAGACTTGACTTCAGATCAACCTTTATTCTGCTCTCAACAGTGGACTGTTATCAGAGGGGGAAACACCTCATCCTCGCCCCTAGGCTAGGGATAATAGTTTGTTCTGTGCCTATAGAAAACTAGGTTTTCATACTGTAGAGCTCTGCAACTTGTTTTTGAACGAACATGCTTTTTTAACAGTTTTTCGTGCATCAATTAATTTTGAAGAAATAATTTTCCTAAGTTTAATTTTTAACAAGTTTGGGAATACCTCCTAGTAAATAACCCAACTTATGAGCTATTTTTATTTACGTCTTAAACACTAGGGGAAGGGAGATGTGGAAACAGAAGTGCTCAGATGCATACTGCAAACAACACAATGTACCTGGAGGAATTATTCATAGATTTCTTTTATGTTGGTCATTTGAGCCAACTGTACTCTCAATAAATGCAAACAAAAGCAGGAGCGTACCGTTTTACAAAAAATATATTGGTATATTGCATAAAACCAAATAAATCATTCAATGCAAAAGTATTAATCAACACTGATGCCCCCACCCCACAAACAAGATTATCCAAGAGCATCATTCAAATGGCTTAAATCCAGGGATCTTCGAGAGGCGTAGACCCCCCTTAACTTGAACAGGTTCTTAACTCCACAGTCCCAATTATAAGTTCATTTTTTTCAGAATGTTAAGGACTCATCAGCAATATAATGACATAAGTACTGTTAAAGAGAAGGAACCGTCGACGTTCCGGTCTCAAAAGGCCACCAGTTCTGCGAGATTTGCTTGCTGTCAAAAAGTGGATGTGTTTCTAGGCAATGAGGCCATGGAATTCTTGCATGCTGGTCTACAGTGCTATTTTACTTTCTCCGTTGGGATTTTTGTTAAATTATTGCTGATGAAAATGTAATAAGTATAAAAAAAAGTTTTTATTTTCAAACCAATCCTTCATCAGGTGACTGGTATGTTTTCCTCCTTCAGATATGTCCACTGGTGTCATCTACAGAAGGAGGATCGCCACCTGTAATAATGTTATTCCTGAATTTCTCAGAAAGGTAAATTTGTTGTCGTTTCTTCGGGGTTGTGTGCAAAGAAGCAGAGCACTTAGGTGTGAGCCTTTGAAATGCTTCGCTACTCTGTCTTCAAATGCTACTTTCAATAGCTGACAAACGAGAAGCCAAGGTGAGACACGGAAATGTGTTTTCAGACTTTTATTGAAGCACAGAAGACTGGATTCCAGGTGCAGTGAGGGGCAAATTTAATTCTAGTGTACATTGTTTTATCATACAATAAAGTAATGCACCTGGGTACCAGTGGGAACTATGATTGGACCGTCTCTTGGGGTAACCTGTTAGAGTGGCCGAACCATGCCCTTGTCTGAAGGTGGCTTTGAACCTCTTTAAGGACTTCTGTGCCCTCAAAGCCACCTTTGACTGAAGAGTGCGCCTGCGGAGTTGGGCAAGGCCCCAGATTGTGAAGGTGAAATTTGATCTTAGTCACCGCCCTGGGTTCACTGTTGTGAATTAACTGCAGCCTTTTTATGAGACCCTTGGATCACCGCAGAAACGTGGTGGTGCATACTTCTAGCTTAGCCAGTCTGAGATCCCTTGCTACTAACATACATTCTGCGATTCCCAGGAAGTGCTGTATCCCCTCGAAATGGGGAATCAAGAATGAATGCCTTGCCCGATGTCACCCAGGTACCATATGCAGAGCTCCAAGATGCACAATTGTGTGTGTGATTTAAAAAAAAAAAAAAAAAAATGTTTACAGAGGTAATTATGGTTGTGGGTACCAATGATGAAACCAGGTCACTCCCAAAAGCTTTGTTTTGTGGCTTCTCTTTAGTGATATATCTTTAGTAATATGAGATGATTATTTATCCACCACGAAGGCCTTGGTTACATGGCCCCATGTGCATCCATTAAAACTCCTTATTATATGGTCGTACAAGTTAGGGGACTTGGTCTCTTCAGTTGTATTCTTTTAACATTAAAAACAATTTGGTGTGGTCAGTGTGGATTAGAAGCTGTGCTGTAGTGAATACCCATCAATGTTTTTTCTGTGCTGTAGAATGTTACTTTCATGTGAAATGTTGAAGGTGAGTGTTAGGGCAGGTGGACGTGGAAGCTGATCGCAGAGGTTTCCCTGCTCTTAGTGGGCATATTGCATGTGACTGGACCCTGTCCTCTTTTTGTCGCCTGGCAGTTCGGTACAGCAGGGTCGATATGAGTTGCATAAGGCTGGCCTTTGTCTAGAGTGGCATGGTGGGCGAAAAACAATGGACTGGATCGCGGCCTCAGAGATTTCAATTGGCTGAAATTAATTCAAGCATTCTATCCATTATCATCTTGTTGTTGCAGTCAACACCCAAAGTGAGATGGGTATTCCTAGAGTTGGATCCCGTGCTCAAAAGCTACACCCTGCTGATGAGCCCCATGTAGGGCGAACCCTGTATGAGTTTGCTTGTGGTCCCTTCTTGGGGCGGCCTCATTGGGCAGGTCAGGACAGATTGTTCATTTCCACGTGGAGCTGGGTAGGTAGTGATTTGCATAACAGGCCTTTGTCTAGAGTGGCATGGCGGGTGAAAAATGATGGATTGGAATGTGGCTGCGAGCAATTGCCAGTGGTTGAGATTAATTCAACTATTCCATCCATCACCTTGTTGCTGTTTTGTATCCGAGCAGGGGCGGCTCCTCCACGTGGGCGGAGGAGCATCGCCGCACTGCTTTCTCGCAGTGCGAGAAGCGGAAACAAAATGGTATTTTAAGTACCATTTTATGTTTCTGCTTCTCACACTGCGAGAAAGCTGAAGGCAGGGTTTGGTTGGGGGCGGGAGGGTGGGCGTTCCTGCTCCAGGCAGGGGAGAAGTGGCTAGCCCGCTGTTGTGGGCACTGACTGTTTGGTCGGCCCCAGGGCTGACCAAACTAGTCATGCACACTCTGCATTTTCTCTATGTAGGCTGCATGCAGCCTACATAGAGAAAATGGCCTCCCCATAGCAACCTACATAGAGAAAATGGCCTCCCCATAGACGCCTGTGGGGTCGGCTTCCTAGCCAATCACAGCGCTGCCATTGCAGCGTTGTGATTGGCTTAGGGGAGGGGAGGGAGGCTGCCTGTTTCCTGTATGGAGAGGAGACGCGACGGGGGACCGGAGGAGATGGTAAGTTTAATTTTTTTTCTTTTATTTAAATTAACCCCCCCTGCCCTCCCGACCACCCCACCCGCGTGTCATGCTGGCTGCGACTGGCCCCAAGCCCTATGAGAATGCACGATAGAGCACAATCACCCCAACCACAGGATTTAAACACGCACGTAAACCATTCTCAACAGCAGGCGTTCGACCCACATGTTTCACTAGCCCATATGAGGCTGTTCTTTGTTGTATGTTTGCGTGCAGCCTAAATTGATTTCACATGACAGGCATTTTGCTGGCGTTGCCAGTAACTTAAGTTTGAGGTAATTATCTGTAACTGGGGACCTCTATTTAGAATTTCGCTTTGGTGAGAAAGTTAAACAAGCTTGAGGATTACTACGGATTGTAGCTTTATTACAGTGTTTTTTTATATTTTTTACTTGCACTCGAAAAAGTGATGCTGTTTCCCGCTAGCGGGACAACAAGTAACTCTTGGTAGCATGGCATTAATTCAGTTTATTTTGGGCCTGCGCAAGACTCCTTTCCAAACTTAAAGTGGTGCAAAATAAACAGTCATCTAGTGCATGGCTTGAAAAATAAGGGATCACATCCTGCACTCACAGGCTGCACTACGGATGGCAAACTAAGTTACTGTGTTTAAAATTACTTGTTTGATATTTTAATGAAATGCCTAGCAGACACTGCCCCTTATCTTGTATCAGTATCCAAAATGCAGTGTTTCCCTCTTTGTACTTTCACAAGTGACACGTGCCTCCATTCAACTCTAGCTTTTACATCCACTTCAATTGGAAATAGTTTTTTTTTTTCCAAGTTTCAATCGTCTGGAATAACCTCCCTCTTTAAATGTGTGCCACCTTTAACTGCATACCCTTCGAAAGCCTAGAAATACTTACCTGTTACAGGTATTGGTTTAATGACTTCAGGACCTAGAAACCCTTCGTAGGGTAGAGTATACTATGCAATTTCATATAGTTTGTCAAAACCACATACTTCAGTTAGTGAACAAATAGCAAAAATGTCAGTGATGGATTAATGTATTCACAGCTTGCCTTTCGATCTCACTGAGGTTCAGGCAGAGATAGGTCCACTACCCAGATTATCCTGGGTAATAGAGATGGCCGCGCCCAGCAGAAAGGGCTAAAGTTTGGGTCTGCATGTGTGCGTCCAGAGTATCGCGTATGATAGAGACAGACGCATAGATAAGTGGTACATGTGCGGACTATCCTCTGTGATACAGATGGAGCCTCGGGCAGAGCTGTATGTATAGAATATCCCATGCACTTATAAGTGCAGTGCTCAACACAGTCGTGCTCTAGTCAGAAATTAATTCAGTGTCTTAAATATGTTATATATTCCCACCGTGTAAGGTCAACAACTTGTATAGTCTAACACTCAAGAAGAAACCTAGTCAAACACTGACATCACCACCATTTCTCGGTTCACTGACTAATCAAAATACAGCCTAAGAAGACTAGCAATACAATGCCTAGTTTTTGCTCTGCTCCACACTTTGTATTTATAGGAGTACTTGCTACAGTAAAGGGAATCGCTCAATTAACTGGCTTAATGCTGTTTACATACGGTGCTTATGCCTCACCACTTTTAAAGTTCACCAGCCGCCACTGTATCCGAGCACATGTATGCGGCTACTTCATTTGGTGAGAAGCAGAACCCAACTTGCTTCTGGATACAAGACACGAACAGAGGACTGTTGGCCCCACCAGTCTCATGGCAGTTTCAGGGCAGCAATCCTCTGAAGACCGGGAGAAGAGCTTATCTGAGGCACATTTTTAGCCGATGAGTGGGAAGTGTCCGAGGGGCTGCTGAGGAAAAATCACATCCTTGCCTAGAGGAAAGTTCTGGGAATAAAACAAATGTGAGGGAAAGAGGAACAAATAAGAAGAAAGACTGAGCACTCTCTGTCTCCGAATTGCTTCTAATGATTATTTTATGGACAGAAGCTCAGCGTGGCAGTGAGTCTGTGTTACCTGCTGAATATATGCAATTATGTATGTAGAGTCTGTGTTATCTGCTGACTGAATCTAATTGTGTATGGATGTAAAGGTGCTCATAGAGAGAGGCTGCACTTTGTTACACTAACGGTGTGCCTAGAGTGTTATTTGCCTGTGATTACCTTGAAGCTTCAGCTGGTAATTGCATGTTATCGAATTGTATTTGATCTGAATGTGGTTGCCATTTGGGTAATCCTGCATGGGATACTGATTTCAGAATCTATTCCCAATGTTCTTTTATGCTGATGGTGTTTGGTTGTAGGCAGTGCATGTCTTATTTCCTTTGGGTGTGTATAAGTTTGGCCATTTATGCAGAAGGTCAGTCTCCCTTCAGTCATGAGTATGATGCACATCCCAAGCTTGGTCCCATGTTTTTGACACAGTTGCTGGCACCAGGCAAAATGCTGCCAAGGGCCCATGCAGTTTGCATACGCACTGTGATGGTGACACTAGTAACAAGTGGACTTGTGCACCGCTGATTCTCAAGATGTGATATTTGGAATCGAACTGGCAGCTTTTATCTGGTTGTGGCTGTTGAAAATTGAGGAGTGTTTACCTCTGCGAGGAGAAACGCACTGTGTGTGTGCGCCAGTACCTATCATATGCTTCATGTTTTTTTTATTTTTTTTTATTGACATTTATAGAGCGCATGGCTACCCGAAGGCATCCCAGCGCTACTGCATGTACCTCACATGCAGTTGTGGTGTTGGAAGTCAAAACCCAAATCAAGTATGAATGTAGGACTCTTGTTCTGGCCAACCCTGTATAGAAGTTGGACCACAAAGGAGAGTTTTCAGTTTCAAAGTGGGTGTTTACTTGGGTATGTTCATAGGGATCTCTTTTGTGATGTTCTTTCTGAGAAACCAACATGGGAGATCAGTAGTTGGCCTTCAACTTCAGCATGTCCATCACATTCCACTTTATTGCGTCTCTTTTGTTTTGTTGCACCACTCAGTCGCAGTAAGCAAGCGCGAATCGGACAGGGAGTTGTTTTCTTGCTTGTATTTAAATTGTGAATGCACAGGAAGTTCAGATGTTACAAGGGATTGGTTGTCATACATTGCAGGGACATTGTCCTAAAAATTGAAGACTGTTATTGGTTTCCGTCCTGGGAGTCTAAGTTAGATTACAAAAACCAGTGGTGTTCAAGCTGTGCATCCTTGTGCTGATAGCTGACATTGGTATATTTTGTCACTTGCGTGTCAGTTTTTGGGGGATGCTGCACCAGTTTGTCAGAGCAGCAGGTCTTGTACATGTGGATCTGCTGCCTCCTAGGTTTGTGAAAGTATTGTGCCAGGTGAGATGTTGTATGTGCTGTTCCATTCTCTAGTGTCTGATTTTTTTCAAAGGGACACAAAGTGTATTCTGCGTTTCAGTGCTCAGCAGTGGAATGTTGGGATGATTACAGTGGAGCGGGTTCTTGAGACGAGTATAGTGGAGTGGAATGTTGGAATGAGTCCAGCGGAGTGGAATGTTCGGTTGAGCACAGTGGAGTGAAATGTTGGGACGAATATAGTGGAGTGCGTTCTTGGGACGAGTCCAGTGGAGTCGAATGTTGGGTTGAGCGGAGTGGAATGTTGGGACGAATACAATGGAGTGGGTTCTTGGGACAAGTACAGTGTAGTATAATGTTGGAATGAGCCCAGTGGAGTGGAATGTTGGGTTGAGCGCAGTGGAGTGAAATGTTGGGACGAATATAGTGGAGTCAAATGTTGGGACGAATATAGTGGAGTGCGTTCTTGGGACGAGTCCAGTGGAGTGGAATGTTCAGTTGAGCGGAGTGGAATGTTGGGACGAATACAATGGAGTGGGTTCTTGGGACGAGTACAGTGGAGTAGAATATTGGAATGAGCCCTGTGGAGTGGACTGTTGGGTTGAGCACAGGGGAGTGGAATGTTGGGGTGAGTACAGTGGATTCGAACGTTGTGGGTGACTAGTGAGACGCTGAGGCGGAGAAGAGAGCTTTGTGTTGCTCTCAGGGCTGGTGCATCACCTGTAATGTGAGTGTAGCAGGAATAAATATATGTACCCCTGAGTAGACCTCGTCCTCCATCCTGTCTGACCACGTGTCTGCCTCTTCTTCGCAAATCCCGGGGCAAAAGGTACAAGAGAGGTGTGCATGGGGCATTAAAATGTATTAAAAATAGAAAGTGCAGAGGACTTATAATGACACTGAGCTTGAGAAATGAAGTTAGCAGCTGAAAATTGTGTATACCCGCATTGGCTTAATTACCCAACTAAAACATTATTTCTAAAACAGCAAATAATAGTAAAAAGCATTGCTTAAGAGAACACAGCAGTTATCTACAATTTTTTCAAATTGAATTTTTACTTCAAACTGCGTTCTTTCCGCTCGTGAATTGAAAAAAGACCTCCTGCATACAACACACACTTACTGAAGCATTCCCTTGAGACACACAATCGTTCTTTGATCCCAGCAGCCTGATTTAACAAAAGAGTTCCAGGTACATATTTAGGATCGAAACCAATACAAGTAAAAGAACCACAGAACGGAAATTTGGGTAAAAGAGCAATCCGATTAGGTGGGTTAAAATGGCACAAAATGAAACCTTAGATATACACTAATGAAAAACAAAAAGGTTTGTTTAAACGGATGATATTTTCCTTAGCAAAATCAAAATGTTATTTATTCAGGGCACAATATTATTGATTGCAGATTTGACCAGTGAAGTGATGCATACCTTTACAAAAATAAAAACAAAACATTTCCAGTCATTTTGCTGTTGCCCTTGCAACTTCCCTAAATCTTTTTATAACTGATCTAGTACTTCATGTCTCGAAACCCGCTTTCAAACTCAACAGAATTAACGGCCCAACTTCTCCTGTTCAGCTGTGAATAGCAACTCTTTCCTTCATCCAGAAGCCTGCCCCTCAGTCTTCCAGCCACAGTTCCTGGATCTTCAAAACATGGGTCATATCTTCTTTACAGTGTTGGTCAATAGAGGAGCTCCTTCGTTCATACTCCATTTATGCTTCTCGTTCCTTAACATCCGTTTCATGTTAATGTACTCAATATGTAAGTCCCTAGGCCCAATAACGCACATTAGAACGTTTTGCTTCACCTGATAGCCTAACAGGCCAAAGTAAAGGAGTGTGAAGGGTTGAAACTTGTCTATTCGCATCATCGTTTCTTTCTGTTAATGGCTCACGCATGCTCCATGGCATTGACACTGCTCTTTGGGGCCGATGCTCCTTTTCTAATATCAGGCACCTGAATGATTGACGGAATCTTTTAGACTCCCAGTCCCATTCCATAGTGAGGTGCATGGACCGGATCCCAAGAGGTTGATGCAAGAAGTGATTTCAAGGGGTACCAGAAGAAGCTTTTGACTACGCATGTGCACCTTGCTGTAACAGTTACCAAGTTAGAAAGGCTTTTATGTAGTAGAGACGTTTTTCCATAGATACCTAGTGGGTCGTAAGACATTTAGAAAACATAGTAATTCATCAGTTTGGTACATGCAGCAATAAAAGTCCATGCTGATTTATACTTGAAGGAAAAGTTATTGATGCTGCATTGGCTGTGGGTGATGCTGTTTCCTAGGTACTTGTTTGTCGACGTTGGGCAGAGTTGGAGATTAGAAGAGCAATTTCCTCCTGCCTAAAAGGGCATTTGCACATAAAGTGGGGACATGTTTTCTTGCACCTCCTGGTATTGATGAACTCAACAGCCTGTCCAACATGCTTAGTTCAGTGCAGCTACTATAGCCTGATAATGTGAGCTTTATGTGATCCAACTCTGACTCTAGCACGCTTTCTAGTGAGGGTGAGATGTCTTGTGGGCACTGTAATAAACAGTTCGTAGGGGATAATTATAACAAAGTGGCCACATTCAGATTGATGTGAAACAGGTCGCATATGCCCAGTGGTATAGATAAGATGGATCGATCATTCCCCCCCTACGAGCTTCATAGTATTCCTAAAGACTCTTTATTCGTATGAAGTTAATGAACACTTGCAGACATATATTCTACACTTGTACCACAACATCAACAGTGCATGCATCATCACTGGTGTAGGTAGGGCTCCAAACACACATTTCCCAAAGCACCTCACAGATCCCTCTTTGTGAAAACAGGGAACACAATGCACAGGAAACTATCCCTCTATGAAAGGTCACAACATCAGAAAGGTGCCATGCCCTATAAGCCTCGGCCACCTTACTCAGCACAAAACATATCTACTACTCAAACAACAAACACACACCTTAAAAACAAGAAGTAGAAAAGTCTTCCACCATACAAGAAACAACAGTCCATCCTTGAGATAACTCTAAGCTAAATCATCAAACTGTAAAGTCAACACAGCCAACATCCTGTAAATCCTGTTTCGATTAAGTAACCCTCCATCCATCCTGGAGGCACTAAGCACAATGCAAAGCACTAGAACATTGTATTAGTCCACCCACTCAGGGTATGATTGCGCAGCAAGAACACATATCATCCAGCTTGTCAAGATGCCATTCAGAACACTGCAGGAATGTTTAATACACAATTTCTCTGGATGCAACAAAATAGGTCTCCAACTGCTGGAAAAAGTTTTTCTAGTAAGTCCTGCAGCTTTGGAATCAGGAGTGCTTCTCCTTTTTTAGTTCCTGATGCAGGTAAATAGAAGGTCAACCACATGACCCTTGAAGAGCATTTCAAATCCCTGGGTGCCAGCAGGATTCAGGAGTTCTCGAGTCCTTGTGTGAGCCCTCTTCTTTCATCTGGAGTCATGGGGTCGGGAGTCAGGAGTCCAAATTAGTTTTCCAGCAGGGATGACTTCTTCAAATGGAGTCTTTCTGGGGCCTGGAATGAGGAGGTGATGGGGGTACCAGATTTATCATATGGATTAGCCAATGGCTGGATAAATTCTAGCATCCATTCCTTTTGTGTCGTAATTTTTTTTATTGAAGTAAAAGCGTACAACAGGATTTCAATGCAATAAAGGCAGTAGTGAACAACATTGAATGGCACAGTAAGAAATAAATGGGGGGAGGGGTGGTAAGGGAAGAAGGAAGGGATGGCGAGGGGGAGGGAGCGGCAGGAGTGCAAGAGGGAGGGCGCAGGTCACTAGCGGAGACAGAGTATCTAACCTTTCGCCCTATCGCTGTGTGCCAGACCCCGGGCGACGGCCACAGTGTAGTGGGCATAGGCATTTCTCCCATTACAATCAGCATTGAGGCCCGTGTGCCGTGATGCCTCTGGAGGTGGGGAGGAGGGAGAAAGGAGTGAGTGTCCGGGGGTCTCCGTGCGGGGCCGGTGGAGGGGGAAGAGGACAGGTCGGGAAAGGGGAAGGCCGTCATCTATGCCTCAAGGTGGGGTGGACCACAGGCCCCGAACAATCAAGAAAATGCTGCAACGGGGGGGAGGGATAGCAGTGGGGGTGCTGAGGGGGTCTGGGGAGTGGACCGGGGGAGGAAAGGGGTGGGCCTAGGCCACCGGTTTGTTGGTGCGTACAGTGTTCTTGAAAAAGAGGGGGAGCACTTGAGGGCGTGGATGTACGATGTCTGGGATCCCTGCCGAGGGGGGAGGATCCGTACGTCAGCATGCCCAGCAGGGAGGCAGAGGGATAAGGATAGGGATAGAGGTGGGGACACTGAGAGGGAGAGAGGGAGGTAGGGGAAAACGGCCCGGAGCGGTGAAAAGGGGGGGAGGGAGGTAAGAGAGGGAGGCTGGGGCGGGTGTGGGGGGCCGTGATCGCAACCAGGGGAGTATGTGAGACGCCTATACCACTACGCTAGCATCCATTCCTAACAATTTTCTCTCAGTCCAACCAGCATTTCCTGTTTGCTTTGAGGTAAAAGTACTAAGGAGCCACTGTTTCAAGATGATGGGACCCAGCTGCAACTAAGCAGACCTGTCTTCAGCTTCTTAGCTACTCCCTTACCTGACTGGATCAAAACTAGATTTCCCTTCTATTGTCCCTGGGTCTGACTGTTTAGGAGGGTTCTGGGTATGAATACGAGAAACCCTCCGTGGCATTTTCAAGTTCGATGGGGTAGTAATAAAGCTGCCCTTTGCTCTGTCAAGTTTTCTGGCTCACTCCCAGATAGCTAATCCCTGCTAAGTGGTCAGCGGTTAACATCTGCTGGCCTTTCCTGGGCAAAGAAGCAAGCCATTGTCCTCTGAGCCAGATTTGTTAAATCTCCCAGCCACGGATGTGTATTCCAACTCTGAAGGTGTGATAGGTGGCAGAACTGGCTTTTCTCCCTACTGTGACTGGGGATGGGCATGCATTTAGATGAATCAACTTTTTGACAAAAGTTATATGATGGTTACATACGGAAATAGTGAATAAGGATTTGCAGTGCCAATAGGTCTGGCTTATAACTGAAAAAGCAAGCTGTGCATATTGCCTTCACCAATGAATTTGCCGGTTGTGGACTGTGACTACTGTCTGGGGGTAGGGAGACCTGGCAGGCATGTTTGTTGTTGTTCTCACCGAGCATTTTTAGGTTTGGCCGGAGAACTGATCTGTGAGGGTGCTTCTGATACTGTGTGACTGCTACTCTGATTGGTGAGGTAATACTGTTGGTATAGTGAGATTTCTAGTATTTGAGAGGTATTTGAATGCTCCTGGTATTGTGTGACAGCTAATTTGTGAGTGGTATGAGAGTGAACAAGTCTTATGTATGAAACAACACTGCAGTAATTGATCCTAAGCCATAAGTCCTCCTTTTCCATTTGCAATCAGTTAAGGAACAAGATCAACTAGGAGGCAGGGCCTGAGACCCTCTCACAAAACCACTTTTAAAGCATTTTTTGTGATTTTTATTAACTGTAAAAGACAGCTGCAATGTCAAGCTAGATCCAAAAAATAGTACGTTGGTTATTTGAGCTCATTGGTGAGAAAATAAATTGTCTCCTGAAAGCAGAGCATAGATTAGTTCAGTATGGACATAGTTTACAAAATCAGAAGTTCAACTATTATCAGAATATAGGCAGTATGGCTTGTAACCATCAGTTTGACTATTAAGAATTTATTTGCAAGACTCTACAGATTTCAGTATAAAAATGAAATCCTAACCAATTTTCCCATATATCTTCTGCTAATTTTGTTGACTGTTCATTTTATATACCCTAACTCTTCACAATGAAATATAAAATGTAGAGGACAGCAATGAACAGGCATAGTGTAACAGGAATGGTAATTTGTTTAACCCATTTGGTACAAATATAACTTCAATAATTACCACTTTATTTCTTTTTCTTCTCGTGGTCCTTAATCCTTCATGGTAACCCGGGCTGAGAGTGGCACCTTTTGCATAAATAAACTTCTATTTTTTAACTCCTCTGCCCAGGAGGGTATAATTGGGTGCATCCTCTTTAGCTCATCTTCTTGTTCCTTTCTCCCTGCAGGACAGGTGCCTCATCAGTGTTCCTCTAGTGAGTCAGGTATGCATTGATATATCTGTTGTTTTATCTTCTTTTTAGGAGGGTTCTCTCATGATTGATCCGTGTTAGCTCCACCAGGGTGTGAATGGGAAATACCATTTTGGACCCTTCTCTGCATGGACGGTGGAGCCACCCTACTGGGGCTGAGTTGACCGATGTTCAGTGCTACACTTAACTGGTGTTCCCACCTTGCCCACAACATTTAGGAGCAAAGCTTCCACCTTATCACTGAAAATACTTTCCTGTGGGCTGGCATTTCAGCAGGACAAGAGATTTATCAAATTGGTGGATCATGAAAAGGTCTCAGAACCCTGGCTTCTTCTCCAGTAGTTCCAGGTTGACTTCCTTGAATTATTCCTTCTTGCCGAGCTTTGCAGCATGCAGGAAATTAGTTCAAAGAATGTGTTCAGATAAACAGTTGGGTGAAATCTGCCCTCAAGTAAACCTTTGCAGCTTCTGCATTCATTCTTAGTTCTGACACAGACATTCATTTGTGACTTATCCCATCTTGAGGGATTTTCAGACTCTTTGGGATGCTCTGAACACATCCTCAGATTGTGGTTATTTTCTAGGTCTTGTTGGGAAACAGATATATTTGGTTTCTGACTTGAGTCTTTTGATGTGTCAAAGGTTAAGGAAAAAACTGGATGAGGACATAGATAGAGACTCTTAACAAAAGTCCAAACTGATGAATCTTCCCTTTCTGGAGCAGAAACTGTTTTGTACCCACTTGGCCAAACTGTTAAATCGTGCTGCAAAGGATGACCAGCTTTAAATCTCTTTCTTCCCAAAGTTACTCACGACCATTGCAAAAGCACGTTCCCCTGTACCTTTACCCTAAGAGCCTCCTGTTGCAATCCAAGATTCCAGACTTGGTAAATGTATGAGGTACAATTCTTATGGGGAACATAGAGGAGAGTCTTATCTGCTTCCCCTCTCCTTGCATTAAAAATATTCCACCGTATGTTCATATTTCCTACTTTTCTTGTTTGTCTCTAGACAAACAATGTCTCCTGGTGTCTTGCTGTTTAATGTATTATCTGGAAATTTGCCTATCAAATTATGTCACATACTCTGGGGTTCCACTGACAGAGGACCAAGATCCAGGCTAAGTACTGGCCTGGCAGTCCAGCATTCACCCACTTCCTAGTAGTGGAGCTATGGCCCTGATTCCCCCAATGAGTGTAGGAATTGACACATTCTCCATTCCTTTCTGCTTTTAGTGAGTAAGCCTCAAGAGAGTTTAGTACTCTGCTCCCATAACCAATCGAAAATGGGCGACCTACTTCTTAAAAAATATTGTCTTTTGCCTTGAAGTCCTTTAGCAGTTACTGGTTTCCTTAGGAGACTACTTGTGCTCCGATGGCCTGAGCAATGCTTATTCCATGTGTTTGTCCGTCTGACTCTTCATCAGTTTGTGGTTTGCTGTTTAATTAGGACAGTACCAATTCCTGGAATTCGAGGCATTATCATTTGGTCTGAAGTCTGATCCAACTCTTTTTACCCAGGTAATCTCTTCTGCTGGAACTACTACATCCCCAAGGCATATTGATCCATCCTTATGTCACCAACTGGCTGGTTCATGCAGGTACAGTACAATTCCTCAAAAGACACTGGTGGCTCTTAAACCTTCAGAAATCCTGCCTACTCACTAGTGGGTACAGGGAGCTGTGTGGTCCTACTCAATGGGCTTTGCAACTTGGTGCATTTTTCCAGAGCTTTCTTGATGATGAGGCTGCTCCTGCTTGCATTAACTCTGCAGTTGCATCGCCTCCTCCGTGTCTGCAGTCTCAGAGCCTTAGGACCTACTGACACTAAAAATCGTAGCTGTCTTGCACCACTGGGACCAGGCATCCTACGACTAATATTTCTGCATGCCTAACAGACTTGCTGTTTGGTAGGGATCTTCAGTGGTGGCTGAATAACCTGCATCTTACCCATCTGCCTCCATTATTGTATTGCATCCTAAGGGAACTGGGGCAACATTTGGGCGCCAGTTGCTTTGAGGTCTGTGGACAATTGCAGAGGCAGCCCACGCCTCCAATAAGAGGGATCTGTCAGCCATGTACATAGTACTGCTTATATTGAGAAACCATATGATGGTTTGTCTGATGCTTCTAGTATAATCAGTTTCCCAGGCCTGTGTCACCTGGCAGGAAGAGTACCGGATCCAGGCCCCTGATGACATCCCCTGCATATTTAGGATTCCATGAATAGAAATTGTGGAAAGGGAACAGAAGTTGCCTATCGGAGAATTAAGATGCAAGCAAACACCTACTGCATTGTGTCTTCTATGTCAACCAAGTTCTTCCTGAGTCTGCACTGATTTTTCTAAATCTGTTGGAAGTTTGGAACCGAGCGCATGGAAATCTTTATCCAGTATTGCCAGTGCCATCCTACCACCTATTGCTCTATGACCACAGATCTATTGGCTTGAAGGAATTGATAATCATTTTGTACCCTGGTCAGTAGGCCTCCGGTTCCTCATTCCACTTGTTCCAGTGACTCAGATGGTCCTCAGCAGAAACGGGAGTTAGGGAGCAAAACTGATTTTGGTTGTCCCTTGGTGACTGAGAAAAAATAGTTTTTTTCTTCTTCAGCAGATGGCAGCTATCCTAGAACGCATCTGACAGCTTGATCTCTGAACAGATTGGCTTGCAGCCAAATCAGATTTCAGGTTTTGTGGCTCATTTTCTTCAAAAGACTCAAGAGTCCTTCTACTCTTGAAGCCTATGCTGACACTGTGGTCCTTTTGTACCTGCTGCACTGGAATGGGTTTTCTCCTTCTTATGATTTATCTTTTTCTTCCTTTAGTGTGGGCTTCCTGTGTGGACCTGAAAAACAATGAGGAATATGCCCCTAGTTTGCTTTGCAGCTTTGAATCTGGTTTGGTCCCATGTCCATTCAAGCGGTCCTCCCAGGGACCTTCCTAAGAACCGCCAGCGAGCATCCCTTCAGCTCCCCGAAAAGATCTCCTTGAATTTTCTTACATTCAAGGTTATTTTCTTGGTGGTGAAGACACATCTGCGTGGCATCAACCTCTGACCCTCGTGTGATATTTCCACTTACAACCTGAAGAGCCCATCCTCAGACTAGCTCTAGATTTTTCTCCCAAGGGCTTGCCAGGTTTCTTTTTTCATCTGGAGGGGGTTCTGTCTGCTTTGAGCCTTAGCCCAATTCAGGTTCACAGATTCTATCTTTGCTACGCCACATTAATGACAGCAGGGATGTATTCGAAGCAGTCTTCCTCCACCTTGAGTTGGAGGGTCTAGTCCACTATCTCCACGGCATATACCCAGGCACAGGCCTTCATCCATTCAAGGAAGGACAACGAGAGGGATGGCGGCTTCTTAGGGTGAATGCAGCCACATGGCACATTTATTTCTCACTTTAGTTGCTTGTGTACCCTCTCACATCATCTTTGGTCTAGATGCTTGGGCCAGCAATTATGTAATTGCTTGCTATGTTTTCTTTTGATAAAAGCATGTGTTTCAGTCAGCTCTGTGTTTTGCTAGATCAAAGGCATGTGTTGGTTTGTACATCTGCAGAAACACGAGGAAGAGGTTTTAGTGGTAATAAATGGTTACCTACTAGTAATCTTCATTAAACAGACTTCCACTGATCCCTGTTACAGTCCCCGTTATCATCCTGCCCCTGTGTTTTTCTAGCATCCACTGTCAGGAGGCACATCTTGTTAGAATACTTGGAGGAATCCGTGAATTCTGGGATTGTTTTGAATATTTATTGCAATGCAAATATATTTAAAGCAGATTTAAACCGACACAACTTGGGCAGAATACATATTTGTATGAATTGTTACACTGTTAATCTTTTGGCATGAAGATATTTAAATGATGTTTATAGGGATTTGAACAGCGTACATCGAAGCATTAATTTCACAATATCTGTAGGGAAGCACTTTATCAACACACTCCATCCCAATCTGTGTATGAAAATGATAGTATGATTTTAATGTATACCTAACACATATAAACAACAGGTACTCTTTTACTGAGGGGCCTGTGGTGTTGCCTGATCCAAGCTATAGCCCAATCCTTTATCCTTGATCTTAATCCTAACCCAAACCTGGTGCCTTTTAGGGGTATTCAGTAACTCCAAAATCTGACACGTTCCTTTATTATGACGGATCTTGCCAGTGATAGCGCGGAAGATAAGGATGGTACTTGCTGTGCACAAACTGGGCGCAGTCTCTAGTCCGCCTCACTTACTTGGATGGGCCGTAATCTCGAACTGAGGCTTACCGTCATCTTTTTGGACATTTCAGTCACATTGAAGCATATGAGAGAGGAATAAATCATTAAAGGTTTACTAACATATTAGTAATGTTACAATCTCAAATCAGTAAATTCAGTTATAAATCAATAGTCACCTGGTTACAGCGGGGCAAGTCAAATAAGCAATACAAAGTTCAGTTATTTAAAGGCATAAGTAAAAGTGAATGAAGATTCAGTTCACCTTAAGGGAAATACCCAAGGTTAATCTAAAGTGACAGTTAAAGTGAGGGAATTCATAAACAGCAAGTGTCATTAGGTATAGAATCTTAAATAGAACCAAATGAAGGTTCCAAACAGTACTTAATTTGTAAAAGATTAATTGCCGGGGCCCTCGTCAAGGGGTTACTGCAGCTTCCACCACCGATTGCCCTTGCCAGCGCTGCCAATTACAGTACTAACACAACTACTGCCATTACACACCTACAATTGTGACAACTGAGACTATTCCAGGCCCCCAAAGATAAAAGAACGGCTTGGACAACAGGTATTAGTAATTTTTAATGCATATTTAATTAATTTACAACTGTTGTGGTGCTAATCTCTATATTAGACAAACAGCGCCACCATGTGGCAGACTGTCATAAGTGCCGGTGTTGGCAATTAAGTGCCAGTGCCCAGCACCGGAAACCATCGGCTCAAATTAAGCACTGGTTCCAACCAAGAAAGGGGAAATGCACTTGCTCTAGAAACTAAGTCAGTGAGCTGAAATATCAGTAGTATTTGGGACTCAAAAGAGAGCGAGAGAACGTTGCCTGCAACGGTGGACAGGGGCAAGTGATCGGACTAACTCATTTCACACAGATAAAACATGAAATTAAGTCAAAGCGATACATTCCAAGGGTTCCCATCAAATAAAAACCAATCAAAATCTGTGTTCCCGCTGTTCTTGGTGTCGGCCTTGTTCTCACGGATAATACAATGGCAGCTTTTTCCATCATCGGGTCCTTAACGGTATCTCACAAAGAAGTGTTCACCTCCTCTGTCTGCCATCCCATAAAGGTGCTCAGAATTATCACCCAAAACTGTTAATTGCTAAACTTTGGCCTTCAAACTGTGAACTTACAAATAATAACTTTACTAACGAGAACATGGTGACTGATGCTTGAAACAGAAATGAGTTATGTCAGCAAGCAAAAATACAAAGTTTATTTTAAATGTAGTTAGGTGCCTCGGCCTTCTCTTGTTAATGTTACGATGCACATATTCTATTGTTATTAAACGAAAACATGTGGTTCTCTCAGTTTATTAAATGTAAATATAAAATAAAGTGTAAAATAATGTGTGCGTACATGTAAATAATGGTTGCGCATGTTACTGGTTAACATATCATTAAGCGCAAATAAATTATGGGAACACTGCGTCATCACCAGACATCTTAAAGGTCAGATTATTCCCCTGCATTTCGACCTCTTTAATCTTACTCACTAGTGACTAGAATACAAAACTGTGAGATATTAGGTAGTTTTATTCTCTTTTGCACTGGTTTCCCATTCTGTGTTTGGCAGGATCCCTCGCTATTATTTCAAAGGAAGTAGGATCAGAAAGAGCTCCACTTTAAAATAAGTTGTAGCCCCCATTGGTTAAATGCCATAAACCAACTTGAGGAGGGGACCTGTGATGGAGCACGGCAACTACTTGAGGAAATGTACACATTCTGGGAATGTTGAATTCCCCTTAAGGGCATCAGCGTTATGATATGGGTTGTATTACACACTATCACATGCCCCCTATCACCGAGTACTTGCTATTTCTGTAGTTACAGGAGGGAGGATGTACTCTTGGATCACGATTCCTCCTTTCTCCCCGTAGTGGTTGGTGTACTCAAAACACAAAGACAACTACCATTAATTTCAGCACTTTTCCATTCTTTCATGAGTTCACCAAACAAGGATACATAACTTAAAAGCAAAGGAATCAAGAGCACAGTGAAGAAATAGAAATAAAATGCACCCAGAGAAAATATCCACCGAATTTTATTGAGAATTTTAACAAAGTTCGTGTGTTTAGTCCGAAATTATTTCCATTGCTTTTAGCCATCAATAAAGGAAACCAACTGGTGTACGTGAGCACCATGAAAGTTTAGGTGTTTGCACTTAAAAATGATTTTCTCAAAGATCAACATTTGTGATATCCAGAGAATTTTCAGTGACATGCTAGGCAAAGCCAATATTTTGCAGCTTATGGGTCAAAAAAGCAATTTACAAATTCAAAAGGAGACATACCTATGCTCGAGTGGCGCACATTCTCACTTTGTAGTTAAGGATCATACGTCACTTCTAACTTTGTAGTTCAGGATCATACGTCACTGCTTCCAGTGGCAGATACGTTTGTTCTTGAATAGCTTTGCAATGTGCAAGGGCAAATATGCAGTGTATATGTTGAAATCCCTTGTGACAAGGTGTGCATAGGGGAAATCCACACAAAGTGAAAATATACATCAGCAAAACCCAGCAAAATCGGACTGAGACACTTTAAATCACCGGTAACAAAACATAAGCACGGTGGGGTTTGAAGGGCAAACATTTTTTAGAAGAAGGGAGGCATTTGGGATTTGTAAGGTGAATAGTTTGAATCTGTGGAGACCTAAGAAGTACCTGGATTTCTTATACTTCTAAAACGCATGATGACTTTGATAGTTTGTTTACCAGTGGGGTAGCATCATTACTCCTCTAAATTAATTACAGGCAAACTGGAAACTGAGGTGCTGTGGAACACAGGGCTGGGCAGAGGGTTCGTTCAATATTCAGTACACTGTCGTAAGATCGACCAAACCATGTAGGAAGGTGAGAAACCGCTTTTTCCAGTCCTGTTTTTTTTATGTTATTGAGTTATTTTAGCCCCTTAAAGTAGGTGCTAGTTAATGTTTAAATAGAATTACTATAATTAATGCTGTTTATTTTTGATTGTGTGTGCGCCCTGCAAATGAGAAAGGACAGAAACGTCTTAAAATATAGCAGCTAAATACCCGTTAAATACTATTACTAATCAAAAGACGAGGAACTGAGTTTAAAAAATGTTTAAGAAAGTCAAATTTTTGGAATGGTTAAAATGTAAAGAATGATACAATCATAACCCCTATGTTAGAACATTGGCCCTAGAATGAGTGCTGGATGTTAACGAGTGTTATTCACGATTAGTTGTTTTGTGTGACAAGTATGACAAATCCTTAATTATGTGAAAAAGGCCAATGAGGTCCGTCGTAATCAAATAGCACAATGAAAGAAAAGTTACACACACAAACTACACCTTGCTCGTTTGTCTGGCTATTATGACAACACCGCTCTCGGTCTATGCCGCATGCGTATCAGATTTTCCTCTAGTTAAATGCATACAGACACTCT
Source organism: Calotriton arnoldi (assembly GCA_963921515.1). Lineage (NCBI taxonomy): Eukaryota > Metazoa > Chordata > Amphibia > Caudata > Salamandridae > Calotriton > Calotriton arnoldi. The sequence continues at coordinate 702,473 of CAWUFW010005927.1, read as the reverse complement.
GCTGTGTTGTAAAGCAAGTGCCATTGATAACTCCCACAGGCGGTGTTAATCGCCCTCCTATCATTCAGTTGTAAAAAAAACAAGCATTGGCATAGCCAATAGGTCTCGCCTTTTGTACCTTATAAGTGTTTAGCTATGCATGACATTATCCTGGGAGCTGTGCCACCAGGGATTGAAGAGCTATACAATTACTGCACACTGGGTCATGCAGTCCGATTCTGGAATACATGCTTGCTATGTGAAAGGGAAACAATGTACTATAACCATGATGCAACGCTCTCTGACACTGCTGCAGACAGCACCCTTTGTGCACTGCTGCAAATCACGGCCACCGCTGCATAAATGTGTATTAAAACGTACAGTTCTACAAAATATGTACGTTGTATTCTGTTGCAAATGATGCAACACTGTGGACTGGTGTAAAAATGATGGCGGAATGGTGGGGAGAAGCAACAGGGAGTGGGCAGGAGAGGGGAAAAGCAGCACATGAAGGAGAGCAATTCAGGGTTCTGGTAGAAGCACATGGAGCAGAGGCAGTAAATTTAGCAGGGGAAGAAGCACACAAGAGTATTGCAAAATGAGAGACAGCAATAAGAAGAGCGGGTGCTGATATTTAGTGGCGAGGGAAGGCACACCAGGGAGAGATCCGGAAAACATATGCACTTTCATGGAGTGTTTAAGTAAAGGAGAAAAAAGTTATTTCCAGAAAGTGAGTAGTGGAAGGATAGAAGCCAGTCAAATAACGAGATGGTAAAGAGGCTATGTAGTGGGGAAACATTTGAAATAGAGAGGGTTTATAACACTTTGCAGCTTTTGAAAGCAAGCAAAAAGTGGGACAGATTAAGTCACATCCCCAGCAGCAATTTAATATGGTAGTCCCTAATATGTTATTTACTCTGACCCGGCCCTAGCAACATTTAAAAAAACTCTACCCGTTTCATCATTAGCCATTATTAGGTAGTTGCCACCTTGCCGGTAATTTGATATCTAGAATGGGAAAGCAAGTTTCTTGGGATGCTGCCATTTGCAAGGAAATTGAAATTCTTAGCCTCTGCTCCTTTCATAGAGTGCTGCTTCGTAAGAGGCACTGGTAAGCAGCAAAATACCTGTCCAGGGTCGGACTGGCCAACAGGGCAATCAGGCAGTGCCGGAAGGCTGCTGGGTCTGGTAGGTCAGTGTGTGGGCCATTTTTGGAGGTTTGTGGGTCTGTTTTATGGTCTGGTGGGCTGGGTTTTACTTGGGGTGACCAACCGCCCGTAAATTTCACGGACTGCCTGTTATTTGGGCCCCTTGTCCGTTAGCATTTCTTTCACGGACGCGTTTTGCCCGTAATTTTGGGGATGGCAGCAAGCTGTGCTGTTCCCCTGTGACAATCGGAGCCAGCTCGCACTTCTCTGAGGCTGCAGCAGCCCCTCCCCGACCTCGCTCAGTCTTTGTACAGGCCCATTCTCATTCTGATGTGGCTGATTATCACTTAAAGAATGACAATGGGCCAAAGGTGTAGGGAAGCACCGGGGGGGGTCAGATAAGTGTTTCATGGCCCTTCCTAACTTTGATCTGTGACTCGCAGATCAGCACAGGACGGAATAACAAACAAATAAATAAAGCAAGAATAATCACTGTGATGCAGCTGTGTGTGTGTGTGTGTGTGTGGGGGGGGGGGGGTGGTGCAGAGGGTGCCGAATTAGCCAAAAGCAGCGACAGAGAAATTATGATAATGGTAAATCAAAAAGAAGCACAAGGCAAATGTAGTGAGAAAGCGAAGGAAGAATAGAATGCAAATAATGAAAGAAAGCTGGAAAGATTGAGAAAGATTTAGATTTAACAATGGAAGGAAGGACAAGAGGATGATCAAATGGAAAAAAAGGAACACAAAATGAATGTTAATGTGGAATTTGGAAATTTGAAAAGAAAATGAAATATGAATTTAAAGAATAGAGAGAATGAGAGACAAAATGAAAGGATGCACAGACCGAAAGATGGAAAGAAAAATAAATGGAGGATGTAAAGAAGAAAGTAGAGAACAAAGGTGGATAGAAAGAAGGACATAAGGAAAGAAAGAAAATGAAAAGACGGAAAGAATAAAAGACAAACGTCAATATAGGTAAATGCAGTTTTTGACCAAGTTTCTTTCCTGCTGTAAAAAGCATAATTTTGCATTGTTTTTGCAAATTTTCATCAGGGGAACAATTTTCACAGACTTCAAAAGGAAAGACCAGGATAGCTCACTTTGCTCCTTTATTTAGTTCCATAAAAAGCGGTGGATATTGTATTTTTCCGGCTAGTCCCTTGCAATGGGCCCTTGCGTAGTTACAGCATGTGGCGTGCCGTCCTCTGCATAGGCCTAGGGCACAGCATGCTGCTTTTGTGGAGGAGCCGTGCTGGAGGACTAAGCTACATTTTGACATATCCGACAGGATGAAAGGCAAAGACTTCTGAGTGCTTTGCACGCCTGCAATTTTCGGGCCATAACAAAAATGTCTATTTAACTCTGGTGATTAATGTATCTCTTGGAAAGATCTGAGTTTTCACTAATCCTGGTTTTGACTCATCATAAAGAAGCACAGAGGCATAATGCGCCTCTTGTAAAGCACAAAGTGTAGCATGCAGAGCAAAGTATTCATTTGTATAATAATTGTAAAGACAACCCCAACCACTAGGTTGTGTTATATCCTCAGTTTGTATTTCGGGGTCACTGGAATTATGTGATTGTGCGGCTTCAACTGTTTTCGCATGATTATGGATTTGCTGCACGTGCCACATAATCCATCATTAGTTGAATATATCTGAAGATTCTAATTTAAAAACAGTTTCTACCTGAAATGGTTAAAAAAATAACTAAAAATGCATTGGCGTGTTGCAAAGGCCCTTTGTAAAGGTTGACTGGTCACCTTCCGTTGCATATTACTATATTTGGGTGTTATACGGGTACTAATGAGGTGCAACCTATGACCAGAAAGTGTTAAAATGTGCAAAAATGAGAAAATAATAAGGTAATACTATGACAAAATTTGCAGCATTACGCTGCATAAATTCCCTTTTCTTGCCAAATAATTTAGTCAACCCTGCAGCATAATTTGGCCCTCCCTGCTGCATAATTCCAGTAGCCCTGCATATAGTACCTACTAGTATGGATGCCATGCGACTCCTACACCTTGTAGCCCTCCTTGTCTAAAGTAACATTTCCTATATATGGATTTACATACTTATGAGTCATTGTCTCTGAACAATAAGTGTGTGAGCTAAAGCGCTCAACACCCTACATTGGGCTGAGCAGCACTGTAAAATAAATGACATAAACATGAGGGAGGGTCTATATAGAGATGAGGGGCACCATGGGATGTTGATAGTGAGGGAATCTGTGCAGAGGGAGGTCTTTGGGGAAGGGGTGTAATGAAGGCTGAAGGCCTCTGCATCCCCTGCAGTACGGGTGGGACAACACTTCAAAGGAACCCCAAACTGTAAACAAAATATCATATGAAATACCACAAAAAGACCTGCACAGTTGCTCAAAGCTGTGCACATACCAAAACGGTGAGGTGCACGATTGTCTCAACTTAATATAAACTTATTTTGACGTGTACTTATGTTGGTTGTCTATTTACTTACTTATACACTATTGTACGACCTCCTCTGATGTGTCTGAAAACGTACCTTTTGTCCCAAATTTCTGTCCTGAATTTTGACCTTCTGTCCTGAATTTTTGTCCTGAATTTTGACCCTTTGTCCTGAATTTTTGCACTCACTGTCCTGAATTTGCACCTATGCCAGTTGGTCACCCTAGTTTTACTGATGATTTCCTTGATAGTACCACACACATTGCCTGTAGCAAGCACACGTGCGTGCAGTCTCCCATTCCTTGCAAAACACCTATACAACTGAAATCACAAATTCAAAACTGTTTTATTTCCAAATGTGGGCCATTTTTTTTAACTATCTGATGCGTTAACGGGGGCCACTTTTATTTTGGTGCCCAGGTATATTTTCTGTCCCAGTCCGACCCTGTACCTGTTTTCCCTTTTTTAGAAAAAATAACAAGTGCCTGACTGTCTGGAGTCCCCACGGGCTTCACTTTCCTCCAAGGCAGCTGAAAAAGGCAGCATCACAGACTCAGCAGATAGGGAACCTGACAGCATGTCAGCTGGTGAAATCTACCCAAAGCGCAGCCCCGCAGAGAGCACAGACGCCTCCCTGTGAGCGCTGTACAAATCGTTAATGGCGTCTCTTGGGAGACGTGCGTTGCATCGGGTCCCTTCTGCTGCGCCAGGGATGTGATGCTATCTCGTGACTTGTGAGTGCAAATCACTCTGGCGCCTGTGATCCGCTTCACGCAGGTGATTGCTTGGAGCAGTAATACCTTTGTCATATTGCTTCGATTGGTGTATTATAATATTTAGGTTTCCGTGTTGGAGTAGGTAGTGGGGTTGTCATCAACCTTAACAAATAACTTTATGTATAACGTGTAGAACCCTTTTTCTGATAAACCACAAAAGCCAGGGAGTAGAGTTGAGTCTAGCCTAACCCTCGGGGACACATTCTACCACAGCATGTATATCTAATGAGGTAGTTGCTCATACATGCAACGTTTTCAAACTGGAACGCGGGAGATGGGGGATGTCTTTTTTCCTCTGGCTTGTACGGGGGCACAGGCAGGTTTATGCAGGAGACACCTAAAGTAAAGCCATTTTTTTGCTTCAAATTTCTCACCTGAATCGGTTCTTTTGCCATGTATGATTGCTTCAGACAGTAAATAAATAAAAAATGATGAAAACAAAGAAGCTAATTTCTCAGCAATCCTAAAGCAGTTTGTTCCTTGAAAGTGGTAAGAGAGTGCCATCCAAATACCAACGCATACAAACAACTAACTTATGATGGCCACAGTTATGTTGCGACCAGAGCCTGTTTTTAAAGGTCAATAGTGCTGCATGTCTGCTACTACCATGATCAATTTCCAGCAGTCATTTTTGCAGTCTTCATGATGGAAGACTTTTAAAGGTGTTTTGTTTTACCACATTTGCAGTGCCATTTTTTGGGGCACATATTTTTATTTACCACGAACAAAATGGTTTTGCACAAGTTATACTTAACTGAAAACAGTTTGTGTTCATCTCCTGCGCAATGCCATTGTGCATATAAAAGCTCCTAAAAGATAAATTATACAGAGAAACAATTCAGAAAACATTTACTATTGTGCAAAAAAGATCCACACACCTCTGCATACCTTTTACTGCTTCGTTGGATTTGAGTAGAGTAAAATATAATCTCAAAATATTGTGAAAATGATCACTGTGCAAAAAAAAAATTATGCCTACTTTTTCTGTCATCATAGCAATTTATTTTCTTTTTCATTGGATTGGAATGCTAGTTTACCTAGGTGCAAGGACTGCACTGGAGTTTGATTATTGCTCTGTAGCTGTGCTCCAGAATGCCTGGTAACTGTGTTTGTGAGATATGTTTCTAGTCAGAAAGATGGCATGCTGGCACAGGTGGTCTTTAAAAAAAAAAAAAAAAAAAAAATCTCCTCCTGCAAATCTAATATCAGGGGTGAGTTCTTTAGGAGACGTTGGGAGTTGTTTAGAGTTTGGTGCACTCAATATTTCACCAAACTATTTGTCCACACTATTTAGAGTGGCAAACAGACATGTTTTTGCTAGCGGAGCCAACCTTAGAGTAACAGCCCCACAGACATCAGGCTGTCAGTCTTAGTACCTTGGACCATCTACCCTACTTAGGGCGGATTATCAGATGTCCCTTTTTTTCCTGTTTGGAACCACCAGGAAAAGCCTGAAATCTGCCAGGGTGTCTGAGCCATTAGTTTTTTTTTTGTTTTTCAGAGACAAACTCCCACGTTTTGTTAGTTTGTTTTTAAAAATAAAGCTTGCTGAGTGGCCACTTGAAACATGGTGGATGCTCAAAAAAGTTATAGTGCCTTCAGCAAAGCCAACGTGGTGGCCTCTCCTCTGAAGACACAATGATCTTTATATGATGAGTGGTCATCCGCCAGGGTGGCGGAGGTTAATGACTCACTATACTCTCTATGAACTTGATCACATCAAGGTAATGTTGTACTGATACTGTGCATTATATTTTGTTCTGTAAGGGCTTGAGACAAAATGGCAGTGATACACGGCCCGGGGGCCGCATGCGTCCCTGGGCAACAGCAGCACTAGCGGTTTCCTCGACTCAGCACTAACATAAAAAAAATTTAAATAACCAGCAAGCACTTATTTAAAGGTTAACTGCTGTTAAGGAAAGGAAGTAAATCAGCCCTTAAAATTAGGAACACCTTCATTCTTAAAGACAGCAAACATAAAAATATGATAGTCTTTTCAAAATTCAAAACGTGTTTTTCATTAACCTGTAGAATCGTTTCACCTTAGTAAGTCAGATTATAGCAGTGCATTCAGAAGCATTTTTTTTTATAAGTGATAGTTTTCAAACATGAATTCAGAAACGTCCACGCCTCCCCACCCTGACTGACAACAATGCCATTAGTGATTAAATCAAAACACAGGAAAAGGTTTTGTACAGTGCGCATCCTGAAGACATGTATTTCGAGGTCCTCTTATATGTGATAATGAAGACAAAGGAGGGAAATTGAAATAAAACAATTGCCCAGAATCACACAATTAGGTCAAGTGGGGAAGCCGGGATCCATCCCAGGTTTTCTGGTTCCACATTGTGCATTTCAGTTCAGCCAGTAGATAAAACAGAGTCCAAGCTGCAAGCTTTCCTACCTCCCCTTTTCTCTCAAAGACAAATTCACAGTTTAAACACTCATATCGTTGATTTCACATATCTGATTTTAGATGCCTTGTAGCAGCTGAACAATAGCGATACCAAAGGGGATGATGGACGGAGCGTTAGAGCAAATCAAACACTCACCCCCAGTCAACTGATCTGGGTTTAATCCATCATCATTCTTTAGCTCACTCCACCACCCCAGTTCAGACATGGCCATATGCAAATCAGTCTGACCCTGTGCCTCATGGGAACAGAACAGCCCGAAATGCCAAGCCATGTCTTCCCTGGACCGGAAACAAGCATCCTGGGACCGGTTTCGGGTTCAAAACCCTCATCAGCCAGGCTATCTTGAATCCAGTGGCAAAGTGAGCAAGGGACCCACGTCTGGGCATACCCTGCCAACTTAGGGCGAACAAAGCGATACCAAAGGGGATGATGGACGGAGCGTTGGAGCAAATCAAACACTCACCCCCAGTCAACTGATCTGGGTTTAATCCATCATCATTCTTTAGCTCACTCCACCACCCCAGTTCAGACATGGCCATATGCAAATCAGTCTGACCCTGTGCCTCATGGGAACAGAACAGCCCGAAATGCCAAGCCATGTCTTCCCTGGACCGGAAACAAGCATCCTGGGACCGGTTTCGGGTTCAAAACCCTCATCAGCCAGGCTATCTTGAATCCAGTGGCAAAGTGAGCAAGGGATCCACGTCTGGGCATACCCTGCCAACTTAGGGCGAACAAAGCGATACCAAAGGGGATGATGGACGGAGCGTTAGAGCAAATCAAACACTCACCCCCAGTCAACTGATCTGGGTTTAATCCATCATCATTCTTTAGCTCACTCCACCACCCCAGTTCAGACATGGCCATATGCAAATCAGTCTGACCCTGTGCCTCATGGGAACAGAACAGCCCGAAATGCCAAGCCATGTCTTCCCTGGACCGGAAACAAGCATCATGGGACCGGTTTCGGGTTCAAAACCCTCATCAGCCAGGCTATCTTGAATCCAGTGGCAAAGTGAGCAAGGGACCCACGTCTGGGCATACCCTGCCAACTTAGGGCGAACAAAGCGATACCAAAGGGGATGATGGACGGAGCGTTAGAGCAAATCAAACACTCACCCCCAGTCAACTGATCTGGGTTTAATCCATCATTCTTTAGCTCACTCCACCACCCCAGTTCAGACATGGCCATATGCAAATCAGTCTGACCCTGTGCCTCATGGGAACAGAACAGCCCGAAATGCCAAGCCATGTCTTCCCTGGACCGGAAACAAGCATCCTGGGACCGGTTTCGGGTTCAAAACCCTCATCAGCCAGGCTATCTTGAATCCAGTGGCAAAGTGAGCAAGGGACCCACGTCTGGGCATACCCTGCCAACTTAGGGCGAACAAGCGATACCAAAGGGATGATGGACGGAGCGTTAGAGCAAATCAAACACTCACCCCCAGTCAACTGATCTGGGTTTAATCCATCATCATTCTTTAGCTCACTCCACCACCTCAGTTCAGCTGGGATGCCAGAAACCGGTCCTAGGATGCTTGTTTCCGGTCCAGGGAAGACATGGCTTGGCGGTTCGGGCTGGACTGTTCCCATGAGGCACAGGGTCAGACTGATTTGCATATGGCCATGTCTGAACTGGGGTGTTGGAGTGAGCTAAAGAATGATGATGGATTAAACCCAGATCAGTTGACTGGGGGTGAGTGTTTGATTGGCTCAGACGTTCCGTCCATCATCCCCTTTGTATCGCTTTGGTCGCCCTAAGTTGGCGGGGTATGCCCAGACGTGGGTCCCTTGCTCACTTTGCCACTGGATTCAAGCAAGCCTGGCTGATGATGGCTGGGATGCCAGAAACCGGTCCTAGGATGCTTGTTTCCGGTCCAGGGAAGACATGGCTTGGCGGTTCGGGCTGGACTGTTCCCATGAGGCACAGGGTCAGACTGATTTGCATATGGCCATGTCTGAACTGGGGTGGTGGAGTGAGCTAAAGAATGATGATGGATTAAACCCAGATCAGTTGACTGGGGGTGAGTGTTTGATTGGCTCAGACGTTCCGTCCATCATCCCCTTTTGTATCGCTTTGGTCGCCCTAAGTTGGCGGGGGTATGCCCAGACGTGGGTCCCTTGCTCACTTTGCCACTGGATTCAAGCAAGCCTGGCTGATGACGGCTGGGATGCCAGAAACCGGTCCTAGGATGCTTGTTTCCGGTCCAGGGAAGACATGGCTTGGCGGTTCGGGCTGGACTGTTCCCATGAGGCACAGGGTCAGACTGATTTGCATATGGCCATGTCTGAACTGGGGTGGTGGAGTGAGCTAAAGAATGATGATGGATTAAACCCAGATCAGTTGACTGGGGTGAGTGTTTGATTGGCTCAGACGTTCCGTCCATCATCCCCTTTGTATCGCTTTGGTCGCCCTAAGTTGGCGGGGTATGCCCAGACGTGGGTCCCTTGCTCACTTTGCCACTGGATTCAAGCAAGCCTGGCTGATGACGGCTGGGATGCCAGAAACCGGTCCTAGGATGCTTGTTTCCGGTCCAGGGAAGACATGGCTTGGCGGTTCGGGCTGGACTGTTCCCATGAGGCACAGGGTCAGACTGATTTGCATATGGCCATGTCTGAACTGGGGTGGTGGAGTGAGCTAAAGAATGATGATGGATTAAACCCAGATCAGTTGACTGGGGGTGAGTGTTTGATTGGCTCAGACGTTCCGTCCATCATCCCCTTTTGTATCGCTGCAGCTGAACAATACCCCAAGACCTCTGATACTGGTGATTGGTGTGGGCAGGGAAAAAGTAAGTTTGATTCATCAGTGGTTTATGTGTGCCTTCAGGTTGCTTACACCTTTACCAAGTCCATCAAGTCCATCCAGATCTTTTTACATGAATTATGGTACATGGCCACAAAACTAGGCAACACTTTATATGTATATGCTAGCTTATCTTTTGCCTAAATACCAAATGATAAGCTCTATTAAAATTCCCAAAACATCCTCCAGAAATAGTTTGAATAGCTCTTCTTGGTTAAGTGTGCTCCGTGTTCAAAAAACACATCATGGTGGTAGAGCTTTCTGTTTCCAGGAGCACACCTTCTGAAAAGCCATTCCTTTGTTCATATAAAATTAAACTAATTTGACCTTATTTAAAAAATTGTTTAAAACATATTTCTTAAGGTCTGTAGAGTTATATGTTGTTTGTGAAAGCAGGTCATTCTCCATTTTCTACCATAAATATAACATAACCTAAGTTAACAGTACTTTCGTGGATAATGCTTTCAGTTCCGGTTTCACAGGGAATGGACCATATTCCATAAAAAAATATCCCTCTAAAACATTTGGCTTCTTTTTTAATGTGTCTGTGATGCAGTAAACTCCTCCAACCTTCCCCTTCTTCCACAAAAGGTACAAAAACGTCACCATGGGCCTGAGGGCTCCCCAAAGAAGCGTGCCTCCAGCCAGCCAATGTCATGAGCCCTCACTTTGATGCACCACTTGTGGTGTAGTCAGCAAATGTAATCATCTTTTTTTGTCAGTGCTCGAATCTCTTCTGTATTTCTTAACCTTTGAATAAATGTCATTAGATTGCTGATTCCCTGGAGTTCTGTCTCTGAGAGACGTAGCTTAAACAACCCCGTATATTGGCAATTTGAGTTGAGTGCTCATTCAGCACAGCCACTTGTGATCAATTCATTTTTTTGCTTCTATTTCCAGCTTTTTTCTTCTTCTTTTCAACCTTGCTCCCTCTTCAATTTTTCAAAAATGTAGAGGCCTTTTCAGACAAGGAACAGCTTCTCCGTCAGAAATACACTACAGGAAAAGTTGTGGCTGTTCTTCTTTCGCCCAAGGTTGGGATTAAACAAGTCCAAAAGAGAGCTGAAAAAGATGCTGTGTTAGAGGCAATTGATACAAATGCAAAATTCCTTTCAAGTCCAGAATCCATGAAATGGAAATTGTCATTGGAGACAATCGGATGAGGTATTTGGTGCTTATTTGATCTGGCTATAAGGCAAATGTAGGTTGGTGTTTGGGTGAACAAGGTTTACGGTGCATAGTAAGTTGTGCTACATCATTTATTCTAACCACAACAGGAGTATTGTCCAGTTCTAGAAGCAACTTTACTAGACAGTTTGGAGACGGCAGAGGCACACTACCAAGATGAATGAAATAAATGAATGACATTTATAAAGCACATGGCTACTCCAACAGGAGTGTCCCAGCACTAATCAGTCCACAAAACTCCCCAAAAATCGCAGCAGCTCAGAACCAAGGCCAACCTATCTAAAAAGCCAAGTTTTAAAGCTCTTTCGGAAAAAAGTTCTGAATCGGCTAGTTTCAACTAACGCGTAAGAGAGTTCCACATCTTCGGTGTGAGGGAGCCAAAAGAGCTCCCCCTGATCCGAACTCTTTTCACTCTGGGAACCTACGCTAATAAATCATCAGAGAACCTAACGCATCTAGAAGGAGAATAGGGAGAAATTAGAGAATGCAAGTAAACTGCACCTGTCTTCCTAAAAATCCTGTAACAAAAGACCAGGGCTTTAAAAACAAGCGGTTTCTTCACCGGAAGCCAATTAAGTTTAGCAAAGTCTGCACCTCAAACCTACTCGTCTATTTTCTGCCCTCACAGGTGATATTGTGATCTATACCAACAGACCAGCAATATTGGGTTGTGAACTGAATAGTCAGTCAGTAAAACTTTATTTCGGCACTAGGCCATAAAAGTACTACATTATTTTTAAAAAGAAACACAGGTCCAAATATATTTACAGGCTGTGCTTCAAACCTCTCTATAGCAGCAACAATCATGGATCTTTAAAGAGACACTAAATATAAAAGAATAAGAACATCTTAAAACTATCAAAGATTAAAACCAGTGTGATTTACATAATAAAAGTAGCGGACATCAAACTGAAGCTAAACAATTGATTCCTCCTAAACAGTTATATCTTAGCGACTCGCCTGATATGCCACACGCTATTTAGAAAGCGTGATACCGCAAATACAGTTGGTAGGCTCGTATCATATTTTAAAATTCTCAGTGCCGCTGTACATTGCTTAAAACCCAAATTTTTACAAAGTTGTGTTAACCAGCGCTTGCGCTGTATCCGGTAAGCAGGGCAAAGAAAAAGAACATGGATTTCAGATTCCTCCTTATAATTACATGCGAGGCATTCCTTCTTTGAATCTTTTGCCCATCTACTCGTGTATGCATGGATTGAGAGGGTCCCTAATCTAAATTGCAAATATAATTTCCTAGCCTAGGGGGTTGGATACAATCCAAAAAGGGTTCCTTATTATATGAATCTTTTATAAGCAAAAACTCTGATGTAAGACGCCCATGTAAAGAACTATTTTGAATATGGGCGAGTTTCATTTCTCTATATTGTCTTACTAGCTCCAATCTGGAGATCAGAGTGCATGAAGTTTCAGGAGAACTCCACAAATCTAGGTTCTTTAGTTTCAAGGTAAGATCCTTTATATGACAAAGGCAGGGAATTTTCTTGGTGCAACACTGGGGCAATATCTCATTTAGCTCAGCCCTAATATCGGACAGCTCGGGAGTTACCCATAATCGCCTCCAAAACGTAAGGGGTCTCAATGCTATCTCGTCATCCAGAGGCCTAATGCCCAGGTCCATACGAGGGGGATAAGTGGAGTGCTGCTCGGTAGGCCTATAAGTTGCCTTATGAAATTGTTTTCTGCCTTCATTAAATTAGGTACATGGCAGTGACCCCACAGCTCCACCCCATATAGTGCAGCCCCTCTGGCTTGGGCAATATAGATTTCAAGTGCCGGGGCAATGGGTTTCAGGCCTGAGGTTCTATGTAGCTTCAGTATGCCACCCGTCGTCTGTGTTAACCTCAGACTGGCTTTTGCCACTGATGCCTCCCAGTTGAAATACTCAGCCAAAGTAACACCTAGGTACTCAAACGTCTGCACTCTCCAGAGGGGTGCCATGTAAAACCGGGTTGGAGCGCTTCAGTTTGGGCGGGTTAAAGACCATAAACTTGGTTTTTGCTAGATTTATCTCCAGTCCCCACATCTCACAAAACTCTGCGAACCCATTTAAAATCCGCTGGATACCCATTGGGGTTTTTGAAAGTAACAGCGTGTCGTCCGCAAACATCAATGCGGGAACCCTTCCAGTGGCTAGCTTTGGCACATCACTATCCTTAATTTTCCTTAGAAAATCAATAAGCCCGTTTATAAAAAGGCAGAACAAGGTGGGAGCAAGGACACATCCCTGCCGGACACCATTGAGAACAGGGAACCGGGCAGATAGCTCACCAAATTTCCCACATCGAACCTGCGCGAAATTGTCCGTATGAAGTCTTATGATAATCTCAAGCAGGTACGGGGGAATCCCAAGATCCCTCAGAACCCTCCAAAGCTTCGCCCTCGCAACCATGTCAAATAGTGATTAACCCCATAAATTGATTGCTGGCAAACTAGAAAGGGAAGAGGTAACTGCCATAATATCGAGCTGCCTAAAGATCTAGAAATTTAGCTACAATTGGACAATTAAGTCATGGACCAATATTTAAATATTGTTTCATTAACGAAAAAAATATGACAATTCTATTGTTCCCTATTTTTTATGCTTACTTGGGTCATTACCCTTGTATACCACCTGACAGTTTTTTGAGGCATTGATTCTTGCATATCGTCTGTTACATGATACTATCCGGAACAATCCCAGCATAGTCTCACATTTTTACTGTGTGTTAGTTGAGAATGGATCCTTCCAGAATTTACATTTTTGATATTGAACTGTTGTGAATTATGGTAGTATGTTAAGCAATAGTATGTTCAACTTTTAATTTTTTTAACCTTAGACTAGGCAGGAGTTCCCAAAGCAATTTGGCAGTGTTATATTCTTTAAGATGGTGAGGTGTACAGTTGTGCAATAATTTTGTGGGATCCGGAGAAACACTACATTGGGATTTCTATGGCTTGACGTCTGTTAACAATAACCCACTGCTTGTATATTTCTTTTAATGGGACTGAGGACCAGAACATGCTGCAGGGAAAGTTTGTAAATCCTGGGAGATGTAATCTTTTGTTTAGATTGAAAAAGATTTCTCAGTACTATCCACCGGCTGAGGAAAATTCTTCAGATTAGGGATTTTCCGCTTTCTGTAATGTACAATACTACTGATCTCTGTGGTACTGGATATCACATCCTTAAAGAGCTTTATACGCAAAATGTTAATTGAGGTAAAATCTGCAGTTTATTTTAGGTTATTGTTGGGTGATGAATCTCAATCTAGCACAGGCTCCTCCAACGAGTAGCTTGTGAGCTACTGGTAGCGCTCCAGCTTCCTGTAAGGAGCTCTCCTGTGTGCAGTCAGCCTAATGAATTAGATGCTTTTGAGTGGCTGAATTAATATATGTATACCAGTATTGAAAAGTGTATCTTCAAGATGAAATTTTGCATATTATAAGAACTCATAAGGTAATGTCTGGGGATAAATGGTTGAATTTCCGAAGTATATTTAAAGCTGGTATTTAAGGGATAAATCATGTGCCATTGGGGAGACGTACTCCCAACATTATTACTTTAGTATCAGGGGTATTGCAGCTATGGTTATGTATTATGTATGTAGAGGCAATCCAAATTGGCAAAGTCTTTTTCACATTGCTGCTGGTAATCCTGCCTATTGCATCAATGTGATTATTGTTGGTAAATGTACCTAGGGTGGCCACTAATATACTCGTCTGATGTGGTAACTGTTACAACGCTAATAATGTTATGCTGTTCAACATCTACATGACTCCTCAGCTGACGGCATACGAGCTCCCAACGCCAACGACATTCAACTGATACTTCCCCTCTCAGACAAAACTCCCAACACCAGGAACAAGTTCACCGCATGCATGATTGAAGAGGCCACCTAGATGAAATCCAACTGCCTCAAACTGAACTCAGACAAGACTACAGTAGTGGTCTTCATGAAAGAAACCTTGCGCCTGGTGACCCACACACCTCTGACTCACCCCCACGCCTTGCTCACAAGCTAGAAACGTTAGAATCACCATAGACAATAAACTAGACATGACCGCCCAAGTCAATGCAGGGGTCTAGTCCTGCTTCAATGCCCTAAGGATGCTGAAGAAAATCTTCACGTAGCTACTGGACTACACCAGGAAAACAATCACGCAATCCCTCATCACCAACAGACTAGACTACGGGAGCACCCTGTATGCAGAGATAGCCAACCAGCTCACAAGAAGACTGTAGACCATCCAAAACGCAGCACCCAGACTAATGCTCCACCTCCTTCGCCGAGTCCACACCACACCTTAGGTAACTCCACTGCCACTCGATACATAAGCGAGCATGCTTCAAACTCCTCACCTACAAAGAACTCCATGACACAGACCCTGTCTACCTGAATAGCCGCATTCATTTCCACCAAAGTTCCAAACATCTTCGCTCACATCTCTCACTAGCACACACCCCAGGCATACACAAATGCAGAGCAGGGAGCTGCACCTGCTCCTAAAGCCTGGAATGACCTCCTACAGCACATCAGAACCTCCTCTCTTCTTAACGTTCGCAAGAAGCTGAAGACCTGCCTTTTCGAGTA
This sequence comes from Calotriton arnoldi, assembly GCA_963921515.1. Classification (NCBI taxonomy): domain Eukaryota; kingdom Metazoa; phylum Chordata; class Amphibia; order Caudata; family Salamandridae; genus Calotriton; species Calotriton arnoldi. The sequence goes on along the minus strand of CAWUFW010005927.1, from coordinate 687,137 downwards.
AGCCCTCCAAGGCTGGCCTCACACACCGGCTACAGAGTACCTGGATACCCTTAATGGGTGACACCTATAACATAGCAGCTCAAGATGATTTTCAATTAACATAAGTAGCTCTTATTACAGAAAAGTGAGTTTGTAATTTAGATTCAGTTAACACAAAAATCATACACAGAAACATCAATTTCTAGTCGGATCTAAATTTGACACAAGCATTGGTAGAGCTCTCCGGCACTGGGTGCCAGCCTTTTGGCTTTGCCAATGCTTGGCTTGTTTTGTTTTGCTATGGTTTTTACAAAAACATTGCTGTGGGAGATGCCGGGCCCTCACCAATATTAAAAATAATACACTGGAGACGAGCAAAAATATTTGTTTTGGTCTCCAAAAACATTAGCATACTAGTCACTGGCACTGATGGGAACTACTTTGTGTGCTGCTGTGGTCCTTGTGAAAGAGCAGAATACCATCACTCACAGTAAAATTAGTCAATAGCTGAAGTGGGATGATCCATTGCCCCTTGCTGCCTTGGATGGAAGAAAAAGGGTGAATGAGACAACAACAGACCAATGGATGAAGAGGACTGGCTGAAAGCCCCTAAATCAATGTTATAGCTATACACTTTTACTAAAAGCAAAAGGTCTTGCCTACCACCAGACCTAAAGAGTGGGTGGTTATTCAGCATTAAAAGTTGTAGAGTGCTTAAAATGATGAGAAAACTAGAGAGCTTAACACCTTCTCAGTTTGAGATATGACACCCAAACATTAAAATACAGCTTTTATCATCAAGTGGTTTAATCAGTTTAACAATAGACTTTACTGGCAACATTGCACTACTGGGAAGTATGGCAAAGAATAAGGCAATCTGTAGATCATTTTGGTCACGTTGTGCTTACTGTAAGTTTCATTATTTGCTCTCTAGTCAGCAGGATTTGGATGCTAGAAAAAGTAGTTTCAATCGCCTTTTGCAGTTTATACTAGTTTCTTAGGCTCCAAGGCCTCTAGGAATATAGCTCGGAGGTTCTGTTCAGAGGGGCTAATCTAAAATTTTAGGTCCCAAACTCAAAAAATGTAACATGGCATTGTTGGTAGTTTCACAGGCAGTAATCATGCCGACTACCAGCAATCCGCCAGGTTTTAGATTACCACTGACTTACTCCTTTATCAAGCCCCACGTTTGTAGGCTCTCTTTAGTTCTTGATTGACAGCACAGCTCTCCGCATGACCGTTTATTTCCAGGTATTTAAAATATACATAGTTGGCTTCTGCTCCAACAAACTATTATTTCTCTATATTATTTGCATCATCCCGCCACTTATAGAGGGCTTGCATTGTTATAAATGAGGTACAGTTGTGCCTCTCAAATGTGCACTGAATTATTACAAATTCAATTATCTCATAGCTAGATTATATACTGAAGGCAATTGTGTTCTGTTTTTTTTCACTGTAGAAGGCGTCTTTAATGTGCAAGGCAGACTTGTTTGCTGTGCCAATGCTTGTTTGTGAGACCGCTAATTGGGCTGCTGAATGAGAATGGTTCATTATGTAGTTTGTTTCCACCTGGTTTAAAGCAGATTGTATGCAAGCCTCTGTGTGCATACTCCAGTTGCTAAGCTTCATTAATGTGCTTTCCCCCTTCCACAGGCCTGAGATCCTTTTCCGGATGGCTCAAAAATGGAAAGGGAAATAGGCTGTTTACAGCTCACAACTTTGCAAATTGACGTCTTTTTTTTCCTTTGCCAATTATCTTTCTGTTTGCATTTTCCATGCCTCATCTCTGCAGGAAAACATGACTTCGAAGGTACATTGGGAGCCCGAAAGGAAATGAGCGCGTTGGCTGATTGTGTTTTGCGAGCAACAGTCTACAAATGGAGCCTATTAAAATCCATCAATTTAAATAGCCCATAACCAGCTGGAAGTAGCCAGAAATGGAACATGAAATAGCTAGATAATTTACTTAGCATTTAGAAGCAAAAGAAATCTGGCTGGGGACCAAAGAGTGTGCATAAATCTATGATCATTTGCTTGACCTCCCCAGCACTCATTAAGGTCACTCGTTGCATATGAATTACAAGGGGTGCAGAAGTGGATTTTCTGTGGTAATTACTTCACTATTAATTCTCAAGACTAATTATGGTAAGGGAGACAGACGTTGGGGCAGCGGGGGAGGGGAGGATCAGCAGGACTCTGGGCGGGAAGTAAATCCTAATGCCGAAAAATCTGAAGCGGACTCCTTGAGCCCATGGCACGATCACCCTTTCCCCCCATCCGTACTTGTCTGTACAGATCCTATACTAGACCACAGCGCACAGTGTGGGGATATTAAACCCTTCGCAAAGTAAAAAAAGGTAATCTAGAGTTTCATGAAAAATACTTTTAATTCTCCCTAACTCTTGAATGAGTTGACACTCTTTCGAAATAAGCAGCTTTGCGGCTGCCATATTCATGTCTGTAGTCTGCAGGCTCCATTTTGGCTCTGAGCTCTGTTTAAGTAGTTCTACAGTAGGCAACCATAACCTTGTCATAGTTGGTATTCATTTTGGAGTAGTGATGCGCATGGATGCCAACAGACTCTGCAAACTCCACAGTGCGTCACCCAAGGAGAACTGAAGAGCAGTCCATTGATGGCTCTTCATAGCATGCGGTCCGCTCTAAAGTGACTCCATTGTCAGTAAACCCCCTCCCAAGTGCTTCCGTTGCTTTCTTTGGAAAGCCAAAGAATCTGTTCCTCCTCCTCTGTAGAGATCGCACCGAGGGTAACCCGATATTCTTTAAGGAGCGTGGGTATTGACTTATTTTAAAAGCATTGGTCCTGCAAGATAATCCATAAGATTGCCTTTCTTTATCTTATTTTGCACAGTCTGTATGGATTTGTGTCGTGCAATCTGTAATTCAGATTTTAATACAATCTGAAGATAGAATGGTCTGAACTAATAGTGATTTTATTTGGTATAGGTGGAGAACAGAGGTTTGGATGAACAGCTCAGGAGTGCAACAACAACAAGCATTGGCATAGCCAATAGGTCTCGCTTTTGGGACCTTATAAGTATTTAGTTATGCAGCACAATATCATTGGTGCAACAACATAAACTAAATACTTATAAGGTCCCAAAGGCGAGACCTTATATTATTGCTGCTTTAATATAGTGTTTTATGCAGGATGTCTGCCTCTGTGCGCTACAGGTAAACGAAATAGGGGAAGGAAGTTGCCGAGGAGCACAATTCGGCATAACATTTAACCGACTGAGCTGGTTCTCTGTGCAACTTTTTTGTTTTAAACACGTATGACACTCAAAATACTTCGCCGAACCCTGCTGGAAAAAAAAAACTGAAGGGCAGTTTCAGGGTCACTGCAGAAGACACCACCTCCACCCTCTTACTGCCCTCACATGTCCCAGAATTTTCCATACCCTTTATTTCTCACAGGTTTGATATCTGTAGGGGCCGCGCCTATGGCCGCTGTTGAACTTCAGTCACAGCCAATGAAAATGCAGATTCCATGGACTTGTACTATATGGTAAAGGGTGCAGCTGGAAACAAACGGGGTGGAGAGGCATTTAATGGCGTCATACCACGAACCTATGGCGGAGCTGGCAAAACCCGTACAGCGCCGAAAAGCCGCAATCGTGGCACCATGCATTATGAAGTAAAGACGTTGCCAGGGACGTTCCAAATTACTGTACTCCATGAAGAGAACCTTAATTACCTAAAAGGGTAAAAACGCTTTTCATTAAGCACTGGACCAATAATTTATCTGAATATTGTCGATATCAGTTGCCACTCACGTCACCCGTCAATGCCTTCTAGCGCCTACTACAGGGGCGTAACGTTTCTAAAGCACTTCCAGTTTTAGTAGACACGGTAACCGATGCCGAGAGGCGTTGATTTTTTTACATTAAAGTCAATTCCTATATGCTACCAAGACCACACAAGTAGAAAACAGCAGGTTTCAAACCCCCCTCTACCGAGTCAACGTCATCACACGTTTGCCGCCGGTTGGCCTTATCTGCCATAGTTACCAATGGAAAGGAGGCGCTACTAAGCGGCCGCTGGGTTCTTCCAACAGCATTTTTAAATACGTTTATGGATTAGGCTTCTTGGCGCTAGAGGGGTTCACAAACCTCGTCCGCAGAGGGGTTCACAAACCTCGTCCGCAGAGGGGTTCACATCACTGCAGGACCCAGTGAGCGCCTCTACTTCATTAACGCCATGCCTTTTTGTAGATGTTAAGCGCTATACCAATGAAGCTAGTTAGAACACCGGCGAGGCGCTAGCGGGATTTGAATGTTAGCTGTAAATTCACCTGCGTTTTAACTGGTCAGCCCAAAACTGTAGTGCACATCTTCACCATAATGTACATTTCATTGTTGCCAGTAGTGCATCAAATATTTCCCACAATTAAATAAACGCCGTTATATTAAAATACCGCTGACATCTATTCATGGGTTGCAGCACGTACAAGCGTGCCATGCTCGAACCACAATGTGGAAGACCATACCACACAAACTGGGGACACATTAAACCCACAGACAAGTTACTTTCGCGAGATTTCAAAGCGCCTCGACCTTGCATCCCGCAGCTTGTCTGCCAACGAGCTTGGAAGCTGCAAGGGCCAAGTGCGCACGCGCCAATCTCAGTTGATCCCAAAAGCCATCAGGAACAAGCCCGCGAGTGGTGCGCGCGCACCACAGAGGAGCGGGGCGAGCGAGCGCGGCAGCCTGCTCAGCTGACGAGACGCTCAGCTGACCAGACGCTCGTGCGTCGTGGCTGGCCTTTGGATGAGTACGCGCGGCAGACATGTGTTTCCACTTATCGCGCCCGCGTCTGGGCATGATAATTGGAAACACATGTTTGCCGCGCGTACCCATCTCAAAAAGGCCAGCCACGACGCACGAGCGTTTGTTGGACTGCTTTTGAAACCGCTTACATTAAGTCTTCGCCTCTAAGCAGCGCTTGCGCGCTACTCGAGGCTCGACCTAAAAACGGTGTCATATGGACTGATACAACAAATTCAGGGTGGTATCCAATTGCAGTGCTGCAGAGAAGGTATCGGGGCATAGTACGGGTAAAGCAGGAAATGCTGACGATCAACACCACCCGGAGCAATTACTTTTCAGCTCTGTGTCAAAAGTGAGGCCGACTATCATCAGTACAATGATTAGAAACAATGTCACGACTTTGGGGCTAAAACAGTCATCTTTTCTAGGGGAAAAAGTCCACAGATGACCTGCAACATTGTGGACGAAGCAAAACGTTCATCTCTGAACTGCAAAAACCCGATCCCATGTCCATTCATCAAATTGTGAGGTTGGTTCGATGCTGCAGACTTTGGGTGCTTTTCTTCTTAGTTAGCGCCTTGAAATGTACTGCTACTGAGTTTGGAAAAGCACAATCGCAACAGCACATTTAAAGATCGAAACAGCAGAGAAATGCAACAAAGTTCCTGTATCTGTTTCCGTTATATCATTTTTAACCCTGTCAGTGAATGTCTGTGCCCTAATAAAACATGTTATAGAGAACGATTGAACTAGTCTGCATTCACGCCATTATTACTAGAGTTCAAAGGTCAAATTTTACGCTATTGCCATACAGAACCAAAGTAATTGTAGAAATCACCACTTACTGCGTGACAGAGACAATGCTATATTCACCTTACTGACAAAAAGAACTGGGCACTCCATCGCAAGGGTTTATCAATGAGATTTCTTCTCGCTGCACAGATTTATCGCCTTGTGTTCTGGCTCTGTTGTTTGGTTTAATGTCTTTATTCACAACTTCTACAGATGAAACAAATAGCACCGCATAAACCAGATCTGCAGAACCTACTCTGAGTAATATGCTATTTATTAACTTTGTTGACGGTAGAAAGGAACATCATGACCCACTCATGCCTCGGCCTCTCATAAGTCAAGGTCCCTTGATACACGTAACAATATTACTAGCACGATATGTCTGTGTGTATATGTATTTATATATGTTTGTGTCTGTTTACCAGTGTGTGCCTCTGTTCAGATATTGTGACGCAGTTAAAAAAAGTTGAGTCCAGCCACCTAGGGCAAGGGCAGAATCACAGACAGGAGTGACTTGCATGCACCAACCTCTGTCAGTGCAGACCTACATAACTGTCTACATAGTTTCTCGTCGTACCGACATCGGGCATCGCGTTCCCAAAACCTGGTCATGTGAAGAAGGCTGAGCCCTGAAGTTACTACGTACGGTAAGTAAGTACCTTTTTTTTGGCTTGGGACACTGGAAACGACACCTCCTGTAAGATTCCTTTGTTTCTTTGAAAGGTGGAGTGAGCAGAGACGTTTTAAGGCATGGGCAAAGTGGGCAAAGTGGGCAATTGCCCAGGGCCCCCACCTTTCATGGGGCCCCCTGGGAAAGTAAACTTTCTCTTTAACTTGCTTACTTCTGTCTATTTCCATATCTCAGTGTCTACCCCTCTACCTAATTCTACCTTTCACTGTCTCTCTCTTTGCCCAGTGGCATCTGAAGGTTTTTTGGGGGCCTTGAAAAGACCTATTTTTGGCCCCGTTCCTGAATGTTTGCTTGGCATCGTGCCCTGTTCTATTAGCAGAATAAATATGAACAGGGGGACCCCAAAGTATGTCTTACCCAGGGCGCCAAAAATCCTTAAGACAACACTGGGAGTGAGGTTCACTGTGTATTGTATGGTAGCATTAATATAGGACGTCATATCCCTATTAGTGTCATGAACATCCCTGTCCGTCCTTTTTGGATGCTTTGCTGAAAAGGGTGTTGGGTGTAGTCTGCCGTAGGTTTGAAGACTTGTTGTAAACCTGTTGTGGCAATGCCATTGCATGAAATGCTGCTGTGAATGTCAGAATAGGCACAATTGCGCAAACAAGTAGTTACCATCTCACATGCAAAAAGCATGCTAATGGAAACACAATCCACAAAAGTAACAAGCATTTGCAATGCAATCTGTCTCGCCTTTGGGACCTTATATGTATTTAGCTATGCAGCACATTAGCCTGGGTGCTGAAACATCTACTGTTCTTTAACATGGAGTGAAAGTAAGCACCAAACTGCGTGACACGCCAGGTATGGGAACACATGGAGAGAAATATTGCCTTTCAGCAGGAAATGGTATAGTCCAATGCTCTGTTTTTAATATAAAATCAGGGCCTTCAGTGGTCATATTGCTTAAAATGCAAGATTTGAAAAAATATTATTGTCTACGGGTGCTCGTGGAAGACAATTTCTATGGACTGGAATCTAGAGAATGCTAAAGTGATTCTGGTATTTTCTGACCTCCGCTGGTCGTTTTCATCAAGAAAGTTAACTAGAGGCAGTTGCCAGAAAAATAAAAAAAAGAAAGTCTCTCAGCAGAAAGCAATTCTGGTATTTTACTGACCTCTACTGGTCGTTTTCTATCAAGAAAGTTAAATAGAGGCAGTTGCCAGAAAAATTAAAAAAAAAAAAAGTCTCTCAGCAGAAAGCAATTCTGGTATTTTACTGACCTCTACTGGTCGTTTTCTATCAAGAAAGTTAAATAGAGGCAGTTGCCAGAAAAATTAAAAAAGAAAGTCTCTCAGCAGAAAGCAATTCTGGTATTTTACTGACCTCTACTGGTCGTTTTCTATCAAGAAAGTTAAATAGAGGCAGTTGCCAGAAAAATTAAAAAAGAAAGTCTCTCAGCAGAAACCATTCTGGTATTTTACCTACCTCTGCTGGTCGTTTTCTATCAAGACAGTTAAATAGAGGCAGTTGAACAGAAAAAAAAGTCCCTAAGCGGAAGCAGACAAGTTCTAGGGCTGATCTCCAGACCCCACAAAGTACATACACATATAAGTATATACTAAAGTATATACAAGAGGTCTTGAATGCTCGACCTAAAAAGGGTTCCTGACCATGAGTGAGGGCGACTGGGCCATGGTTTTATAGTAAATGCAGTGGTCATAGCTGTAAAAGAAGACAATAGATCACCCCTTATGTTGGCATCAGCAAGTTATTTATAATTATGAAGGCAATATTTTCCATGACTGAAACTGCTTTCTGCATCTGCTGTGTGTTTTCACTGCCCAGTGTGTTTCAAGGGTTTGACTGTATTTTTTGGGCACATTGCTTTTTTTGTGGTCTGTATTGAAATGTTTATGGCAAAGAAGTGGATAGGGGTTTGTACTTTGAATCCTGTATGTATTTTGTTATTGCAGTACCCAGCCGTGCGGCGTGGCCTTTCTTTAGTTTTATTCCCTCAAACATCGCTGCTTGGCTTCTGACTTGTGATGCTTGTGTTTAACAGAGCAGCATGCTTAAGGTGCCGAATATCTACATGCAGGAGGAGTCCTGGCTGAACCTGCAGGCTAGAATTATGACCATCAGAAGCCACTGCATGACCTGGACACAATACGCCTCTCTAAGTGAAGAGTCGGTCTTCAGGGAAAGCTTGGACAATCCAAATTGGTAAGGTTTGATTGTCATGGTGCAGGTGGTGCCTGAGTGTCGGCAAAAACACATGTGGTAGCTGGTGGGGGTGAGATGTGTCTTAGGTGAAATCTGATGTATGCTACCCAGAAATGATCAATCACTTTATAATACATTTATAAGATAGCTCAGTGCTTGTACTTTCACTAATCATACACCAGGAATTTTGCATACGGTGCCTGGATTATATCCATCAAAATTATCAAACTGCGGAGATTTGTAAAACTCTTTTTCATTTTCTGTAAATTGGACCAAATTTTTTCTGTGCAACAAGAGAAAGTTTCAGCTCTCAGCTTCAGCAAGACCTTTTGACCTGTTAGTATAATATTTGATCAATTTAGGCATGCTCCCATCTGGACACCATATTACATTGGGTTGCTATCACCACAATATTCCCTGGCTGATCCTAATTCTAGATGTATTTCTCCTCTTCTTGCTGATAATTTTTTGTATTTATTTTAAATTGGTTGCTAACAATTTTTTAAATCTCTAAATGTGTATGTTTGAGGTTTATAGCTTAAAATGTTAGAAAGTTCAATTGTTTGTTATTTGGATGCCGCACATAGGAGACCATCACCTCCAGTGCAATGTTTGTATCGTTTAAACTAGAAATTATATTTGGCCTGAAGCTGGATTCTCTAGCAGTTGTATTACGCAGCTAGTTAATTTTTTAATTTGCTATTACTGCAGCTTCAGTATTTCGGTTGACCAGATTACGGTGCTAATTTTACACAGCTGTATAGCGCAATATGGCTGTGTTTGCAGTGGTGGTAATATATGCATAGGTGACATAGACCTTGGTCATGGAAGGCCTGGGCTACCACATGATCTACAGTGGCCCCCTACAATTTGAATCACTGATATGAGATTTTGTTTTCATTCTTGAGTGATCTTGATGGTTGACCTAAACGCAGCAGACTCTAGGTCAGTGTCTCCTGCTAAATTTAGCTTTGGTGCAGATCGAATGTGTATCTCCAATTGAACCTTTTTGCTCCTTTTTGCCAGTGGACAAGAGCAAAGCCATTCTTTGCGAGCCAGTGGTGTGGCGCAACTAAACAAGATACAAACGAAAACAGTTCAGGATTAGCAGGGACGATGCACGAAAACTGCAATTAATAACTGAATTAAGAATTACTAAATGTAAAACTTCCCAATTGCAATGAATTGTAAAGTGAATAAATGATAATCAGGGCTCCTCAAAAGACATGTTTGGAGTGAAGGCTTAAATAAAACTGGGTGAAAGGACTAGAATAACCCCAAGGACTACAGCAGACTTAAAAGCATTCGTGTTGTGGCTCTGTAAAGCTAGTTATTGAGGGAAAAGTCAGAACCAAAGAACCAAGACTGTGGATGGGCTGGATGTCTCAAACTCATTACTTTAGATCTGCATTCAAGCTTTTGATACACCTTGGCCAGTAACAGTCTCCGGCTCCTCCAACGGCTGACTTTTACATCAGCGGGACAATTCATTGGTGCAAAGGAAATGTCAGCTTCTTGAATTTCGGTGCAAAATATTCTCTGTGCATCAGTTGAGTGCAGGCCACTGGCCTCTGTAGCCAGCCTGTGTAACTTATATGGCAAAACAGTTTTGAGTAGTCCTGTTACAAGGGCTAGTTGTCTCCCTGTTGGTTATTTAATAACGAGCCTCAGCAGTGGACCGAAAGTCAAAGAAGGATCCCCTAACCAGGCTTGAGCATCTAGAAAGAAGTACATATGTCACCTCCTCTGAACCTTGTCACTGTTCAGTTTTTAGGAACCTTTGTCTCCTCAGCTCTGTCCTCCGCTCCATTCCTAGTGAGCTGACTATAGATGTCGTGTACTCATTTGTTAAATCTGCTGTTCCGCAGGACCAGCAGAAAGGGTCTCTCACACTTCCACCAGACCATTCCCAGTGGAGTCTGATGGATACTTATCTGGACATCTCTTGTGCAAAGAATACAACTTATGGAGATCTTGGAATCCAAAAGCAGCACTCTGTTCCGGTCAAAATAGAAATCAAGTGGCCAAAATTCAGGGGCCAGTCTTAAGTCGGCTTGTGGGCTGGCCATTTGGTAATGAGTCTCCATCCAGCTTTTTAGAAATCTATTTTTTTTCTTTGTGTAGTATTAGGTTGTATCCTCTACTGGGGCGCAGGACCTGCAAACTAAGTTTTAGCCCGTGCTTACTGTATGTAAAATGACATTTCCTTCACTTGTAATCCAACTCTTGAGTTGCAGGCCTGGTCCAACAGGAACTCAGAACACTAGGCTGACAGTGGAAGGTGTATAATGTGTAATACCAATCTTCTCATAAGGTAACTGTAGATGTGTAAATTTACATGACAGGATATGAGGTCATTGTTGCTATTATGCTTTTAATAGTCCCAAACCTGAAATATTTGTGACACAATACATCCGAAAGCAAGCTAACAGCCTAAAAACAATGTGCTCCCATGTCAAATAAATGAAAACCACAAAACCAACTATTAAACGGTGGCAGCTCCAGATTGATTTTCACTACCCGGCTGTAGCTTCTTGTGAATAAAACGACCATTCTAAGAGATTTAAAATCTGTTTTGGGGTTTGACCTATGGAAGATTCCTTTTTGCATTTACCATGCCAAGTGGTCAGTTTTGTAAACAAACTCCTAGGCTGGTGGGAAATTCGGTTAGCTACTGCTGATAGAGCCTGCTGGGATTTGATAGATCAAAGACTCCTGGACAAAAGGACAGGAGGAAAAAGTGGGATGGTTAGGGGATTACCTTCCACTCCCTAGGTGTGGCTACTCATAAGCTACTAGTCGTCCCACATACTCTTCTTAGACTCTCTGGCTGGTGTATCCGAAGGGGGAGTTACCAGTTTGTTTCCTCAAACACCTGTAGAATACTTTTATTCCTTTGGGTGGAACATTGTAGGCGGTGGAAGCCGTTTATTTTTAGAGATGGATCTTTCGCATGGAATACCTGTCAAACTACCCGGAGCAAGGGCAGTTTTCAATCGGTTTTTGGCACAAGTCTAATGAAGTTTTAATATTGAAAACTGATAGGGAAGAACAACTATGTACACGCTGACTGCATTCACTCGTGGATAAACACGATGTCTTTACTTAGTTCTGTTTGGAGTTTATTTTGGACTGGAAACTTTTGTTTTGATCGAGTCCTTGAGTTAAAGCTACATGGGTGACCCTTAGAACTCGGATAGTTTAAAGCTTTTAGGTTTGTCCTACTGAACATTTTCTTAAAATCCTTTATCGGGACAACTTCCCGCTTTGCTTTCAACAGTTTATGGAAAGTCGACAACTGAGGGTGCTTTGGCCCCAGTCACCTTTTCAACTTTATGGAAGACAAAACTTTTATTTACTTTAAACAGTTTTAGCTTTTTACTCTTCTTTTAAGATAATGATTTTCGCTCTTCATTTTCTGTGTGTCATTTTAATTGTGTTTTTTAACTTATTTTTTTAATGTAACATTTTTACTTTTAGTCTTATTTACATTTTACATTATTCCCGTTTTTTCATCATATTTTTGTGCAACGCTTTAAGCCGTTGATTTTCACTGGTGGCATTTTTAATTACTTGTAGATTGCCATTAATTCTGAGTATTGTCCTTTACCACTGAATGCTTATGAGAAATTCTTTCTTTTGTCATAACCTTTGAAACCCTTTGTCTATTCTTCATTTTTGCTTTAACTATCTCACGTTTTCTTTTTTTACTTAACTGTCTTTGAATGCTGATGTTCTCTATTTCTTAAGCAGTGTTAGCTTGTAATCTAAAACTTTTATGCACACTTTCTCTCAAGATTGCTGTGGCATTCAGGCCAACCTACCTAAAGTGAGCCATAGTTGTATTTGTTTAAACCTGGTTACCTCTTGGGATTTGACGACTGAATAACCCAAAATTACCATTTTCTTAGAGTATTGGAAGCATATGAAACTTATCAATCAGAAGCTGCCAGCTTACGTAAGACAGAGAAGGTGTTAGATAATTGGATCTTAAACAATCCAGGGAATACAATGGCATGGCCATCTCAATTTAACACCTTTGACTGGACCCCACCTTAGCCATCCCTCCTATTCTTTAAACTCTGAGCTCTGACCACAAATGACCAGATTGGGTAAAAATCAACACATCAGTAGTTCTGTTGCTCCTTCTCTACCCGATATGGGTTCCCCCAACAATGACTGTTCTGCTTGTACACCAACTAACATTGAGATTAGCTGCAAATGCCTGATAACTTGGCAAGCAGTGAACCTCATTGAGGTTCAAATTTCCAGATGGCTCTTGTATGGATTCTGGTCCCCTTGTAGCAGCTGGGCTAAACGAACGCATTGCGTAGTTACGTTGGGATTGGTAGGCTAAAGATGGAGGCTGTGCACACTGTCACAGTATTGTCGAGAAATAAATCCAGACTTTACTGACATACAAAATATTCACAGGCCTCGAAAAATCTACTCGAGCTATGGCGAGTCCAATTTTTATCAAGTCGAGTTTATTTAATGGGGCCTGCTGGTCAAATATCGAAAGTAAACAAACTGGAAAGCAACAGGTAAAATGAATGAGCAATAAAGACTCCTTTAACCACTTAACCGCGGCGGCAATTCCGCCGCGGTGCGGCGGTATAGCGGAGTGGGCGGGGCCGCGGCGGCCAACGGACGTGCGCAGCACTACGGAGGTAGTGCTCGCGACGGCCGTTGGCCGACAGAAGCAGCGAAGGGGTTAAATCTTGTTTTTATCTTGACACATTTACTGTCTTTTCAAGGACAGAGGTCAAATGTCATTTTGGTATTTTGCTAGTTGCTGCTTATCTTATCCTGGATAATAGTGTTTACTTTTCTTTCTCTTATTACTGTTAAAGGTTTTTGTCAAGTGATCTATCTGACAATCATTGAGAAACAAAAAACTATTAAGATGTCAGGTTTGTTCTAACACACAACATTTAAACAGCTCGTAAATGAATAGTATAAATATTTCAAAATTTATAGGGAATTCCGAAAGCAATTTTTTTTTGTAAATCAGAAGTGGGATGCAAACAAAGATTTAAATAGGAGCAAAACAAATCAGAACACTTTACTTGGTGATGCACAAATGACAAATGTTTGCAGAAACGCGATTTCTAAACATTGTTTGTACACTATATAGTTTTATCAGTAGGTAGCCCGTCAGTGGGATATTTTGAAGCCATTTCAATGGAAAATCTGGTGATTGCAAATAAGTTTGCTACCACTTCATGCTTTAGGGATGTATTTATTAAAAGTGATGGTTTTTAAAAATGATTTGAGAAACATTCCTGCCCCCGCCCTGATGACAATGCTGTTACTGAACTAAGAGGCAAGTCATCGGTCATGTATATCCTATATGTGGCTAAATTTGTATTATATATGGCACAAACGTTTAGTCTATTAAACCAAACAAAAGTGTTTTTTGTACAGCAGACATGCTGAACTTGCGTATTTCAAGGTTTTTCCCTATGTGAAAAAGAAGAAAATGGCGGCTCAGTGAATTAAGATATTTGCCCAGGATCACATAATTTGAAACCAGTTGATGGGTCAAGAGCATTGTAATTAGGTCGAGTAGATTATTTAAGTCACTAGACCTGCAGGTCTAGTAACATTTTAATGATTTTTACCGAGGCCTGTATTCTACTCTGTCAGTATGCACCATCTGTTCCTGGGTCAAGTGAGCAACTTTCGCTCGTATGTCAGGTAAACTGAAGTCTGCAGGCTGCTTTAGCCAATAAAGATAACATCCAGTGAAGGGCAGAGTCCATAGAAGGACGATTAAGGAAGAAACTTCTTTGCTGTTTGAAATTAAAGTGCACTTTCCCTGTAATTTGATTTGCTTTTTTTAGTCCTTTGCTCTGAGTTGTCTCCCCAGGTTCCTGCTGTTGCTTACCTGTTGGCCAGGTTGGGACTTGGGGCGCGGTCTAGTATTTAAAAAAATGCTTGTTTGTTACATGAGCCTCCAGCATCTCGCTCTTCGCGTTTAGCATGACCCCCAAGATCCATTTAATGTTGCCTAAATGCAACACCCTTACCTGAAGAGTCTGTTCCTTTCTGAATTTTGAAGTCCCTGTTTATTGAAGATACCAATGCAACATTACCTATACCATGCAATGTTTGCATTGTGCTGCCATAGAAGGTATAAAATGTGGACAGTGTTTAATTTGAGCCAGTGGTTCCCGGTGGGGGCCACAGGGACTCATTTTTGGAGACCAGCACATATTTTTCTGCATCAGACATTTAGCAAGCGCAAGTGTGGGAAAAACAAACAAAGCGGAAAGACTGAGGAAGAGAAATACTGGAAACCCATCACAAAGGGCGACCGCAGGAACCTTCAAGAATGTGATAAAGGGGCAGGGAGTGTCTGTAGTGGATTAAAGAGGCATGAGGTGCATTGAAGTTTATGCAGCCTTGGTATAGGGCGCGTTGACATTTAATTGCACCAGCAACGGACTTCTGAGCAGAGCTTTGAGCACCAGCACTTATTCTTTTACAAATTAAGTAGTGACTGTTGAGGCAGAAGAGAAGTGGGTGTAGTTCAAATTATTTTCTTATTAATTGTGACAAATATTTGTGCATGAATCATATCTACCATCGCTCTTCGGGCAAGTGACATAGGTGCTCTTAGTATGGTGAAGCACTTGATGACTTTGTAACAGCGCTTCATTTGTAAAATAGTAAATGCCTGGACCCAAAGTTTTGCTCAGAAGCTCGTGGGCGGTGCTACCGAATGCCGGTGCGCAAATTCCAATGCTGTGTAGTCATTCCATTTCATGCCTCTTTCATCCCCCACCAGACATTCCCGACCCCTTTATCTCACGCCTGTAGGTTCTTTTTCAGTCCTGCTTTCTCCCTTTGACACTATTCTTCCGTCTTTCTCTTTCATTTCCTTTTGCCCCTTTTATGTCTTTCTCTCTCTTCCTCTGGGTCAAAGACTAATCAGGAAAAATAAGTGCCGGTTCCCAAAAAAGAGTTCCAGTGGACCCCCACCCTCAACAACTCGCTCAAATCAAGCACTGCGTGGGGGACTATTTTTCACCTGAAAACTATAACACACTGTTTTTCATATTCAATTATCTCCCATATTCCAATACTGTTGAAAGCACTTGTTTTTTTTTACTACTTTCCGTAGCATTAGCAAAGCTAATAGGACTGGCTTAATGTGATTGTCGTAATTTATGACTGTAACACATGTAAAAAGCTTTTGTGAATACCTTTGTTGGAATTTTAAAGTCCGACCCATTGGCTTTGCCAATGCTTGTTTTAACTAGAATTACAGGAATATCCACCTTGTACTCCTGTCACACCTCAGCAAGGTTTTGTTTTTTTAAAGCTTTACCTCCTCCACCTTCCTCTTCACCTTCATCACTTCCACATCATCTTCTTTCTCTCTAAATATGAGGTGTGACTTGACAGCAGGTTTTATTTTCTGCACATACTTCAGTAAACCCATCAGTAAGGCAGGATTAACAGAAGGGGTTTCCTCTGAGTTGTGCAGCTTTGTGCGCTGCATGCCACTGTTGCTGAAATGCAGTGGATGGAACCAATGGTCTGTTCCACTCAGAAGCATGTTTTCGTCAGTATAGATGCTTGCTGTTTGAATATTCAGCTGTTTGGAGGACTCCCTTTTTGATTCTTAAATAGTATGGATTTAACATGATGAAGTGAAGCTATTCTGGTGGCATCTGGCAAGTTTTGAGGTCAATTCTCAAAAGTCCTAGATGGAATCAAATCGCACATACATAGGAAAGATTGGTGAGGGCCTCAGACCTCTTAAAAAGATCCAAAAAGGCAAGGATCAGCTTCTGATCATCTAGAATTCCAGGTCAAGCATTCCTAAAATCTGGTGTTCAGCACTGTATGCGGGGGGCCCGAGAATGATTGTAAGGAAGCCCTTTGACGGAAGGAAACTCCTGGCCACAAAATGCACCGTGGTGCCAAGAAGAAGTGAATAAGCAGCGTGTATGTTGAGGAAATCACATACCTGATCGTTCTGAGCTGAGAAGGGACTAATCTAAATAGTACCCACTCGCTGCCCAGTTGGCGATGGGCACTGCGCCACACATGTAGCTTTCCAGAATATTATCCTGGGGTTCCAGAATTGTTTTGCCGAAAGTACTCTGGTCACATACCAGGAGAGAATCCAGTTAATCACACCAAAGTGACGCTCTAATACTGGGGACGGATCACAAAACATTTTTGACTGGTGCTAATTCATGTCCTTGGTGTTATGCTAAGGCAGTGCTTGCTCCAAACACCTTTTACCACTGTATTATGAAAACGGGATTCTGAAGGTGGCAATGTTTGACAAGAATGTTTGCGCATGTTTGTTGTGTGGCATTTATTTGTAGTGGTGATGTGTTCTGTTGTGTTTTTTGTCCAGCTCTGTTTTGTGCTGAATTATTGCAGTGTGATTTTATTGTGTTGTACTTTAATTCTTATGATGCATTCTGGTTTGACTAGTTTGTTGTGAAGTGTCTTGCTATGTTTAATTTTGTTGCTTCGTGTATGTCATGGTATTATGTTCTGTTGTTAACTTTAGACATGACTAATGCTGCTACATTTCTAGCCAAAAACAGCTGATGCAGCAGCGGCCAGTAGTTAGGGCGATGAACAGGCGCCATGTCTGTTTCCTGGGTTTCTGGCACATTAAAAAACATTCAATTCAATACTTGCGTCCCACTATTTTCATGGTCTAATCTGACCCTCTCTTCGAGGATCAGGCAACCAGGCACAGTAAGGAGGCGAAGGGCGCAGGTGTGAATCTTCACATATTTAATGCTGGGCTTTGCCGTGAACAGGCCTGGGGCTGGGTGCCTCACACCCAGTGAGTTCAGGCATAGAGTGGCGCCTGTGACCTCACTCTAGCTTGAAACTCGGGCGCATTAGGCTACTGCCCCTTCCGAGACTGTACCTAGGTCGGTCACCGTAACTGCGTCTGCAACGTCCTGACGTTGCTCACACTGGGACTTTTGTCCTGGCTACAAACTAAAGGGTGCACAGAGCCTCCTGTAACTATCAGCAGTCTGCGCTTGATATGGAACATTAGGAAAGGCTCTTCTACGCCTCGTCCACCTCCCATCTCGTTTCACGTAATGTAACTGTGAGCCCAGCAGCGGGGAGCAAAAATCTCGACAGAAGCACCTTTTGAGAGCTTAATCTGTTCCAACTGAAGCCCAGGTAAGAGCAACATACACATATGTGTTACGCTTGCATACATTGACTTTACAGGATTTCAAAGCAAAGGGGACGGCAAGAACTATTTTTGAGCATGCCCCAATTAGAAAGTCATAGACAAAGTCATTCATGGTCTGTTGTTTCTGCAGTGCCTACAATGACTTGTGAACATGTTCTGCATCATGTTACATGTTTACTATTGTAAATGGCAAGTGTTTAACAATGTTTAAGGGTACTCATTGAGTCCCTGTATGCACCTTGGAAGCATGAATGTCTGTGTAGGCCATGCCGAGTACGGACTCATGACAGTAGACTATAGCCAGGATTCAGCTAAAGCCACCTAACTCACCTAGCCACATTCCTGGGTTTCATGCAGTTACAATGCTTCGTTGTATGCAATACATACTGATCTAATCTTAAGCCCTCACCATTTTCAAATTTCACCAGCTGCCACTGAGCACATGCCCTTAAAGTCCCGATAACAAGCACCCCTTTACCACTGAGTACGTAGGTAAAATAGCTCTGCTCCATTTCTGCAACTAGTTAAGTTACCAGTCAGCCCAAAACTGTTGCAGAGATTGACTTAACATGCCCTTAAAGTCCCGATAACAAGCACCCCTTTACCACTGAGTACGTAGGTAAAATAGCTCTGCTCCATTTCTGCAACTAGTTAAGTTACCAGTCAGCCCAAAACTGTTGCAGAGATTGACTTAACTTTGCATTTCCAGTGCTCGCATTTTTGTGTGATACTTCCCTCAGTATATATGCGTCATGACTGTTAAAATCACTTACTCTCATAGCCCGAATATTATAATTCAGTAAAATAGATAGTCTTCTGGGATTTGACATAGTCAACTGATCTGTTATGGTCGCGATTGTGCAGCGTCAGTGTTTTTCGCATAGTTCAGGATTTGTCCCAATGGCCCCCTAATCAGCTGCATATTCTGCAGATTTTAACAAAAAATTTTTTCTAGCTCTATCAGTTCAAAAGTTACTAAAAACGCTGTGACGTGGTGCTATACCGTGGAAGCCTCTTATGCAAAGGTTGACTGGTCACCTTTCTGTTGATTATTGCTACATTTGGATGCAAACTGGTACTAATGAGGTGCAGTTTATGCTCAGACAGTGTTAACAAGTGTAAAAATATTAAAATAGTAAAGTAATACCATCACAAAATGTGCCACATTACGCCATATAATTTGCCTTTCCTTGCAGCATAATTTAGTAACACCCCCATATATATATATATATACACACACACACACACACACACACACACACACACACACACACACACACACACACACACACACACACACACACACACACACACACACACACACACACACACACACACACACACACACACACACACGCGCACACTCACTCTTCTAGTAGCCCTGGTTATAGTGCATTGCGTTTTCAAGGCAGAGCCGTCAGAATATTGTACAATACATATTAGTTACGCATGCCTAAGCAATCTTCTTGCATGGCAGCAATGAAAGAGTCTTTATGTTAAAATGGGACTAGGTATAATAAGCGCCAATCATGCGAGTAGGAAAATCCACATTTTTGTAGGGGAGTAAATAATGGGGGTGCGGTGAATAGCGCGTGCTCGGGAGCCCAGTCCAACATGTACAAGCTGCAGATTGAATTTTAGGTTTTCACATCCAATTTCAGCTCAACTGAGTGAATTCCAGGCAGCTGCAGAAAATCACATATTATCTGTGATCCATTTCATTGTTGGAAGAACCTAAAAAGATGATGAGAGGTGTACTTTGAAACTGCTATCATTTCTGAATAATATAATTTTTGTATTAAAGATCAATGGCTAATGTATTGTAGCGTTTTATCTAAAAATGCAGTGATCTATTTAGTACTTTGTAAGAGAACCACTTTCCTATCACGATGCTCTCCCACACACATTTCTTATATTGTTTATTGTGATGGTGCAATTCCAGAGTTGTTAAGGCTTTGTCGAATGCGAAATTTTATCATCTGGAGATGAAATACTACTGGTTGGCACATAATGAGCTTGGGTAATAGGGAAGAGAGGCCACAACCCTGCCCCCCATTTCTTCTCAGGGACCCCATTCATATGAATAGACGCCTCATTCCCCTGGAACCACCTCTGTATGTCATCACCCTTCTTGTACTCCTTGCCTACATTCTTGGGGATGTGCACAATTCTGTTTGACTGCCCTGACGAATTGCTGCCACCATCTGAGCTGGTTCTACTCCTCTGATCCAGCTCCTTTATCCTGATCTCATGTTCTAGCATCATCCTTTTCTCCTCCATGGCTAACTTAAGCTTCTCTAGTTCCATAGCAACTCTCCTTGCTTCCCGCCTGTCCTCCAGCTCCTCTGGGGACAAGCCACTGCTGCCCGGTTTAGAGGGTGCCCCCCCTCCCAAAAGCATATCCACCCTTGGAATAGGCTCCTCTGCCTCCATGCCAAGATCCCCAGACAGCTCAATAGCATGTCTGGCTGCTACCCAGGCCCTCAGCGCCTTTTGTAGTCTTTCTACCTGGATTCTGCTGCTGACATACTACATACCTCTGGCAAAGACTCTCTGCAATAACCCTGAACTTTGGATTGTACCATGACTGTTTGAAGAGCCTAATCATAGCATCTCTTCCCACATGAGTCACTCCATGGTACATCCTTGCAAATTGTGAAAGTAAACAGTCTGGCATTACTAGTCTATCATCCATGTACACCCATATTTCATCTTCAGGTCTCTTTGTACATCCTGCTTTAATCCAAATTTCTTTCTTTTCCTCACTAGCTTCTTCTTGCAATTGTCTAACTTCATCCCATGTTTCTAGAGAAGAGAACATCAAGTGACAATTTGTATTCTTTTTTTCTGTTCCTTTATTGATTGAAACTGAATTTTGTGCACAGAAACGAGCCACTTGGTCTGCGTATCTGTTGCCACTAGTCACATAATCATTTCCTGATTTGTGTGCTTGGCATTTGACCACTGCAATTTCTTGGGGCAATTGTAATGCATTCAGCAAATCTTTTACATCTTTGCTGTTTCTTATCGCGGATCCTGAAGAAGTCTGAAACCCACGTTGCACCCATAATTGACCAAAGTCGTGCACCACCCCGAAACCATATTGACTATCCGTAAATATGGTTATCCTCAAACTTTTGCCAATTATACATCCCGTGGTCAATGCGACCAACTCAGAAATTTTTGTTGAATTTATCCCTCTTAGACTAGATGCTTCAAGAACCATGGCCACTGTACATACTGCATATGAAGATCACAATGCACTCTTTTCATCTTTCAGACATGAACCATCTACAAACATCACACAATCTGACTCTGGCAATGGCGTATCTTTTATGTCGGGCCTTGGTTTCGTACACAACTCTGTCACATCCAGACAATCATGATCTGCTTCATCCTTTACTTCTTCACAACTCGAACTCGGCAACAAAGTCGCTGGGTTCAGTGTCGTGCATCTTGTTACTGTCACATTCTCAACACCCAAAATCACTCTCTCATATCTAGTCAAACGACTACTCGTCATGTGCAACGTCCTCGTCAGCAAAATCTCAACAGAATGTGGCACATACACTCTCAATGGATTCACTCTGCTCCAAACTCACACAAGTTGCAGCCACAGCTTTCAAACAACCTGGCAACGATGCAGCCACTGAATCCAAAGTAGCAGAAAAATATGCCACTGGACGACACGCCATTCCATGTGTCTGCGTCAAAACTGAAACTGCACCTCCATCTTTCTCACAACAGAACAATGCAAATTCTTTAGAATAATCTGGCACTCCCAATGCAGGTGCTCGACAAAGAGTATCTTGCAACTCAACAAAAGCCTTCATGCTTTCTTCATCCAGTTCGATCGGATCGACTACATCTTTGTGAGTCAATCTCTGTAATGGCTTGGCTATCAGTGAGAAACCACTGATCCACTGTCTGCAGTATCCAACCATACCCAGAAACATTTGAACTTCTTTTTGTGTTCTGGGAGGACCCATTTGCAAGATCACAGCAATTCGATCTTGCGATACTTTCCTGACTCCTTTCTCAATTTTGTGTCCCAAATATTGAACCTCTTTTTGACAAAACTATAATTTTGCTGGTGACACTTTATGCCCACCTACTGCCAAATGGTTCAGTAGAGCAATTGTATCTGTCACACATGCTTCTCGTGTCTTTGATGCCACCAATAGGTCATCAATGTATTGCACAAATACTGAGTCTTCTGGCATAACCAATGACTCCAGACAGTTTTTCAGAATCTGATTGAAAATCTAAGGACTCTCTGTATACCCTTGAGGAACTCGGCACCATGCCAAGACACTGTCTCCAAACCGAAATGCAAAAAGATACTGGCTATCTTGATGCAAAGGTATCGAGAAAAAGGCTTGACACAAATCAATCACTGTGAACCATTCTGCGTCACAGGGAATTTGGTAAAGAATTACTGCTGGGTTTGGCACTATTGGACAACAAGGTACTACAATCTTATTAATTTTTCACAAATCTTGCACAATTCTGTACTTGCCACTCGGTTTTTTAATTCCCATAATAGGTGAATTACAAGGACTCCCTAATATTTCTCTCAGAATACCTTGTTGAATCATTTGCTCAATTACAGGAGTAACTCCCTCAATAGTCTCAGGACTCATTTTATACTGTGGTGTTTTCTGAAATTCTGCACCTTGTTTGACCAAAATTTGAATTGGATCAACACCTTTAATCAATCCGATGTCTTTCCCTGAAAAATCCCACACATCAGTCGTTACAGTATCTCTCAATTCAACAGGCAAATCCTTCGCTATAAATAAAGGATACAAATCATTCACTTCTGTCCCTTGCCTTGCTAACATCACTTTGAAAGCAACATCCTCATCTGGTGTTTGAAAAGCAATACCATCTGGTGTACAATAGATGTGCAGTTCATCTTGCACAACAAGTCCCTACCTAAAAGGTTCACCGGACTCGTATCACATACCACGAACCGCTGCAAATCTCTGAATTCTCCAATATGAACCTCCATTGGTTTGGTCACTGGAGTTCTAATATACTTGTTTGAAACTCCTACAACTTGGATAGTTTCTCCCGAGAGGAGTAAGTTTGGAATTTCTGCTGCTCTCACAGTAGAACGGGTAGCACCAGTGTCCACAAGGAATGTAATATCATTACCTTCCACTTTCCCATCCACAAAAGTACCTGATTGATCTATCACTAGTGATGCGCCAAGCACGCACTCTTCCTCCCCCCTCAGGCACCGTCATTGAGATGAATCTGAATCACTCTCAGTACATTGCAACCAATATTGCGAAACCATTTATCCATTTTGTTTCTTACCAATTTGTTCACTCGTGTGAAATCCAGCATTCGCACTTTATCTCTGTACCTGAGCATTCACATTATTTGGCATAGGAGCTTGAGGCACTTGTACCTGTTGTACCTATGGTGAAACTACCTGTTGCTGTTGCAGCTGTTGTTGATACACAACCACCTCATTCTGCATCTGTGGATTAGAATTTTGAACCATTCCATTATTTTCTAACAAGAACTTGCACTCGTTCTTCCAATGTCCTAACCTGCTGCACGCATGACAAGGGAATTTTCTCTTCATCTCTTCTTTATTATTTCTACCTCTACCTTTTCCCGGTAATTGCACTTGAACACCACCATTCGGTACAATATTCAAACCAGATACCTGACCATTTGGAAAATTCTGATTCTGTCCTTTCATCTGAAAACCTGTTTGAGAATAATCAACAAAGTTCCCATTTTTCTGCTGTGCCGCTTTCACTTGCGCGCACATCATTTTCTCTTTCAATTTCTTATACCTAGATTCAATATCATCACTACAATACTTTGCATACCTCAGTATTTCATCAACTGTTTTGTTCTGCCAACAAATCAGATGCTGCTGAATCATATTACTAATTTCAGGTTTCAATCCAAACACAAACTTATACACAAAATGTCCCATATCTTTGTCAGTTATATCTTCAAAACCACTATACTGTTTAAACACCTGTAAAAGTCTCTCGTAGTAGGCATGTACTGTTTCTTTTGACTCCTGTGTCGTCCTGTCAATCTTAACCCAATCTGTTTCCTTTGGGGAAATCTTACTCTTCAAATAAGTAATCACTTGATTATATTTCTTCATCACCTCTTCTGAAGGTGCTCCAGTTTTAACATCTCTAGGATATTCCTCTTTCGGCCAGTCAATTGCAATCTTACACTCAGTCCATAATTCAGCTGGAACTACAATGTCAAATAAACCATCCAAATCTTTTAACAGGACCTTTGAGACCTTAACAAACCTCTCTACCTGTTTGTACTACTCAACAGGCTTTTCTCTCAACCTCAGGAAGTCATTTGTAAAAGACAATATGTCCTGTCTTGACCAAGGAATATGAACATATCCACCACCTGGAACTTCTCTCTTTGGATATATCTTTTCAGCAGGTCCTGCCTCTTTTAACAGAAGCAAAGAAGATGCAGTCACGCCCTTACTTGCAAGCCCTTCTTTCTTTCTAGCCCATCTACCTCTCCATTGATCCAAATCACCCCATTTTTTCAAAGTATTAATCAACTCTTTTACTTGCAATCGTTTACCGGATGCATTCAAACTCTCTAAATCTTTGTCACTAAAATTCAACCTATATGTCTTTTGTAAAACTTTTGATTTCTCAATATCCACTCCATATTCTTGTGCTGCTTCTGCCAACTTCTCATGCAAATTTCTCGCTTTCAATGTAATATTCTTACACAAGAATAACAACTCATTATCCTGATATTTACTCAATCTCTCCGGACTTATTGTACCAGTAATCATTTCTTCCAGATCTACTCTTAACCTACCTATATCTATACTCTGTTTAGACTTACTAGGTGCCATTCTTCTAATCCAATCATCCAACTCTTCTGGCGAAAGTCCCACTGAACTCCCTGATACTGAAGTCGTTTCTCTCACATTTGACAGTAATTTTCTAGGATCAATTTGTACACTTCTTTTTGGCGTTTCAGTCACATTTCCATTTGCTGGAATATCCATCAGTGATGTACTCCTCATTTGATTCTGGTCCACTAATATCCCTAGCACTATTCACTGGAACTGTCAATGCATGCACTCTTGAAATATTTTGACCGTCACTATACAATGGAACTATTGGACCAGTTGTTACCGGAACTGATAATGCTTCAGCATTTTAACTCATCTGACTAATTTTCTGAGTTAATTCTTCTTCTGCTCTATTGAGCATTTCAATCTCTCTCCTGTGAGACTCGAGTAGCTGATGAAGACGGTAATACTAATGGAACTTGTGAAGCTTGTGTAACCTGTGGAATTTGTGGAGCTTCTATCTCAATTAATGGTGCACTTGGAGTAATCTCATCCGGACTCTCCTGATATGGTGGAGGTCTTTTCAGTAACATCGCATCTAATAACTCATCATCAATTTCATTTGGATCTGTATCTAGTTCTGAAGTCTCTACATTATTCTTTTTCTCCTTACACTTTCCACTAGCTTGTCCCTCAGCAACCATTACTGGATATAATCCATCTATCATTACATCTCTCCTCCACTTTTTCAACTGCGCATCCCATTTAGCCTCTGAATACCATCTCATTGTATTCCTATATTTTATCCCATTCCTATCGCTCTCCCTTCTGTACGCCTCATGTTCCCATTCCTCAAGCGCCTCAAACTGCATAGGTCTAGGATTTGGTTTTAATGAATTCATTCGTCTTCTCAAATTTTCCAAAATCTTTACATTGAAAGTACCATGCTCTGGGAAAGGTAAAACTCCATCATCCTCTGTATAACTCGCCCAATTCTCTAGCCATGTACACGTATGATATCCACGCTCTATCATCATGAAAGAAGCTTGCGATCTTGCAGGAGGTACAGGAAGTCCCTCTCTAGTAACTATTGGTTTGTCTTTTTTAAACAAATGTTGTATCATCTTTATCAACTTCATTTTCAACACTCTCTTTTCACAAAATGCTTTAAAAATCAAGGAAAATCCTTCCGTAATTCTGCTCACCCTATTGGTTCACACTCGTCCAATACCAGCGCGACTCACACCAACCAACCAATCACAGCACAACACACGCCCGCTATCTTACCAATGCCAGCACGGCTTTTTGTGACTTCAGTATAACTCCTGCGACTGACCCTCCCTTTACAAAATAATATGGCAATGTACTACAAAAGTCTTTCTAAATGAGTTCTTATTAGAAACAACACAAAACGCTGCTACTTTATCTGCTCCACTAAATGAAAGATAGTTCAGTCATTCAATAGAACCTTTTACAGCCAGCAGAATAACGACTAGCGTCACTCTACTCTCAATCAAAGTGAAAGAGGTCTTGGTACTCCTTTGGGGATACTAGCCAAAGTTTCGGAAGAGGACTTTTTAGAAAAGAGGTCTTGGTACTCCTTCGGGGTGTAAGGCCAAAGTTTCGGAAGCGGACTTTCACTTATTTTCATACAATCTTCTTTCAACAAGATAGGTCCCTAAGAATAACATCAACAGCATTTCACTGTTCGATATTACAACAACAGACAGAGTACTTCTGCAGTGTGATACTTTTCCACACTATTCCTCTGCCACTAGGGCTAAATAAACATCCCGGGATCTTAGGCAACTCCGTACCCGTACTTCCAGACTACATAAAACAAGACGCTAACTTTTCATATTAGTAACCAAAATCAATAATTCCACCATTAATTTGCCAAAATAATCAATATAAACCATCAGGCTGCTACCAAAACTGATCCAGCGATCTGGGACATATAATTTTCCACAAACTAGGCCCAACTTCATTACCCACAAGCCCCTTCACGCTGAGATTAGTCAATTTCCAAAACAAATTTCCAAAATCCAATTTGTGTCTTCATTTCTATTGTACCAATTGTGGCAATGCGATCTTTATATAGTTGACAGGGTTTGGCAAACCAATACTTGTTTCTAGAATAATCATAAACTAGAAAAACACCTCTAATAAAGACAGACACATTTCTATATTTATAATGTTTATCTAAAATAATGTAAAATAAATGCTCATCAGTACCAAAATATAGTACAAATCACAGCTCATCACAAAGCAACAATATCAGAAAAATATGATCAAACAAACATCTCAAAATGACAATGCATAAAGGAGTGGAAAGCTGAAGAGACAAAAGGTTCAGAGACAAAATACATTTGCAAATGATTATGCAAATTCAGTTTTCTGTCTATACTAACCCAATTGAATAGGAAATCTACTCTCTGGCCATGAGAGCAGTAAGGCCCCTCAAGAAGAGTTGAAGAGGCAAAGACTAAGTCAGGCATCAGCAGACCGGAACAGCCAGCTCAAGATTAGGACAGCAAAGAAAAGCCTCTCCTCATGCAGGTAAGAAAAAAAACCACCAACTAACCCTCCAACAAAACTCCTAAACCCCTCCCACCAGGAACCTCAATTATACCCTAAAACCCAAATGTCCAACCCACACTTTTCAGAAGAGGATTTCTCTACACATGATTGGTTAAGGAAGGGGGTGTACTGTCACACCACTCTCGTCATGTCCCTTAGCTCATCTTCTTTATTGTTAATTTATTCTGCATATCTACTTCCACCCCAGGAAATACAAATTCGAGCCTCTGTCATAGCATTAGTTTCCTTCATCCTAGTCCTGTAGCAAATTATGTGTCTCATTTATCCGTTCGTGCCGCTCGAAGAGGAAATGTTCTTTCACTCAAGGAAAATTTTGTTTCTATCAGTTGTCTCTTGGCAGGCACACAGGACTGGCGAAGGACACTTGTCTTCCACTGCCATCATTTTTCTCAGTATTATTTCGTAGAGTTCGTTAATTTTCATTTAACCCCGTGTTTTCCCGCAGAACAGAAAATCATGCTTCTATGAAAAACAAACACAGGCATTATTAATCACTTATAATGCTTTTCATTACGCATCCACCCCATGTTGCATCTATCCATGCACAACCCACGTTAATATTATTTTCCTAGCAAACGTTAATAAAGTGCACATAAGCAGCATTATTTTTTTTTTTTTTTTTCGTTTGTCAAGAAACATTCGCGGCCTACTTCAGTGCTTTAGTACGTGCTTGCGCAGTAGCATTTTCCCTCATGTTAGGCTCTTTTCCACATTCGTTTTTCACGGCACATGGTTAGTAAACGTTACTGAGGGTTCAATTCGAGCAGGTTTTATTTCGCGAAAACCCTGCTCCATCAAGTGCATGATTAAAATTCCACAACAGATTGTCCCAGAGCTAAACAAGAGGTCTTCCAGTAACTCCTCAACCTTCCCTTTACACCAGTGAAGATCAAGGTAAGGCATTTGGATTTCTGCAGGCATGAATGATCAAAACAGCTGCAGCAATCAACAGAGCATAGATTGCAAAAGATGAGGAGACCGCACAAATGTCACACACAGGTGGGATGGCTGATCTATTAGCAGGCAGAAGCGCCAGTGGCTGACCCACACCTGCACACTGAGCTCATAAACACAGTAATCACTGTCATACTCCATTTTTAACAAATGGAAAGAGCTGAAGTAACTTAAAGATACACAGAAAAGATTGCTAAAAAGGGACAGCGATATGTTTACAGGAAAAAATGGGTGCCAAAAGCTACACTGGTAGCCACTGATTAAAGAGACGGGTAGTATATTAAAGCAACAAAACAATAAGGACTCACTATAGTACACTCTGTGCAGTTTACATCTATAAGAAATGGAAATGTAGCAACGTGGAATAGGTAGGTTGGTGAGGTGGTGTGTGACTTGCAGAATAAATCTAAAGTAATCCCAGAGATTTGAAGTTTGGAAAATATTAAGTCATAAGTCTCTAATATCTGAGAAGACACTTGCCAAATTTGCACAGGGCCCAGAACCATGCCGCTCAGCTCATATTTAGCCTAAGAAGTATTTAACAGATTGTGCCTGCCTCTGGTAAATTTATTGGAACTTGGTTTAAGAGATAATTGAATGCAAGACCCTTTGAAAATTTCCATCATCCACAGTCACTCCTATCACACCCCAGGTTACCTAACTAAACATGTTTGCAGCAATTCAAGATCTGCTTTTCTCTACATACTGGCTACCTACTCGCATAGGCTCAATGACTGCAATTTCCCTCCATGTGCATTGATGTACTTTATGGCGTTCCCCTCCTCGCTCTTCAGCAGCCCCCCTCCACAGCCTCCTTTTGTACACTTCTTCTCTTCTCCTCGCTGTTTCTGAAATGCAGAGGCCACAGGAGGGCAATTCTAACTTTGCTCCTGAAATTTCCACAGGCCTTGCTTTCACTCCATGAGGTTTGGGATTATTTATTTTAGAGGAAGGAGGCGCAATTCATACTATGCTTGCCAAGGCCAGCCCATTGTCATTCTACACATGACAATGAGCCGCCTGGCTTCGTGAGCACAGTTTGACTGACTCTGGGCTCACCAACCCTAAGGCTGCAACAAAATATGGGTTGTGCACCAAAGGTTAAGCAAGCCCAATCAATGAGCACGGTTTATCCACTGTAATAAAGAAAATTGTCGCCCCAGCCATAAGCCCATTGGGCGATAGTAGATTCTTTGCCTTTCCTACCTGAGCCTAGCCTCTTCGTTGGACTGCACAGCACTTCAGTCTTGCAGGGTGTCCATTATCACTTTGGAGAACACTGCGCACACAGAGTCATCCAAAAGCGTTTGTTGGGTATTGGGGGATCTAGTAGTCACAACAGATTTTTTAGTGTTTTATTCTTTTACTCTAAGTTACTCCTTTTTAAATGACATAGCTAGGCTGGCTGGATATGGTGCTAATTGGGTGCGACTAATATGACATACTGTATTTGTTGAGTTCCAATACCTTTACACCTCCTGGAGTAAGCTTTGACTGCTCACTATTGCCATCTTTGGAGAGACAAGTTTCCAAAAGAAATATCTTTTATTCAAATGAAATGAAATAAGTTCTAAAACAGCAATCGTAAACAACAGTATCCAGCACAGATGCTGCCAATCGATCGCCCATCGCACCTGACCCAAAATAAAGGTTTCATAACATACTTCTGTCTTTTTCCTATTACATAAAAATATTGGGGGATTTTTGGTAGAAAAAGAGTAGCAAAGAGATGCCTGAAATGGATCTGGCACATTGCTGGTTCGCATAATGCGGCCTCAACCTTTCCACAAGCCGATATTAGCTGTACACACTAGGGACCAGAAACTCGTAACCACGCAGGTTGGGATTAATGAGGCGTTCCAGGATTATTATACACACTTATACGCGGCCCCTCCCCTGCTCTCTTAACAATCTACTGACGAGTTCCTAGCGTCCATACCACTTCCTGTTATCGCACATGCACTGTCCCAGGTTTAGCAGCTCCAATTACCCAAATAGAAATTCGTGGAGCCATCAAAGAGCTTTCCCGCAATAAAACGCCTGGCTCCGATGGGCTTCCTATTGAATCTTACTCCACATTTGCGACACAGTTGGTCCCCAAGCTGCTATAACTATATGAAACACCTTTGGAGGAGGGAGCTTTGCCCCCCATGACAAGGGAGGCGATAGTGACTTCCTTATTAAAGCCTGATAAACCTCCTATGGACCTCTCCTCCTATAGGCCCTTGTCTATTCTCAATACGGAATACAAAATACTTAGTAAGATATTAGCGTCACGTCTCGTTCCTCTCCTTCCCGGGCTGATCCATCCCGACCAAAGTGGCTTTATACCCCGCCGAAGCACTTCCCTAAATATACGTCGCCTCTTCACTTTAATTAATACGGCCCAGGACCACTTCCCTTACGCAGGATGTCTGTCCTTAGATATCCGGCAAGCTTTTGATACCCTGAGCTGGAATTATATGCTTGCGGCATTGAGAAAATTTGGGATACCCCCTCCCCCTCTCCCCCCCACCATCTCAATTATTGCCGTTGGGTAAAATTACTCTACACAATGTCAACAGCACGAGCAAAAACAGGAGACGACACCTCCCCGCATATCACATATTCCGAGGGACAAGCCAAGGCTGCCCCCTATCACTTCTGCTATTTGTATTGGCATTAGAGCCCCTTGCCCAACATTTACGCCAAGCAATGAGAACATATGGCATATCGATAGGCCCGGTTACACACTCGTTTTCTCTCTATGCCGACGATATGCTGTTGTATTTTAAAGACCTGCGGATGGACTTGCATCCGCTGGCGGCTCTTCTGACCCGATTCGGTTCCATATTGGGGCTACACCTGAATGCCTCGAAATCGATAGCATATTCATTTTACAATAATTACAATTTGCCCATTTTGCAATTTGGCCCGGCGCAGCTCAGGTTAGAACTGGTCACCTTCAAATACCTGGGCATTCAGATATACAGAGACACCCACAACTCACTGGAAGGAAATCTGGTCTGTACGATTAACTCCCTAAAATCACAGGTGGCCTGCTGGATTAAATTGCCTTTGTCTACGGCGGAACACCTTGCAGTGGCTAAGATGGTGATGCTGCCAAGGCTCTTGTATCACTTTGTTAATCTCCCGGCGGTGGTTCCGGCATGTATATTCAAAATGCTAGACTCCTTATTGATAAGCCTGATATGGGGACCGGGACGCCGCCGGATAAGCCTTGCTAAACTACAATTGCCCATGTCCAAGGGTGGTATGGGAGCCCCGGACCTTAAGGCGTATTGCATAGTTGGACAGTTACAATAGCTGGCATATAGGCTAGCTGGCCATAATTTGTTTGAAATTGGGTATACAACTGCGCAATTACGGCTCGGAACACTACAGGCACTACTCTGCCCGGAACCCGGGTGGATGAGGGACATCCCCCTACTTCTCCAGACTGCGATACACTACTGGAAGGTAGCACTGAAATACACTAATACACCCACCCCATTTGCCCCGAACATCCCCCTCTGCGGCCTACCAACACCGCAAGGGGTTTTGTCGGCCCACAGGTTGGCACCTTGGGAAGAGGCAGGAGTTACAATGGTAGGATCCCTGTTTACTGACAAAACCTTAATTCCCCACGCCGAGTTCGTGTGCACCCATGAAGTATCTGCTACATTGTTTTTAACCTATGCCAGCATAATACATTTTATCCGTCGACACTGGCTCGCGGAGCAGCAAGAACCCCCTACATTCAAATTGTTGCAAGCATTACACATAATGGGCCTTGGGAGCCACTTGGTTAGATGGCTGTACCGGGGCTTGAGGGGACATTTAGAGGTCCCACTATTATCTCTTCGGCAGAAGTGGGAGATGGATATTGCAAGGGCTCTTACGGACAAAGAATGGGCATTTATCCTTGAATACCCCAAACAAGTGTCTCGCAATGTCAGATTCAAATTTATACAGCTCATTACTACATTGGGCATACTCAACACCACATAAGGTCCATGCTATGTACCCATCTGCCTCCTCTGAATGTCCTTGCTGTTACTTGCCTGACGCCGGCTTAATCCTTATGCTTTGGTCATATCCCTCCTTGTAAGAGTATTGGAGGGAGGTTTACGGCGGGCTTGTCACACCTATCCAAAAGACCTTCTTGGTCCACTATCGAAGTGTGCCTCTTGGGCCTGTCTCCTCTTCCGAAAAAAACTGTGGTACTGTGCCACTTCACCGATCTCTCCCTAATATTGGCCAAAAGAATGCTCACACAGCATTGGAAATCCCACTCAGCACCGAGAGAGGGAGCATGGGGGGAGGAAGTCATTTGTTTGGACACGGCAGAAAGGGAGGCCCTACAGCGGGAGAAATACAGAGGGCTCTGAAAAAAGCCAATCTCAATGGAGTCGGCCCACCTACTAGAACAATTTAAAGCTTATTCCACTGACGATTAGTGAATGCACGAAATGAGGCACCTGATCATACCAGACCACCACCCATTGGGATGTTGACAGTTGAGGCTCCACTCCGGGGCCTTCGGCCCCCTCCCCATAAGTTTATGGCCCCTTCAAGTGAGGTATACATACTAGCTCACC
The DNA here is from genome assembly GCA_963921515.1 of Calotriton arnoldi. Classification (NCBI taxonomy): domain Eukaryota; kingdom Metazoa; phylum Chordata; class Amphibia; order Caudata; family Salamandridae; genus Calotriton; species Calotriton arnoldi. The sequence goes on along the minus strand of CAWUFW010005927.1, from coordinate 654,568 downwards.
CAGACCACACAAGCGAGTTTTCGGGGGGAGGGGAGAAGGGGTTGAGCACTTTGTTCTAAGATATTATCATGTCTCGTATCTTTACTATAATAGTTTCAGCTGTCGCATATCTATGTCCCTACATAAGCCATGATTACTGTATCCTATATCTGTACAGACACAAATTAACATGTGCAATATGATACCCAAGATGTAAGCACTATTAATCGATTGATGTAGAAATAATACTGTATTTGAGAACAGCATTAAAAAACTAATACATTTTTGTTTTTTAAATTAAGAAAAAGAAATGCCTGAAGATGCAGAGAAGTTTTGAGCCTGGTGTAGGCTCTTTAGCAGAGAATCGATCATTTTTTTTCAAGTTTTTTACACTGGTAGGAACCGTTGATGTAGCACCTGAGATATTGTAAAGGAAGATCAGGGCAGGAGCTATGATCCCTAGATCTCTGGTCTGAACATGAGCAGGAAAGGGTCCCACTGGAAGCAAGATTTAAAAGAAAGGTCAAGAGGAGTAATAGAGAACCTAGAGGCCAGACTGAAATTCCGCAGACATACTGCGAGATTGTTTCAAGATCACAACACTTTAGGAAGGATGACACATGCATCTCAAAACATATACTTTTTTTCATTTTTTCATTTTTTTTTTAAATGAAAAAGAAATAGGGAATTGCAAATTTCTGCAAAAGCTCAGCGGCCTTAGCAGCACACCCTAGTTGAAATTGTTTTTACCTTTTTTCTGGCCTCTTACTTTTTTGCTGAATCTGCCCACTTTCATCCATCTCTCTGCTCTAGTTTTCACCTCCTCTCTCGCCCAGCCTATTACCTACTCTTGCTGATTCAGCCACTCTTATATCCTCCCTGCATTACCCCACTTCACCTCTCATCTCTCCCCAAGCATCTTACCTTCTTTCTCAGATTCTGCCACTCTTATATCCATCTTTCATCTCTAGTCTTTACCCCTCATCTTTTCACCTAGCCTCTTGCCTTTTCTTGCTGGTCCTGCCCCTCTTGCATCCTCTCAACTCTCCACCCAGCCTTTTTATCTTCTTTGTTGGTTCTGCTATCCTAAATCCACCTATCACATTTCCTTCTCCCCTTTCCTTTTTTGTTGTCTCACTTCTTCTGCCCCTGTTGCATAGAACTCCCCTCTTCCTCCTTACCTTCTGTTGCTGATTCTGCTCCTCTTATATTGACCTCTACATCCCTGATCTACTCTTCATCTTTCAGCAAGTCTTTAACTTTCTCTTGCTGTTTCTGCCTGTCTAAGTTCCACCTCTCCCCTACTCACTGTCTCTCCCTGCTAAAATCGTACCATATCTTGATTGTTCTGCCCTCATTCATCCATGTCTTTTTCTCTACTCTGCTTATGTTCCCTTGTTGGTTCGGGCTCTTATATTCGTGTCTCTTAACCGTGCACTGCCATTACCTTTCATCTTCTCCCACAGCCTCTTAACTTGTTTGCCAGTTCTGCCCCATTTGCATCCACCTCTCCATTTTCATCCTCCAGAAGCTTCTTATCTTGACTCTCTGATTCTGCCCTTTTGTACTCCTCTCTACCCTCCATGCTCTACTCTTCTTCTCATCTCTCTCCAGCCTCTAACCTCATCTTGCGGTTTATGTTGCTCTTACATCCATCTCTCCTAGCTTTGTCCGTTCTCTTTCTGGTTCTGTCACTCTTATATCCGCCTCTCTCCTTCATGCTCCTTCCCTCTTACACCCTCCTCTCAACATTCCCTCTCCTGCCACTTACCTTTTCCTGATGGTTCTGCTTCTCTTATATCTGCCTCTACTATCATGCACTACTTATCGTCTTTCCCACCAGCCTCAACTTGTTTTGCTGGTTCTGCCACCTTTAGATCAATCTCTCCCTTTTCTTCTCACTGGTTCCGCTCCTCTTATATCCACATTTTCCCTCCATGATCTACTCTTAACGTTTCAACTCTCTCCTGCTTCTACCCTACTTTTGCTGATCAGACCCTCTAAAATCCACCTCTCCCCTTCATACGCCGCTTTTCATCACTCTTCTCCATTCAGCCTCTTAACTTCTTTCAGCTGTTCTCTTCCTTTACATCCACCTCTTCTTCCCCCTCCCACTCTCCGAAAGCCTCTTGCATTTTTGCATGGATTCTGCCCCTCTTAACATTTCTCTCTTTTGCATGCTATTAGGGTGGGCAAGCCACTGAAAGCTGAAGCCAGAGCTTGGGTCTGGCTCATCTCAAGGTCCTCTTGGAGCCGCAAAAGCAAAATGAGCAACCTTTCACAGGAGGTCATTTGGCCAAATAGGTACAGCTGCCGACCATGTATCATGGAGAGCCAGGCTCAAATCCCGGCCTCGGTTCAGCATCCTGTGGCTCCAGGCAAATCACGCTGAGCCGGAATAACAAATATTGCACGTAGTCTGTGTCTGTTGTGAAGCGTTTGTATGTCCATGGGCAGAGTTCACATTTGGTAAAACTGCCATAAAGACAATGTGGACCCTCCCTGTCACTCAAACTCTATTCTCATTTTTCAAGAATTAAAGACCAAGCAATCAGCTATAATGTCATAAAGAGGTACCCATCTAGTGGCTGAATTACACTGTGAGAAATTAGAAAATCTAGGATCAATCCGGGCTTCCTTACTTGACCACATTGTCTTATCCTAGGCAAATGCTTTATTTCAAGGATCATCCACTTTGTTCATTATCACACATCAGAGCACTTTTCAAAGACATTCAGGATGTGCGCTTTATAGACACCTATTGGTTTTGATGTAATATACTATAATTTTGCTCCATGTATAATAAGAATCTAGCACACATACAAAGTACACATGAACTCTGATGTACCTCTTACTTCACGAATACCATTATCAGGGTGAGGGAAGTTAAGTTTCTCAGTTCATTTTTAAAAACTAGTACTTTTAATACAAATATTTCAATTCAGTAATATAATCTGATGTACTAAGGTGAAACACTTCCATGTGTTAAAGAAATATGCTTTTAACACTTTGATGACTCCATATCATATTCAAAAATATTTATTGCATGATTTGCATGCCAAATTATTTTCAAGGCTTTGCTTGGAAAAATGCTTTTAGACTTGGCTAGGCTCTGGCTTGGCTCTGTCTGTTCATTTGTTGTCTTGCTCACCTCTACATACTATACCATTCACCTCATCTCTCTCAGAGGGGGTATATTTACAAAAATGTCCCACAACACAGAGCGGCAACCAAATATTCTGTATAAGGGTCACCACTTTTTTCATCATTGGCCAACAGCCAGCTGTGCATGATCGCACTTATTAAGAATAGCATTGGTGATTGTTTTCAAAACATTTATGATTGTTTTCAAAACATTTATGATTGTTTTCAAAACATTTATGATTGTTTTCAAAACATATCGATTCTAGAAAAAACCCTGAAGTGACCACTGTAGTATAAAAGACCCTCACTCCCTCCTACAACTTAGAGGAGAATTACTTCCAAGCTGACACGGGGTCCTGCATGCTGAATCTTCGACACGCAGCGGTCTGACTTCCCTTGCGGGCTGTCATCCTCGATGCAGAGATGGCATCCTTTGTTCTAAACCATTAGGTGAGGGGGTTGGTGCTTCCCTAGGGGTTTCTTGGCTACAGATACACATAGCTATACGCATATACACCTACACATCCAGACAAGGCTAGGTACATTTAGGCAAATTACTTAGGGCGCGCATTTTAGGAATATGCAAGTGCTACTGTTTTTATCTGAACTGCTTATGTTCATCTTATTAGCACTATGGTGGAAATGTATCTACTATTTACTATATTGGTAATAGCAATCTCTTTTGTATGCTTCTGTCTCCTGATTATCGCAGCACATATGTTTTACACGAGGCTGTCGCTGGACCATTAAATACTTATTGAAATATCCTAATCGCCATCCTGTGTATTTTCTGAGAGTAAGCAAGCACCAGTGTCTGAGCGAAACGTACTGTACTGTTTTCCACGATCCCAGAGGAATCAGGGTTGTCATGTTCAGTGGTTACCAGAAACTACCAAACACAAGGAGATGATGGAGGGAGTGCTGAAACTTTTCAGACACTCACCCCCAGTCACTGATCTCGGTTGAATCCATCATTGTTCTTTAGCTCACTTCGCCACCCCAGTTCAGACACAGCTATATGCAAATCAGTCTTGACCCTGTGCCTCATGCGAACAATCCAGCCCGAACTGCCAAGCCATGTCTTCCCTGGACCGGAAACAGGCATCCTGGGACCGGTTTCGGGCTAACAGCCCTCACCAGCCAGGCTAGCTTGAATCCAGTGGCAAAGTGAGAAAGGGACCCATGTCTGGGCATACCCTGCCAACTTAGGGCGAACAAAGCGCAAACAAGGAGATGATGGACGGAGTGCTGAAACTTTTCAGACACTCACCCCCAGTCACAGATCTGGGTTGAATCCATCATCGTTCTTTAGCTCACTTCGCCACCCCAGTTCAGACACAGCTATATGCAAATCAGTCTTGACCCTGTTCCTCATGGGAACAGTCCTGCCCGAACTGCCAAGCCATGTCTTCCCTGGACCGGAAACAAGCATCCTGGGACTGGTTTCGGGCTAACAGCCCTCATCAGCCAGGCTAGCTTGAATCCAGTGGCAAAGTGAGCAAGGGACCCACGTAAGGGCATACCCTGCCAACTTAGGGCGAACAAAGCAAACACAAGGAGATGATGGACGGAGTGCTGAAACTTTTCAGACACTCACCCCCCAGCGCTCCGTCCATCATCTCCTTGTGTTTGCTTTGTTGGCCTAAGTTGTGCACGTATGACCCAGACGTGGGTCCCTTGCTGACTTTGCCACTGGATTCAAGCTAGCCTGGCTGATGAGGTGTTACCCGAAGCCGGTCCCAGGATGCTTGTTTCCGGTCCTGGGAAGACCTGGCCTGGCAGTTCGGGCTGACTGTTCCCATGAGGCACAGGGTCAAGACTGATTTGCATATGGCTGGGTCTGAACTGGGGTGGCAAAGTGAGCTAAAGAATGATGATGGATTCAACCCAGATCTGTGACTGGGGGTGAGTGTCTGAAAGGTTTCAGCGCTCCGTCCATCATCTCCATGTGTTTGCTTTGTTCGCCCTAAGTTGGCAGGGTATGCCCAGACGTGGGTCCCTTGCTCACTTTGCCACTGGATTCAAGCTAGCTTGGCTGATGAGGGGTGTTACCCCGAAACCGGTCCCAGGATGCTTGTTTCCGGTCCAGGGAAGACCTGGCTTGGTAGTTCGGGCAGGACTGTTCCCATGAGGCACAGGGTCAAGACTGATTTGCATATTGCTGGGTCTGAACTGGGGTGGCGAAATGAGCTAAAGAATGATGATGTATTCAACCCAGATCTGTGACTGGGGGTGAGTGTCTGAAAGGTTTCAGCGCTCCGTCCATCATCTCCTTGTGTTTGCTTTACCAGAAACTACCTACAGCACTGTAAGATACAGGGGGTGGTAGTGGCACTGTAGAGCTAGCTGGTCTAACCGCTGACATATCCTGTGGGGGTGTCCGGAAGCGGTTGAGACACCAAGCCCTCAGTTTAGATCATCCAGAACACGCAGGTCCTGGGAATTTCTAGGAACTACACAACAGTTATGTTGCTTTGCTCGAGAGGGAGAGAACAGGACTGAGCCATATTTACAGAGATATGGTGCTGTCCTGCTCACTCCCCAGTTCTGGCGCACAATTAGGTTGCAAGTGCCACACACTCACCTTTGCACTTTAGTGCAAGTGTATGCTTAGACTAAGTTGTAGACTTTTTCTACTTTGTATGTGTTCTGTACAGTGGAGCACACATGCAAAGTCGAAAAAGATTGAAAAAATAAAAGCACTTGCCCTTGATAATGACGTTGTCAAAACTGTATTACTTTTGTATGGGAAATCCTGTCTACAAAATAGGGATTTGCATTAAAAAACATTGGTGGTTGAAAGAGAATGTCCATGTACCACCCATGGAACGCCGCTTTGATGCATAGCAATTCAAAACTGCATTAGGTGATTCTTTGCGTAAATTTCAGGTGACTTACAAATTAAATTTCGAATATACATGTAGCGCCAATTTGGGTCACTTTTGTGCTCAGTGCAAAATGATTATAAATATACCCCCAGACTCTTACCTTCTCTCACTGATTCTGCCTGTCCCATACTCTGCTCCTCTTCCCTGGTCTGTTTACTTCAGCCTCTTGCTCTTTGTTGGCCTTCTGCTCCCATTACATTCATCTGTCCCCTCTCTGCTGTACTTTTCCTCTATCATCGGTCCCCCACCTCTTTATTTCTTTCCTATGTCTCACCCCATTCATATTCATTGCACCTCCATTCTCTGCGCTTCACCCTTTTCCTTCATCTGAGGTGAGCAATGTGTATTGTGTGACGTGAGTCTTTGTTTTTTGTTGTGAGCCCTACAGGGCACCCTGATATTCATTGAGGAAGGGACAGGGCTCTCTTCACACCTAAGGGCACTTCAAGTACCCATCTAATCACTGTTATCATGCAGATGCAGCAATTAGATTACTGAAGCCTCTTTAGCCTATGGTTGCGGGGCCCTCTCCCTTGGGCCTCGCAGCGCCGCACCACGCTACCGCCTAAGCATCGTAATCAAATCTTTTTAAAGGCACTGCTGCGAGGCCCCAGTTGTGTGTGAGCAGGCGCGGTGCCCTGGGCAACTGCCCAGCACCAGCCCTGGAGTGGATCCACTGTGATTTGAACCTGTGGTCAAATAGATTCCTGTGGTGGATCCATTAGCCTTCTGATCAAATATCTACCCTGTTATAGCAGTTGTTGTTTTGTATATGCTGTTCCACAATCTGGACAAATATCAGACTATAAAATGAATCCAGGTAAACTGAAAGTGTGTCTTTGCACATATCTGTTCCTGCATAAAATATGTGGGCTACTCATCTAAGAACCGTAATACTTTACATGACGATGTTTGCAATCTTGCATGAACCAACTAAACTATTGAGGACAGTTGTCAAAATGTTCTGCTATCTAGAATAGAGTGCCTTCTTTGTATTAGGAATATCCTTCTAACACTGACATTCCTGTTCCAACATACATTAAAGTATATTATGTTTATTTAAGAAGGTTATATGTCTCTTAAACTTCTTTCTCTGTGATAGAAAGATGCCTGAATGCCCTATAAAATGTCAATGAGTACATCACATACACATTTCAGTATTGATTCACTTTCATTTTTTTGCAACAATTCATAAGCCATCTTCTTCATCTTCCTATTTTTCCTATCAAGCCTGAGGGTTTTTACGCCTCATTTATAGTTTAAAACATCAAGACACGTGTGTAATCAGGCATAACATGAAGAATCCCACAAGAAGCTTCTCGATACAAGATATGCTTTGATTCAAATTAACTTTGACTATTGAGAATTCTTCCAAGTGTATGACTGTAATAAAAGGACCTCTTCAGTCTGTCTCCTGGGTTGCTGCTTAATTCAGATGCGTCCTGTATCCCAGGTTTGCAACTTTAAGAACTTACCAGAAAGCTTTATCCAATTTCTTCTAAATTCATTATGGTTTCAGGATATCTGTTTTATCTGTAGTAGATCACCCTGAACATGGTACATTCTACCTGAAAATGTTTTCATGTAACATTGTTTTACAAGTTTATAATCTACTGTTGCATAACAAAAAGCTTAGCTGACAGAAGTCAGACCTTCCAACTTATACATTTATTTCACCATGTGAAATGGGGGCGGGGTCTCGTGCAGAGAGCTACCTAAGGGTCACTTTCCCCTCACCAAGCACCCACCACCCTCTGAAATAAGGGTCGCCGCTGAGGCTGTCGCCGATACAACTTAATGGACATCGGCTGCTTAAAGACGAGCTGGAAAGCCACTTTGTGCAGTGGCTTCCAGCTTGTTTTCTCTACCCCGTGTGATTTTGGCTCCTCACCAGGGGACCGTGCTAAGGGAGCTGAAATCATGTGACACACAGTGGCACCGTTTGAGTTGGCAGGTCTGAGAAGTTATTAGTGAAATGGTAACTTGATGCTTTGGATTACAAGCTAAGGGGCACATGCATCAAGCATTATTGCCTTCGCAAACGGGCCGATTCGCAGAATCGGCCCGTTTGCGAGCTCCAAAAAATTATTTTTAAATGCAGCAAACCCTAATTTGCGAATCGATAACCTGAAACCGAATTGCAAAATGGGTTTGCAAATTCGATATTTGGAAGGGGCGTGTTTAGGGCGTCCCTTCCAAATACCGAATCCTAATGGTATGCATGAATGTTTTGTGACCATGAATGCAGTCGCAAAACATTCGCATATTACCATCAACTTCAAGTAGGTGGTAACCCATTCGCAAAAGGGAAGGGGTCCCCAAGGGACCCCTTCCCCTTTGTGAATGATTGTAAAAGCATTTTTAAGAGCAGGCAGTGGTCCCGCAGACCACTGCCTACTCTTAAAAAATGAAACCACAAGTTTCATTTTTTCTTTTTAAATGCATCCCGTTTTCCTTTAAGGAAAACGGACTGCATTTAAAAACAAAGAAGACTGCTTTATTTAAAAGCAATCACAGACATGGTGGTCTGCTGACCTCAGCAGGCCACCGTCCCTGTGATGGCGTATATTCCTAATGGCTCGCAAATTGCGAACTACCTCATTAATATGCATGAGGTAGGTATATTTGCGACCCATTAGGAATCGCTAGTGAAACTGAAAACAGTTTCATACATTAGGATTAGCGATTACCTAATTGCGATTCGGAGAAAATCGCAATTAGGTAATCGCTACTTGTGATAATGATACTTCTGGCCCTAAATTCCGTAAAGATATCTGTATTAAATTATGTGTTTTGTGACAACTGAATTTTTTAGACAATTTATTTACGGTGTGATTTATGCCCAGAAAGAACCGTGCAAGGATTTTCGGTGCTCCAGGTACAATAGAATTTTGTCAGTTGGAGGGCTCCACCCTCTAATTTTTTCGATAATTTGGCAAGGATGCGCCCCACCACCCTTTGTAGGCTCACCAGCCATTATTCTCAGTTACATTAAATTCTTATGCAGTGAGGAAGGGTTTTGTCCGAGATGTTTACCTGTCACTGCTAAATCTGTATGCTTGTTGATGATGGAGCAGGATAAATGAAAAATTTTAACCTCCTAATAATTTTCGTAAAATAATTAATAAACATGTTCGTTTAAGTAAATAACCAACAATGTATGTTGCATGTAAAGGGTTAAAGGTAACACGCTATTTTTGTGTGCAAATTAATCAACTTATAATTGTTTACGTGTCTAACATAAACGTAATATTTGCATACTAATAAAATAATAAACGCATGATTTGTGCTTTGAAAATAAAACGTGTGGTGGCAAAATAAAGCGATGGTAAGTAAGGGACGGCTTTATATGTTGCTTTTTGCTAGGTAATACCTAATTGGGGTACGTAGAAAGACGGGAGGGAAATGAAAGGGTTTATATTCTTTATTTTAACAATATTTTGTTTATCTTTGAAAATAGTGTGCTTAGGCCTGTTGAGCAGCGATATAAAATGGCCGCCATTTGCTAGAGTACGCATGAGCAAGAAGCCGTGTGGTAGAGGAGAAAGGCTGTGAAAAAGGATGACCACGTGTTCGTGCTGAGAGCATAAGATGGAAGTATGGTCAAGGCTATTGTGACCTTTCTGAGCAAATGTGTGCCAAGATGATCAGCAAGAAGCGTGAGAAGTCAAACTGAATAAATGGACGGAACTGTTGAATCTAAAAAAGTATCAGAAAAAGATACAAATTGGACTGATCGAAACGGATGAGCAATGTCATGAACTGTGGGAAACGATGCAAGCATGGACATTCCACAAAGAACTGGTTAAGACAAGGAAGTTTGATTAAAATGTATATGGACTGGAATGAACCAATGAGAGAGAATCACGCCATAAAGATGCAACATTTTTATTCAGTAAGCTAGAATTAGGGTATAAGAAGACCTACTCTTGGTGGGGAGGGGTTAGATGCTGGAGAGAGAGATGCTGGAGAGTTAGATGCTGTTGACGGAGATTCTGTAGATGGGTGAAGTTGCGGTTGCTGATGCTGACGAGCTGATGCTGCTGCTGCTATTTTATATTTCTAGTTGAGTATAAGATGCTGCTTTTGGAGAACCTTTTTACTCCTGATAGATTTTTCATTTAGAAGTATTAGACTTTCCAAGATAGATAGATTGATCTTTTGGAGTTCTTGCTGTAACAACCTTATTTTCCGTCTAATAGGTATGCATTGCAATTTCAATTTATTCTTATAATGATGATAAATGTAATGATCTGAATAATAAGCTTAAACTTATTTCTTGCTTCAAAAACTTTATATAAACTTTATTCTTTAAACAAATGACTCAGTGATTCTTTAGCTCAATAATTAAGGTAAAAATGTTAAAGAGTTTATTGTGATTGAGCTGGTCTTAATCACCATCAACTGATTCCTACTAGTTGGTCCATCGACCAATGAGCGGAATACCTTAAAAGCAATGAGAAACATTATGTCGTGTTAAAAAGAGGTATCCCGTCTCCTTCCAGCGAATCGTTTTCTCCTAGGTTAAGGACGGAGGAAATCCAGGGAATAAATGAGTAAGTGAATGTATATGCGGTGTTATGGGCCCCACCGTCATATGGATATAGTTTGTGTGTTGGAGGAATAGTTGCACCTGGATGACCGAAGCATATAGGAGAAGAATTTTTATTGTTAGCGCTGGATCATTGACAATGTGTATATTTACAGAAATAAGGGCTTCAAATCTTTTGATCTAGCTCTTGGAAAATTAGTACCCAAATTGAACTTAAAATTGTGACTATCATGAATGTCAGTTGAGCAATGAATACTCTGATGGCTACTGACAGTAAATTTATTTTTTGTGCAGTGAACATTGAACTATGCTCTTTTCCTGACTTTAATGAGACCTGAAGGAACAGCTTTCCTGTACCGGTTCGGTTCAGCTTTGGTCCCTGCATTCTATAAGAACAAGATTTCAGAATAGGCACTCACAAAAGAAGAGAGCCTTGTCCTTAGATAGCCGTAAAGACTTGGAACGACCTGCCCCTCCCCCTCCGAACAGCAACCTCCGTGGCAGACTTCAAGAAGAGACTCAAGACCTGGCTCTTCAGCGGAGACCTGGCACCCACAGCGCCCAGATACCCCTATGGGTGACAGTTCTGCGCTATACAAATGTTGATTGATTGACCTCTTAACTGAAGCTGACGAGTGTGAAATTGATGTGTTAATCCACACAAAATATTGCATATGGTATTCTGTGAAGTACCCACTTAACCCCTGCTGTTTTAACAGCTATATATTCTTTGGTACAGGTCTTGGAACAGCATATGGTACACCTTCAAATGTATGCTTGTAACACCCAAACCCTTATTCATCTGTAGAAGTACAGTGAACTCCAGAATAAATTACCAAATGCCTGCATCACATATATCCCGGATGCATGAAAATGCCCTTGTTTCAGTGGCACCAAGATTCTTGTGCCTGGCAAAGCACACCTAGAAATGATCCCCTTCTACTGACTATCATATCTAGCTACCTTGCTAGTCCTAGCAAGAGAAGCAAACTTCTGGTTGTTCTGCTTGACATCAGCTTGCCAGTCACATCCCAAGTCGACGCTTTTGGGTAAGACCTCAGTGTGCAGTTATTCATGCCTCGCAAGATTCTCCCTCTGCTCCATATGGATCACCAGGTGGACCTTGCGAGAGATTTAGTGATGGCGTTTTGAATTACTGCAGCATGACCTAGACAGGGCTTTTTTGCAAAAAACCTCACTGACTACATGCAGTGACTACAGAACTGGGCAGTGCCGACTCTCTGGCAACACGATCACATAATTCTTTGCAAACTCCAAGCACTCAATAGTTTTAACACTGTTATTAAATGCAGTCGTTGCTGTTCAATGTCTTTTTATTCAGACATAATTTCTCATTCTCATCCAATATATGATTTTCAACTGTACATGATTTTCTTCATTTGTTCGACAACACCTTAGGTCATGCCAACACGTGTTTCGTCCGTTAACATTAAACTGGACTTCATCAGGGCTCAAAACAATTTGATATTTTCATCAATTTGAAAATGAGAGTGCAAAGATGGCGCGGATGCACAACGCCGATAGACGCCTGACCGACAGGAGTACTCTACCTTTCGGTATGTCATGATGGTGTAGTTATTTAAATACATTTGGGTGTAACGATTTTGATAGGTGTTGTTTATGGCCATGTGGGCCTTTGGTTGTTACTACAGAGGCCGGTCGTGTGATTATACGGATGTGGGCCGGTCCTGCGAAGAAACTGATAGTCATGTGATTCCCGGCTGAGCATTTTATATACTATGTAATGTGATGGCTGGAATAATATATAACTGTAAATCGTAGTGCGAATTTGATGGATACTCGAGTATACTACACTAGTGACATATTCCTTACTTTGACCCTATAGGTTACGATAACGGAGCATAATTTTAACCCTGAGTCCAGAATAATTACGGACTTGAAATTAGGTAAGCCTTTTCTTTTGGAAGGGAGACTATAGACAATTTTCATTTAATAATTTTTAATTTTCTATAGCGAAGTTCACACAAATAATCTTCATTTTATCACTTGCACGGTTTATTATTAATTTTATTTTATTTATTAAATCACGGACCACTTATTTTAATATATATATAAAATAACAGCTTTGCCCACCTATCTTGCGACACCGGGTGATCTGGTGGTGGTCGCTTTGTAACGCACTAAGTCCTTAATTTCCTTATTACACGATTTTGTGTATTTCAGCTTGATGAAAATATCAAATTGTTTTGAGCCCTGATGAAGTCCAGTTTAATGTTAACGGACGAAACACGTGTTGGCATGACCTAAGGTGTTGTCGAACAAATGAAGAAAATCATGTACAGATGAAAATCATATATTGGATGAGAATGAGAAATTATGTCTGAATAAAAAGACATTGAACAGCAACGACTGGACTTAATAACAGTGTTAAAACTATTGAGTGCTTGGAGTTTGCAAAGAATTGTATAAGGAGAAGATTTGTTCTTCTTCTGTAGTGTTGGAGATTGGGTGGCTCTCCTTCCTCCTGAAGCACCAAGACTTTGTGAAATATATGGACAACTATTGATCTAACTGGAGTGTGCGCCGTTGCCTAGCCACTGTGTCTTAATTATTGTAACACGATCACATAAAATCATCTCTGAAAGCGCTCCACTGCCTCCCAGTAGAACTGACAATCGGCTTCAAAATTCTGTCCACTGTCCTCAAAGTGTACTAAATGATAGGCCCGAGGTGCATGCAGAAAATTGCACCAACCCACACAAGGAACGAAATCTGAGTTGCAAATAACTGGAGGAATATCTGGGAGTCCAGGCTCAAAACACTGAGGGCCTGATTCACAAAGGTCCTACTCACTCGTGGCGGAGGTCTCACAGTCGTGGAGGGGGGCCCTCACTTGTGGCAGGACCACCAAAATGAGAAACTGCAGTTTGGAGGTCTCGACAAGACTGCAGGGGTTCCGCCTCGAGTTCTGAGGCCCCTTGTATATCGGGCCCTGAAAGCGCCTGAATCTAACACTGAAAGCATTTTCCCATAGAAACAGACTGGGGAGAGCATAATAACAATCCCCAGCACACGTTTCGTAATTTAAAAAAAAGTGACAGCAGTAGCATCTGTAAGTCCACTTAATCACAAAACAGACATAGCAATGAGGTTCTTTGTTTCCTTATTTTCTTTTCCTCTGTTTCCTTTTTATTCATACAGGTTCTTAGCCAGCCAACACGTGTTTCGTCGCCACAGTGGGAATATAAACCCGTGACTTTTTCAAGGCTAAGTGAAAATACAGAATGAATATCCAAAGTCACAAAGTACAGACATCAAGTGTCCCATAAACAAATTCCTCAAACCTATCACTGTGCCTGTGTCTGATGGTGGAGAGCGAATAGTAAATATCAGACATCATCAAGCACCCTGTGACAAATTGCAAACCGGTGTTCAGAATTCACAAAGTGTAAAGAAAAGAAGGTCTGATGCTCCAATAGTAACAAACCACAAAGGTGTAACATATGTGGGTATACAATGTGCGTGTATATAGCTACTATATGAGACTTAAGTCAACATTACTCCGTACCCCGTGTCCAGACAACGGGCCAGCTGATGCCGTGACATGCTCTATCGTGAAAAATCACCCATAATGTAAAACTCATGCGCGCTGAACAATTGTTATTCTCCAACCTCTAATGTCTCTTGTTCTCATCCATCTATAGCACAGAAAGATATACAGAGCAAAATGAATAGAAAGGCTCCTACCCTAAGTAACCACACACACGTTAAGAACCATTATGTATTGATTTCCCATTAGGCCACCTACTTCAAATGTGGTGATCATTCCAACCCACACAATACTTCGGCGTAGAGAAATCGTACTTTAGTAGCTTCCAATATGTTTGTTCACTGACAACCGAAAATTTATGGTATGTCGTCTGTAAAAAAGAGCATAATTAACTCCCATGCTAGTACCTCGTCCCGAATTCATTTATGTAATGAGACCATTAAATCACATCGTTCTTGTCCCGGTCCACTGAGAGACTAGTTGATTTTTTTGGACACTTGAATGATAATGAATATAATATCAAGTTCACATTTGAATACAGTGAGAAGAGCATCACATTTTTGGACACGGAACTATACATCAGGGAGGATCGGATCCACAGTAGATTGTTTCGCAAGACGACAGCATGTAATGCAGTCCTCCATGCCTATAGCGCGCACCCTTCACACCAGATCAGGGCCATCCCCTATGGCAAACTGATCCGGGCTAGACGCAATTGCAGCTTTGACCTCGAATTTGAGGAATGTGTCAGTGGTATGATGACCCGCTTTAGGAGAAGGGGCTATGATAGACACACACTTGAGAAAGCCAGACAGAGGGTCGGGACGATCAAGAGACACAACACTTTGAGAGAACGGACAAAAGTGAAAAGGATGGATGAAAAAATACGAATGGTTACGAGTTACAACACCCTATCTAAAGTACTGGTGCATAGTCTTAATAGGCACTGGCATATTCTGAAGGAAGATAGATCTCTTGTGGGGTCAATTAATACAAGACCCGATATCACATATAGGAGGGGTGTCTGCCTCAAGAATCTGCTGAGTCCGAGTTATTCAGGGGCCAAAATTGCTACCAATTGGCTGACGTCACACACAATGGGATTTTATGGATGTGGGCATTGTATTGCATGCAAGTGGGCTAGTAACAAGAAAACAAGAACACACACTTCAGTGGTCCAGGAGGCAAAAAGTACAAAATTAGGTCTAACATCAATTGCGGCCCCAGATTTGTTGTGTATGTTATCGAGTGCAGATGCAGCAAGAAATATGTGGGGAGTACGATCAGAACCTTACGGGAGAGAATTGGGGAACACATGAGAGCTGTCGAGCAGGGGGACATCAGGTACCCGATTGCCCGAAGCGGCTGATTCACACAGTCCTTCCCTTAGTGTGTGGAAAACATATCCCAGGTGATAAAATCCTCTTGTTTTTTAATGCGTAACTTTCTTATTTAATCAAGAAATATCACGTCTTCCTTGCTATACCTAAAGGGAATGATTTGTTAAATCTTTTATATTTACGATAACTGCTCTGAGGTTCTTGGAAATATGTATCTGAACGGTTTTTATTGTCCTTTTTTACTGGAAGAAAAATATATTTCGTTAATGTGTGAAGTGGTGAGTGTTTCAGTATCTTTTTTTTTTGTTTGGCTTCATAATCTCTATTAAAAGACACTGAAATATATATATATATATATATCTATATCTATATATATCAAAGCTCCAAGGTTCCCACCAGTTTGAGACGCACTCTGACATCCACCACAGCAACCTTCATGAGGTAAAAGCCGGATCGGCGGGCGGATCCAGTTTACAGCATGCCTGTCGATTCACGCCTGACGCGTTTCGTGCTCATTGCACTCTTCAGAGGCGCGACAGTCAATTTGGCATAAAGGCCACACCTCCCACTTATGATATGAGCCCTCCAATGGGCGACTCAAATGAGTCTGCGTAGGTTTGTGGGTCTTGTAGTGTGTGCCTTAGTTATGTGCTGCTGTCTGAAACATTCCAAGCCCACCAATGGGCCTCCACTCGCTCCTCCGGCTTGTCAATCCTCAATGGATGCCTCCACATTAAGACTCCGTGATACGGAGCCCCTTGGCCCCAAATTTCCGGGTGGTGCGTCTCCCGCGGATGGGAGGCTGCGTTGTAAATCAAAGCTCCAAGGTTCCCACCAGTTTGAGATGCACTCTGACATCCACTACAGCAACCTTCATGAGGTAAAAGCCGGATCGTCGTGCGGATCCAGTTTACAGCATGCCTGTCGATTCACGCCTGACGCGTTTCGTGCTCATTGCACTCTTCAGAGGCGCGAAACCGGTCCTAGGATGCTTGTTTCCAGTCCAGGGAGGACCTGGCTTGGCAGTTCGGGCTGGACTGTTCCCATGAGGCACAGGGTCAAGACTGATTTGCATATGGCTGGGTTCAAACTGGAATGGCATGGTGAGCAAAAAAACGATGGATTTAGGCCCAGATCTCTGTACTGGGGTGAATGTATGACATTGTTCTGCATTCTGTCCATCAACTGTTGTTTTTGCATTTGTCACCCCTGTCATCGGTGGCCTTTGCACAACTATTGCTTATAAAGAAGCCTCCCTACTTCTGTGGCAGGAGCACTGATCAAAGGTTGTAGTTTCTTGGTGCCTTTATGAGGAACAGGCCATTTGTAATACAAGAAAACCGTTTTCTGGCTTCTATCAACATACTTCAAGTATTTTGTGACTTCTCTAAACGCTCTTTAAATAATAGCCATTTTGACATGGATGATTCTCTATGTAACATTATGCGAGACACTGTTTGGATGGATATAAGACATACGATTAGAGTCTGTAACCTGTGGTTAAGACTTTAGTTGATTGCATGGAGGGACAGTTTTATGATGTGCAATAGTAATATGATGATTGATGCAACCTTGCCACAAATTCTGCATCATGCTTAGTAATGCTTTAAGCTATCTCACCGATTACACAAATAAACAATAAGTAAAAATAGAAGTTAAGTGAAGACGTTAAAAATAGTTTTTCCTCGAGGCCAAACACATACCAGGGATCTCCAATTTCCTTGATCCAGAGACCGTAAGCTGTCCCATGGCCTTAGTGTGCAGGTTCTCTCGCCTCTAGATCTCTACATGCCCCTTGTCAGGTGTCTGTGGCTTACCAAGTTCAGAGAGATCAAAGTGTTGCATTTCTGACATGAATAGCTACCCCTGTCCTGAGACCTCAGGTTGTCCCTTATGGGATGCCAAGAGATAATTTTCGTTTCAGAACAAGATGAATACACAGGAGCTCAACTGGTATGAATGATATTATTATTAGCAAACGTCCATGCAACCAGTTCAACCATCTATTCGGAAAACCTTGAAAACTCAGATCACTAGACATTCTTTATACACAAAGTCACAAAAGTAACTATCAGAATTCTCCAGTCCCCGCTCCAGTCAACTGCTGCTATGGCTCATTAAACCCCAGAGCATGCTATCCCAATTCCCTGTAAACAACCAACAAATTTATTCCAATTTAAAACCTCCCAATTTGAATCAGTCTATCCTACCTGGCAAGCTTTCAAAAATCTTGCATCTGATCTATACACTTGCGACCAAGCTCTGCCAACATAGCCCCAGACATCAACACTTTCAATTAGGCAGTCATGCCGAATCCAAAGACCAATAGCCTGAGCGCTGACATGGGTTCCAGCATGACATAGGATACCGAGGTTTGGGGTATTACTCTGCTACTATGACTAGGACATCTGGCTCCGTGGCCTACAAATGTCACTTGTCCCCGCAGCTGACCAGTTGGTCATTGTTAATTCAGTCTTCCACTCATGACTGGACTGGATACATATCATTTTGTTATCTGCTGTTTGTTTGCCTACTAACTCCTCGCACTTTTTTCTTCCTCACTCATTTTTATTATGTAAACATCACTATATTACTATTTTTACATATAGCATGTGCCTTTTTCTGCACCATTTTTAATAAGTTATTGTTAATTCCCTTATTTCATTGTTTGATGTTCTTTGCCAAACTCCCTTCATCCTTAGACTCTCCACCACTAAATCCTTCACCCTGAAGGTCTTCTCCCAAAACGCTTTGCCTTTCACCCTTCACCATTAATCCATAAAATGCTTCCTCCTTTTGCCCTAAACACTTCACCCTGAAACAATGTACAATTAAATTTTTTCACTTCTGAACACTTCACCTTTCACTCTAATGCTTTCACCACTAAACCATTCAACTGTAAACCCTTCACCATTAAACCCTTCACCTACCACCTGTAAAACAGTCACTCTTTAACCCTTCATTCTTAAACCCCCTGCCTATCACACACCACTCCTAAACCCATCACTATTACATTACATTAAACGATTCACCCCTTCACTCCTGAACTCTTCAGTATTCAACCTTAAACCAACACCATTCCCCTAAACCCTTCACCCCTAAACTCTTCACCTTTAAACCCTTCACTCCTAAATTTTTCACACCTAAACCTTTTACACTTCAGCCCTAAATCCTTCACCGTAAACCTTTTCCATAACCCCCATCCTAAAAAAGTTATTCATCTGATGTTTTTTATCTGTGTTACTTAAAATGGACTAAATAAAAATTAGATGGTCTACAATTAAAAAGTAAGTTCCAGATTGGACTCTGCCCACTATCTTGTCTTTCTAAACACCCAGAGCTAAATTGCATATTAGGTACTGGGCGGTGTACCGCAGGCTACCCTTAATGAATGCACAGTTCATAGACTGGAACATTGCAGAAACAAGGGCTGTGTCCCCAGCTCAGGCTCAAACACTGACAGGTCAGTCCTGCCTTGAGGAGAGCACATCAGTAAAAGACAGAGTCACAGTTTGAAACCACAACTCCCTCTTTCATTGTAAACAGGCCCTGCTTCGTTTAGTCTTGGCTATTAGACAGCACGTCAAGATGCATTGTTAGCTTACAGTGGGTTTCGAGCCCACCCATTGCTTACCATTGGTTGGCTTAACTGTCATTCTCATTTGCTTGCTTCGTTTACATTAGCATGTGTGAACTTTCTTTCCTCTTCTTGTGCTTGGCCCTCCCCTGGAATATGGATGCATTACTGTGTCCATATGCTGCTCGCTTTTTCAGGTGACATTTTTTTATTTTTTGCTTAAACCCTCCACAAGAGTGCATGTGGTTTCGAGCTGCCTCCCTGGTGTGCTTCTCTTTTTCTCTCCGTGCTGCTCTGTCTCACCCGTGTAGTTCTTCCCTGCTCCGCTCGTAATGTGCTTGTCCTCGTGTGCTCCCTCACCCCCAGTGCTTTTTCACCCATGTGCTTCTCCCTCCTCCCAGGTCCACGTTGCTCTCTCTCACCGGATTGCTTTTCTCCCCTGCTGTCCATGCTCTTCTTCTCTCCCTTTTGCCCATTTGCTCCCTCTTGCACCCTCTGTGTTGCTTCCTCCGCACACTCTGTGTTGCCTTCCCCTCTCCCGCACCCTCCATTTTGATTTGGGCACCCTGTTTTGCTTCAGCCCCATTGGCCCCCCCTATTGTTCTACACTTACCTGTCTTGCTTCCCCCGGCCTGCTTTGTTAGCTTGTTGCTTTCCCATCATCTATTTAAAAAAAACAACAAAAAAAACACTTCTGCACTTTTTTTCCGTTTCATTTGCCAATCCGAGTTGAATAAGCAAAGAAGAAGTAAAAAAAATCTGTGTCCTTTTGTAGGTGCCCACATGCAAGATGCGCGTACCTACAACATGGCACAACATTTTATTTTCATTTAGCTATGCTGCTCAACATGGCTAAAAGCTATTGGCAAAGTCAATAGTTCCCAAAGGTGAGACCTATTGGCTCTGCTAATGTTTTTTTTTTTTTTTTTTTTTTAAAGAGGAGGCGGGGGTATCCCTGCTGGCGGCTCCGGGGTGTGACTGCACCTGCCTGTGAAGGGTTGCCTTTGAGGTCCCTCAAATCGATGAGCTCCCTTCCCAAAGGACACATGTGTGGGGCACACTGTGCCACCTCATATGTGGCGTGCAATCAGTGCACTTCCAAATGTCTTGTTTGCACTTGTGCCCGCCTCAGTGCTGTGGCACAGACACAAGGGCAGAGGCAAGGCCCAGTTTGTACTGGGCCATTCCCTTTTGTGAGGATCACACAGGCACAGTCTATACTAGAGAAGGAGCTTCACAAGTGTCTGCGGCTTTTTCTGTAATACCAAATTGCCCTCTGGTGCAAAAAAGCAGTGCAGATATCCATTGCACTGCCAGGGCATGATTTGCAATACAGATAACGAATTGCTTAACCAGAATTTCAAGACTGTAATATCGACCTGCCAAGCTTTTGTGTCCTAAGTATAGACTACCATAATATTGAGAAGGTAAGTATATGTAGGTAAGGATAGATTTAATATCTTTAACTCCACATATATGCTTTTTGAAAATATACAGGTCTTCAAAAAACATGCAAATACAAGATGTTGTCGCTTCATGGTCCATGCCTCTGAGAATCTCTCCATCATTTGCTAGACTGGCAGGACTTAACCTTCTGCAGTGCTGGAAAAGCATAAGTAGTTCAATATTTAAACAGTCCCCATAGACATTTATCAGGAAGCAAATACATTTCCCTGTATACGTCCCCCTATATCACAAATATTCATTGTGTTAGGTGAAAACACTGACTTTGCATGCTAAATGCTGCAATTAACTAGACGTTGAAATATTTGACTGCTGAGAAAATACTCATAAATTATACCAACAGCTTTTCAGAAAATGGCTGCCCGTGGTTTATAACAGTCAGCAAAAAAGCAAACAAGAAAAAAAACACAACTCGAATGAAAGCCAGAGCAATTTCACACACTTCATCAAGCAAAAACACTTCAGATCTGATGAATTCTATTAGGCTGAGGCACCACACGCTGTCACTTCTGCCTGTGTGTGGGGCTCATCAGTGGCCTTACTGACAGGCCGTGTCATAAATGTCCCTGTGAGTGATTACAAAAATGAGGCTTTGGAGTCAAGAAATTGCAGCTTACATGGAAGGCCGCAGAGAATTATGCAGCCTCCTTGGAAATCGACCGGATCCGTGATGTCTGAGGACCTGGCTGGTGGGAGATGGCCCCATGACAGGTGTTATTATCGCTCTACATGGATGGGCTGCGTTAAACAATGTTTTTTGCTGGAGTGCCGAGTGAAAGTGGCTTTCTGCTGTTATTTTTCGCTCGTCCTTCTTAAATAGTTGTTTAACTATTGTTCTTGGGCCGTTTTTTTTGTAGTTTTGGATCTACACAATTAAAATTACAAATCTTTTTGAAGATAGGGCCACAAAGTTAAACTTCCCAGACTGTAGGGCCTGATGTAGCAAGAGGCAGGTCGCCTGAAGTTGAAATTGCGAACTGACTTTTTGCATCCCGTCACTAATTTCGAGATTCGACCTGTGTACTAATAGGTTGCATTGCAGAATCCCCAGTGCATGGTGGTGTTTCAAAATGATCTGCCTCATAAATATTAATTTGGGTGGTTGCCATATGTAACTCCCTGTGATTGGCTGCAAACTGAGGGATGGTGACCTCAAGGAACTGCAGACCCCTATACCTTTGTTTCCATTCCTGAAAGGAAAAAATGTATCTTTCCTTAAAGGATCGAGTGCTGCTTTACAGAAAGAAAACATGTTTCCTGTTTGGGACTACCTTGTGAGGAGCAGGCAATGGTCCCGAGCCTGCGCATTCCGAGGTCACCTGACAGAATTCACAGTCATTTTGTAAACAAGTTACAACCGCCTTTGAGGTGTCAGTGACTGATGGATGGTTTGTAACTGCAAGTGTGTTCACAGATCATTAATACATACCTTTGCAACTCACAATTGGGAGGGGACGCCAATTTCACTCCAAACCTACAACCATCTGCCCCCCAACTTGCGAATAAGAGTGGGTTTCAAAAGTCGTTTTGCGAGTTGGAAAGGATTGATTTTACTAGATAGAAAAAAAAGCCATTTTGCAGTAGCAAGTCCTGTGATTTTGCAAACTACAGGCGTTGCGATTGCAAAATGACTTTGAACATCAAGCCCATATTTCGGACATGGCAGGTCTGGTGTTAACAGTTAGAATGAAGTTTGTCTTTGGCGCTACAGCTACTGCATTTGATGTATATATAGGTGTAGTTTAGAAACAGCTCCAGTCGCAACCGATATTGTTGCCTTATGGGATCATGGTTCAACAAAACTCTTTAACTAGTTGTATTACATTAATTTATTGTGTTGGACCCCTGAAGCTTGTAGCAACTATGAAAAAGTGTTCGAGAACCACAATAAATGAAAATAAGTGAAATAATTACTCAGGACACCCTTTTTGTAAGATCATGAGACTGAAAACAGCAGATAACTTTATAAACCAGCAAAGCAAGATACTTTGACATAACATTTATTTACTGTTGTTTTCTTGGCGCTGAACAGGGGGGCGTCCCCCGTAATGGCAGAGGTGCGTCGCCCCACTGCCAGCAGATCATAAATAAAACGATAATAAACATTATCATTTTCTTTATCTCTGTCTGCACTGCTTACGTATGAGTGGGAGGGGTGGGACCGGGCCATGGCAGGGAGGAGTAGTATGCATTTATAAGTGCACATGTCAGTTTGGCTGGCCGTCTTCCGCCAGCCAAACTGACATGCGCACTTATGTTTTCCAACCCGGCTGGTTGGAGAAATGCCACAGGCTCCGTCCGAGGCACTGTCTGAGCGGCAAACGAGGCCTCTCAGACCAATCCTGGTGAGCAGTGTCTGGATTGGGAGTCTGTGCTTTCGGGCCCATCCACTTCCCCGTAGGCAGAGAGGAGCAGGAGCAATGAGGCAGCCGAGAGCGAAGCAGCATGTAAGTGATTTAAAAAAAATATATAAATTTCCTAACCCCACCTCCCCCAATTCTTCCCCCCCGCTGCTTACCAGTTTTAATTGGTGGCAGCCGACACTGGCGCTGAATATAAAATGTTTATTGCTGTTCAACTCATATAAAGAGTAAATGTATATTTGTCTGTTTTCCTTTCATCCAACTTGTGCTTTGCTGGCAAGTGATCCCTCTCATGTGACAGACACATTGAGCCAGCTCTCTCTTTTAGTCAACAGAACTATGCATTATGGGTTATGTAGTTTTGCTTTTACCATTTTAACTCTCGTTATAACTATCCCAGTGTGCAAGTGCTGCTGACCAAAAACCCAGGATTGACAGGAGGTGTCATATGCTCTGGGACCACTTGCAGCTGTGTACATGGACTTACATTTGTACTAACTGTGCGTAACAAAATAAGCATTGGTTAAGTCAAAATGGTGGTTAATCAGCGCCTGACGTATTATATTTGCTAATTTTTATTTGCATTCTGGCACCTCTAGTCCTGCATTTATAATTGGAAAATGTGAAGGGGCCAAATGTAACACACAAGCAAAGCCACTAGGTCTCTCTGGTACGAGAGCTACTGGTTTGGTCAAATTATTTTAGCAATGTTTTACTGCAGTGCAGTGGCTGTGCAGCATGGCTAAAAATTAAGTGGAAGAAAAGCGCAATGATGTGACCAGCGCTGGATGCGCCATATGGCTTTTTTTCTGGCGGGAGAGGGTAGGGGCTGCATGGAACAAGCAGAAACAGGAGAAATGGGGCGAAGGGGCAAGCAACGGGAGGGAGACGTAGAATGGGGGAGCAATGACGGGGTAGATGGAGAATGAGGCAAGCAACAATGGGGACAGGGGAAGCAATGACCTGGGGAGACGGACAGGGGGACCAGGGAAGCAACAACATGTGGAAGGGGACAAGAGAATGGTATAAGCAATGCGGGGAGTGGCATGGGGCAAGCAACAACAATGGGGCAACAATAAGGGGGGGCGGGGTGTAACGTGAGGATAAAAGTTTTTTAAAAAGCTAAAATTTAGTAAAAACACGCTATGACCTAGCCATTGCTGGCCATGTCTTAGCACTTTTTATTTTGGTGGGAGGGTGTGGGGGTGAATGGGCAAGCAACAAGTAGGGTCGGGGGATGGGGCAGGCAATGAAATGAGGAGTGGCCAGGGGTACAGGGCAAGCAATAAGAGGGGTCGGGGATGGAAAAGCAACGACATAGGGAGTGGGCCGGGGTACGGGGCAAGCAAAAATGGGGGGAGGAGGGTCTTAGAGAATGAAGAGAGCAATGACCGAGCGGAAAGGGGTAGAGGGACAGGGGAATCATCGAGGGGGTAGGATGGAGGACGAAACAGTTCACCCAGCAATGATGGGGGCAAAAACGAAGGTCGCAGAGGGGAACATGGTGGCGGGGAAGTGACGAGGAGGAGAACGGGTCAAGTAACAACACTGAGTTGGGAGGGGGATAGGGTAAGCAACTACAGGGCAACAACGCAGGTGTAAGTGGGGGTACGGGGCAAATAACGGCGCAGTGCGGTATGAGGGGAGAGGAGACAGAATTCAAACACATGCATTCTTAGTGAGTTCTAAAAGTAGAAGAAATAAGTAGCACGGGCCAGCACACGGGAGCAGCAAAAGGAAGAAAGGAAGCAGTACTTGGGCCATGCTCCAGGGAAAGGAGAAACACAGAAAGAGGAAGTGAAGCCGGCACGTGCTGACCAAACATGAGCCAGCAAATGGTAAGCAGTGAGTGGGTTCCAAGCCCCCTTAAGCTAACAGAATGTCTCACAAGCGTCATCGCATGCGCTGACTCAGGAGAGACCTACAAATAAGGTCAATGGAAGAGTAATTTTGCGCAGGTGCAAAAATATGACTGACCGGGCAAATCTATTTTGCATTTTTTAGCCCCGTCCTGTGAAAATTAAGAAAATGTAAATTAGGACCATCTCTAAAAACATGTCACTTTTTTTTGCTAATTAATTAGTTTATAGGTGCAGTAAATATTTTAAAACTCTAGTTCTAGTCCATGACCAATCCCTCCATAAATGAGTAGTCTGATTTTGCCTAAATCACTGTTTCATCGTTTTAATTTGAAACGTATTATGCAAGCAGCTTAAACAATTTGTGAAATAAAATAGTCACGTTTCTCCTGGTATAAATGTATGCTTTTTACTCTAATTCACAAACAGCAAAATAGTGCATGAGTGCACACATCCTTTAAAAAGCCCCCCTAGACTGGATGAGCTGCTCACACTTCAGATGGGACAACGTGAGACTTCTCTAGCAATGCAGTGTGCTCACCTTTTGCTCATTGCCGGGTGCCGCCATTGTGCATCTCCACGTGCTACTTGCTTCATATCATCCCGAATCCACATAATGATGCCCATAATGCACAGAGACATGTGCCTCTGCACTGAGCATCATTCTGCCCTCCTCTGACGCCCATCACCCTGTTCTTTCCTGAGGTTCATCACTAGTGCTTTCAGGGAGCGAATCACCATGTGTCCCTGTTGGGTTTTAGCCTTTGCTCCGCTGGTGCACATCACCATGTGTCCCCTCTAGTGTTGTGTTACGCCTGACTGTTGACCTGTGTGCACAAATGCCTATATGTGTGGGTCTGTGTTTAATACTACATGCTGGAATTTGTGAACATGGGTGTTTTATGCTGTGCGTTATCACATTACCATATTTTATGCCTGGGCATGTGCAGTATACACATGCCAATTCAATTGCTATTGTCAAACTGCTTTCTTTTCAGTGCATCGTCTCCAAGGTGACCCATCTCACCACTGCTGGTCTCGCTGACTGAATGACATCAGAGCTACAAACAGTATATTTATATATATATAATTTTAATTTCCTATGCTGACAGATTCGTTGTCTCGTTAGCCACGTCCATGTCCTAGCCAGGTAATAGCACAGAATAACACCAGCCCTGCATTCAGTCATTTCCTGTATTCTTAGCCAGGGTTGTAGCCTGTTTGTACTTTGCCTACTCTGTTTAAGATGTAGTTAATATAAAGGTTTTACAGAAATGAGGCTCCAAGCCACAGAGGGCACTAGAGCGCCATACACAAAAATTAGAAATAGATCTATACATCGTACATTCGCTAAAATCAGAATTCCACGAAAATCCAGTTGAATCAATTCATCAGGAATGGAAAATGTATTTAGAATAGATATTATCTATATTTCTAAATAGTGAAAAGCAGAAATGTTTATTGACTAACAATAAACTGAAATGGCAGACACTCGAAGAGCAAGGTTGCCAGATTGCTCCATGCGGATACAGCGTTGTTTCCATTCCTGAGCTTTCTTTCTGCAAATCTTTGTCATTCGGTAGGTTAGTCCAGCTGAAGTAAACAAAGACTCAGAATGCACTTATCTCTTGAATGAAGTCCCAGCACTGGAAACATGGTGCCCTGCAGACATGCAGTGATGCTTAACACTGCATGTGGGACTGCACATTTCATGTTATTTTACAGGGGAGACTCCTTACAGAAGACTGGTTGGTCAATGCCCACGTTTTCAAACTGGTTACAAATCCTACTGTTTTAGAGAAGGCCACTCGATGACCTGGTTATGTACAAGTTGTGCATCTGTACGAAAGATCACATTACAAAAGTGTTGCTAGAGGTAAGTAACTTGTGCTTTTTTATTACGGAAGAAAGTGTTCTATAGTTTCGTAGGGACATTTGAAAATCCGTCCTGTATTTCCAAAGGTGAAATATCAAAGAAGATGCATTATGGGAGAGAGACCAAGGTTGCTTCATTAATGGACACATTTTTTCAGTGATAAGTTGTCTTTTTGTTGAAGAAAACGGTCAACCTTGTAAGGCAAGCTGTCTTAAATAGGCCATGAGGTTGACACTCTTCTGGTGTTGGGAAATCTCATTGAATGACAATCATGACGTGTGCTGGTTGACCATAATCCTACCATTGTGTGGGATTTGGAAACACTTTTACTGACATGCCTTCAGAGTTAGGGAAGTTAAGGAGATGGTGCAGTGTGCTCTGTTGTATGTGCACCATTTTCATGTCTCTGGAAGAGTAAGAGTTGGCGGATGAAGATGATATAACCTATTGCATTCTCTTACTTTTCTGTTGCCACTTGGATTCGGGATTCCGTCCATTTTCTGCATGTTTTACACTTGTTTGGGACACTTTCTAAATAAATTGCATCTACCCTGGTGATTTGTATATAAAAGCCTTTATGTACAATTCCTAGACTAGAACACCCTCCATAACGAACCAAAATGTGTGTTTGGCTCTTCAGCGCCCCAGAACCCCTCCCAGACGTGCGAGTTCACCCCTCTCTTCGGCCACACAGTGCATCCTCCCCTCCTTCAAATCACTCGGGGGGGCAACAGTTTATGATGCATAAAGGCTGCAAGTTTATTATACAAAACATGGATCATACATTTCACAACTTACTGGCTTGTCATTTGAAAACCCATGTTTGCTTGTTACACATTACATTTGTCAATCAAAACATTGTCCCAATTGTTGACCTCCATTTCCAGCTGACAGCACTAACCCTGCACGATGGCCCCTTTCGCAGGTGTCTCATTGTTCTGCGTATTCTAGGCTTCCCTTGCTTCCGATCTTGTGGGCGGCTGCCAGACCCAACCCGGGCTGCAAGTGCCGTTCCGCTTGCTCTGCACCCTTGCTGACTACTCGCCTGCTCCCAGTGCCCCTGCCGTGTGGCATCTCAAGGACACTGTCTGAGCACTCTACTATTCTGGCTGTCATTGTGTGCTGTCGCCTACTCCCCAGTGCCCCTGCCGTGAGGCATCCCAAGGACACTGTTTGTGCAGCTCTTCTACCTAAGTTACTCTTTTCTCTGCTGCCTCCACCTTGCCCTCTTCCACTGTCCTTACAGCTGCGACAACCGCAATTGTTTGGTGTGGGTGGGCTCAATGGCGATGGTCAGTCATGGTCAAAGGGGGACCGTGCCCTACCTTTTGACCCGTTTTACTCGCCCCTCCCTCCTTCTACCATTCAGCGGTTTTATGTTTTCAAAACAGGCGCCCCAATTGCTGCATGTCTTTTTTGTGGGCCTTCTGCCTCACGCTTCTGGTGTCGTGTAGTTCCTATAGTACCCCTGCAGGACCTGTGCGTTTGGATAACATATACTGCGGGCTTGGTGGCAGACTGACTCCGTGCACCCCCACCGTATATGTTAGCCTGGTTTGCATTAGCTAGCTCGCAGTGCCACTAGTGTCTCCTCTTATCGGGGAGAGATTAGTTTCTGGCAACCTTAGAACATGACAACCCTGATTCCCTCAGAATCGTGGAAACAATGTACTACCTTTCGCTCAGTCACTCGTGCTTACTTATTCGGTTTGTCTCAGAGAGTTACACAGACTAAACAGTCGGGCGTTTCAATAAGTATTTATTGAACAGTTATTCTAGTGTAAAATATATGTGCTGCGGTAACCAGCAGACAATAGCAGAGATATATTATCAGCAGTACAATAAAAGCGAAGAGATAGAACAGTTCTGCCATATTGCAATAATCATGAATACATACATGAATATAAAAGCATTATGCAAGTGCGCGTACTCCTACGATGCCTAACTAGATGTACCTGAGTGTACCTAGCATATGTGTGTAGGTCTAAAGCCTAAGAGCCAAGAATCCCTCTAGGATTTAGTCGAACCCCCATACCTGAATAGAGAGAGTGTGGGACCTCGTCCTGGTCTCGAGTTGGACACCCCGTCAGGGCTGTGTCAGACCACTGTCAGCTGGAGCGACTGCATGCAGGAGCTTCAGCGTCTCTGGTCAGCATGGAAGTCTCGGTTCCCTCTGTCTTACCGGGTTAAGATGTGGTGTATTTATACCCTAAAGAGTCTCGGTCCTCAGTATGGTTTGTATTGGACATGAGGAAGACGTCCGGAGTGAACTTTGTACATACATATTATGCAAGTGGTGTATTCCTAGAGATCCATGCATAATTAATGAGTACAGTGTGGGCCTGTGTTTGGGAAAAACCCTGCTGTATTCAAAATCACAGGATAGATAACGTTCAGCCCTCAGAGCTTGTTGTGTACTAGCAAGGACCAATGTAGGTGAAAGATCATGTCTATATAAGGAATCATGACTATAATAGGACATGTAGTTATGACCATAATTGGGCAAATGTGGCTATGACCATAATAGGGCAAGTACGAATATGACCATATTAGGGTAAATATGAATACGTCCATTTTAGGGCATGTACGAACGGGTCTACATTAGGGCCTCTATGCGGGATATAACACTGGTGTTCCCGCTGACGGACAGGTTCCCTGCGTGCCCTTATCTGGTCTGGCTTTGCCTCCCCGGCCGCATCACGATGTTTTGGTTATAAAACAGTTACTAAAGACATAACACCAAGAGAAATGTCGACATTGCTGATGGAGCAGGAATTCGAGAAAAGAAATCTGCTCGAATTAATACACCCATAATACGTACTAACAGTAAGTAGTAATAGAAAATTAACGTGCACCTTACATGAACACGAGGGAAAACTGCTTTGCGCATGCATGCATGCACTAACGTGAAAACGCATGAAAGAACTAAAAACTGTATTTACATTATGCTTTGAAAGAAATGAGAAATAATGCATTACTAGGCCGCATGTGCATTTCGTAGTTTGCATGTTGCAGCTTGCTTTGAATTAATAAATAATATTGTTTTGCATAAGGCTATGCTAGGAAAAAACATTAACAAGGGATAGTACAAAGGAGGGGGGTAAACAGTGAAAACTACATTATCATATAATTAATGAATGTTCATTTTCTATTCGCTATAGTTGGCTGGATGAACTCCATTATGCTTATGTTGTCAGAAGGAAGGGAGGGGTGAACGGAAGAGTGAATCTGTTCTGACAAAGGCACGCTGAAGCGCTGAGCACAGCAGAGGAGATGAGAGAGGATGAAGGCCAATGTGATGATCGTCTGCCAAACTACGTGACGGGTCGTGGGATAGAAGGACTTTTCCTGAAGACATTGCTCGAAAATGTATAAAAATGTAACCTGTAACAGATCATGTGAATGTACAATGTATGAGGTGGTGGGAACGGGCATAAAACAAAGAATAAGCCTAAAAGTGAATGAAGTCACCATGGTGTGATATTCCACCCCCAAAGACCACCAATCAACTGTCTATTTACGCTGAATGTTTCAATTGATGTGGGACGGACATGTAGGTTTTAGGGTATAACTGGGGTGCCTTTAGTGGTGTGATGATGAGGCTTTGAGAGTCGTAGGTGGAGAGGCTGAGAGAGGGGAGATGCGTCGCAGTCCGTCGGTTTGCAGAGAGGCCTAGCTGTTCCTGTCCTGATCCTGTCCCTGAAATCTTTGTCCCCTGACTCTATTTCGGGGGATCCCCACCACCACTTAGGCCTGAGGGGTGGTTTTCACTACAAATCTGTTGGGTTTGTATTATTCTAACTCGTTCTTGCATAATTTGCTTGCAAATGTATTTTTGTCTCTGAAACTTTTGTCTCTTTATCTATCCACTCCTTAATGCAACATTGTCATTGTTTTATTGATGAGTTTGTCTCTTTTGGATTGCTGATGTTTTCTCTCCCTTTGCGAGTTCATTGTTTGCATTTGTGACCGTATGCATTTGAGCATTTTATTCTATGATTTGAGATAAATCTATTCACTTCAACGAGAGTCTGTGTCTTATTTAGTTGATCAATTGTCTAATTAGATAGGGAGTATCATTACCATCAACTATTCAACTAATTGGTTCGTCGATCAAGTAGAGGAAAAGTTGATATATATATATATATATATATAATAAGAATTTTAGAAATGTCATAAATGGATTTTAGAAGGAAGAGAATACGATTTTTATCAAATTGACCCCAGCGCATCAGGGATTTGGGTGAGTGTGTAAGGGCCATTGTTCTGCTAGATTATTGAGTATTGATCCCTGATTAGGCATTGGCCGCGCGCTGGATCAGTTTCTTGGTAGCAGAGGACGGTTTAATTATTGATTAGGTTGGTGATGAATATTGATTATATGTTCATAACACGAAAAGTTAGTGTCTTGTTCTATGTTGTTAAGAAAAACACGTACGGAGTTACCTGAGGAATCCCGGGAATGGAATTAGCCTGAAATAGGCAGAAGAAGAGTGTGGTAAAGAAATCACGCTGCAGAAGTACTTTGTCTGTTGTAATAATACCGAAGCTACGTAGGGCTGAAAGTGTTATATTTAGGGAAATTTCGTATGTGAGTAGAGTGTCTGAAATAGCGAAGGGTCCACTTCCAAAACTCTAGCCTTATCCCCAGGGGAGTACTAAGACCTCTTTTCACACCAAAAAGTCCTCTTGCGAAACTTTGGCCTTATCCCTAGAGGAGTAATAGGTCCACCCGGAGCATGTTTGAAGAGTAAAATAACGCTGGACGTTATTAGGACTCGTAGTGAAGAAAACCTCTTGGAAAAAGTGAAAACTATCTCTTTATTTAGTGGAACAGACAAGGTAGCATTGTTTTATGTTGTTACTAATCGAATTTTTTGATTAAGAGTGCTTAGAAAAATATTGCCGTATTATTTTGTAAAGGGAGGGTCAGTAGAAGGAGTAATACTGACGTCAGAAAAGCCGCGCTGGTATTGGACAAGCAGCGGGCGTGTACTGAGCTGTAATTGGTTGGTTGGTGTGTGTCGCGGTGGTATAGGACGAGAGCTGGCAAACAGAATAAGTAGAATTACGGAAGGATTTCCTTGTTTGTTTTGTTGATATACGTTAGTGTAAAAAGTCAGGAAAATGAAGTTGTTTGAGAAAATAAAGAAATTCTTCAAAAAGGATAAACCGATTGTGACTAGAGAAGGAATTCTTATTCCCCCTCCAGGGACACCTGCTTCCTATATGATGTTAGAGCAAGGATATCATACGTGCACATGGTTGGAGAATTGGGCAGAGTATACAAATGATGATGGTGTTTTAGCTTTTCCACAGCATGGTTCGTTTAATATGAGGATTTTGCAGAATTTGAGAAATAGAATGAATTCATTAGAGCCGAATCTCAAACCTACACAGTATGAAGCATTAGAGGAATGGGAAATAGAAGCCATGGTGAGAGAGAAATATCGAGGAGGTAGGAGATATAGAAATTTAATGTCAAGGTACCCTTTTGAGAGAAGAGGACACAATGAAACGATGGAGGAGAGCTGTGTAACCGAGGGTTTGTATCCAGTTTTAGTTGCTGATGAACAGTCAGGAGGTAAATGTAAAGAGAAGAAGAACATAGAAACTTCAAGTTTACAAAATGATTCTGATGAGGAGTTATTAGAGGATATCATGACAAAAAGACCCCCGCCATATCAAGAAAATTCAGTTGAGGTGACTCCGAATGCACCCTTTATGGGAAATCCATTGATTCCACAGATTGCGGACATGGCTAGGATAATGAGTGAAAAAGAGTTTGAGATGCTAAACCAGGCAAATGTAGAGCAGATTCAGAAAATAAATCAGTTGAGTTTAAATGCAGAAGCGTTGACGGTACAGGTTACAATAGGTCCTGTAGTTCCTTTGTTTGGAGAAAGCCCAAATACACCTAAAGTACATACATTAGCAGTTCCAATGGGTAATGTCAGGAGCGGAATGGAGACGATAGTCAATGAGAATAGACAGGCTGACACAAATGTTACATTGTTAGATCTTCCAGTTTGTGAAATAACAGAAACCCCTAGAAGAGATATACAAATAAATCCAAGGAGAATAGGGACAAATGTAACTCCAATGACAAGGAGTTCAGCAGGTCCTTCATCAGAAGAATTGAATGATTGGATAAAGGAAAGGGAAAAGAAAGAAATACAACCACAGAGTATAAATGTGAGCCAATTGAAGGTAGATTTGGAAGAAATGATTATTGGTACAATCAGTCCAGATAGATTAAGGACTTATCGAGATGATGAATTATTGTTCTTGTGTAAAAGCATTACTTGGAGAGCGAGGAATCTTCATGAGAAAATATCCGAAGCTGCTAGTGAGTATGGAATAGACATAGAAAAGTCAAAGGTGTTGCAGAAATCGTACAGATTGGCATTTACTGAAAAGGATCTGGAGAGTTTGAATGCGTCTGGAAAAAGGTTACAGATAAAAGAGTTGATGAACATTTTGAAGAAATGGGGAGATGTAGATCGATGGAGAAATAGATGGGTGAGAAAGAAGGAAGAAGCAGCTAGTAAAGGAGTGTCTATGTTCCCGTTAAAGAAAACAGAACAGGTTGAAAGGGCGTGTCCGATGAGAGAAGTACCAGGTGGTGGATACGTTCATGTTCCATGGTCAAGGCAGGATATATTATCATTTACGAATGATTTCCCCAGACTAAGAGAGAAACCCGTAGAATGGTACAAACAGGTAGAAAGGTTTGTGAAGGTCTCGAAGGTTTTGTTAAAGGATTTAGATGGGTTGTTTGAAATTGTTGTTCCGGCAGACTTGTAGACAGAATGTAAGATCACTGTTGATTGGCCAAAAGAAGAGTATCCTAGAGACCCTAAAACAGGAGCACCATCCGAGGAGGTGATGAAAAAGTATAACCAAGTAATCACTTTCTTGAAGGGAAAAATTTCCCCTAAGGAAACAGATTGGGTTAGATAGACCAAACGACCCAAGAACCAAAGGAGTCAGTGCATGCCTATTATGAAAGGTTGTTACAAGTATTTAAACAGTATAGTGGATTCGAAAATATTGGAGACCAGGATATGGGACATTTTGTGTATCGTTTTTGTATTTGGATTAAAACCAGAGATTAGTAATATGATTCAGCAACATTTGATTTGTTGGCAGAGCAAAACAATAGATGAAATTTTGAGATATGCGAAGTATTGTAGCGATGACATTGAGTCAAGACACAAGAAACTAAAGGAGAAAATGATGTGGGCACAAGTGAAGGTAGCAGAGCAGCAAGGGTAAATAGCAATTCCCAGACAGGTTATCAAATGAATGGTCAGAATCAAAACG